>OX359248.1:31037953-31774417 GCA_947179485.1 Allacma fusca
CTAGAGCACCGGAACCTGGAGAAACTTCTGTGTTAAAAATTTGTCCAAGTTGCATCTGAGATCATGAAAACCAATTATTTGCAAAACTGAAATTGACGGACGTGATTTTGTAGCCATTCTTGCGTGAGTCATGAGTTTTCAGAATGGTCATGGTTGTCAGACTTTTGGACTAATGTACGGCTTGCGTATGTTTATAAAATGTATCAGTGGTCTTTCACAAATAAAAGTTTGTTACTAAAAACGCTAGTCTAACAATTATCCGTGTTTATTCCTTACATTTTTGTGATAATGGGTGAAACGTCATCAGCAAGATTACCCCCACCCCCATTGGTATACAACAATGATCAGCTTCAAGACCCCCTCCCTCCCCCAAAAATGAAACGTAATATGTGCACACTCCCTTAACAGTATCGCACTTTGATACTTGTAAAAATATTTTGACTGCCTGACATAGCTTCTTTCCCTTCCACTGATTCAGAGCCCTTATAGCCAGTACCAGATATGGGATAAAATGTACTCCAATGTTACACTATGTCCATTAATAAATGTTTCACTCCATATTTTAGCAAGAGGTTTACAAGCATTTGGAAGTTTTGTCTTTCCAGATTCTCATCTACAGTTTTGTCGTTACCATCAAGATGTTTCCCACAGGGTTCGTGATTCAAAAGGACACCAGCTAAATCTGGGGGTAAGGTCGCCATGCGTTTTTCTACACGGTTGTACGCTGTTGAGTTATACTGAATGTATATTGAGTATTAGTTTGGTTCTGAGCTGAAATGTTACAACAAACGTCACCATTGATATCTTACCGGACTCATGCGGTGCGTTAATAGCACAAAATATGACATCAAAATTTTACTATCTAAATATTGAAATCATAGTAAAATTAATACTGGTTTAAATTGACCATCTGAATTTTATACAATGCATTTGAAACTATCCAGCTGCATTATCTTGAGAAAATCAGTTTGTTTATCTTAAAATTTTGTTGGTATTTATTTCGCACTGAGCAAAACGATGTTGGCTCTGCTGATCAGATAATAATTTCTTTTGATAATTTTACTTCATATAAATAATTTTCATTACCTGTAACTTAACTCTCCACCTTCATTAAATTCCAGTCCTGCGTATACCGATGGTATACGCAGGACGTGGAAGCTTATGCATTCCACTCACAACCCCATCATGGACCGGAAGTCTGACTTTCTACTCTAAATCCATAATCATCGGTGACTGCTTACTTGCAGCAGCTAGGTCTAAACGCACCTTCGCTTTGTCATCCTGACTGATCACTGCTATTACATCCGGACCCATTAAATTACCTAGACCCTGCAAATGCATAATATTGTTGCTGTTGCAAAGTGAGAGCCCTCGTGAAGCTACCGAAAATCATCCTTGGCTTTGACTACCTTTACAGGAAGTTTTCGCATTACGTTTACGGTCAATTCGGTGAATATTTGTACGAAGCAAACGGTAGTACAATTGAGTTCGAGATAGATGCAAACAATAAGCAAAAATGTATAGCCAGTAGTTAATAACCAGTGCATTTAAGGACAACGACGCGAAATGTACATTGAAGTTTCAAGCTCTCATGAAGATCATCCAAAATCCGACACATAATAATGCTCTCTTTGCTTCGGCGTCCATCGGCAGTTCCATTGAGTATCACTCCTTCTGTAAACGTTTTCAGCAAAAGGGGCTTGTCCTCGTCTAGCCTGGGTCGCCCCGGCAAACATCGTATTTTTCTTCTAGGATGGGACGATTTCAGGAACCGATTTTGCTTGAAGTTTTAGAATTCTTGCCCTTGCGCGAAGCTTTTGCGATGCATTTTTATTTGACTGCAGTCTTCGCAGCTCACTTTCAGGTTCAGCTTTTCTCAGCTTTAGCTTCATCAACTTTCTACGTCTTTACTCATATTGTATATAGTTGTCTCTAATGTAAACAATTTCACTATTAAGACTATGAATTTTTAGCTTACACTTTTCTTGTACTGGCTTTTTCCGAGTGAGTTTTGCTTACTGTATCCGGTCCTTCAATAATGTCACACTCTTGTGACGGCTCGGATCCAACTCTAAGTAGTTATCTTCGACCTAGTAATATTAGCATTTTTTGTTTAGCTTGAAAAACTGGGCTGCTGTGGCCAGGATCTCTACAACAAAAAATGGAAATAACTCGGTAGAGACAATAATAGGACGGTAGCGTCGATATTTCCATGCAGTCATAAAAAATAATTGATTCCATACCTTTTTGGGTTTCCCTGTTCGATTGGATGATTTAACCCGTTCTGTTTGTAATTCATTAAAAAGTAATTCGTTGGAAGTCATGATGATTCAAACCGTTGATTTGTAAACAACATCGGTAAGTGTTGAATTGAACAGCTACAAGCGCACATGGGCAGCGCCAGAACATTGCAGTCAGTGCATGCTTCATGAAAATGCATCCTCTGGCTATTATATCTAATGAATGAAGAAGTGTGTATATCCTTTGTTATTATTGGCCACTTCCTGTCCGTTGATTTAAACTTTCGCGGTCTTGGCTTTACAATTCAAACATTCGCGGCTCATTTCAGCAAGCCGCTATGTACTATATTATTTCACTATATAGTAGGGTTCCCACTTTTTTGAAATGTCATTCCGGGACAAAATAATTTTAAATTTTGTTTACATATTCACGATTCCTAATTGTATTTTTCAGCCTTTTTGGCATCTAATAACGTTTTCTTGTTTTCCGGTTTGTTCAAAAAAGAAACCAATTCACAACATGAAACGGGCACATTAAGCCTGTTTTAAAGCCTTGCCTTCACAAGTTTTGTTGACATTAAATTTCTCTCGGCTGTCCAAACTTTCTTCATTAGGCTGAAATAACTTTCTGCAAAATCGTTTCTAACAGGAATTAATAGCACGAACGATACAAGCTTGAATAGTTCAGAACATTGATCTTTCTTAAAAAACTCAGCCCACTTTGCAACGACCGATCTCACGATCACCGATCACAATCAAAAACACAAGTTTGACGAAGTAAGCAAAATTCATTGTACAATTGGTCCTCGTTTAATTTAATACCGAATTTATTTAGTAAATAAGCCATGAATACTAAGAATTCTTCTGATTAAAATTTAGTAGTTCCATTTTCAAAAAAAAATAGTATCAATGAAATCAAAATGTCTGTATAAATAGGACTGCAGTGATTTCAAAAAAATCCAAAGCTTCCTTTTCAAAGCGCTTTTGTTTTTTTGCGGGTGTAAAAATTTTCAGAATTGCATTAGCGCTAGTTCCGAAAAATTTATAGTATCGGTTTACAGAACTTTTCAGAAGAGATTTCATTATGGCGTAAACTTCCATTGAAGTACAATCATTACACTAATATTAAAATGGGCGAATTCATTTATTGTAAAATAATGTGCACAATATATGTATAGGTAACATTCGGTTAGGCATTCTACTTTCGCAGCAACTTCATTGCTGTTATGACATACAACCTTGCGATTAACAGCAGGCCAGTCAGTAACAGCAAATATGTTGAATTTTTAATCGTCTCCAGATTTTTCGGTTTAAAAAATCTAAACTTTTTTAGTTTCAGCACCTGCTTTCTCTAAGTTTTTAGGAACTTTACATGTGAGATTTAACAAACCCAAATTCTTCATACTTCACAGAGAAAGTCGCTTTACACACTAAAATCCTAGCAGGGGTCTGGTTATCTTTGCCATTTCGACGTAACCAATTTTTTCAAATGAATATCTCTTCCCATATAGAATTGTAAAACCTAGACCTTTTTAATTATTACCTGCTGCTTAAGCGATTTTGTTACGCTTGTAATCACATTTTTATGATTTTATTTGTTTTATGTATATGGCACATGATGCTCTCGTTTGAATCTAGCTTCTCTAGAACGAAATATTTTTTTATCTTAAAAACTCAAAATAAATATTTTTCATAACTTTTTGGGCTCGACGTTTCCGGGACATTTACGTGTCCCGGAATACACCCTTCCGGACACGGGACAACGACTGTCATTCCGGGACTGTCCCGGGCATTCCAGGACGTCTGGGAACCCTACTATATAGCCAAGCAAGTCTGCGGTATATACAGCAAGCCGAGAAGCACGGCGGGTGGCAACTCTGTCGCAGAGGAGAGCTTTTTCAGCTCGCGCTCAGCTCGCTGTGCTTCTCAGCTATATACCAACTACTTGCAGCATACTGGAAGCTCGCAATTTTGGATTATCACTTAAAAGAGCTAATCATAATTATTATAAACATTAGATATAAATCATCAAATTTGAATTACATTAAAACTCGTAGTGAAAAAACCTACATTCGGTTACTGCACTCAAGAATTTGATAAGAGGAGAACTTTAATGACTTAACTTTGTACACATACGTGTGGGATTTTTATTAGGAAAAAGCAAATGGAATTGAAAGTACTTATTGCAACAGTTTTTATATTTAACGTTTGATAAATTCTCAGAATTTACATTGCTGTAGTTACTTGCTCACTATTTTTAATTACAAACCTTTAACATCCACACATTTGATCTTTATTTCCCCTAAAAATATTATTTCCAGTGTCTGAGGCTTCAGCTACATTATTACGGCACAACTTATTAAACATTGATTTAACTACGATACAAATTATATACAAATAATAATAACATAAACAATCATATTTAATCAGCACGTTGTGCTGTTCCACTAAGGGGTGAAGCACCATACCGTGATACAACGGTAAGATTTGATAACAATGTTGGTATTAAATTGATCAAGCAATTAGTTAAATTCCACGTGTATAGCCAAATATTGGGTTTGGGAGAGAACTTTAAAAGACTGGAGCGTTGTACAATAATTTTTTGGTGATGAATTGCCAACTAGCTATATGAAACGTATTGCCCCTGTGAAGCACAGGACTTTTTTTAGTGTCATGTTATGCAAGTACACAAACTTTTAATAGAAATCATGTTTAATTCCGCGGATGATGTAACTGTCACCATTTCTATTACAGAGAGTGATTACAGATTAAAGAAAGTAGACACTTTATTAATTTTTATTCACTAAAACACGTTTATGAATATAACTGGTATTTTCAACATGTTGTCCATTAAGTTTAGAAATGGTGCGCAGTCGGCGTTTCCACGAATTCATAATTACGGTGCATTTTTCAGGGGTTACTTTGTTCTGCTCCTCCCTCAGGCGTTTCCATAGCCCATTCATCGTGGATACCTTGGTCTTCCAAAGGGCCTGTTTCAAGTACCCGAATCCGAAAAATTCCATTGGACTAGCATCCGGTGACTGGGATCTCAGAATTTGCTATTAGCTTTATTCCAGTTTTTGCTTGCAGCTGTCCCGCGTAGGCCTGCGTATACGTGTGGGAACTGGCGGCATCGTGGTGTGCAAAAACTTTGGAACAGTCTTCACTGTAGAGCTTGGCTACACCGTCTTCAAGTAAGGGTTTCAAAACATTGGCCACATAGTAGGCCGAATTAATTTTGACGTTGTGATGAACTTTGATTAGGGGAAGGACTCCCCGACCGGTCATTGCTCCAACGATCATCATATTGTCACTGAACCTTTCCCGGCATTGTAACACCAAGTTCACAGGCACAGAACTATCCTTGGTGTAGTAAATTCCGCGTTCTCCTTTGCAGTCATTCAAAAAGAAGAAGGCCTCGTCCAAAGTAACTGCAAATTCAGACCGGTCACCCGCCAGGTGTTGTTCATACAGCTTCCGGGAGTCCGTCTTTCGGTTTTGTTTAGGCGCTTCGTTTAGAATGTGAACACGAGTCTTTTTTCTCATGTTTGCACCAAGGTCATCTTTGATGAATTTGCACACCAATGCCTGAGATATCTTCAGCTTTTGAGCAATATCCTGTTGAGTCCTAGGATTGGCCCCTGATGACATCCGGTCCACTTTTCGGATAATACTCGGATTTCTGATTTTTCTTGGGTAACTATTCTTGGGCTGTGGAAGTCCTTTTGAAGCAGAACGATTATTTTTCCCAATATTATGGATTACACGGTATGCAACGAAACTTTAGTTCCTTGGTCATTTAAAATCCTAGTGACCTCGGCAGGTGACCTTTTATCCTTGGAAAAGGCCAAAATAACCGCTCGGAGTTCTTTTTTGATCTTAGCACACATTTTACATGCGATCAAAACGAAACTTTGCACACTTGTGGATAAGGCCATTGTTAATAATGTTGCCAATTTTCACTAACCGGCAATGATCCCGCGCTAAGTTATGGCGCGCAAGGTGGTCTTTCTTTAATCTGTAATCATTCTCTGTAACCTCCTCCCGTCCTGCATTCGTCATCGTCATTTCTTCTCGTCCCCCTTCCCCTGTGGTGTTGGCGTAATAAAAGAATGAACCCTAAATGAATTGTTGTTGCTTTCACTTTTCATATTCGATATATTGTTTAAGCTCGCTACCCATATTTCTGAAATAAATTAAACTAACATTTTTCGTCGCTTCCATTTCTTATCTTTATGCAAAGAGTAAGTGTTAAGTTTCAAAAGGTCGTTTTCAAGATTTGTATTTGACTTATATTTATGTTGATTCTTTAAAAATCCCGAAATGCTACTATAAGATCCTGCAAGACCAGATAGAAGTAAGGAGATATGCATAAATAACGTTTCATTTTTTCGCAATTTTTATACCCTGTCGTCATCACACCGTCGCTCTACCGGGCCCCCTTTGTAAACGTCATCATGATTAAATATCCGTAATAACTGTACGAATCTTTTAAATCTACGAACCTTTTATTCATTCTTTATTAGTAAAAATCCACTAACCATTTTTATCTGTAATCTCATTCTGAATCGTCTATAACTTGTATCGTCGTTCACATTCGAGATCTACGCACCAAACTTGCCCACTACACCCACACCAATTGTCATTTAAGTCTAACAATAACTACATTTTACCCGGCTAAACAGTCAGGACCTCCAAATCCCATTAGAGAACTTGGTTTCCCAATTATAGCACAAAAATAAGAATTACTATTATTTGTAGAAATCATCTGTACAAGATTAAATCCCAACAGAAAATATTTTATTCGTTCCCATTTTAGCTTACGTGGAAAATCTAAAGTAATAAGTATGGGGTCAAAACGGCAGCAATTACTGAGAAATTTTTTTTTCTCTCCCTTGTCCATATTTATTCCTCCACGATTACTTGCTTATGCTAATGGTAACAGCTCAGTCATTGTTAAATGCTTACAAAATTATTAATGAGCAGGTCATAGAGACTCGTGTAAATAAGCCGCAACAGGACGAAATGTGATGTGATGTGATGATGCATGTCTTACGGGGACACGGAGCAAGGCCGTTTTGCTAGTAATACTATAAGCGGACGTAATATTCACATGAAGTTGACGACGTTGTCTTTCTGCCTTTCTGAATTGAGAAGGCGGGATTTTGAGACGTATAACGTAGTAGTATTTAAGTAGTTAAAATTGGTCGGTGGTTCAATACGTGTGTGAAAATTAACTTAGTTTCTATTTAAATTCTCATTGAAGTATGCGTTGACATTAAATACATTTAATCAAAATTTGTAGTTAAATTACTATTCGACTAGAAAACACATCGTATTTCTCGACTCTTCAAGTCAAAGAGGATGCAAAAACAAGAAGATCACAGCCCTTTATGGGGGAGCAGTACAGTGAAGAGCTCTCCTACTGTTGAAACCTTGCCGGTTGTTGCACATAAGTTTTTTGCTCTTTTCTTATAATTAATATTTTGTTTTTGTGTTGGGAAATAAATGCTTGTCTCCTGCATTTAAATTTTGTTTTTCAGTTAGGTCTGGCCATTCGGGTTTTGAGAGAAAAAATGAGATGGTAGACAAGACGGCTGAAATTTACTTTGCACCGGATTTCACCAACCATCGATCTATCGCCCAGATATCCACCACCCAAATATTACTGTTCAAAGTCTCCTAGGGCTAATAAATGTAACTACCATGAAGCGCGCATACCGATCTTTGTAAAACAATGACAGTCATTGGCACGAAGATCCCTGAAATGACTGTTAATTTGGATCGTTTCCGGGATGAAGATATTGGATTTGTCGAATTTATTCGTAAAATCGATACGGAAGACAAAGCTTAGGAATTTTTAAAAAGTTTCATGGCTTAATGAACTGGAGGAAAGCTTTGTGTATATGTGAATACAAGTATCTTTTACAGTGTCATGTCCAGTATATTAAGGCATAAAGGTCCAAAAAATTCCAAAGCTTTGTCTACGAATATCTACATTCAATAAATCCTATATCTTTCCCTCGGAAATGATCCAAATTAGTAGCCATTTCATGGATCTTTTTGACAATGGCCGTGAAATTGTTTTGGTAGAATCTAGTACTTGCGCTATATGGTACATTTATTAGCCACAGGAGTCAGCAGTGATATTCGGGTGGCGGGTATCTGGGTGGTGCACTGGTGGTAGGTTGTAGGTTGTAGGTTGTAGATAGGAAATGGGGGGATAACATGTGCGTCATTATGGGTATTTATGAGGTCGCAGATGAAATCTGGAGCAAAAGTAAAATTCAGCCGATAAGGCTCATTAGCTATTTTTAGAGCTCATAAAAATGATTGTAAATAGTAAATTGTAATCCTATGTGTACGTTTCGGTCAGGCGGAAATAAAATTTGATCGGGTGGATTGCTGCTAATTATAATAATATGCATTGTATTTTTGATGAGCGTTGAATATCCTATGTAGGTATTTGGGAGTGTAGATGAACACCGTATTAATCTGCAAAGTTTGACGTGTTGTTTTGAACCATGACATTTTATTGTTTTGATTGACTAGATACAGCCAAAGTTACGGCAACTGTACAAGGAATCCGATTCTGACAATGAGTTCGCTGTGAGTGATTGGATTAGTAACCAGAGTAACAAGGAAACAGATGGAACTGGGACACATGGGGTTGGCGAGGGTCAAACTCTGAAACAAAGTGTATTACATTATTATAATATAGTTTTGAGATACGTTTGCCTAGAGTTTTAAGGAGTATTTAATTTTTTATTTGTTTATTTGCTATTTAAAGCCTCCGAAAGCAGCGAAGAGTTACCTCCCGGCTGGATACAGTGATGATACCGATTCAGACGGCGGGTTTGATTTTTATGCTGGTGCCAGTGCACCTCCAAAATCCAAACTAGGTAATAAGCCGCCTGACTTTGTTCCGAATGTTAAGGTGACCTCATTTAGTTCGGTTACTCAACCTAAGGCTGGGTCGCGGAATAAATATGGGAAGAGGTCCGCTCTGCCTACCATTCCGTATGTCAACTTTGAGCAGGTCAACGCCATCTCAAGTGAACTGAACGCTCTGTGGCATGCGACAGCTAATATAGGTAACTTACGTACGGGATACTGTTACGTTAAAATTGTATTAAGCATCGGGTTAGTGCTGTAAGGAATACTTACATACTACGTAATTCAGAGGTAAAGACGGACACTTAGCAAATACTTATTAAGCAATACTTAGTTGGGTATGTATGTAAAAGTTAGAGTATGCGAGACCTAACCGAGTAAAAATATATAAGTGTGTAAACCAGTACCAAACATTTTGTCAGTAAATAATGGTATGAAAAAAAATAAGTCAAAATTTATAGGATTTTCAAAAATTCGCAGTAAAAAAGGTTATTCGGGTATGGTTGTTTTTAGATCGAAATGCCTCTGTATCTCGTATGCTCCGGTGCTCATTCAAGGATTCTGTAAATCCGTATTCTCTTGGTCTGTATTTGTGTTCACATAGTGCTGATTTCTATCTCAGCAAAAATACAAGCTTAGCTTTCACAGGTGAGTGTTTAAAAAATATAAACTTTTTAGTGTATATTTTGGGAGACAGGAAATAATTTTCATTTTTACTACTTTTTTAGTTCTTCAAGAGTTAAAACAATGGTTGGTTGACCATGGATTGGATGACCTGGAAAGGCAGTTTCTAAGTCCTCCGTTACAGACAGTCGCATTTCAAGTCATTACGCGTCAAAAAAATTCTTCTCTTTTAAGATTTGCAGTTACGATTTACCGTCTGGATTTGATACGCGATCAGCTTGTTCCTCATATCAGAGATTTAGCAACTGCTGGGAACTACAAGGATGTAATATTTGTTTATATCTATATGAATTATTGAATTATTACGTGTATGGTTGGTTTATTCAAATTATGAATTAAATTAAATTTAAAGTTAGTTGATTTTGATTGTTAGGCATGCATTTGTGCCACAATTCTGAGGTTGTACAAAAGTTTTACCATCCACGACTTCCTAATACCTTTAATTCTACAAGAAAGGATGAATAACGTGGAAGAATTTATGATCGGGTCGGAGGAGGTGCAGAAGTCTGTTATAACCTATTTAGACAATTTGCTGGCGAAGGATAATATGAGCGCATTTTTGAGAAGCTATATTGCGTTAGTACCTTAATACTTGATCTACTTCATTTATGTAAAATGGCACTAAATATGTGAATAATTATTATGCTCAGCGATAAAAATATCCCACAAGTAAACAAAACTCGCTTGGAACATCGGCCCATGTCCAAAATTATACAGAAGCTCAGCGATAAGTTTAAAATGGACCAAACGATTTGTCCTAACAGCAGTAGGAGGAAGCGTGCGGGTACACTTAGACATCTGTTGTCTCGCAAATACGGTGACAGCACTGTGATAAGTACGCCTTTGATTGAGAACCAGATTCAGTTAGTTCGTATTTAAATAATAAATCAGTTTTTTTCAATCCAGATGATGCTGACTTTGATGATTTGCTCGATGATATTGTATTGGATGATCCGACACTAACGGAGGAAGCAGTTTTTCTCTTGCGAATTTATGGCGACTTAACAGCTGCAGCGAAATTCGCATTAAGGAAGGCATTATCATTCAAAACTGTTCCGGATGATGTGATTCAAGAAATGCGCCGATTGAACCCTCAAGCTTGTTCTAAAGTAGAAGATCCGATCCGAGTTGTAGAGGAAGAAAATTGGGATGACGTTTCAGCACCATTTGTTTCACCCAAGTCACCTTCAGTGTCTCCGAAAGCCACCCGAAAATCTGTGAAATTAGGTATCAAGGCTTATACTGCTGGTGAGGTTACGTTGCAACCTGAGCAATTTTTATGATTTAAAATATTTTATATTTTTGCAGATAAACTTTCAGTTCACGCAGAAGATATTTCTGATCTTCCAAGTGGTGCAGCTTCTGAAGTAATTAAAAAGGAAGAATCATTGCCTGGTAGTCCTGGTAGGTTACAGAGACGATCCAGAGCTTCTCAGAATTATTACAGCTTGTCTTTGCCGATGAATCGTATCCATCTCGTGGAAAATTACCAAGGAGTGAATTTATTCTTGAAGCATCTGAGACTTGGTCAAGCTAGTATTGAGAACTCACAATCAGCCAAGGGAGAATTATATACGGTTGGGTTTGATGCAGAATGGAAGCCAATCAATCCAGGAAATGAAGGAGTATCAATTGTTCAAGTTGCATCATTAGAAGACGTTTTCATCCTCGATTGCATCAAATTAAAAGAAATCGAGAACACAGGAGACGTCAGTGCTTGGAAACTACTATTTAAAGAGTTCTTTGCAAACGAGGTAACATATTCATTCCTATGTATAGGTATGCTTAATCGTACCTACTTGCGTTTTTTTCGTAAGATCCCCCGCATAAACAAAGTATGTAATTCTGTGCCAGATAGGATATTAATATTAATTACTACTTTTTCGTGTAGAAAATTTTAAAACTAGGTTATGGAATCAAAGAAGATCTTAAAAAGTTAGCGGCGACATCATCGTACTGGAAGCATATGCCAGACCAGTTTAAAAGCGTTGTTGATCTGCAAGCAATTTCCAAAGAGTTACAAAAAATTTCAGCCAATTTTTTCCCACATCATTGTGACAAACCAAGTAAGTATCCCGTAGTGTGATGCTCATTGAATAGTTACAATTTTTATGGTCTGGATTTCGGCCATTTCTTAGTATGTTTTCGTTTCTGGTGGGATTTTTCGAAAGAGGTTAACAAGTGCAGTACCTGTTTAATGTGTTCAGCAAAGATATCCGCCTATCCAACTTATAGGCCTATTTGTAGTCTATTTGTTGGGTACAAGGAAGAGCTAGTAGGCAAAATAGGGTGAAAGAATATACTTACACTTCAAACCTAACTAATAAAATAGGTAGGCCCAGCCGTCGTGAAATTATAGGCATATTTGTAGGCTGCTGAAGAATGTCATTTTCATTTAATGGCATATGGGGCGGGTAAAATGAAAATTGTGAAAGAACAATCTGCTCCTGGTACTTGCAGTTTGAGTGTTACGACGCATATCAGGCGTGAAAAGTTCATGTCGTCTCGCCTTGATTTGCACTAGAAACCTCACCGAAATTTAAAGTTCTAAATATTCGGTAAAGTGGAAACTCTACAAACTCAACCATCTGAGTAAAATTCTACCTTAACTTTGGAAAATATTTCTTATGGTATGTAATTTGTGAAATCTTAAGCGCAATATCACTTTTGACCAACGTTGTAAAACTTCGGCACGATTATCGGTGCAAACCAAAGCGAGATCGACAAAATGTCCTGCTCCTAGGGACTTTGTCCAAGGTGACTAAACTCAAACTATATTTTAATCTTCTTGTTTAACAAGCACGTCCTCAAGTAGTTTGTTTGTACCGAAAAATGTATAAGAGGAGAAATATATGATGGGTGTAGAGTACGTTGAGCTATTTTGTCAATGAAATGTAGTCTTACATGTAGGCTTAGTACTCCCCATTTAGAAAGAATGTAGGATAGGCCAGTTCTTTCGGTCGTTAAAATGTAGATATTTCTGTCTGCTTGGTGTAAATTTTAAATTTGGACAACTTTGCTGTTCAGTGTGATTTTCCACGATAGTCCTCTAATTTATTGGGATTTCATACAGGTGAATTCAAAGGGCTGGCAGAATTGGTAAGACTTTGTACTGGTACCCCTCTCAACAAAGATGAACAATGGTCTAATTGGGAGAAACGACCATTACGAGAAACCCAGATTATATATGCAGCAACCGACGTGTGCTGTCTTTTAGAACTGTATGATTTCATGAAAGTCCGATGCCGTGAAAAGCACATTGATTTCGTAAAACTTACTCAGCATTATATCAAGGGGTCCAGTTCTGCGCACGAAGGGAAGAAGATTAAAAAACGTAGATCAGTTGATTTAATCAAGAATGTAACTAACCTTGCCCGTCATCACAACAATAACAGCCCTTTTAAGATAGTTCAACCGGCGGATAGTGTGCGTGTTGTAGTGGACAATATGTTTGCCGGTAATATTAATAAAAATGTTTAGTCTCGATTAAATGAATTTTGCACTAGCATTGTAATAAAAAAAATTCGTAGTCAGTATCAATACGGAAAAACTGAAATGGTCTTAGTTTGGTATTCCAGATTTGGGGAAACAGCTTCGAGCTTGTGGAATCGACACAGTAATCTTAGAAGACAAAGAAACCCATACAAAATGCGCATTGTATGCGCTAAGAGATGATAGGTACATCATTACCCACGGGTCTCTGTTTGAACAGGTACATCCACTGCATCCGTGCTTAATTCATTGTCATTTGAACATCGGTGTGCGGATTGTTTCATATGTATTGTCTCACCCCTAGCCCATGTATGGGTTACTCAAAATATGTGATTTCTTCATTTTCAAGAAAATTCTTTGCTTGGTAATTCAAAATTGACCTAGGTCGAGAATTTTGGTCGTCACAACCGTCAAGAACATGATACGGTCAAGATTTCGATCGTTTGTAAAATTATTTCGAAACGCTGTGGGTGTATCAAACCAGGGTATTAATTTGAGCATAATATCATCTTCCCTAGTCAAAAATTATTGAGGTCTCAGGAACTGAAAATGTGAGACAAGGTTTATGAATTGATTTAAAAAATAAATATTCTTATGTCTTTGTTTCTATATTGCTTAATATGTATGGCTCCGATGGGCGTAATTTTTGACTTGGGAAGATTTTGGTAGGCACAAATGAATCCCCTCGAAATTGGCTACAGAGGCGACGTTCCGAAATATTTTTCTTGACGATAGACGGTGCGTGAATAAATAGTAAGATCAAAAATTCACATTTCCGCATCTTTGTTCTTGAAGATGAGTTTTCCCAACCTTGCCCTCTGTCCTCATGGTCATGACCACAATTCTCAACATAGACCTGCTGGATAGCTCTCCTAAAAGTCAATGAGATCCAGTGTGAAATTGTTTTGCACTTTAAATGAATACATTTAAATCATTTAAAATTTCCAAAATTTGACCTTTTTCCAAAAAATAAACTTTCCTACACTTGCTGCATCCAGAGTTTTTGAGCTAAAAGGTTAAAATAAAATTTAATAAATCTGGAAAAGAATTTGCTTGTTGGGGGAATTCTATTTTTTCGTTGTATTGGCTACGGGGGGGGGGCAATAGATACGAAACACTGAGTACATATAAATCTGGAAACTGTAATCTGGTTCGAATTCAGTTCACAATAACTGTGATTTCTGTAGTTGGCTTCTTACGTCCCGCCTGGGCATTGCTTCCGGTTACAACCAGATTCTCTTATGGCACAGCTTCGTGAAGCTCTCGTATATTTCAATATAGCTGTAAACGAAACCAATATTTTTACAAGATGTCAGGTAAGCATACTTTTTATATAACTATAGCTAGACTAACTAAATAATAAACTTACAATCAGTTAATTGTAGAAATAAATTCAGCAAATCATAAATGCGTTGAAATTCTCAGCGTTGCAACTGCAGAGTGTTCATACATGTGAAGAGTAGCAGTATGCGAAACATCATGCTTCACTGCATGCCTCGCTCCTGTTTTGATAAAAGTGAAAAGGCAGAATTCAGTGGATTGCAAACTGTAACTTCCAGTATACATGAGGACATGATACCAGCAATATTATCCAGTGGAAAGAAATCGCATAGAACGTGGGAGTTGCTGCCGGAACATGAACTTCGTTTTCCTGACACGACGACAGTTAAGACCAAGTCGGGTAATGAGCCAACATAAGAAACTTCTTGTATGACCTTGTCAGTATTTGCTTTTTACGGTTGCTTTACTATAGACTTTCTTATTGTAATTATTAGTAGTTTTAATTGTATTGAACACTTTGTCGATCGATTATGTGTAGTATATCGTTGAGATATGTTATTAGCTAGTATTATCGTACGTAGTTAGAGTAAGTAGCATTCATTCGAGTAGATACGCGGCACTTGTACTTGATTTTTTACTTTCGTTTAAGTACTTTGTAGTAAGTGATCCTGTTTTTATGTAGGAGCAACTGTGGATTTGCAAAAAATTCCCATTAGCTTACTGAGTTCCATCGACGACTTTTACGTCTGCAATGATTGTGGTAAATGCTACTGGGAAGGAATCCACCTGGAGAGGGTTCTGGCTACTTCCCAAGGATCCACGGAAGAGCAACTGAGAACAGCCTCACTGGATTAGAAATAAGCTTCTCAACCATATTCCCACGAAAATAAATTCACTGGATTCTCCGATTTTCAGCTGGATCTTTTGTCCGTGAATTTCTGTGTCTATGCGATTTTGCATTTGTACTCACATACTTACATACATTCTTAAACTCCATGTGTTAATTAATTAATTGTCTCCCAACGAAAGAGGCAATTTTCACTGTAACTACAGTACTGTTGGCGCTAATCGCAAATAAATACCCGTTATGAACATTTGTGCCTGTTATCATTTTCATCATTGCAATAGTCCTGCTTAACTTTTATAACCCAATCCCCTCTCTCTCTCTCTCTCTCTGAACAATGCCGCCACCCACCCGCTCAATGCAAGGTGTTTAGATGGCCACATATTTAGCTGCTTCTGAAACAACACCGAAGTACCGAAATGAAATGAAAGTAGATTCTGCGTCATGTATAAATATTACCAGTAGCTTCGTTATTGCTTGCTTCAATTTTATATTGCCCCAGTGCAAACTGGTTGTTTCGTCAACGTGTTCATTAGAAGATTTATGACACTCCTTTTTGTGAATTTCTAACTTCCCTTCCAAGAAAGGAAGTTAGACACAGGCAAACGCAGCAGGTTAGCTCTCATTTAATGATTGCAATAAATCTTACGTGTGATGTACAGCAAACCAAGTTTTGAATAACAAGGCTGATAACTGGATCACTAATATAATACATCATGAGCAGCGTACAGCATAGTACGTAATTAGTTATTTTGTACTCGTCTTTTCATAGTTTAATTCCAAGCTATTTCTAAAACTCTGCAGCTTTGTAGCGATGTTTAAGCTACAACGACAGTTTTTGTTGGAATTCCCTTGGAAGTTTAACCATGGGTGCATTATGTTCTCAAAAGTAAATCTTTGAGATTATGCGTGACGCTTCTAACCACTCGTCCCGGACTGCATTCTTAACTAGAGAATTGAGCCCGAAAAATCTGACGTTCGACTGAAAGCTCCCAAATAATAGGATTTTAGCACGTTCGAGGGAGTGCTAGTCGTTTGTATACCAAGCATTTGCGCTCACATGAAAGTTGGAGAAAGCCAGTATTGTGAAATGTGCCCATAAATTTTAGCATCAAGACTTGCGTCATTCACTTTCTTAGCGTTTCCTCCCTGAAAGTATGAGTTGGCCACTAAGAGGTGCAGCCTCAGCGTTCTGTATAATGTATAAAACCAGGGTAGCTCGACCACTGTACCACACTTGTTGATCACGGAGCTGAGTTGGAGGGTCGTTTCTGTGTAGTCCTCCTTTCGTCAGTAAACTCAGCTTATTCGATACTTTTTCCTAGACCGATTGATTACGAAGACTTCTTTGTAAAATATATCTATAGTCATTACTAAGAGCTAACATACAATCTATTTAAAACTTCACCCTTGTAAGATAAATAATGTGGCCAGAATTTGTGACCATTGTACTCCTGCTCTGCCTGTCTCAACACTTCTCCCCAGTGGTCGCAGATCAGGACCATGTTTCTCAAGAAGATCTTCTGGCAACTCTTCTCGGTGATGATGACAGCCCTCCTTTGAGTGCAGAGGGGGGTGTCACTATTCTCGGGACTGGAGCTGTTGATCCGGCTACAACTTTAGATTGCCACAGAAGACTCTATTCTTACCGAGTAAGCACTCAACTTTGCCTTTTTTATATGCATCTAAGTCAATCCAACTTTGTAAATCTTATTCAAATTTCCACACTCAATTCCTCCTTTGCAATCTTTGGGGTGAAGTAATCCTTGTGTACATTGTACGCCCAACAGGGAATAGGAATTACAAGAACTTACTTTTTTTACTCTTTCCTCATGTAACTTTCTTTTTTATAGACTACTCGTGCATTAATACTTATTTCCCGTCTTTTTGACACCCACTATTTCACTGACTTTCATTGACAAAAAAAAACCGATGTGCAAACTTGGAGGGGGAAACTTCTCTGTAGGGGTACCATAATTATAAGAATTTAATTACATTTGTATTTCCAAAGCGAACTCCCTCACCCTCAAGATATTCTGTAATACTATTAATAATAAAAATGTAAGCTCCAGAGCTATATCCATGTGCATAACTTCATGGACATGTATCGAATAGAAAATTCAGAGCGAGAAGAAGGCTAATCAGAGGTTGTCAAGAATTTTGATACTCCTATTTCCAGCGGGATCGGCGTAGCCTGTCTTTTGCTAAGCGATTCAATTTCTATCCAGAAATTCTCAGTGTTAAGGTTCCCTTTGGGGAGTCGAGAATAAGCAGAGAGACATTTCGAGAATTCCAAGCCAGACATTTGATTAAATTAGACTCAGAAAATAATTTTAGGTTCTCGAATTCACACTCCAGAGTGTCCAGAGTAGTTTATTCCCTTCCTTCATACTGGGAATCCTCTGTTGAGCAGACACTTCTAGTTTTTGATATGTACTTCATTATTTACCATTGTAAATTATAGCTTCGAATATTGAAGAGAATCTGAGTTCATGTAATGATAACGTTGGCTACATTACTCCTACACAATAGGTTACCAAAACTGATTCCGCCGGGAGGACTTGCTGGGATCAGGTGAATGTGCGGAGCTGCTGGGGAAGATGCGACTCCAACGAGGTACGTGCTCTCGATGTACAAATTCAAGGAAAGTAGTAGAGGAAAGTTTCTGTGAGGAATTTTCAGTCAGACACCTTTCCCTACATTTGTCATTCATTGTTTACGAAAACATTAGTAATACATACTTTTTAAGGTGCATATTTCATGATAAACTGTTCAAATCATCTACTGCTCTGATATTATTGTAATGGAAATAAACATGCTCCATTCCTATGTAAATATTTTGTTTTACATGTGCATGCATAGATACCTGACTGGAGGTTTCCATACAAGCGGTCTCACCATCCCGTTTGTATCTACGGATCCCGTCATGAGAGGACCGTCACTCTTCGGAATTGTCAGCCTGATGTGGAGCCAGGAACTGACAAGTAATGCTAATACTGTGTATTTTCCCAATAAGATTTAAAATAAGCTTCGAGAAGCCTCCATCTTGTTCTAGTATCTCCTAGAATTTTTTTCCTTAGTTGTATAATTATTATATGTATTTATAGTCTTTTATAACATGTGGAGTCAGTTGCTCCCTGCATGGGCACTCCCCATGGTAGTTGATCATGATGTGTGATTTCCCACTGCAGTGGGAAGCCGCTTTTGGAGATTTTGTATACCATCATTTTTACTCCTTTACTGGAATCTTCGAATCTTAATAGCATCATGCATGCCTTTATAAATTTCTTCGTGAAAGCTTGTAAATTTCTTCCTTCCTAAAAGCGCATATTTACACAAGAGCTAAGCCCAATTTTACTCATATTTAACATGAACCTAATGATCTGGTTTGACAGGTACACTTTCCAAGAAGCCGAGACTTGTGTTTGCACCGCGTGCAAGTCTTCAGAAGCTAGCTGTGAAGGGCTACGGTATCGGGGCGTCCGGTCGGGTTTCAGGAGCAACTGAAAGCAGATTTATTGGGGTTACGTGAGACGTGTGGGAGTTCTCTCTCCAGTGGATTAAATTATGTATCAGCTCGGTGCACTCCGTAGTCTCCGTTCCCAGCTATTAAGTTCTCACTGTGTACTTTCAATTGGTTGTAGTTATGTAAGGCTTTTCAGTTGTGTGTAGATGCCAGAGAATAAAAAAAAATATAAGTTTAGATTTCCTTCCTTTCAATGTTAAAATGTCATTTTAAAAATTAATTGGATGTTCTTATCATATAAGCTGTACATTAGTTGATCATCAATTACCTGCATTATTGTCATCCGTGTACCTAAAACTGGCTGCTGTAAACGTAAAGTGTAGTGTAAATATATAGAATCCAATGATGATGTGCATAAATGTGTTTTACTTTTAAAATAATAATTGACACCGTACCATGTACAGATAAATAAATTACATACGACAAACATACATACAATTACTAAGCAACTATATATGAAAGGAGAGTCAATATGTACCAGAATAATTATGTTGTACTCAAAGGCATGTGTGATACCTTGTATGTAGTTATTTTAACGGCTAATCAATAAAATACAAATGATTTCCCGACGGAATTCACCTTTCACCTTCGTCACGAAATACTTGTCGGAGTCATGCTCTCAAGGCATCTTCATGCATTGTTTAATTCTAAGTAAGTACACCCAGTCCAGAATGGAACTCACAATGGTCACAGTCGGAAGTCTCGAAAATGTAGCATTTGGGGTGTAGGCTTGTTAAGAATTCAAAACCATCGGAAATGTCCAAGCAATCAAGCCTCTCACGATCCTGAATAGAATACTAATTTATTTATTTATTTCGTAATTGTCAACACGATTTAAATGCTCACAGGAACACGCGCCTGTTGCATGAAAAATCTGACCTTATAAGTAATCATGCAATAATGTCATGCAATAGTAGTTAAATCTAAGTGTGTATAGTTCATACTGTCGAAGAGTTTTAGCATGCCCCAAATACAGTTGAGCAGAATTCCGGATCAAATTCCATAGAAACTATTGTGCTTATTTTAATCCGTGTAGACCTGCCATGTGTCCGAATCTGGCCATGTGGAATTTTGAGTCAGTCAAGCGAGGAATAACGGATTTATTAGGTCATATTTAGAGCAAAATGTTTGTAGTATCTAAGTATCACCTTATGTTCTAATTTACTCTTCAATATTTATGGACCATTTAGCCAAATGTAAATACGCCTACAACTTCCAGTTAACAGCAGATGTGTGGTACCCAGACCATAATCTCCGATCCTGTGGGTGAAGTGGTGTAAGGATAAATCTCCATACAAATAAGTAATTATGTACTGTACTGGAGGGGGGATATTTCAAGTACTTGCAAATACTTCGAGAGAATTTTCGCGAAAGGGTTTTGTACGTAGAAAAACCATTTCTCGGAAGGCGTTCTTGGAATTAAACTTCCCCTGAAAAATGATTCAGACACGTAGTTCATGAAAGTCGAATGCCCTATAATGCAATACTAGTAATTAAGTATATCTACCCATTCTGAACATGCTGTAGGAAGTACTGACGAATAATTACAACGGAAGTAATTACTTTAACTCTCTAGAACTCTGACAGTGACATGTGTAAGTCGTAACTCCGGTGAGGTACAACTGTCGCAAACTTTTAATATTAGCGAATATTTCTTAAAACGTTCGATTTCAATTAAGGAATTAGAAGCATCTATAATTATTTCACATGTGTACAGCAAAGTTATTACAAACATGTACAGTTTAGGACTCTCACTCCTAGATTCGAACTTTTACAATTTCCGTAATTATTGTTATGATTTACTTTAGATACAGTTTTTAAGCTACTGAATTTGAAGCTCAACCATATGCAACTGTATCAGAACTGGGCTAGGTAAATTTTTTTGCTAGTTTGTACTGGAACAGGGATAGTTAGCTCAAATACATATGTACGAGAAATTTTTTCCAAGTTGTCTCTATTTTAATTACTCCTGTAAATTTCCCAAGCGTTTTATAATTCTGTAATGGTGTGGCCCGGCGACTAGAAAATGGAAAAGGATATTACGCACTTTACCTCCCAACTACGAGTGGGCCTCAGATTGTACACGGAAGGCAGGTTGATACAGTTGAAGTGGTACTACACAAGGTATGTATTCTTTTAACAACATACGATAGAAATGTTTTCTCAGATTACGAACGAATGAGCGAAAAATCTAGCTAGCACAGTAATTACATTACATTACATTTGTATAAAAAAAAAGTTTTATTCAAAATTGAAACGGTTCCAAAACCTGCTCATGAAATTTTTATCTGCTTTTACTGTAGATATGGTATTTATGTACTCTTCCTGATGTAAGATTAGCATTTCTTCTCAATTTGGGAGCAGTTTTTGATATTAAAGCTTGCAATATAAGATTAGAGGACCTGACGATGATACTCAAATCATGAGGTTCCTGATCGAAAGTACTGTAGGCGACACATTGTCTTCCTACCTGTGGTCAATGCAAACAGAAGTTTTGTCTAGAATATGTGCATAGAAAGGTGGACATTAACAAGTTTTCCGCAGAGGCAGACGAACAATTTGTTAGCAGCGTGCTGAGATGAATGTCTTAATTAAAATTTAAACGAATTAAATCAGCCCAAGCTACAAATGTACATGTGCATATATTCTACAACCTTCTGTTTCCCTTGAGATTAGTAATTTAATTGTGCAGTCAGAACAATCCACAGACAGTATTAAAAACAAAAATAGTTCTTCTTCAAATTTCAACAGGTAAATTTCGGCAGACATTTCTTACAAACGCTAATATTTGTATACAATATAGTCCGGGCCCGGAGTCCGGTTATTCTGTTCTGACTTACTTCTGCTTTCAGAATACTCTTCGGTCTCAGCGTCCCATAAGCTTTCTAAAGATTTGCTTGTAAATAAGCATTTCCGTGTGTGTGTGGATACTTGCATGTAATATGAATCTTAAAAATACAAAGATTATTTTTACATCTTTAGAGTTCTTCGCTCCTCGACCCCACCCATTTCCTTTCTTTTTTTTTGAAATGAGACTATTTGGCAAAACTAAGTTCATTGATTTTTGAAAGTGGAAATTAATAGGATGTCTAGGGTTACATACTATAGTTTATAATTGGAAACTTCAGTATTAGCAAATTGAGGACGCACGGTGTTACTCATGCAGCATCCCTTCCTGGAATTCACTGATGGAAATCAAGGTCGAGTCCTATGTGAGACAGTTATTAACATCCAGCTTGTAGTACAACAATGAGTAATTAGCTTGCTCCCCCGTTTAATTTATATGTTAAACTTGAATGAAAAGGAAAACTTCATGGTTGTAAGTTGGTTATTGGTAAACAGCATTGTCACCCGGCCACTCAACTGGTGATTTCAGAGCGGAGCAAAATCTTAATATGTATCTAGTATTGCTAGTGCTATGTCACAAGCTACAGGGTAAAATCTACATGGACGATTTAAAATGTCAATGCTGGTGCATGAATTTGAGTAAGTTCCTACTGGACTCGTGATCGCTCTACTTTCGGGGAAATTGACTCTGAGACCCGTTGTGAGTCAACAATGATCAACGCTAGAGAATAATAGATTGTGTCAGAAGCAGCCGTGTGGTGAAATCTAGAGATTTCATTGAAAGCATTTTCAATGTAAGTACATATAGGCTTTAAAAAGCCAGGCTAACTACGATGCACGTACAAACATGTTCCTAGCCGCTTGAGTATTATTGACCAGCATGGACCACATTTCAATAAGCAACTCAAGTTGTCTCATTTGCACCATGCAGCTTGAAAATTATGCGTCAACCTATTATTTCCAAGTTTCAAGTGCCTCAATAACCTCAACCTTTAATGCCCGTATCAGAAGTTGGGGATTAGGGAATTGTAATCGATTTTAAATTCCGGCTTTACCGATCACTAAACCAGATTCTGTGTATTCCGCCAAGTAAGTCCTTCCTGGATGTACATATAATAGATGGGTTTCTTCGTCCCAGGAGGAAACCGATATTTGTCAGTAATTCCACGCCAAAAATCGTCATGTCTTTTTTGTCATTTACTGTAAATACCTGGATTTACCAAGTAGCAGTTGTACTTATGTATCTACATATGTGCATGTGTAACAACAAGCATTAAGTACATATTTGTATGCACAGGGCGTGGGTTTGTGAAAAATCCACATGACATAAAATTCCAAGCATTCTTTTGTAGATATTAATATATAGATTCTTTTTAGACGGTGTATTTTGTATGAGAATAATTATTGAATTTTATGGATTTTACCAATTGAGGATTTTATATGAAAAGTTGACCGTCTGTACTTTCTAAAACTGTAGTGAAGATGATGATATGTGTTTATAAATAAACCCAATTTTGCCTTTTGTGACCTTTTGTCTGCGATTAAATTCCGTACTGGTAACAAGCCATGGGATGAACAGCTATAATTATTTAAGTAGGTATGTATGTATATGCATAAATAATGTAACTTTGTAAGTGTGCACGCATTACACGAACGTAACTTATTCTTACTGAAAATTCAACACATCATAAGACGCTGTAAAGATGATGTTCATATGTCTCTAATAATCAATACACTTTACAATTTGCAATTATACGCCCTTACTTTGGACATACCAGGGGAGAAGAGAGTTACATTAAATTATTATATCTTTTCACGTAATTATGTACATAGATGAGATTGAAATGAGTTTGAATGAGCAGCTCAAGAAAAACGTCAATAGTTTATTTCAGACGATAATAATTTTTATTTGGACAAGCCTAGGACATTTACATTAGTGAAATTCTACGTTTAGTAATGGCATGAACGAAGGTACTACTAGGCGACAGTACAGTATAATTACATACATATATTCTTATATGGTGTTTACAAACATCCAGAATTTTATTAGTGGGTCCTATCCCCAACGTCATGTGTCTTTATATACATACCTTCAACATTTCCACTCTCCAATTCTGAATTTCGTACATGGGCTAGATTACGTACACTGTGTGTGTACGTAGGTCCTATATGAATTACTCTGTCAGAATCGATTCTAAATCTCCAGGAAAGCCGACAGCTTACAGGTGTACCTATACACATTTACTTCTTACTCTAAATCTACAACAAACATTGCAACTTTTACATTTCTTTTGCACAAGTAATATTTACAATTTCCGGGGTTCAATACAGTATGATGCTGCGCTAGGAGGAAAAAAATATTATTTAAGATCGAAATATATATCAGAGTGTACAGATTAAGAAAATGACGGGGTAGTAATCTTCCATGGAGGGACTTTGTCAGGAGTCGAAAAACTTCTGTATAAGGGGTTAAAATAAATACTGGGCTCAGAAAAGAGATTTTATATTGTATCCCCTCATGCAATAGTTTTTGACACATGTGTCTCCCCTCCCATTTTGAACCGTTTGATCGGCTAAAATATATTTTTAGAGAAAATATGTAGTTAATAGTAGTAACCTTCAAGGGAAAGAAATTGCTCCAATATACTTAAGCAGGTACGTGGGTAGAGTAGGTCATTGGATTGGGTGGAAGTACCGAGTTAGGAATACAATTTGAGTCAATTTTGTACCTTTTTAGGGGTTCATTGTCATTGAAAGTTATTGAATTTACATACTACAAAAACTGTGGGGGGAAATAAAAAAAACAGGCTCTTAATGTCCATAAATTGTTGTTTTCCAACTCATTAGTGCAGAAAAAAGTTGCTTCGAAATTACTACACAGAACTTTACCCAAGACGATGATGCGCTCCGATAAGCTGTGAATACACCCCATAGCAGCAAAGTATATATTACAATGATTGTGGAAAGGAATTTAATAAAATACGCGTTTATCCAAATTGGAAATAAATACGGAAACACTAAAAGAATCCGAATGTCGCTTCAGTGAAGCGTGCTGCCAAGTTGGTCCAAGCTCTAGCTCGCGAAAAATAGCGTGGGACTGGTTAATATTTACTAGGAAAAGCTGCGAGTTCTCCTCTAATCACGGCAAAGTTGAGTAAAGCCCATATTTATTGTGTGTAATGACTACTACCCTTTTTTTATTTCTTTACAATTTGATAAACGCAATAATTTCTTGGAATTGCTACAACAAGGCATACTAACATCTTAAATGGAAATAAATATAATCCTGTGCTGCCTCGATGGGAAAAATGTGAAGGTTTTTAATCCTTTTTACAATGGTAACAGGAGCAGGTTTTGGCGGATTTGAACGTCAGTTCTCTCTCACCTTCGACACACATTACTCTCACTGTGACGTCCTCCGTCTCCATGATGTTACAGCATTGGCCAACAGAAGTAATCGTTTGTGAAGGGTTGTTCTGGATCCGATGCCAGGCTGACGGCACTGCAAATGATTCACAGTATCCTCGGCAAGCTAAAATACATTACAGTCAAAAAAGGTGTGAGGGACTGATTCGCAAATCAATTAGTCATTCATCATGTGTGCGTGTAAAGTCTTCAGAACACGAGATTAACAAGATTTGAACATTTAAAATTAAAATATGTACAAAAATTTCCTTTTATTTTGACTACAGTATTTCAAGTAATAGCTGTTTTTTGCTTCTGTAATAGTAATTATTACGGTTCTACGGTAAATAAATTCTGTTTAGATACACTCAGGTCCTGGTGTTTGATCAAAATGATTTTTACAATGTTTTCAGTCATTGGTATAAGATCAAAGTATTTCACCCATCGAATGAAAATGTTAAGGTAAAAGAACTTGATTTCAGTACCGCACACCAGGCAAGCATTGTAAACTATACATAAAACTCACCGTTGGTTGTTATCGAGAAGGAAATGCATTCAGGGATTTCCACTTTCCTTGTGTTGCCTATTTCATATGGAAAATAAACGAAATGATTTTAATACAATAATAATGCCCATACAAGCTGTCAGCAGTCACAATTCACAATACGTCTTGTTTCCACAAAGACTTCTAACAACAATGCTCCTCCTACTGTTCAAAGGCCTAATAACGGATATGATTTTTATATACTATATGTAGCAATAGTAAGGGAAGCACAACATTAGAATAAATTGTTTAAAACATATGCATTAATACACAATATATTCATTTCCTCCAAATGACATTAACGATCCGGAAAAACATGCTACCAATTTGAATAAAAAGGGTTTAGTAGCGGCTTCAGTCACCAAAAATGAATACGCTCCGATTGATTTGGTACTTCTGAAAGAGTAATAAAAGGTTTGGGGGCATATCGTACCACAAACCCTGCGAATTTGTTGTATTCAATTTCAGATTTATTCACAATGTTTCTGAGATGTCCGTGGAAATGTTGACTGGTACAAATATTGAATTTCATTTGAACTGATCAACTGGAGTGAATTATTCTCTGGAAAAAAATGGCCCTCAAAGTTTCGGACTTCAAGTAAAGACTGCTGGCCTTGGTTTTTTTAAAACTCGTAGACCATTAACGTCAAATCACTCCACACTCAACAACCCTATCGGACCTTCCCATAAAAGGCAATGAAGCAGGGATCCCTGCTTCATTTAGGCCTAACTATGAAGTAACATGAACCTCATTAAGCCCAACGGTCTCTCCGGAATAAAAAGGACGGAAAAAGTAGCGAGTTTTCTTTCTCATAATTACAAACATACAGTATGGACTTTAGTAGTACTAAACCACTGGAAAGGATTCATGTTATGCCTCCTAAACAAATGTTTTATCCTTAAGTTCAATGCAATTAACTCCTAATTATCCATTAATTATACAAACTATGTAGGTTCTAGAATGTAAAGTCTAATTTGATTATCTCTCTCCAGCCATGGAATGAATTAACAAGAGGAAAGATCCACTCACAATGTGTCATGCTACAGTAAGACGGCTCTGTCTTTTGGAGTCTTGAGGAAGAAGTAAGCTGAGGGAAAGTATCTACTTTCTCCAGACATATTGAATATTAACAGGGTATTTTAGCCTGACACTCCGGGTTTTTGTCATGGATTTACCACCAATGATAGTCCAGAGTTAGCATATGCACGGATGACTATGTGTCTACAGCCTTGTGCCCTGATTTCCTATATTATGTTTACGAAGGCATGAGGGAGACAAGCCTATGTACATATGTATATGCGTACGTATAAATGTATGCTACACAACGTTACGGCCAGAAATGTCTACATATTTAAGCCAGTCAATTATCTTCTCCGCATATTATCTTTTAAAAGGTTTTTCCTGAAAGCATTCTCTCTAAAGTATTCTATTCAACTCTATTTGATCTCCCTCCTCAAGGAATAGATCTTTCAGGACGGAATTCATATTCAATGTTTTTCCTCCCATTTTATATAAGTACACAAGGGCTATAATAATGATCTAATCGTCTTTGCATAGCCTTTTGCGGAGTTTCAATTAAATCCCACGTGGGACAAATATTAAATTCAGAAGCCTCAGAAGCAATACTTCACCTTATATGTTCCCCTGAGGGGGGGGGGGTATAAATTGAATTAGAAGTCTACATTTGGAAAAACGTTTAGTATGCACAGTAATAATGAAATAAAAATATTAGAATATGTACGTATAGCCATCACCTCCTGTCAGGGGTATATAGTGTCGTGGAGGAAGCTACATATAAGACACTTGTGTGCATGCTATTGAAGGTGCACTCAAGCATGTTTTTCAGGAGGAACTTAAAACTTAATATCCTTATGTTTTTTTTTTCTTACCCACTCGGTGACACCCTGGGCGCTCCCACGCGTGTTTTCCCTCCACAATTTGCTGAGTAAGAATGACAAGGATAAAGAGCGTCAAACAGGAAAGTATGCACTGTCCCTTTTCCATTTTAGACTTCCTGGGCTTCCGATTTGAAGGTATTAATTTCTGAGGAGAGTCTTGTCGCGTTTCCCTCTGTAAATACTTCGTTTGATCTTCCTCAAGCGACGCGGAGAGCCTTTCCACTCCTGTATCTACTGGGAAGTAAGAACATATTGTGACTCACAATTAGGAATGGAATTAATTACAAAAATCCCCTACCTGGAAACTTTCTCTTATTCTTGTTCAATTCCGCTGTAGTTCCAGCAGAGATATGCAAAGATGCATTTGGCTAAATAAACGAGAAACTAGATCTGAGTTCCTTGCTAGCAATTAAAATTCTACTGTTATTAAAAAACAAAATACTTTGGACTTGACTACATGTACAGGGTCTTTGTAGATTCCTCGTGGGGTACACCGAATCTGCCTCTGTGTATAGGTAGAAGAAAAAGCTTGGAAATCTTGATAAAGGATGAAAGATAAGGAAGGTGAAAGGCTTGATACATTCTGTATGTTTTCAGTCAAAGAATACAATTTGTTTTACACTCTCTAAACTTTTCCAGTTGACTGGATCTAATCCCTTGAGAGTGTGTCTAGAGTTTACGGAGGAATAACACAAGGTCCATGAATGTGCAAGACTTCCTGTGCTATGTACTCCTGAGGAACGGAAGCTATTGGGGAAGGCTTAGTAATTCATCAACATCTCTATCACCGGAAATTTTTGAAAATATGGCTAGTCCAATATCTACACACATAATAGTAAATATAGCATGAAGCGGAAACAATGATGTATTGCCATTTGCCTTATGATGTATGAGTCGCTATGGTCTTGGACTTACAACTATCAAGTTGACAGGAGATAAGGAAGTGACAGAGAATTTTAAGTCAAAGAAAAAAGAGCATAAAAGGGTAGCAAGACTTTGACAAAATACTTTGATGTTTCTTTCTAAAGCTGCCACTCTCTCTCTCTCTCTCTCTCTCTCTCTCTCTCTCTCTCTCTCTCACTCTCTCTCTCTCTTCCTATGCTGCCACTTTGTATGTCCGCGGCTTCCTCTCTCTCTTTCCTGCTGACGGAGTTTGAGAACAGACTAACAATAAGGTATATTTACCTTCTTTTGTTGTACCTATTTGTAATAATTATGTTTGCTCATTTATGCTCCACTGTACACTATTTATGTAAAATAACTCAATCAGGAAGTTTGTTAAGGAAATCAATAAATAACTTGTCCAATTGTTTTTATGGATGGTTAAGCAGGAAATGTTCGAGCCGGAATATTAGGTGGGGAAGTAAAACAAAATCACAATCAAATTTCCCCCAGTATTAGTAGTGCGTTTCTGGAGATTCCAAATACAGGACACGTCTTCGTACCGATTTTTGCACGTAAAATATGTGGAAGGACACGTATGTACAACGTGTATGTACTTACACATCTGTAGCTTGTACATACATACAAGAAGAAGACAAAATATTGCGTTGTGCATATAGATAGATACATCGATACGGAATGTCAGCATATTAGTCTTGAGGAGGCTCGGACGCTTTCAGTTGTGACAGTATTGTGTGGTAGTGTAGCATTTCCAGAAGGAATAAAATAATAGGAAAAACACAGGCAATTTGTTGTGTGGTCCGTATGAACTTAACTTTTGTACATTTTACATGTGTGGACGAAACATTGTGACAGGGTCAGGACGAGGGAGTGTGACTGCACGGAATCCTTATCAACCCATTAAACTAAATGGATCCTTTGCCGGGGGTATTGTCTCGAAAGTGAAAAGAAGAATGAATCTAAGTGAAATGATGCATGGATGACGAAGGAGGATGAAGAGAAAAGAAAACGAGCTGACGAGCCTGGCGTGCGTCGAAAAAAAAACTGGAGAAAGGAACTGGAGTGATTTCGTGTGAATTTA
Organism: Allacma fusca; assembly: GCA_947179485.1. Classification (NCBI taxonomy): domain Eukaryota; kingdom Metazoa; phylum Arthropoda; class Collembola; order Symphypleona; family Sminthuridae; genus Allacma; species Allacma fusca. The sequence goes on from OX359248.1 coordinate 31,067,594, forward strand.
CTCTCACAAATGTATGTATTAAATTTATAGACTCCACACGTGTTCCTTATTTGAGCTCAGATGAGGCTCAACGTACAGGCACGCACAGCTTCCAATGTACTCAAATTATCATTTCGTCTCTATCATTATTACATTACTTCCGTAGCATTCTACGTCTGTTTCCAAATGTGTGTGTACTGCAGTAATTACATACACCCATACATATGGGTCGTCAAAAATAATTAGGAAGAGCAAAATTCTATTTCAGGTCAAATGAACCTCCCCTGGAGAAAAATTCCAGAAAGTGTGTATACAGTATTGCGACGAAATCATTAACTTCCGTCAACTTCCTACTTTTTAATGACTTGCTCAATTGGAAAGAGTTCCATGTCAAATCCCGATGTAAATTAGATTTTCAAAGCAGATTAATAAACGCAGATAAATCTGAATGATCCTGAGTTCATAGTTGCCCGTATCGAATTTTTAAATAAGCAGATTTTTTTTAGATATCCGGTCATAATTGATACATATATGTACACACAGGTATGTATCACAAGGTATGTACTTGAGACTTAAAACATTCGCTTAGGAGTCTTGAAACTTGCGTCATGCAAATTTCTTATAATCTTTTTTAACTTCAGATTTTGACATTGGATTGTAGATAGAGACAGAGCTAGTATAGTCATAGACCAGTGCTGGAGATTAGAAGCGGTTGAGCAAATCTGATACAAAACCGAGAATGAATTACTGTGTACGTCGTGTGACACGACTCGTGTCACATTGCGACCGCCACAGTTTAGCCAAGTATACTTAAAAGGATAAGTGCCCGATTGCCTACGCGATTCCGTCCCAAGGACCTAGCAACCATTCATGAGTTTACATTTCAATTTTATCAAAGATCGTGGAGTTTTCTGGATGAGGGCGGTTTGAGTGCTACTTGTAGAGATAAAAAAAAAGTATATGGCGTGTGTTCAGGAGAAACAACATAAGAGGATTTAACATTCTTTCCTTCACATTCATTTGATTATTGTCCCTGTAATGTTCTTTTGCTAAGGAACACATCTTGAGAAAGCACATTGGAGGAAGGAAGCTCTAAAACCCTTTGAATCCTTGTAAGCTCCTCACGAACGTGTTAAATGGTCTCTTAAGAAGACCCCAAAAAAGATTTCAAAGACTCCAATCCTGCTTTTCCAATATTTACTTTTACCTTTTACTCAACTTCCATTCCCCCAATCTTCCTGTTTCTCCAAAACTAAAGTCCACTTGCTTTTCCCTCAGTTTTATCAACTTTACAATTCCCTGTAGATCCATTTTTCAAATACTACCTCAACTGGGTCTGTGAACGTATGATTGTATTACTCTAATGGGAACCTTTGGTTTGCGTGATAAAGCATTTGAAGCCAGGTACTCTTATAGGCTGAAAAAATGAAGCATAAGTGACGTATCAAGTAACAAGTGCCACACCAGCTCCCATTTATGCTTCATGTTCCCATGCAATCCTTTACATAAATACTAATAGAATTAGATGTAGATATCGAAGGCGTAATACTCAAAGCATACTCGGAAATTCTCAGTTATTTCTTATTTACAGTTAAAGCATATCCCAGTATTGACCTCTCCGTGCGGCTTGACATTCGCCCTGAATTTTGCGTGAAATATTTTTAGAGCCGCCATTGTCGAGTATCTGATACTTATCCGCGTGTAGTATGCCCACGCAAATATTATGTGAAGTAGTGGATCCGGATTAGTATCATTTCAAATTCCAAGTAAGTATTTTTGAGGTTTCAAGGAGCTTACTCCAGTTTAAGATAAGAAACTTCTCAGAACTGGGTAAACAATCAGATATTTATAATCTGTGTCTGTAACATTACTCAGATATTTACTTTTGGTGGCAGAGTTTGGATGCAAATATGTCTATCCCCACTTTCATTCCCTGAACACATACATGTGTATACTAGCTGTTGGAAGAATACTAAAAAGATGCATAATCAGAGACCTATCACCTTTTGATAAGGGGCTTTAATTAAAAACGTGAGATGAATTATTGAACCGGATTTAGAATATTTTAGGTGTTCTAGACAATGATACAAGGTAAGGATATTACAGATATTAAATTACACTATCTATAAGTTGCACTGTCAATGTCACCATGTAAAACAAGTATTGATTTGAAATGATTAAGCTATAAAAACTCCAGCCAACACGAACTGACACTGCAATATTGATCACCCAACTGTAAAAATTCGTGACGGGCTTCCGTTTACAGTGCTACTCAGATAGACCTAATGTCAGTGGAAGGAAGTCATTAGAGTAAACGGATGAAATCAGCAATAGCAGGATTGATTGATTACACCAAAGAGTTGGAGGGGTATAAGCTTAATGTGGGTCTTGGCTAATCGCTCCGAATCTACTATTTTAGCCAATTTTGTTTACGGGTCAGATCGAGTTTCTTAACAGTTTCTAATCAGACGTTTGCCCCTTTTTCCCCTACTACATGTTACATATGTACATGTAGCTCACACTAAATCCAAGATCTTTAAATTGTTGCTAATTTCTAATTAACAAGCGTGATAGTATCTTCCTTGAACTTGGCAAAGTGCAGTCAGGAATTACAAGATATACAGAATATCTGTATATGCAGTTAGGATTAGGCTATAAACCAATTTTAATTGGAAACTTTTTCAGTATACACTCACTTCAGGCTTAAATTATAGCGCACTCTTAATGTGCCTCATGTTATTACAAAATTACCATATTTGTCAAAGTTAGGGCCCTATTTAAATTTTACCCAAAATTTGTTTTCACCCATAGGCTAGATTTTAATGAATTTTCTTAATTTTCAATTGAGTAGATATATATCCGATGTTATTGCATCTTTGCTGGATATCTGCATGTGGTCAAAAAAGTTTGAAGCTTTCAAATTTATGGGTTTATGTAATCATCTACTTTTCAAATATTTCACTTGACAAGGTCAGGCACGAATTCCAGGGCAATTCTGCATATGAAAAACGTATGGAACCCGTACGGAATGTTCCCAATGAACTCTACTCGTATGATAAAATCACTCAATTATTAATAACTAAATGTAGTTGTTTAGGAAAGAGCATTTCACATCATTATTGCCGGTAGGCGTACATAATTGATTGTGAGGCTGAAACCCCTTTTGAACTCACATCCTAGTTCATACGCTTGAATTCATCACATTAACTTGGTTGGTTATTCAATACAAAAATAATAATTTTGTAAGTTGTTCTCGATATTTATGTAACAGTCAGATTGAAAGACGTAAGAATGCATAAGTCCGCATTGAATCAAACAACCGTTCTTAGTTTCTCCGAAGCATTGGAAAAGTAACATTCGTACTAATAGGCTTAGATGCTATTGTTAATGGTAAAATTAAATAAGAGTAAGAATAATAATTGCATTGATCACCCTCGGATACGGAAGTAGAGCAAAAGAAAGGGCTTTTCCTTCAAATTTCCTAAGACGTTAGTAACAGTAAGTCTCCGATTGCTTATGTTATGTTCATCGACCCGGAGTTGATACATAAATACATAGATCGGATGAAGGCGCTTATTGCTTCTGACGCTATATATACATAGTTAAATCATCCTATGGAGTTCAAAAGATTGAGTAATAAAGAAATAAATTAACCGATAATTCCCTCTTATCGGGTGAAAGCCGAAGAGGTTACTGATTTGTGCGGGTTGAACAGCCGATGAGACGGCTATTTATTCCCTCCCACTGTTCCTAGTTCCTACACTTCCTTATAGTAATCTGAAGACTTTGGATAACAACGGAATAGGAAAAGCTGTGGGAGTGAATGCTGCAAATGCTATTTTAATTGCCAGCTATCATAACATTATCGATAGATTCTGAAATCCCTTTTCTTACTCGTGGAGGTACTGTATATGGTTTAGTGTAATGACTTTATTTAAAATTTTGATATTCTTCTTACGTCTACCGTATGACTTGGCTTTATTTCACAAAGTTCCTACACTATAGGACTTGCCGCACTTCAAATTGTTTGCTCCACTTCCAGAAATAAAGGAAAGAAAATACGATTCGGAAAGGAAGGGGAGCTATATATCATTACTACGAATTACCATTTGAAACACAAGAACTTCCCAATGGGCTAGAGCAGTTACCGAACACCGGATGCCATACCATACTCCAGACGACGAGGACGAGGTCAAAGCTAAAATGTGAAGCACGTGGGACAAAAAATAAATTAAATGCTCAATTAAAGTAATTGAGGAGACACAGAGCCTTTGAAAAGGCGAAGAGTACAAGCAAACATTCTGTTTACCGATTAACAATTGGAGTAGCCGAGCATAAATGTAAACAAGAGATTTCCATCAATCCATTGTAATTTTTAATGACGATTCTTAAACCAGCAGGAGGAGGAAAAACTGTCTAAAGAAACTATAACCTACAGCAATACGATACAAGAGATAGTGACACTGTCAGTCAAGAGTTAAGTAATGAGAATTTTTGCCCGTACTATTACGGTCCTTCCTTGATCCAGAGGCGGGTGATTGAGACTGAGAGATGCGAGACTTATTATTATTATTACTACTATTATTATTCGTATTTGTGTAACTGTATAAGTACTGCTTGGATGGAAATAAGAAATTTCTCACAATTCCCCAAAAATCATTCACCGCGAGTTTATATATTGTATGCAAGAAGCTCATGTTGCAAAATACACAGATCGTGATTCCTGCATCTCCCAGCTTATTCAAGAGAGAAGTTTTGGGGGAACTCCCAGTTACAGCTCCAAGCTCACAAAAGGATTCTCGACACGGAGATAAAAACCCGGGGGATTAAAAGAGTGCGGATGAGAGTTTCAGGATCATGTTTAGAGGAATGTTCCAGTTTCTGTTATATACAGTAGCCCCGTAGAATTGTCTACCCATTATTGCACTAAAACTTGGATCTTGATTCTATCTGGAATTTAACTAATTGGACTAAACTTTCTAATAAGCTGCTTCTGATGTATATCTAATATCAGTTCCATTAATCTGTAGCCGATCCGAAGTGGAATTGGATAAATGCAACTATTACAAATTTGAAATGAAAAAAGTCTGGGGAACATGTTATATTGGGGTTTAGTATGTAGAGCCGTATCAACGAAGTAGGATTTCATTTTATTATCATTTTCCCCAGGAACATTTAGCAGGATCTCGATCTCAAATCCTGGAAAGTGTGAATATAGCTTTCTATCCATATGTACACAAATACATACATGAAGTGCTCACCATGTGACAACACGTGAATGCAAGTGTATAGGTATAGATACGTATATGTCAATGATACACATATGTAAGTAGCTCGAATAGGGCGAGTAAATCATTTTACACCCTATGGATTCTCAACTCAGGGAGCCGTGGAGTCTATTGATGGTTTTTGTCATGCTGAGATAACTTGTACTTTTTCTACAGAATTTTCTAAATCTAGGCTGATACGAATTCAGGATATTTGTGGACTTTGGTATTGACATATAGCATACTCTAAAGTTCGGATTTAAACTCAAAACTAACCATTTAATTTTATGACTCAGAATCTACAGCTATCTGCGGCACTAGTGTTACAGATGCTATTTAAATCCTTGATTCGCTTATCGCTCAAATAAATCCTGATGATTAAACACGCATTTACGTTGGTGCAGCAATGCATTCAAATCCAGTCAGATTTACACATGCACAGTTCCTTCCTTACAACTTTCTTTCCCGTTCTTAAGCAAGCTTAATTTTTTTAGAAGATAAACTTCTACATAACAATAGTCCTTCAAGCGAATCAAATTAGTACTCAATTTCTTTAGTCGTGTGAACATTCAAAACTATCTAAGGATTTAGGGCTTGACAGGGCTGTCTAACATCACTATTCTAATTTTAGGTGGTTAGGCTGTACTCACATAAAGCATGTTTTGTCCGTACACGTAAAATTTTTGTCCGTTACGGAGAAACCTCTCACATAAGTTCAGACCGTATGTAATTACTCAGGGAAGTATGAATGTGAGATGTCTGTTCGTAAGCGGTTGGAATGTTTCCGTTCAGTTCCTTCCGTGATGCGGACAAAAATATTAACGGTTACGGAAGGAACATGTTTTATGTGAGTACACCCTTAGAGAACAAAGAATTTTTAAAACTCCTCTGTCTTATCCGCAACAGTGCAAAGGGAGGATACAAAATACATGGAAAATTATTTCTTACCTTGATGGAATAGATTATTTGAAGAGTCTTGAAAAAGGGTTGGTGAAGATTGTCTTGATACCTGGAAATAACTGTGATGTGGAGAAAGTGGTAGAATTTGCAGAATCTGATCAGGGGATGGTGGTGGCGTGCAAAGGCAACAGGTACGTCACGTCTAGGTCTCTACCAGCAAAAGAGAAGATGTAAGGAAGAAGTGTCCAACGCTGTTGCTGTCTCGTTTGGGAACAATCCGCAAATGCCAGCGCCTCTCAGTGTTTACCCTGGTTTTAATGGTTCGTTGAGTTATGTAACGAATTTCGCGTGGGAATTGCCATTTCCATTGGGCCATTACTAGTGAAATCTAGTGGGAGTACAGGAGATGTCATTTCCACCGTTCCTATACTTTCAGGCTGAGTATACGCAATTACCTGTACTACAAAATGTATGAGTCCAGCCACGTAGACATAGGCAATTTATAGCTCATGGGGCAGCATAAGTAACTAGAACATTTCACGAGTTTTGGTTTCGTTTCCCTTGAAGGGAGGAACTTTTGGAAGATGTCATAATTACGATGAGGCTCCTACAAGATACTCCATAATTACTTTAATATTGTCATAACACAGATTGATGAATTGTAATTACGAAAATGTGCAAAAATAAACGTAATTTTTACACAATATTACAATATTTTTTTTACTTTCTCTTGAGGCAAGTCTTAAAAATTCCGGGGACAAATAAATGTATTTTCTTTCTCTCTACGTATAGGTACAGACTGTTTACCTGTTGTTCGTTTAAGAGAGTTTTGTTAGAATTGTAGTAATAATGGTTGAGCTGAAACAAAAATGGTAAGTGATCTAAAGAATCAGAAAAATTTCTTTTAATAGGACCGACTCTAACGAAATCACCAAATGCTGCGTGGTAATGAGTAGAAGGTTTTCGACGAGGAAAATAATGCTTGATGCATATCTATCAGTAATTAAGCTCATACATGTTTACCTGTAAATAGATAATAATTATGCAATTTCCTCGTATCTCTTTCTCTGGCTTAGTTTGGACTCATTCAGGAAATACAGTAATACGCTGGAATTAAGAACAATGTAATCAAAATGTATGGTGAAAGTTTTCGTTGTTACAGTTACCAAAGCAAAACATTTTGAAAAAAATATTACTAATTGGCCCACAGCCTCTAACTTTGCGTTGCAATCAATGCGCCGTCATAATATATTATTGTGTTATTATTGCAATTTGTAATGTCTCCATCGTTGTTTTACGTTGTCTTAACAAACGGTAATATTAATTATAGGATTGTTAGATTGGAAATGAGAACACACACGGAAATAACATATTTTAATCAAAATATAACTTCGTACCGCAGTCATTTTTGCTATTATTATGGATTTTAAATGAAATTTATCAGTTCTGGTGTACAATATAGAAGACACTAAGAACACAAAAACTAGTGTCTTACAAGCTTAATCAGATTGAGGTCAGAAATTCCGAGAGCTCACTTAGACTGATCATAAATGCTTGACAATTACTGAGGTCTCAGGCATACACACACACACAGGTGAGAATTGAAATACAAAAGACTCACAATAACAACAATTACAAGTCATAAGCCTAACAATGCTAATTTTTTTCTCATCCCCAATATGAAAAAATATCAATTTATTTCTACACCAGTTTAAATCGGTAATCAGGTTGGTGGTTACTTGGTTGGGCGCTTGGTTTTTGGGTTGATACTGCAGCTGAAAGACGCCACTAGTCACCGCAACCCGCAACGTATTCAGCATTACAGTTTACTACAAGTACTCCATACATAAATAACATTCTACAGAAACCGTCGGTGACAGTAAATCAGGACACCTAATAGCTATTCTGAGTTTATTCTTCAAATCGAGACGAAATGGCGTGCAAACCTAATCCATGCATTGGGTGAGCTTCTATGTTTTCCTTTGGGCATACTCATACCCCTTATAACATATTCGTACGTGTAAAAGGGAAGGCTAATTCTTGTTTGTAACTCTGAACTGGGAATTGGAAAACGCTCGTTTTGCTACTCTAATTTGCATTTATTAAATGCAATTTGTCCTATTTATTATTAATACTCTGTCTGTACTCTGTTCTCTGATTTTAATTCAACGTAAGCATTATTAAGCAAGCATAGCAAATACTGTGCCGTTTCACAGTGAAACTTTCACTACACAAAAGTTACACAGAGAGGCTGCTGGAAGCTGGGATTCGTGCTTTCACCCAAGCATAACTATTTACATAGCATCCTTATCGAATAGGGTCAACAGAAAACTTGTAAGATTGGAAAGAGAAAGCAGCAGCTTCAGATTACTCCCCGCCTTGAAACAAAAACTTTCAAGTGTTTGCATGTCCTAGCCTTAAATATTTCCGAGCTCAAAATGCAACCGTAAATTGAATATATGTATGTATGTATTTTAGGGATTCGCTCTTATTGACTTAATTGAATATATGTAATTACATATTTTGAAAATATCCGTTCCCTATTAATTTTTAATTAAACTCTATATAATCTATTTCGTATTTATTTGCCACTCTGAATTAAAATCATCATGAGCTTGAGTTAGGTTAAGATGAATCTTACTTTATAGTAATACTATATATAATTTTACAACAACCACAACAGCGTTCGATGGAAGTTTGCTGTATTCATTATGCATGAAAAAATTAATACAACATATTATAACAAAAAACATGTCTACAGCTCAAATGCCGTCTGTTTGAATAAAACCCCACCATGGGCAAAAATGAATCAGTACGTCCCTTCCTGTGCTCCTTTCGAGGGTGAATCCATGTATCGTTCCGCTTACACGGGCTGCGCTGGAGCCAAAAGTGTGTCCCTGAAGCCCACAACGTTTTTTGACCCCTCGGTGACACCTTTTGATGGGATTAGTACCTACAGATCAACATACATCCCCATGCCCACCATCCCTTATGAAAAGCCAGCATGGGCCAAAAAAGCTGAATTTGACCCATCCGACGCACCCTTTGCCGGAATTTCTACGTACAGGGGAGATTACCGAGGCTGCATGGGAGAACCCGTCAAATCTCTTAAACCTACTACGTTCTTTGACCCATCAGTTGCCCCAATGGAGGACAAAACAACTCATCGCATCTCCTTCGTACCTTATTGTATAAGAGATTCTGAGTATGCTAGACAGAGATCTGCTAAGCCTGCATTTGAGGGGGAGGCGTCATGTGCCCCTTTCGATGGAATGACGACCTACAGAGTACACAGATTATATTCAAGGAAGATTTCATGAATGTATGTATTTATTGAGAGGATAAAGAATTAATACCCTTATTTCACATTGATTTCAGTGTGATTACTTCCCACGTTGCTCACCCCCACCCAAAAGTTTGAAGCCCGATCCAAGACCACGGTTTTCAGACCAACCGTTCGCAGATTTGTCTACATATAGAAATGACTACCCTCCTTTCCATTTCGTTGATTGCAATGGAGATAATCTTCAGAGTAAGTTGCTTTATTACCACATGCTTGTTTCTTGTTTCTATCTAAAATATGGGTAAAACGTAATTTTACGTATATTCGAGGAAGTGCTATAAAGATACCACTCAGGCTAAAATGTATGTTGCTAGTGTTGTTTGTTTATGCTTGCATTCAAGCCGGAAGTCAGCAGATCCTTAAAGAGGTTTCTTTTAATAAGAAATAACTTAGTTAAAAGGTGCCTACCTGTCACTGTCACACTGAATGTGGCAACCTATTTCTAGATTAGTTCATTTAATTAAGCTTGTGAAATCATTACTTTAAACTAATTTGGGAACAGTTATTACTTGTGGAACTTATCACTGTATAATTCAATCCAACTCAAGGAGGAGTCCTCCAAATACAACATACGTCTGTTCAAGACAACAATCTGTAATTCTTTGTAAAGGAATTCCTACTGCTACAATGTGATTTTACAATTAGTTATTTTTATCTTCTGATAATTATTTACTCTCAACTATCAACTCTCAATGATAAATGTCAGGATAAAAGCAAAAGAGAAAGTATTCACGACGCTACGAGACATTGAGAAATCTACGGCCTAATTTATGTCATCTGTTGTTCCTAGATCGTTAAATTTGTCTCATCCAGTATTTATATTTCCTTAGACTGTTCCTCCGGTGGAAATGGATTTGATTCACCCTACTGTCATAACCCATGCCCACCTCCGCCTGATTGCTGTTCCGGAGCAATCCCAGACCGACAGCCTCAAGAGCAAGCGTCCTGCCAAGTGCCCCAACCACAACTGTCAGACTCGATGTCGCCCGCTGACGGCAGTAACAATTCATGTGCATAACATTTTATATCTCATACAGAACAACTAACCTTCTCATTCAGTCTTTCCCCAGCAAAAATACAATGTAAAAACAGTGTGTAATGTAATCATTGTAACCAAGTATAATATAATAGTGATGTGGTCAGTTATAATAAAAGTAAGTGTGAATCTCCACACAATTTTAATCCCCTACTTCTTGAATGCCTATTTTGATATTACTATCAAAATGACTATGTCACTAGACCTGTAGATCTATAAAAGCAGCCCCTTTAACATTTTTAACATTATTTACCTTCTAAAGAGATATGGAGCCTCAGGTGTTAAATGCATTTATTTACGCTCCAATAAGAAATAAAGTATACCCACAGACTGCACTAACTTTTCACATTCATTTCGTATTACCCCTTCCTTGTCACTACTGTTGGGAATTCAAGGTAACAAGTTGTTACTACAAAAACTCAACCTCAAATAGTGCATAAGTTCGAGCTGCATATAAAAATAATTGCCCATTGCCATGCACATTATATCCGTACACACTCAGCTTTTGTATTACAGTAATCCCAACCGCAGTAAATCATCCGACAATGACCTTGTCCCCACACAATTATTACAATCAGCGTGTGAGCCTTCTGTAACAATCTCCCTCCACTTTCATTACATTTAAATGCAATCAACCTATTTAACAACCTTCCATTAAGTCCTCAATAAATTAGACCACATGCGTATACCTGCTCTTTGTCTCCATGTATCTACTTATCTGTAAACTACAAATAGCACACATCATAAACACATCAAAAATAACCATCAAATGCACAATCCCATTCACATTCTCCAAATACAATGCGGATCAAAATAAAATGAATTTTATTCCCCTTCAAAATATTCCTATTACAGCCAAGTTAGCTCCAACTTCTACTCTCATAAAAATAACATCAAAGGTTTTCAGTCAATCAAAACATTTGAATTATATCCGACTCCGTATACTTTTAAATAAATTATTTTTCATTTTACTACTAGCTCACTTCTCCCCTCTTAACTTCACAATATGGGACGTACATGACAATATAACTGAATCATCATTACAACATTATCCCAAGCTGGGAATTCAGATTTTTTTTTTCAATAGAAGGAAATGGAAAGTGACTATTATAGTTACGAAATATATAATGAAACTATATACAATACTTTATCATAGCTTCATCATTCCTTCCCCATTGCTTCATGTCAGGCAAAAAATACATTTACACAGAACGGGGTTTAATAAGACAAGACACGCATTCAAGGAAATCACAGTATAATGTGTAAAAATAAGAGTTTATGCGAAAAAAAAATACAAGGGTACAAAAATACAATAAGTAGGTAAAGGTCTTTGAGGCTGCTGACATGTCACATGGAATGGGCAAAATAATAAAATTTCCAAAAATCCATGGAAGGATTGGACAGCCGTAGAGAGTTTGAGCCTAAGGATTGCATTGGAGCCGGCCCAGAGCTTCACACTACTTGGAGGCTAAAGGTAGCGCAAGCAAGTATGTACACTGGAAGTATACGTACATGCTAATTAGCATACAACTGGAATTGGAATTTAGGCCGAAAGGCTAGTAAGCTATAGCTGCCATACGATGTGTTAAAAGACGGACGAGTCCCCGTGGAAAGTGCACTATTATTATGTCTAGGATAAACGGCTATTCTCGAAATTTTTTAAAAAGTGAATTGAATTGTATTATGGACAGTGAATATATTGGAGTTTAAGGGTAGAACTATTAAGAGTATAATTACATGAAATACAGACCAAGGGAAAGTAAGTAAACAGGGAAATACAAAAGGGATCTTTCGCAACTGTTGTTATATATTAGACGAACATTTATAATTATTGAAGTGTCATATTTAAGAATCTTGTTATAGAGGATGTGTTGTGTACTAAAGAGTGAATTATAGGGGTTGGTATGAAGTGTTTAAATAATTATTACATGATAATAAAAATTATGACCTATTATATTCATTGTAATTAGGGAAAGTTTAGTTATTTGGGAGCTGGAGGATGTTTTGAGGATATTTCTGGTGTTAGAATTTTTTTGCAAAAGTGTTACATGTGACATATTGTGTCACCTGATGTGATGTTGATCTAGATTTTAATTTATGGACTTCCCGTTAATTATATACTTAATTAGAGAGTGGTACTACTTACCTGGGAACAAGTGGCTCTGAGGTTGGGATCTATTGAAAGTAATAATTGTAGTAATACTTATAAATTTCATTGGAGCGTATGGGATTGATTGGGTTGGGAAATGCTTAAAGTTTTTTGTTTTGTTTTAAAATTTTATAGGTGAATCCTGTAATAGTAAGTGCAGACAGCGGGATCGCTTTTGAGGATTTGAGAGCTTCTACTTTAAAATTCGAAATGAATGAGAAGGAAGTGGACTGGTCAGTGTATGCCTGCGCTCAGAACCTGTCGGCAATTTTGAATGACCCGAATAGGTCCAAACAGGTATGTGTTTTTGTTTCGGAATGAGTGATGGATGTGGGACCCACATTGTGGGTAGGATATGGGGATGAATGCTCGGAGGTGGTGTGGGGTGTTGTTTGATTTGGTGAAGAAAGTTGGAATTTGGGATGGAGAATGGAATTATTTGTTTTATGGAAGTGAATTTATGTGGGCATTTTTTGTGTGTTGTGGCTTTATTGTAGAAAGACTTTTTCACGAAGACTTGGGGGGAGTCTTTTGTTGATACCGCGCCAATATTACCGTCTCCGAGACTGGAGGACGTACCGAATGCCTATTTCGCTCCTTATTGTCGTAAATTGTTAAAGGTGAGGTTATGGAGCTTTGAAGTGTAAAATATATTTAGGGAGTTGATAAGGGATGGTTAGATTTGATGATGGTTTTTGTGGATTTCCAGCGCTATCGAAAATTACAGGAGAGAAAATCATCGACTAGTATTCCAACGCCGCAAGATCCCCTCCATCCTTTTTTCCCACAACTTGCAGCTCGAGAAACTATTCAGATTCTGAAACCTGAGACTAGCCCAATACCCCGAATTTATTTTACACCTAATTTTACACTAACTAATTCGGAAACATTCCGAGAAGTTTTTTCCGTGGATTCTCAAGGACTTCCCTCGAGACTTATTCAGGTAGGGGTTTCGTTTTTCCTGAAATCTGATGGCTGGGATTACTGGGAAGTCGAAAGTGGACAGGAAATTGTATTGTAATTAATTGTGCTTTGCAGGATAAATTAAGTCACTACTTAGATTTAGTTGAAGTTGGACTTGCTCAACAAATTAGCAAAAAATCGTCAGCCTTTTTTTCAGCCGTTTCCACACAGGACAAAGTGGCGGAAAAGGTTTCCCAAGCTTTAACATGCGTTCAACTTATCAAGTGAGACTCATTCATTGTTTTTTTCTTTTTACATTGAATATGAATATGATGTTTTCTAATATATTTTTTGCTTATTTTAGGAAGGAACTGACGCAAGTTAAAGAGGATCATGTCATAGTTCCTTTAAAGATTGTTAGCATAGCGAAGAAAAAATCTAATTTGAATATCTTATACCAAAAAGTAAGTTTCGGTTCATTACAAGTTTTATAGGTACGAAGGTTTAAAGGCAGGAAGTAGCGTGACCAATAGACTTAACTGTATCTTTAGTACTGAGAATGACGTACAAAGAGTAGACTTGTAGAACTTATAAAAAATTACTGTTATATGTTAAAGTTTGTCTTAATTACTTCCTAATGCTAATTTAGCTGCAACTAATGTCTACTGTCCATCAAGCTCAACGAGCCATTCAGTCCTTGCTGGGTAATTCCGACTACGTGGGTGCACTGGATCTCATTTCAACGACTCAAGAAGTCTTACGTCAAGAGCTTCAAGGATTAGTCTCTTTCAGGTCCTTCATCTTGAATTAATAAACCAGTTGTTCCCGTTTACTCCTAATTCATTATGAGCTTTCCATGCAAATGCATCCAACAAGTATCTAGCGGTAATTACAAGTGGTTGCTATTTTTATAAATTGTAGGCATCTAGATTCGCAGCTGGTGGAAATTCGGAATGCTATAGAAAAAATGCTAAGAGCTGATCTAGAGAGAAACCTCTCTGCTGATTTAAATAGACCGATTGATCAAATGGTTGTTTTAATCGACAAAGTAAGCTAACATACTCTATTAGAACTATTTTTGAATTAACTGCTCTATGTCATGGTTTTAACAATTTATTTTATTGGACCAGGATCGCCTCGTGTCAATTATTCTCGGGTACTTACGAATCGGTAAAGTTGTTCCTATAGTTAGCGTCCTTGCAAAAGAAATAACAACGGCCATGACAACTACCGGGAAGCAAACGCTTATTGAAGCTGTTTCTGAATCGGATTCGAAATCAGATTCTTTGATTGGAAGTAATGCAGTTCAAATGGCGATTCCACACCTCTCGACTGAATTATGGATAAAGATGATCTCACAACTTGGCCAAAGATTGGTTCAGCTACTTCAACACATTAAGGTGTGTTGTGGATCTCTTACATAAAATTAATGCGTATGCTATGTTTAATTTTATAAAAGCCACACGATTTTTTTTATTTGTACACAGTTTTTCACGCGTTGTTTTTTCTTAAAACTTTTAGGAAGTAATTACGCTTTTTCAACACTGCGGTAATTCTGCTGTGGGTCAATCAACTGATAGCATTGGTGGATCTTTTCTGTGAGTTCATCTTAGAATGGTTCTAGTATTTACCCATTAGCCTCTGACATTTTGCTAACAATGTAATATAACTGCTTTATTGTCAAGTCAATACATTGTGGTACACTGTTTTCTAGTGACAGACATGATAAAACTAATACTCAGTCAGACAAATTTACAAAAAATAGTTAATAAAATAGAATTGCTATGTTCGAGGGTATTAACCATTTACTTAGTTTAAGCTGAAAATCCTCCATTATTCCTAATGAGTGAATGTTATTTGGAACCAAATCTTTGAAGCTATATTGGAATGAATTTTTAAAAGAGGATCGGATTAATATTCAGATAATATTTATGCCGACTTGATCGTCGGTGGGATTCTGTGTAATTTCTATAAACAGCCGAGTCTTTCGAGTTGGTTTAAGAATTTTCGTGTCATAGATGCCGTAATGTCAGTATGTCGTTCAAATACTGAGAGAATGGAATGCTTGTTCAAACTAGATTGTTTTTCTTGTTCAGTCTATTTACAAGCAGTTTGAATGGTGGTAGTTTATTGATGTACATGCTAAAATGGTAGCCTTTAAAACTAACGCTGTTAAGACAAAATGTTCTTTGGCATTATTGAAGTTGAATGTTAGATACTGCCCACTCGTGTAAGTAAAATAAAGTCAAATTACGAGAAAATTAATTATTTAAATAGTATTTAGAAAATAATCTACATTAGCATCTAGATCTTGGTTTATTGAATATAACATGAAGTTTTCAGGATCTTTATTGGTATATCATTTAGTGTTAGTCTACGTCTACAATAATTATGTGTGTAATTATATCTAGACATCTGTTTAAGTTGTAAGGTTGAGTGAACCTAGCTTTAACTGTCGGTGCTATAGTTGCATAAGATTTTCGTGATGTGAGTTGCTATATTGTATGTTGCCCAATTTGTCTATAAGTTTGCTTTATTTTGTGCTGTCGAATGCCGTCCGTCTTCAGATGGTGCCACCACATAGATTTTATTTTTAAGGGTTTTGTAAATGTTTTGTTGTTAGCTCTATTAGAGCATGTAAGGTTAATTTTCGTTTACGGAAACCAAACTGAGTTAAAGTTAGGAGTTTGTTATACTCAAAAAATACGTTATGCGAATTGCAAGTAAGGATTCAAACTTGTTAGGGAGAAACGGTAGTATAGGTCTACACGATGAGTGTTAGTATTTGTCTGTATTTTGTTTAAGTAAGGAAGGAGTAACACAGCGCTTACCTCTATTTATTAGCACTGAACATGACGAACCTATAATTTCTATCGAAATTTACACCACATTCATTGCGGAACTGTCAAACCAGTTGGAAAAATCTACCACCACTGCTGATGAAAAGTTTACCAGTATCCTTCGTCATCGCCGTACATGGTATAACCGGGAAGAATTTTTTGCAACCTTAGAGGTAATGTAGTCACTAGTTAATCACTAATTTTTCTAGTAAACCATTCTTTAAATTGGTAGTACGAATATTCATATCGAATCAGGTTTAATTTTGAAATAAAGTTTTAAAGTTTTAAACAATTTTATTTGAAAAGGCTGTTCGGGATTTCGTCGCTAGCCTAGAAGTGTTTGCCAACAGTCTAGTTGAAGGATCTGCCCATAAAACATTACGTTACACTTCTGCTGCGGAAATTAAAACACAAACCTCAGAATTTTTCAGATCATTCCACCAAAAGCAAACTGAAGCTGTGAATTTAGTACTTGACCGTGAAAAATGGCGTGTAGCTCCTGAGGATAAAGTTAAAAATATTTGTCCGTCAATCAATATGCAGATTTTAGTACAAAGTTTTCAGTTTAAGCATGAACCAATCATTGAAAGTGAATCTATTTCTGTTGACTTGAATTACAATCACCGAAATGATGAACACGCTAATAATGGAAAACCTGGTCTGGATCGTAAAGACTCATCTACTGCATTTGTGGCTAACAATTCCAACAAACTGAAATCTTCCGATTCATCGAATACTCAAAAGCAAGAGCTTCATAATAATAGTGAGAATGGAAATAATAGTGAATACTTGGATGTCCGAACTGCAGAAATTTTTTTCGTTTTATTACGTGTCATTGCCGAGTATGCTCATTTAGTTAATGTAACTGGGAACGCCGAAATAGTCTTGGGTGTTGTTGATTTACTAAGAAATGCAAATGCCCGTGTGGCTCATCTTGTGCTTGGAGCTGGCGCAGTTGAACTTAAAATAACTAAATCAATCACCGTGGCAAATTTAGCTGTTGTAGTCAGAGGGTTGTGCCTTTTATCAAGTGTTCTACCGGAAATAAAAGAGGGCTTTAAACAGGCTCTACCAAGTAAAAATCACCACCTCGTAAGGAACTATCACACTAATTCGTGTTTAGTTTATCCTTTTTAAATACATCTAAATTTGATTTAACAGTCTTCATTGTTATACTGTTGTAGTTGAAACATGTGGATGCTGTGAACCTAGAAATTTGTCGGCATTCAGAAGATGTGGAACATAAAATGGTTTCTATCCTTGGTGAAGTAATAGATGCAGAACTTTTGAGTTGGGAAGCACGTCCACCAGTTCCTTCAACTGCTATTAATAATGTATCGAAAAATATATTCAAATTTAGGGATGCGATTGGAACTGTTCTAACCCAAAAACAAGTAAAAAAAAATAATAACATAGTGAAATGTACTCGAAGTAAAAACTTTGTCAGGAATATTGTAAGTACGGTATTGTAATTCATTCACATTTCCCCCAGATTTCTGACTTGTTCATTCGTGTGGATAAAGTATTCAGATCGAAATTAAAGGAACGAATCGCAAGCTTGGGAATTCAGAAAGACGGAGGACCTCGACATGGGTAAGTTATTGAGTATTGCAATTGTGGGATCGAACTTTCTAACCTAACGTTCATATTAGACAATGGAAGTCATTTCATGGTACAGACTATTAAAATTCAGTATAATTGTGTTTTTCATTTTCAGGGTTGTAACATCTGAAATGATGCACTACGCGGAAAATCTACGCAAATTAAACGTTCTACCTGCAAATGTAGTTTCTAACGCAGGACTAACTCAAGAATTATGGACACCCGTTAAGAAACAGTAATAGCGCTAAACCTGTTGGTTGGATGCGAAAAGTGACTATAAATATAATTGAATGCTGTCAACACGCCAGCTTTAGCTTCCTCTTCGCGTTTCGAAAATGCTAAAAATAGCTTAGTTATTAGATTAGATAACGTTATATTTGTACTTTTGGCAGCATTCCTCTTTCTAATTCGTTGGTTTCTCCTGTATTTTTGCGGTGGCTTCCGTCGAAATGAAAATATCTACGTGATACCAGTTCCATTTCCAGGATCGTATTCCTGGAAGCCTAGTCGGTGCTCAGTGATAAATGAAAACGTTCGTGTTTTTTAAATTCAAAAAATGAATATCTCACTTTGAGCATTTCCTTAGCTGATCGAGCTCTTATGGCCTGAATCTTAGTTTTTTGTTCCAATTGGTATACAATTTTAAAGTATAAAATATAATAATTTTAAAATTTTCGTACCCTTTTGTACTTTGTTTACATTTATTACACCTATTTGACATCCGTGTCATTAGTTTGTGTTAGCTTGACTCGCAGCCATTCAGACAGGGAAATTTGACGACACAGGCGGAGAGTGCGTGTCGGGGAACGCTCATTCTCATCATTTTTTTCCATTGGTGTGTCAAAGCATCAAAGCAAATGACATCATCAGTGAGAAAATACACATTTTCCTCGCATTTCTCTCCTCCGACACAAAATATCTTATCCTGAAACACTGTCATGGAGAACTCTGAAAGAGGCTCGAACATGTCTGGAATTTTTATCCAAGTGTCACTCTCGGGCTCATACTTTTCCCCACTGCTTGCAACCTCCTCACCATTGTACCCTCCGATGACATGGACTTGGTTATGGTACGTTACACAAGATGCTCCTGCACGAACTTGTTGCATCGGGCATAGTACTGTCCATTGATTTGTGCTGGCGTCGTACGACTCCACTGAAGACAACCAATCCTGCTCATTCCAGCCTCCCATAACGAATAATTTATCTGCAAGTTTATTAAAATTAACAACAGAAAGACGTCATTTACGTTGTTCTCTGGCCAAATTATTGGCTGTTACAACCAGTAATCTCTAACTGTATTTATGATCATACTATATTTTAATCAAAAGTATCTCCGCAAACACGGAGTTATACACGATTTATAGATTTAAAAAAACAACCTTTAAGAGCTGTGGCACACGCTTGTGCTCTCTTTACATTCATTGGGGTCACAGTAGTCCATTGGTTTTGTTCAATATCATACTGCTCCACAGATTTCAGGACATGTTTGTTGACACCAACGCCTCCCAAGGCATAAATATACTTTCCCAGCAGAGCTGCTGATACGAATCCACGATGAACTTCCAGCTGAGCAAGATCTCGCCATGTTTTACTAATAGTATCGAATGCCTTGCAAGAGTTTAAATACTCCAAAGAATCAGCAGCTCCGCAGTAACAGCCTCCTATGAGAGCGACTTCGTAACCCATTGCAATGGTTCCATTGTACGCTCGTGGTTCTAATTATTTCAAAGTTAACTTAACACTACAGAAAATAAGTTTAATTGCTGCACAAAGCGTCCATCTAAAATATGTACATATGAATCTCGTAGAAATCATATAAAAAATGGGCAAGCGCTTGTGGCAGTTAGTAGTTGAGGAAACTCACCTTCGTATTGGTCGATCCTAATCCATCGATTTGTTTTGTTATCATAAAACTCAACAATCAGGTAATCATCAAGTTGGTCATCTGGGTTACAATTTCCACAATAGAGTTTGTTAAACCAGTCATTTTACAATCATGAGATAAATATTTCAATCAGCGATTGTACAAGTAGGGCAGTACCTTCCGAGATTCCTCCGAACGTAAACAAAACTTCGCTACTGTGATAGCCCGTCCGGGGAAGGGTTACATTGGGAGTAGATATTAATTGCGTGGATATCTTTCCGAACTTGAAGAACTCATCGGTGGCATTAATCACTGGAGTGCATGAGATGCTCTTGGCTACCAATTCATTACCTTTTACAAATTCTCGGAAATAATCTTTGCTCAAAAATCCTGTCCGAATTTTATGAAGGAGGTCCGAAATTTTGTATTGACGGTAATCTTTCTTAAAATTCACCCAGAGAAGAACTGCTTCCCACACCACTTCTTCGCTCTTGACCTCCAGCTGGTCGCTATCCACTAAAGCTGATATTTCATCAAAATCTAATTTGACAAACTCGGTGTTTCCTTTTGAGATGGTCTCGAAATTACATTTCAGGTAATTCTGGGACTTTTGCAAGAGATTATTGTCTCCAATTAATCTGGAGGGGCAACGTGCAACAACATCCATTTACAGAAGTGTCTGCGACAATTTTTTATGACATCCCAGAAAAAAAACTGCCATCTGGTTTCGTTAAAGTCTAAAGAAGTAAAGACTATGTAATAGTATAGAAAAAAATTACTTTGCAAACTTGAGGGTCTCAAATACATTTGTGGAATCAATTTGCCTCTGAATTTTGGAGCAAGCCGATTTTATTGACCTTGGAGGATCCCCGCCGCAGTTGCAATAAGACTTTAGACTACATGGTTTTAGGCTTTTGCAATCCCCTACACAATTTGTACGTGCAGGTATGAAATGGCTGTCGTGTTCTGTACTTAAGTTTGTCTTTACGTCTAATTGATTGAGATTGATGGGTATCAGCTCACTGGCTTCTACTCGGGTTTCATATGTTAGCGACATCGTCATTTTAATTACTTGGAATTTAAAAGTTTAATATCACTATATTCTCAATTTAACTATCGCTTCAATCAAATGTAATATGAATATTTATCCACAGAGATTTCGATTAAATGTGTCGGGGTGTGTGGATCAACTATGATTACTTATGCATATTATTGCATATGTATGCAGGCACACCCGTGAATAACCTAATTTTTAATTGCGTAAGATTTAGTAGCATTTTACCCCGCCGTTAGTAATACTAATAGTAGTAGTTATGTTATGATTAGTGATATAGTACTGTCTGAAACCT
This sequence comes from Allacma fusca, assembly GCA_947179485.1. NCBI lineage: Eukaryota > Metazoa > Arthropoda > Collembola > Symphypleona > Sminthuridae > Allacma > Allacma fusca. Next base: position 31,088,828 of record OX359248.1, read on the forward strand.
GTAACAGTATCTACATCTATAGGTTATACCAAGCATCTTTCATTTGACCATCGTATAGTTCTCTATTAAATTGTTTCTTGATATTATTTTGAATGTATGAACTAAAATTTTTATTTAAATCTTTCATTCTTCTGCAAAAAATTTTTTTAAATCGGCTGCTTTTGCGTTGTTACAAATTTGACGCAATGCACCATGGTTGTTAAACATGTCTTTAATTCATTCATGTTCGCTATTTAATTTTGTTGACCTTTGTTGCTGTAAAAATCTAACAGGGCCGGGTCATTCTAACGTATATTGTAAATTATAGTCTCCTAGTTACGCTATGTTACTTTACTCACATTTACTTTGCAAACTCAAAATATAAAGGATTAGTTTATTAATTTATGTTCCATGTGCCAGACAAATCGACTAAAGTTTTTACTTACTGGAAGAAAATTGTGTCCTTCCTACTAATGAGATCAATGAAGCTACTAGTTTGTCCCTCAATGAATTGAAAAGGAAAATTCTGAATATATACAGGGCTTAACATTGTAGTTGAAGGAATACTACATGAATTGAAAAATTGGCTCGGGAAGAGGATTTAATGGATTGTTTTTGTAGAAGTTGAAAATTCTTCAGCTGACTATAACTTGCATGCTTTTAATTTAGATTGTCAACTACACCTTGCTTTAGGCATCTAATTTGCAAGCATGTTATTGATAAGCAAACGTTTTAGCAAAGTAATGTCAAGTTTCGCGCATTTCGTATTCGTATTGATTGTCAAATTGCTCGCCCTATCCCTTATTGTCTGTAAAATTCTTCGTAAATACTCCTTAACCAGCGTATACTTAAAAACTCCCTTATGCTTGTATATCATACGCCAATCCCAGCCCTTTAGGATCTGCGTACAGCCCAATCCTACGCTAAATGTGGCGTAAAACTCCCTAACTGTACATGAAAAATATCCTCGTCTCCATGACAAATTTCTCATCGTGCCATTATTATTGCAATGAAGATCTGGCCATTGTAAAAGGCATTTGTAAACTTTGGGTATCTTTGGGATTTCTTTCGTCTACTATGATCAGTCCAAGTCAAATTGCGACAGCAGGACCCAAAAATGTGATGCAAAGTTTAAGATTTAATTTTTCTAATGAAAACGTTTAATAACCCTGCATCTCACATCCGGGAAATTTGTTTCACGATTAAAACCCATCTACATTTACCTTAGCGTCTGACTGCCTATCTAAGCCTGCATATGTTGGATTTCATTGGACTAATCCTAATTTGCACCATGTGAAAAACCGTAAGAGGTTTATTTCACTTAAGCAACTTTGCTTAAGGTTTAGAACAGTGGCCACGGATGTATATGTGTAATAGGCAACTTCAAAATTGTTTGGAGAGGCTCTACGTATGCACATCAACTGTGTATACTCATCCGTTGTGTCACATTATACCTTTTGACCCACCAGCGAACTCTTGTGCAGGGGGGCTGTGGTATTACATGGCTTATTCAAACTAGAGTTGGCCATTTGAAAATGCCAAGGTATTTTGTAAAATCATCTTGCTCTCCACGTTCATTAATAAAATTAGAATTTTAATAATCCAGTATGTAATGTTTAATGTAACCAGTGCACGCGTAAGCAATCTCCATAAACATTATGCAAATGCAAATAATAGGTATTTGAAACCGGAGACTGTGAGGGTTGACACATGGATTATTTCAAAATAACTAAACTCGAAAATAAGTTTAGGCTGTATCGGCAAACATAACTAACTACTTTACTACTTTAGCATCACTCGGCATACGTGGTTAACTACTTCAATTAATTTAATTTAATTTAATTAATTGGAACCAAAAAATAGCTTTTAATTTTAAGGGGGATAATTTAACCGAGTTACACTGAATTTTAATAAAAGGTTTACTTTAATTTTAATCAAAAATAAAACGAAAGGGGTAATTAATTAAACCCGAATTTAATTAATTCAAAGGGGAAAAACGACGAGGGCCACGCTATAATTTTATTTAAGACTTTTAATTAAATATCCGGGTCCTAAGACCGGACTCAAATCTTTTAATTTAACCTAGGGAAGGAATTGTAGGATGCCCAATTTAGGTATACGTAAGGAGGTAAGGTTTGGCTTGACCCACTGACACTATAAAAATTAAACTCCCCAAAAATAATAAAAACCAAAAGACAACTTACTTTGAGTATTCCACTCTAAACCAGGGACTTCCGGACACAAGAAAATCAAAATTTCAAAATAAAACTCAAAAAGTGTACTTTTAATTTAATTTTAATTTCCTCAACAACAACAAAAAAAACGATACAATACTCCAACGACAACAGGTAACCGGTCTGGACGAATTTTTAAATTCGCCACCGGAAAGGTACTGGAGTGGGGATTGGACGGAGGAGGGCTTTACAGGTAGGGCTTAGGTAAGACCAACGGGAAAACCGCGGTTTAAATTAATTCAGACCAGAGGTCGGAGAACAGAGCCTGGGATTTCCCCGGAAAGTTCACCGTAAGCAACTTACGGAGAGGAGACTCATTACAAGTCTGACCTGTTGGAGGAAAAATCAGCCCTATTTATACCTAGGAAGGGTCCAGGAATTATAGGGAAGGTACATAAGGTAAGGGTTCTTTACATTTTATTTATTTGGAGATAGGGATATGAAGGGAGGAAATAATATTTCATGGGAGAAAATGTAAACTACTTGTTTACACTTTTCTCCCATGACCTACATTTTTATTTTTATTTTGCAGGTCCAGCATCTACTCCCTGACGTCACACCCTGGACTCCCTTCAACTCAACAATCGTGTGAGTGTGAAGTGAGTGTGTGACCCGTGTTACACAATCACAGATACTGAGATTTTTACTGACGAAAAAAACAAGACAAGAACTGCCGATTGAAAGCTTATTCATTACCTAAGAGCATACGAAAGTATATATAGTAAAGACTATAATAGGATTTTTTATCCATGATCAATCAATGTCAGATGATATACATTGTTATAAAGTATAAAAAGTTAGTAGTAGTTTTATCTCCTATATGTTCATATCACAAAATTATTAATCATAAAAAATTAGAGGCATCTGATTAGGCCAACTAGGAAGGACAAGTATTAGTAGTGGAAGGAAGGGACTCATTAGCGGGTAATGTGGAGGGCACGGAAACACTAGGAGTTGGAGTATCCTCACATCTTCGAAGTGTATTGTCGTCCTCACCGTCGCCATCACATCCCACGACTGGGCACCCACAAGAGTCTTCGTCTGGAAACCCAAATAGTTCCTCAATTATTATTGCTTTGGACTTTGGGACGAGAGTTGGTGTCGGTTCACGTTTGGTGACGCTGGATTCTATTATGTCCAGATCCGGATCCGGATTCTGAGGTACGTAAACGGATCTCGATCTAGATCCCAACTGTGAAGAGATGGTCACTATAGTTTTGGGACGGGGCCCAAGGGAACTGTCCAACTTCAGACTAGAAGGATAGTGAATCTCATCGACAGGGTCAGTCGCAGTGGCGAAATTTCGGGAGTTTCCCGGGACCCCTCAAACGGGTATTATATCGATGGAGAGGGAAGGCTCTGTATGAATTGGGGTCCCGTTCCAATAGTGATGGAGATGGAATGATTTCGGGACACCCAACTTAAGGAAACTAAGGAAGTAATTTGTAACCTTTTGCTACTCGAAGGTGTGGAAGTTCCTCTGGTAGATGGTTCATGCAGAATTCCTCGGGGTATTCGTGTTCAGGTTGTAGTAGCACATGGACAAGTCTGGCATCTCCATCGGTCCCAAGCGGTGTCTCATTAACTGCTGGCGCAGTGTGGTTTCATCGTGATTCGACATTACGTTGAGGGTTACAACCGGTAAGTGATCGGAGTTCGGATTGGACGCGTGTACTATACCAAGGGACGAATTTGGTGGGCAAATGGGAGTTGGGAGAAGCGGAGACATTAATGGCGGAAGGGTTCACTGTTGGTGTAGAGGGTTTCTGACCAGGTGATTGGGTAGACTGGACAGAGGTCAGTGTATGGCTTGAAAGTGGACGTGCTCAGGATCTTGTCTGCTGATTCGGAGTGAATAGCAATGGTCTCATCGTGTCTGTTCTCAGGGTTCGAATCTACAAAAGAATCAGATGGGGGTAGTTTTAATTCACAGACAAGGTATAAATTGCTAATACTCGGCTGACGAATTGTGAGGGTATTAAGTTCAACAATACTATTTTTCATGAGGGTCCTAATAGTATGATCGCGCTCGTTTCGTGGGGCAAGACAAGCTGTAAAACCTTTGCTGGCGTTAGAAATGAGATGAGTCCGTAACATAACTGAGTCGCCAACATTGTACAATATCTTGGTGTCTCTCATTAAAATACCTTCGATACTGTTCTTTGGCGAGCTATGATATTTTCCTTAGCAATAGTGCCATGTTATAAAAATTGACATATGTTCATCAAAGCTATTTCTAGGACTAATACCGGGAAACTGTAAGTTCAAAGAGTTATCATAGGTAAATCTTAGCTCACGAACAAAGTTTAGTTGCGCGGGGGTAAACTGTGTGGACTTGTTAACGTGAGAGTGAATTGCAAGAGCGATTTCCTTGACACATTTGTACCAGTCTTTCATTCTATCGGTGGTCGTAATAGTTGTATTATAAGCCTCCACTGCATTGCTCCGAGGATGAAATGCAGTAGTATGGTGAACTCCGATTCTTAGATCGGAACAGAAACGTAAATATTGATATGACGTTAATTGCCTACCCCTGTCTGACATTAGTGCCTTAGGTAATCTCCAAACCTTCCCACAGTCTAGTTATGTTCTGATTCGTAGTTGAAGATCTAATTGAAAAGATCTCTACCCACTTGGAGAAATAGTCGAGGACTACAACGATATATTTATTCTGCTGGCCGGAAGTAGTGTATGGGCCCATTATATCGATACTTCAGTGCCCATGAGGCGTCAGCAATGGGGGAGGTAGCAAAACTTGTGGGTGCGTTTAGAGGTATTTTAGTTTGCTGGCACGCGGTACAGTGAAAAGGGAACTTTGCACAAGCATAAGCTATGTTTTTCATCACTCATCTACAAACGTTTTAAGGTCCTACTGCTTAGCATCATTCATGAACCGACACTTTTGATAGATGGGCTGAGAGTTCCCGGTGTCAAGCCCATGCTCAAGTATAGTGCATAGACCCGGACGTGCTGAGAAAACATGCTGATGCTTAAGTTGCAAGGCTCTGAAACGGTGAAACGGGCATTCTCAGAAGAAAAGAATTCAGAGAAAGAGAGGGTCTACATCTAGTGGAATATCTGTGAACATGCAAACAACATTGCGAAGGGGAAAATTCTCAAGAGCCCAATAGCCGTCGTGAAATTCTCTAAAAAGCAAATTATTATTCTGTAGATCTCGGTTGCAAACTTGTGTACAACCGTCATACATAATTTCCTTCCTCTACAATATTCCCGGCGGAAGCGTCTATGACCCCATAGATGCGCTATGATACAGTAATGAAGCGTCGTAAAAAAGCATATAAAATTTTCTCACAATCAATTCCTTGTCCTATCTATTATAACGCCAACACTTAGCCCAATCATCATTTATCAATGCATATAATATTACAATAGCATATGTTGTAGATTTTGTCATATAACTCACGCCATCACATATAATTCCTTCATGATAATCACACATTATATCATCATCATATCGTAATAATATCATCATAATATCATCATTATCACAGTCATGCCAATCCATCAATCTTCACGTTCTTCTTCAGAAGAAGACTCGGTTTCCGCTAATGTAGTAGAGACCGGTCTAAAAGCAATATTCTAGTCCTCTTCCTCTGAGGAAGATCCTGGTAGAGGTGGAGGTCAATAGTAGCGCCCCGGCAATTGGTTGCTGTCCAACTGTCGGAGAAATATGCGAGCCTGGACAAATCCAACATCAACTCTGGCAGGTTCCCTGTCCACTATGGTTTGTATGGCAGCGACGTATTCTGAGGCAGTGCCGAACTTGTACGGCGTGTGAAGCACCTCATTTTGTGCGGGCAGCCCAAAAGTTGTGCCTTGAGCCAGACCGTACTAGACTGTTCGAAGGCTATGATCGATGACGATCATACCAACTGCAGCATTACTTCCAGGTAGTAAGCTATTTACCGTAGCATACATAAAATCGACAATCAACTACAAGCTAAGCAAAGCAAAAATCCACATTGATTGACATTCAAACGTATGTAAGCCATTCTACTATTTCACTGTAATTACTCAAGCGATTCAAGCAAAACGCATATTATTGACATATTATTTCATGACTTTTATTTATTCGTTATTATCTCCAAAATCATTCATAATAACTCTTTCAAGATCATTACTCATAAACGCTGAGTCAATTTACTTTTCTAAAGACGTCATTATTATTGTTAACCAGACAACTATCAAAATCATTCACCAGTATAAAGTTCATACTTCCAACTTTCATATCTATTCCATACAACATTTCAACCATTTCAATGTAAATTCGTAACGACTCCTTTCAGTTCAGTTTTAATCAACTTATCTAAATGCTACTCTGATCTGTATTCGGCTCTACTTCTTTAAAAATGGGCAAATATCAATCAAATGACGTAGATTCTGTTCTACCAGCGGATAAGCAAATTCGACACTTATACAATTTATTCGGACGACGTGGGTGTCTTTTAGCTATATCATGAGGTTGAGCGTAGGGGAGTATAGGAGTAATCATATTCATCCTAGCTGCACGTTTCTGTGTAATATTACGAGGCCTAATGTTTCGATAGGTAATTTTTACTTGTGATGTAGGTTCAGGAATTGTATTAACCAGAATAGCGTCGTTACTGACAGACTGGTTTACAGTTGGGCAAGTGATTTATGATCCGCCTAGTGCTAGCAAGACTCTCCTCACTGTGAGTGTGTGACTAGTGTCACTCACTCACGTCACACTCACTCCTCACTTCCCAATTGTTGTGGTGAGGAGTCCAGGGTGTTATATCCCAGGAGTGATGACGTCAGGGAGTTTATGCTGGACCTGCAAAATTAAAATTTAGAATGTAGGTCATGGGAAGTGTAAACAAATAGTTTACATTTTTTTCCCATGAAATATTATTTTTTTCCTCCCTTCATATCCTTATCCCCAAATAAATAAAATGTAAAACCCTTACCTTATGTACCTTCCTAAGAATCCCGGACCCCTTCCAAAGTATAAATAGGGCTGCTTTTTCTCCAAAAAGGGCAGACTTGTAATGAGTCTCCTGTCCATGAGTTGCTCGTGGTGAAACTTTCCGGGGAAATCCCAGGCTCTGTACTCCGACCTCTGGTCTGGAATAATTTAAACCGCGGTTTTCCCGCTGGTCTTACCTAAGCCCTACCTATAAAGCCCTCCTCCGTCCAATCCCACTCCAGTATTTTTTTTCCGGTGGTGAATTTAAAATTCACCCAGACCGGTTGCCTGTTGTCATTGGAGTATTGTATGGTTGTTTTTTTTTGGAGAATTAAAATTAAAATAAAAGTATTTTTTTTTGAGTTTCATTTTTGAAATTTTGATTTATTTTTGTGTCCGAAGTCCCTGGTTTCGTGTGGAAAACTTTGTGTAAGTTGTCCTTTCGTTTTTATTATTTTTTTGGGAGGATTAATTTTTTTATAGTGTCAGTGGGTCAAGCCAAACCTTCCCTCCTTACCTGTACTTAATTTAGGCATCCTGAAATTCCTTCCCTATATTAAATTAAAATATTTGAGTCCGGTCTTAGGACTCGGATATTTAATTAAAAGCGTTAAAATTAAAATTATAGCGTGGTCCTCAACGTTTTGCCCCTTGTAATTAATTAAATTCGGGTTTAATTAATTACCCCTTTCGTTATTTTATTTGAAATTAAATTAAACTCTTTTAGTAAAATCCGGGTAAATCGGTTACATTATCCCCCTTAAAATTAAAAGGTTATTTTGTTCCAATTAATTTAAATTAAATTAATTGAAGTAGTTAGTTCACCTAAGCCTAGTGGGACTAAAACTAAATCTGCGCGTAAATTAATCGAAGTAGTTAACCACATAAGCCGAGTGCTGCTAAAGTAGTAAAGTAGTTATTTATGTAAGCCGGTCCCGCCTAACTTATTTTCGAGTTTAGTTTCTTTAAATAAACCATGTGTCAACCCTCACATAATAAGGTGCGGTTTTGATCTCCTTAAATTATTTTAAGGGTTTTTCAATATTCTTTAGAATTATATTAGGTGTGTCAGTTGCGTTACGAACCCACCTCTCGCAGCTAAAGCTCTTCTTACCCCCTTTTATTAAATGTTTCTTGATTTTGATCGCGTTATTGTATCTCCCCACTGCTGTCATTTTATGCCCAATCCTCAAAACGTAATCTCAGGTATACTTAATAGAGTTACCACATATTCTTTTCATTACGAGCCATCTATTGAGTCGATTGTATTTCACGCTCTTTGTATTTATCGAATATTACCTACCCATACAATAGTATTACCCCTAGACGTCATTCGTCACAGTTTCCCTAGCTGCCTCTAAAGTTATTTGTATTTCGAACTAGCCCTTTTAAAATCCGAAATAAACATGGATCCACAGGATATTCAGAATATCGTCATTGCAGTTGCGCAGTACTTTGCGCAGAATCCAATACAACCTCCCCCCCAGCAGGCAGATCCATCTCGGATGTATCATATGCTTCAAACTTTCCGCAAGTATGATGGCAGTTTTAATGCTAGGGATTGGATTAATCAATTCGACAGTGAATGTCAATTGTACGGCCTCACTGATTCTTGGAAAGTTAGCAATTTAGACAGGTTCTTGAGTTCCACACCCTGCATTTGGTGGAAATCCCAAAAATCTGGATATATTCAGTTAGCTGCTCAGACACCTACAGCTGAGGTTCCAGACTTTTCTGCGTATGCATGGGCTACTATCGGGAATGCTTTAGCAAATTTTTTCTCCGACGCTAACATCAAGGAACGAGCTAAGTCGGAATTAAAAACTCTAAGGTACACCTTCGGCAGTGACCCGATGGAGTTTGTAGCAAGTGCTGTAGATTGTATGGCCCGCATCAATCCTCACATGACCGAGGACGAAAAGGTCACGAATCTATTACGGGGACTTCCTGAGAATCTCCGTCCGCACGTTACTTCAGGGGCAACCTCTCTAGATACGTTCTTCCTAAATTTGACTCGACATATTCATGTCAATCCCCATCTGGCGCGTGATGTCTCTACTGCAGGACCATCATTCACGCAACATTCCTCTTCTCTTCGTACTTTGTCTTCACAGACAAAATTAGTGATCCCAAAGTACTCTGACGAACATATAGCCTCATGTAGAACCCCAGATGGGAAATTGCTATGTTTCGAGTGCCGACGACCCAACCATCGTGTTTATAACTGTTTCCAGTTAATGAAGAAACAAGGCATCCCCATCCCTCCCCGGAAGCCCAAGATAGTGGTTACGTCTTCGGAAAACGAGTAAGGTGTCCTGTTCGGGCAGAGACACCTAAACTCCCTTCTTCTCTTCATAATTCTAGCGATAATTTTTCAATAATTTCTCAATTTTCTGTTTCGAATCAGTTTTCGATTCTCAATATAGATGACGATTCATCTAGTATTATTTCAAGTTCTAATTCTATTAAGTTTCCGATGCGTCATATCGGTCCTTTACGTCAGTTGAATAATTCTGACATTTTATGGAATATTCGCATTAATGGGAAAAATCCCTATAGTTTAGATGCTCTTGTTGATACTGGAGCTAGTATCAGTTGTATAAATCCTTTATTATTAGAGAAGATTCCTAATAGTTATACAATTCATAAATGTTCCCAACCTATAAGAATTTCATTATCTGTTAATGAAAACCAAGATATTCTTATTACTCATTATATCAAAATATCTGTGTCCGCGAAGAGCGCCGGTTATTTCAATTGGATATTCTATATACTTCAGAATCTGTCTTCCGAAATGGTTATTGGTTTAGATATACTGTCCAGCATCAAGGCTCATATAAATTGTAGCAAAGGCCAAGTATATCTTCCCAATAATATAGTACACTGTCTGAAGTCTATCTCGAATGTTAAATCCACTCCTACGCAACCTAGATTTTTTACGAAACCGAAGTCCAATTCTACTTCATCTTGTTCCGTAAAATCTCACGTCAGTTCCAATTCTATGAGCTCCCATACCAACTATATTTTTAATGCCGTCAAGAATCACCGTCCTGGTGACAAACCGTTTCCCAGAATACCGTCTAGATGTCGTACAAATAGGCCATACCAGATTCCTGCACAGGGAGCTCGAAGAGTCAAAGTACTTTTTAACTCAAACTATGATGGAGACATTATAGTTTGGGCTAACAAGGAATTATTCTTAAATTATGGGTTAGTTCAAACTTCTTGCATTACACACGTTAATTATGGGCAGGGATTTATTTATATTTCCAACATTAATGATCAACCAGTACCACTTCGAGCTACCTCATTCCTTGCAGATTGTGACATCTACAATCAAACCGCAGTACCTTTGCGACAAATATCAAAATCTGCATTACCTAAGCGAAGCCTCACTGACGATGAAATATCACAGTTTAATTTAGGACCTACATTATCAGAGGAGCAGAAACTCCAAATTATCAATATTATTCGTAAACATCCTCACGCTTTCGCTTGGTCTGATGCAGATATCGGTATTATTACAGATGATAACGGCAATAATATTTCATGTAAGGTAGATTTAGTAGATACAACTCCAGTGCAGCGCTCTCCATATCGTAATTCCCCTCACAACAAGAAAGTAATTTCTGAACACATTGAGAGGGAGAAATTATTAGGATGGTTAGAACCTTGCACTGGACCGTATGCTTCACCTTTATTAGTGGTTCCTCGAAAATCAGGACCCCCTAGATTAGTATACGATTTACGAGAAGTAAATCTAAAGTGTCAGTTTTTCCCTTTTCCAGCTGACAACTTACAGGAGCAGTTAGATTCGTTTGCGGGAGCCTCATATTTTTGTACAGCCGACGGAAAGGATGCTTTTCGACAAATTGAAATCGATAAAGACTCACGCGACATCTTGGCTATCGTCACAAACGACGAATTATTACGGCCAACCAGAGCCCCGTTTGGTTGGAAAAACTCAGGCCCACGTTTTCAGATGGCTTTCAGGAAAATATTTCCTAAAGTTACTTATCCATGGATAGCTTCATACGTTGATGATGCAGGTTTTTTCGGCTCTACGTTTCCCCAAATGTTGGATAGGTTAGATATTTTCCTCGCTAGATGTGCCCAACGCAACTATAAGCTGCAGCCTAAGAAGTGTTCGTTTGGTTACGAACAATTAGACTTCTTAGGCCACGTGATATCTAGAGAAGGTATACGTATCAAGGACGATCGTATACAGGCGATATCTAATCTTCAACCTCCCAAAACACTTCGTGGACTCCGTCGCGTTATTGGTATTATAGGATTTTTCAGACGTCATATTAAGGATATGTCCGCTATAGCAAAACCTTTATATGCACTTACGGAGAATGGAAAACGTTTCATTTGGACTCAGACCGAGCAAGATGCTTTTGATAAATTGAAATTAGCAGTAACTTCTACACCCATTCTTATGTTTCCACATCCAGAAGGAAAGCTAGACCTTTACACGGACAGTAGCTCCGAAGCAATCGGCGCAGCTCTACTTCAAACATTAGGAAATCAAGTTGGAGTTATAGCATACTTCTCTAAATCTTTCAATAAAACCCAAATGAATTGGTCAGTGACCCACAAAGAGTGCTTCGCTATAATCAAAAGCATCGAGAGCTTTCACCATTATCTCCATGGTAGGGATTTTAGAGTTCTGACAGTCCATTCTTCACTAAAATGGCTCATGCAAGTTAAAGATCCTAAAGGTAAATTAGCCCGCTGGGCAAGTAGCCTTTACCCGTACTCGTTTACCATCTGTCACATTCACGGAAAGCACAATCATTTAGCAGATGCTCTCAGTCGGGATCCAAATGAAGAAATCAAAACGGTGGAAAATATAAGATCTTTTTCTGTAAAATCAAGTCCTGATCCAGAATTACTCACAATCGATGAAATCGAAAACAACGAACCTTTATTCTCTTATGTTATCAACTCTAAAAAGCAGACCTTTGAACAGCTTCAGCGTCAGGATGATAACTTGAAATCTATCATTAATACAATTCAATTCAACGAAACCGAATCTCCTGAAGTTCCACATAAATTTTCAAAGGATTATGCTTTAATTAATAACATTTTATATTATGCCAACTATAATGAGATAGGACCGTTCTGGTTGTTAGTAATTCCGGATTGTTTAAAATTACAAGTTTTTAAAGATATTCACGAGACAGATTTATCTCACTTATCATTCCACAAGACTTATTATTCTATCCGTTCTAGTTTCTTCTGGATTGGTATGTATAAAGATATCCGTAGATTTTGTAAGGCTTGTCAAGCTTGCCAGTTCAATAATACCCCTCATGTCGGGAGAACTGGTCCATTAATGACAAATCTTACGCCAACGGATCCCTTTCATACTATCGCTATCGATTTCATTGTAGAACTTCCAGTAACACGTCGTCGCAATCGATATCTTCTTACAGTCGTTGATCTAGCCACTAGATGGATCGAAGCAATTCCAACAACTGACATGACGTCAGATACAGTTATTAACAAGTTGGAAAATTATTTCTTACGCTTCGATCACTGTAAGGAATTAATTTGTGATAACGCCGGCAGTTTTACCTCTACCGACTTCCTCAATTTTTGCTCCAACAAAGGCATTAAAGTGAAGCATATCAGTCCGTATTCTGCTGCTAGTAACACCTATGCAGAACGTCCCAATGCTACTTTCAAAGCCATGTTAAATAAAGCATGTCCCACGTCATGGGCAGATTGGGACAATTGTGTTCCTGCTATAACCCGGAGCTATAATATTTCTCTGCATTCAACTACAGGATACTCTCCCTTTAGGTTATTATACGGTTCAGAGCCTCATTCAGCTCAGGCGGCTAAATATCCCATTAATCAGGAGAACCTCAGTTGTGCAGACAAACGTTTTCAATTGTTACGTGACAGAACACAGGCTAATGAGAATTCTTGTCGTTACCAGTTGCATAATAAGATACAGTTCGACAAGTCTCATCCTCACATCGAATTTAACATCGGTGAACTTATTCTCGTTAAGAGTCGAGAACGTCTTGTTGGTGCTAAGGCACGTTTTAAGTTGAAATGGGACGGCCCATACCGTATAATGGACCAGTTAGGTCCCTTAACGTATTTAGTGGACTTGGAAAATTCTCTTGCAAATAATATAGGCAGAGTTTTCCATGCCCAACATCTAACCAAATATCAACCTGAACTAATTGGTCAGCATGTCACTATCGTTAACGATTCATTTAAGGAACCAGAGGTAGTTTTGCCTCCAGAGATCGAAGGCTCACATACACTACCTCCAGTTCCACCTATCGTAAAACCTCCAGAACCTCCAATAAATCAGGTTCCTCCAGCCCCACCTATTGTGAACTCTGATACAGTTCAGTCACCAAATCCCTTAGTCACGCCCCCAGTAGTTTCACCAATCCCTGGTTATGTACCTCCAATTTTTGATGCTCAACCAGAATTGGATAATGATTTGTTTAATACTACTAAATATACACGAGATTATGAGGAATTTGCGTCTACTTCTTCCCCTGAAATGTTCTCCGATGAGTCTGATAACACGATCATTGAAAACATTAACGATGATAATATAGGTAATACCAACGAAATTGGTAATAATACAAGTTTATTGAACAGTTCAAACCCGTTCTCTGATAATTTTAATCCCGCTATTCACACTATTAATAATCCTGGTCACGCTGATCCGAGTAGTCCCCCGAAAACTACTCAAGATCCGCTACCCAGTTCTACTGTACTATATGTTTCTCCTACTTCTAGCATAGTCAGTAATAATTCTACTACATCTATCAGATCCTCTTCCCGTGTTTCCAAACCTCCTCTACGGCTTGACCCTAGTGATCCAGAGACTTATAAGATGAAACGCATTCATACGTTTGATAATGTCACGTCATTTTTCAATTCGTTATTACATGAGCTATAAAATTTAATTGTATCATAGCATGTCGTCTTACGAAGAGTATATGGACCTAGATTGTGGGTCTCCATTCCAAGAGGTTACGGACGCACTTGAAGAAATGCTTCTAAGTTCTCCAGTACGACCCCCTCCCAAGCTCATATCTCCCTTAAATACTCCACCGAATTTCCGATATCCCACTGAACCTCCTATTCTTACCTGCACTGACCTTGCCCTGTATGTCCCACCAGTCCTTCCTGAACGCTCCGTTGAGATCGTCGAGCTTGACGACTGTCCGCAACTCCCAGTCCTAATTGTACCACAAGGTTCTGGATATACACGCAATCAGACCCGCCCTTCCAGGGTTTCAAGTGGTCTTAATCCTAACTCTTTTTCAGCACCTTGTGGTATAATTCCTCTTGGCGAACCTATTCTTACTGGCCCTTTTTCTGTTCCACCTAAACTCTCTTTTCCCGAACCTAATGACCTCGCCTTCAAGATCCCTTCTGTTCCCCCACCCAGACAACACCTGACACCCGTTAAAAGACTTTCCGTACCACCCACCCTTCCTAAACCACCTCATAAACTACCGACCTCAAACTCACCTCAACCGTCGACCAAACCTTATATCCCCGTTAAATCACCTTCCACACCACTCACTTTACCTCAACCACCTCTCAAAAGACCCCGTGCCGATTTCCCTTTAAACCAATCCCGAGTCTGCCTTATCCCTCCTAATTTCAAAGGTCCCCTACAGAAATCTTTACCCAAACCTCATGCTCATCCCAAAACTCCAAACTTTCCACAAAGCACTATGCCCGGTGCAAGGAAGTACAGAGAAGGACGCGGGCTTCAGAGGCGTCGCGACATGAAATGTCGATTTTGCCGAGAGAGACACTCTGGAATTTGTGATCAGCGTCGACTTCAGAGTCCTTCCATTCCGATGTCGGAATTGTATCGGACTAGTGATGGTGTAACTGTGTTACTACTGTCGACAACCGGGTCATTATATGGATAATTGTCCCAACCATTATCCTCGTTTTGGTGGTTCAGGTGGAGGAATCGCCTGATATTAATATCTTTTCTTCTTTTTTTTACTTGAGTCAAAATATGTGTGTCCGTGAGAAGGGGAACGTCACGGTAGATCATTAAATATCTTAAAACGTATTTACAAAGATCTCTTTTTGTGTGTTCATTTAAAAAAAAAACTTAGTCATACTAAAATGATCTCAATATTTTAGTAACATTATATTATAAAGGTTCAATAGATAAAATATTTGTGTCCGGGGGACTTCGGTCGCTCTGGGATTATTCCAATAAACTACAAAAACATACAAGTAATAAAAACGTCATCTGGTACAACTGAAGCCAAACTAGGAAGCCGGAATTGTTATAAAGGTACGAGTTTCTTTGCAGTTTGTTTTCTTTGATTATGTCCGGTACTTTATATTCTTGTCTTCGTACGGTATGGAAAATGAATACACTGACAACCACGAAAGGGAAATCAATGTTCGACTCAAACATGGCTATAAAATACAAATGTTAACAGGGTAACATTTGTTTTCTCCTGGGAGATATTTGTGAGTGTGTGACTAGTGTCACTCACTCACGTCACACTCACTCCTCTTTTCCCAATTGTTGTGGTGAGGAGTCCAGGGTGTTATATCCCAGGAGTGATGACGTCAGGGAGTTTATGCTGGACCTGCAAAATTAAAAATTAGAATGTAGGTCATGGGAAAAAAGTGTAAACAAATAGTTTACATTTTTTTCCCATGAAATATTATTTTTTTCCTCCCTTCATATCCTTATCCCCAAATAAATAAAATGTAAAACCCTTACCTTATGTACCTTCCTAAGAATCCCGGACCCCTTCCAAAGTATAAATAGGGCTGCTTTTTCTCCAAAAAGGGCAGACTTGTAATGAGTCTCCGGTCCATGAGTTGCTCGTGGTGAAACTTTCCGGGGAAATCCCAGGCTCTGTACTCCGACCTCTGGTCTGGAATAATTTAAACCGCGGTTTTCCCGCTGGTCTTACCTAAGCCCTACCTATAAAGCCCTCCTCCGTCCAATCCCACTCCAGTATTTTTTTTTCCGGTGGTGAATTTAAAATTCACCCAGACCGGTTACCTGTTGTCATTGGAGTATTGTATGGTTGTTTTTTTTTTTGGAGAATTAAAATTAAAATAAAAGTATTTTTTTTGAGTTTCATTTTTGAAATTTTGATTTTTTTTTTGTGTCCGAAGTCCCTGGTTTCGTGTGGAAAACTTTGTGTAAGTTGTCCTTTCGTTTTTATTATTTTTTTGGGAGGATTAATTTTTTTATAGTGTCAGTGGGTCAAGCCAAACCTTCCCTCCTTACCTGTACTTAATTTAGGCATCCTGAAATTCCTTCCCTATATTAAATTAAAATATTTGAGTCCGGTCTTAGGACTCGGATATTTAATTAAAAGCGTTAAAATTAAAATTATAGCGTGGTCCTCAACGTTTTGCCCCTTGTAATTAATTAAATTCGGGTTTAATTAATTACCCCTTTCGTTATTTTATTTGAAATTAAATTAAACTCTTTTAGTAAAATCCGGGTAAATCGGTTACATTATCCCCCTTAAAATTAAAAGGTTATTTTGTTCCAATTAATTTAAATTAAATTAATTGAAGTAGTTAGTTCACCTAAGCCTAGTGGGACTAAAACTAAATCTGCGCGTAAATTAATCGAAGTAGTTAACCACATAAGCCGAGTGCTGCTAAAGTAGTAAAGTAGTTATTTATGTAAGCCGGTCCCGCCTAACTTATTTTCGAGTTTAGTTTCTTTAAATAAACCATGTTTCAACCCTCACACTCACAATTACTAGTAGGATTTTCAGTAAGGTTTGGGAATTGAGACGCTAGTACGCTAACGCTATCTCGAGCAAGTTGTTCGGGATTCGCATCTAAAATTGAAATGTCTACGGATTCCTCGCTGGTTGTTGACCTGGTTGGACTTAGTGCACGTTCCTCCTTAGACTCGTACTCCGAATTTCCTTGGACGCCGTATCGCGTCCGTAGGAAGCTCAGCTTCGTAGAGCCGTGGTCACGTCTGAAATTTGAACCATTGGCTATGCCAAGAGTTTGAACATTACCGTGACTCGTAGCATACTCCTCGTATGCTTCAACTAAAGTTTCAACGGTAATATCTCGAGTAGGTATAACGTCCCCCATCTAGTAACGTGAGCAAGTATTACTAAAGCGTGAACATTTTTACGCCTAGTTTGAACTAGTGGACCTGTGTAATCTATCGAGACTGAAGCAAAAGGGTCAGTTGGAGGTATCATGGAGATCATGGGACCTGATCGTTTCACATGAGATACATTAAAATACATGCGATGATCCATTTTCATACATCGCGGTACATTCCGGACCAGAAAAAACGCGTCGCAAAAACTAAATAAGTTTTTTATACATCGAGATGTGATAATTCCTTACAATGGTACTCATTGAAAATCATTAATTTACGGGGTCCCGGTATTACCAGCAACAAAAGAACACCATCTGGATCGTAATTAGCTTTGTATAGAACGTCATTAATTAAGGAATAATATGTAGAATATTCGCCAGGAATAATAGACTTATCAACCTCCTTAGTTTGAGGCTCTCTTTAATTTTCCTAAGTCTAGGATTCTTACGCTGGAGTGTAGAAAACATTTTGAGTTCTATCTTCTTGCAATAATTAAAAAGTTCATCTTCATTATTTATTTCCTTGTCTTCTAACTTAATCGACTTTAATTGGAATACTGGAGTAGAAGATATAAAAGAATATGACAACGCAATTTTGTTTAAATTAATCCGACTCAATGTATCAGCAGTTACATTTGATTTTCCAGCTATATGATAACCGTTAAAACAAAAAGGGCTAAGCTTAACAGACCAGCAATGACCTAAATGACCAGAAGTGTCTTTAAAATTTATTAACCATTGTAGGGAACTATTATCCGTGTATAGATCTAACTTTCTACCCCAAATATAAGGTCTATACTTCTCTGCACTGGCTATAATTGAGTAAAATTCTTTTTCCATGATAGCCGAACTTAGCGCATGCTTAGTTAATCCCTTAGAGTAGAAAGATATAGGCCTGCGGAGACCGTTTATATTCAAAACTAGAACGGATGCTATGCGCTTTTCAGACGCGTCTTAGTAAATTTCTACCTTTATCTTTTAGGTAGGCGACTACTGGAGCGGTTGCAAGCGCAGTCTTCAAATCATTGAAGGATTCCTGTTGCTCAGCACCCCAGTTGAAACGCTCATTGACCCCAGTCATGTAATGCAATGGTGAGGACATTTTACAAAATTCCATATGCATCTCCTAAAGAAACCACAGAATCCTATAAATGACCTAATATCGCTAACATTTCCTGGAATTGGCCAGTCTTATATAACCTGTATGTGTTCGGGAGCAATACTTATACCATTCTTATTCACAAAATGACCTAAGTATTCAAGTTCTTCAAACCCACATGAACATATTTTTGGTATCAGTTTCACTGAATTGCGAGCTAAGATAGACAAAAATAGATCGAGCCGAGTGCAATGTTCTTCAACAAAAGTTGGTCCATGTTCAGCATGGTCTATTAACTGAACCAAAGTGTGGGACGAAGCTTTCGTTTGCTTGTCACAAAGGCTAGAGCATCACGACTGTCTTCGTGTAGCATGACCTGTTTAAATGCAACACGCGCATCAACCTTAGAAAACCAACATGAACCAGAAAAGCTATCGAGGAGTGTATGCAAATTTGGAACTGGAAAACGGAAAGGAATAAGTTTCTTATTTGCTTCACGGTAATCAATGACAGCACGTTTCTTGTCACTGCAAACTACCAATAGACATGGAGCAGAGTATGGCTTGAAGATTCTTCTGCCCACCCTAATCGAACTACTCCATCGAATTGATCCTAAATGATCCTCCCAGCTTCTGGAGTGTCTAAAGGGTAATCTGAACTGGTACATCATCTTTTTATTTAAATTGGGCTTTAAATGGTTTCGCATCTCTATCAATAATACACGAGATATCCTTGTCTGTAAACGCAAAGATACCTTTGCTCTTATTTAAAACTGAAATTAAGAGACCTTTGATCGTCGGTACTAGTGGGACCCAAATTAAATTCATCCAATTCCTCCGTAGTAAAATAATTACCGAGAACTACCTCAGTTCCCTATGCATCATCGTTCCCTACGAAGATACTTGATAAAGGAATTACTTTATCATTATAGAGACAACATTCAAAAGTAGAAAACTCAGATCTTGGCTTAACTAAGACAGGACAGTTATTCGTATTCAGGACCCATGCATGTGCTTGTCCATTCCTATCGCTGGTGACACAAGAGATAGTTATAATGTCTTGATGATGCATACGTTCCTCATTCCGATTTACTATTACATCCCCGTTATAACTATCTGGAACATAAACTCCTATACGATGCAATGTATTATGATGAATTCGAAAATGCCTTTTAACACGAGAAGGCCTCTAAACGAGAGCGAAGAACCTCTCCAGAGCTATTTTACCCTACCCTATAACACGGGAAAGATGGTGCTACAGGCTAATATATGCCTTGGAAATGGGCTTGGACTTAGACGCCACACAACCGTGAAAGTAATTGCATATACGTATAGTACAAATTTATTACATTTAATTTAATACAGAGCATCAAACTCAAGGAAAGTGTATAGTGTAATAGTATTTCATATGCCAGTATTAATACACTAATATGAAAGTAGAGATGATAGTAGGTAGTCTAATATGCCCAAGTATGTACCCATATAAATTACCTCTAGGAGAGTAATGTATATAGGACTAGGCTGCTGGAAGTACCGTGGTCTGAAAGTACAAATAAATAAAATAGTTAGGTGCTATCCTCTATGTCTTGCCAAACGGCATAAGCTAATAAAATATTAGCAGAGAAATCAAGAAAGGGTTCTCGCCAATGGAAGTGTATAGAGGGTGAAAACAGTCAGGTTGGAAGATGAAGCAGGCACTTTAGAAAAGAGATGATAGCAAGGGATGACGTGTGAGTTAGGCCGGCAATAATTAGTATAGGGTTATGTGTAAGGTGAGAGAGTGAGTGCAGTGGATATGAAGAAGTGACTCCGCCCACGCGCAAATAGCGGTTAATATTCTACTGTGTGGGTGAGAGTGTGTAGAGTATATATACGGGCATCAATACAGGTAAGGTAAGATTGATTTACTTTTGTTTTTCTATCTTTAGCATAATTATTACAGTTTGAGCTAACTTAGGAAATACATCAGCAATCGGAGCAACGTCCTTAAACTAGGAATAATATTTATCAGCTGTCTCACTTCCATCTAGAAAATTCAAATCCTGAACTGATTCTTCACTAAAACTGTGAGAACTTGCTCGTTCAAAATGCAACTTTGTCTTTTCGGAACTTGTCTTGATAGGTCTTACTTCGACAGGTTGTACTGTAGTACTATAGAACTATAGTTTATCTTGGCTATTTTTAGCCTCTAATTTAATAACTTCTTAAGTTCTTAATTTAATAATTTAATATTTCAAAATTGTCTTCATGCTGTGGTTAAGACAAAATAAATTTTCCTTACCGCCACATCTATCAGACATTTAAATTTCTTTAATAAATCTTTACCTAATGTGAGGGCCGAAGTAGCATTATTTACACCATAAAATCGCCATCGACAGATTCCGAAGCGATCAGCAACTAATTCTAATTCGACATATTCATAAATGACTGGGACTCTTTCCCCAGTTACTGATAAAGTTGCATAGATAGGAGTACATGCTATTATCCTATGAAAATTTCACAACTTCTAAAGAACATCTGGACGTACTACGCAAATATCAGCACCTGTATCAATAAACCCCTGTAGCTTTACATCGGGATTGCCCTTCAGCGTTACTGGCCAAAGAACATGATCATTTACGGATCAATTCCGTAATCTGCGTGCACAACCTATGGAAACATTACCGGCTAAACTATCATTATCATAACTCGACTCAATATTACTTACATCAGGTAAATCCTCAATCTGCAAAACGTTAAACCTGTTCTTGTGTATGCTCCTCAATCCAAGCATGAACCTTGCTCGGACCAGGGAACTTTAAAATGCTAACACTATCAGTACTCAAAACTTTACTTACACTATTATTATTACTGGAAACTACGTACATTATAATTATTACTGGAAACTACGTACACTATTAATATTACTGGAAACTACGTACACAATTATTATTACTGGAAACTCTATGTACACTATTACTTTGTGTCTGCATACAAGGCGAAACTAGTTTTTTGAAGCCTCAGTTTTCTTCTTCCAGTCTGGAATCTCTAAACTCTAGATTTGGCTAACTTGAAACAATATCTAACCATATAATTAGCACCTCTACAATGCAAACACAACCGTTTCCCCTCACTGTCGACGTCGACACACGACATTAACTGCTCTTCGGAATATTCAGGAATAGCTAAGCCTTTAAAACCTAATTTGGGAGATCCGCCCTTTGACTCCAGCTTTCTCAGCTGTGGAGACTGAGCGACTAACTTCGCCGTAGGTTTAGTCTTAAAAGCGTCCTAACTACATAATGATTCAAATGCTGGTAAAAATCCTCAATAGATCTGTAAGGACTTAAAAGGTGAGGCCTAATATCATCAGCTAATCCGTTATTTAAATAGGAGACTTGATCATCTGGGGGCATAACAGGATTAATTCTCATCATGCAATCAACCTTCTTCGTTAGATACAACATACTATCATCACCTGGTTTGAACCTAATAGTATGAATCTCAGCCTTTGCGCGCTCTTTAATATTCTCATTAGAAAACAAATTCTGCATCGCAGTCTGGCCTACGTCCCATTGAGCGTGTGCAACAGTAGGATCTGCTTCCACAACATTGAGGTAAATACCCCGTTGTGACCGCCACCATACTGCAGGAGTTCCATTTAAGAATCTATCTAAATTCCGAACAACCCAGATAGATGTCATGCACTAGAGTAACCGTTCCCTATTGAATTCGGATAGCCACGTAGTAGCCGGTACTGTACAATCGTAACTTCTAAAAATCTGAATTAGATGATATTCCTGGGAAGGGTTATTTCCTAACCCAGCGACAGGATTATTTACTAGATGCAGTAGCGCAGCAGCTACCGCTGTATTAATTTGATCCTGATCCATATTTAGGAGTGCTGTAAGTACTACGAGTGAATTGCTCACTTTTAGTGAGAGGTAACGTAAAACTTCCGCAATTACCACTAACGCTAGCAATACTCCGAACGTTTGAATGTCAATGGCTACCTTGGTTAATATAAATTAATATCAAGATACCCTATTTACCTAACGCTTCAATTGGAGTATTGAGACTGTCCTCAAAATTCAGGAATCTATTATATTAACTGGAATAATACAAAAAATATATACAAAAAATCAAAATCTGTTGAGGTAGTGACGGTTCACCACTCTAGAACATAAATACTTGTGGTTATATTCTAGATGCAAAACCTTATAAAAATACTTGTTACCAATTACTTAACTCTCTGGAATTACTTAGGAAAGTAGAAAAACGAAACCTCAGCAGCTTGACTCATGCAAGCATCTCGCCAATCATGGAATATGTGGTATATTCGCGGCTATGACACTAGGACTACTGGCAGGTGCCCCAGTATTGTTCAGGGAGCACTTCCCGTCACGCTTACAAAAAACAACCCGCGGTGCCTAGAAGGCCTCCACCGTTAATATGTCCTCTGACCATGTAGACAAGCTGGCCAGGTATTTTAAGGATAGGCAGTGGTAAGGTATAGGTAACATACATACAGGTAACCAAAAAAATCACAAAAAAACTTATGTAAAGCCGTGGAAAGAGAAAACCTCATAAAAATACCTCATTTTTATTTTTAAAATACCAAATACTTTTTATTTTTTCCGTAACATAAAATACTAAATACTAAATAAGATACCAGTAACTAGTTTTTCTAAAATACCTAAGTAAAATACAAATCAAAACCTGCTTCGAAAATACTTAAGTAGAAAATACTATCTGAAATACTTTAAAAACAGGAAATACATGAAATTATTGTTTTGGAAATCGAGTACAGAATTTCAAAAATAATGTGTTTTGAACATTTTATCCGAGATGTACGCGCACTAAAAATCAGACCTGCAATGCTAAAATATCGTTCCACAGGAGCTGAAGACGGCAATGGGGTATTAAAAATGGGATTTCTAAACTACCAATTTCTTATAATTTATAATTTTGAAAGCATGCTAACGAGAAGAACTCTCTGAATGCTCTCTGATGTTATACCCAACACGGACAGCAACTTCTGTGTTGACATAAATGTGGTGACATGCATATGCAAACATAAATGCACAGCATTGACATATAAATAGTGCAGCCAACGAAATGAAGAAGTATGTGGGTAAAAACATGGCTATTTTTAGCGGGCCTGTAGTTTGAATGAAGAAGGTTCCAGCACATAATATACATAATTACTTTGTCAAGTTTTCCCGCACAACATTTATTAACTTGCATATGTCACCACTTGTGCTGACACAAAGCTCACATATCTATGTGAGAACTTGTGCAAGCCACCTCCCACTTATGTCAGTGTACGTACGAACGCACAGCATTTCTGTGTCAAACATATGCAAGTCAGCACAGATTTCGTCCTGTCCGTGTTGGGTTACGTAGCAGTTGAAAGACTGGACGAATTTATCCCGTTTAATATTTCCAGTCGATACGACGTTTCTTAATCGATAGAAAACGTTCTAATTCTGTATGTTAAGGGTCACAAATAGTTTTCAACAAGCAATACTGCGGAAATTTCAAAAGTTTGAGTACTTAAGTATTTTGATCAAGTATCTTATTTTAAGTACTTATATTACTATTAATGTCTGCAAATAAAATATCAAATACTTTACAGCATCATAATTTGTAAGATACTAAGATACAAAATACTACGACGACCACAGTAGGTTTAAAATACAAGATACAAGATACGTATTTTGTATTTTAGATAGTATATTGTACTTCAGTATTTCAAGTACTACACATCTCTGGCCGTGGAACATTTATGAGTCTCAATATAATTCATACAATTAATATTAGTGACAACACTAATAAAAACCCAAAATTTTAATAATAAATTTAAAAAAATAATTAAATTGGAAACAACTCCAATAAAAAATCAAAACAGGACACCCTGTACTGAGAATAGCTACTCAGTATATTATATTTACTCAAAAAAACTTGCAAGAGAGCACTAATTTCATACCCTAAATATTTGGCACTACACGCAGTTTTTGAAATTCTAAAAATTCGAAAACTGAAAAAAATTCTAGCTAGTCGGGAGAATGTAGAAAAACAATTACTCTTACCTTATTTCCAGACCTTACAGACCATGTACTTCCTCCGGGGGACTTCCTTTGGTAGGGTAGATTTAGCAGGTACCGCGCCCCTTGATATGACGGACCAAAGGTTCTCCCGGGAGTGGTGGTGAGCAAGGGTAGAGTACGCAAAGACAAGAGTACGGCAGCAGCAGCAAGCAAAAAAGCACGGCAGACGCTGGTACGGCGAGCAATGCTGATGTTAGAAGCGGGTATATCAGTACTATCTACTTTACGTCAAGGTCCAATACAGCCAGTAAATAAATGAAGACCATCAGTAAATTTCAAGTAGACTAGGGACTTTATGTATTGGCTCAAGTCAAATTCTCAAATAAATACAGCAGGGGTAAAGCGATACAGCTTTACAAAAAAATTAGAAGTTGCTCCAAAAAAATCCAATGAGAATGATAATATCTGGTTCGGGCATGTTCCTTAAAGAAAAAGGACAAGCAGTCGTATTATTATCAGCTCTGCCTACCTTTGCTAGGCGCACCTGAAGTCAGTGAACTTCAGTTGGGTCTCCCTTGATAGGCCAACTGATTGCAGCAGCAGTGACCATTGTTTGTCTACGGGAGAAACAGTGGTCAGCGCTGATCTGCAATTAGCATAATAACTCTGACATATATGTACGGCGGTTGCACACTTGTGTACATCCGTCATACATAATTTCCTTCCTCTACATTACCAAGTATAGCATTGGTTACCAAATATAGCAATGGTTACCACGTATAGCATTGGCTACCAAGTATAGCATTGGTCACCACGTATAGCATTGGTTACCAAGTATAGCATTGGTCACCACGTATAGCATTGGTTACCAAGTATAGCATTGGTTACCAAGTATAGCATTGGTCACCACGTATAGCATTGGTTACCAAGTATAGCATTGGTTACCAAGTATAGCATTGATAACCAAGTATAGCATTGGTTACCAAGTAATGCAGTAAGAGGAAGGACATTATGTGTTACGGTTGTGCATACGTGTACATTCGCCGTACGTGGTTTTGGTATGCTAATTACAGATTAGCAGTGACCAATGTTTCTCCCCGTAAAGAAATAACTATCACTGCTGCTTTAATCAGTTTTGCTTATCAAGGAAGACCCAACTGAATACACTGACTTCAGGTGGGCCTCCCGATGGTAGGCAAACTTTTAATGATGCGACTGCTGGAACAAGCAGTAATTATTTAACATATTATTATTTTGGTTACATAGGAGACCCAACTGGAGAAATGTTACAATCTCCAGGTGGGCCTCCTGAAATAATGTAAATTGGGTCAGGACCATTGCCTATATAAGGAAATGGTCCGAACCAAAAATTATCATTTACTTGTTGGTTTTTTGTGCAGTATCGTCTCCTTATTTTTGGGGGTAAAGCTGCATCGTTTTACCCGTGCAATACTTTGAGAATTTTGCCTGAAGTGTTATTTTAATAAAAATTCCTAGTCTCCGAAAAATTACTGCAGACCCTTTCATTTATTTACTGGTTCTATTGAACACTGATAAGGAAGAAGAGAGTAGGCATATACCTACCCGGCCTAATAATATTTTGCCATGCTTCTGCCCATTCCTTGCTGCTGCCATGCCCTACATTTGGCTCTACCCTTGCTCTTCACCAGCTCCCGGAAACGGTTTGGCCGACAATGGGTGAAAACTTACCGGACCTTAAATAAATAATAGCGGAAAAGTCGATGATAACATTAAAAAGCGCACTGTTTCCGTTCAGTTGATTATATCCTATATTTTGAATCTTAAATCAAACTTTGTGTCAGCCGTCACTTTTTTTAATTATTCATTTTTTACATGTAAATATATAATATGCGCTGGATCTGACCCAATATTGCATTAAAAGTGCGCTATTATCAGCTCACTCAACGTTACATTAAGTTCCATTCCACACAGCGCACAGTGCGTTAAGACACCAACTCTCTTACGCGGATTTTAGCGTACATAACAAATACCGTATCCTACACTAGATAAGGCGTAAAACTCCAAATTGATATATTTTATATAGATATTAAATATTGGGCATTTGCAGTCAAAATACCTGTACAATGCTTTCCCACGCACTGTTTTATAACATAGGACTTCGGTAAAGCATTTCTACAGGAATTTTTGCTCCAAGGATCCAACGTTGTACATGGAATAAAAATCCTGATCGCTCATTAACGTACTATGTCTACGAAAATAAAATGTACTAAAAATTAGTACTCGTACAATCAAAACCCATGAAAGTACAAAATGTTTAAGTTGAGACTCATTTATTTGGATCCAAAATAAATAAAAATCTCTCAGTATTCTTATGTGCAAAGAATCTCAAATGATGCCTTGCATTCTTGCATAGTAGGTTCAACAATTAGAAATACCCACCAATCAATAGTACAAGGTCTTAATTAACTGGAACCAAGTCATTACAGTCAACTCTCGTTATAAGGGAATCTCTGGGGACTGGGATATTTTTTCCCTTATAAAAACTTTCCCTTATATGCATATAAGGGACAAATTCCCTTATAGTGTATGCTAGAAAATAGCTCTAATTTTTAATCTATTTTTAATCATGCAGCATTAACTTGACCTTTTCTATTCGTAGTTGTCTTCGGGAGAAGTTTGTATAGCAGAATGCCACGTAAATAACTGCGCCGGTTGCTGGATTATCACACTGCCTAATTGTTTTCAGATTCGAATCTGTCGTCAATTGGTTTTCTAATATTTTGACTCGGGTTTTCTAAAACTATTCGCAGTTGAGTTTGCCAAATTTCTTTACACACTTGGCTACGAAATTGTATACCAGATTGAATATCAGATATTATCGATGCTTTTGTCTTAAATACAAATGTCTACGATCTGCACTCATTATGAAATATTATAAGTAATTATTACCAGGGTTGCACAAATGAAAATACCCTCGGTTTTATCCCTGCCCTCCTGAAAATGCCCTGAAAATGCCCAAAACGCCGAAAATGCCCAGAAAATGCCTTACTCTGAAAATGCCCGGCATTTTGGGCATTTTCGGCAGGCATTTTCGGCATATTGGGCATTTTTACAGAAACTTATACACTATGACCAGTATTGCTCGTTTAGCAAATATAAGGGAGTTTTTCATAGCATAATCAAACCCATCCAGTTTTCGAAAATGTTATACTTGATTTAAAAAAAGAATTTAATTCGTAATGGCTATTTCAATAAGCCCCAACGGAGTTGCAAACCTTCAACGCTGTACATTAAAAAAACTTTTGGATTTGGAAAGAACAATTTGCAGTGTATTTTGATAATGGCTTGTAAAGTATAGAAAAGTTTACACTTTCATTAGATACATACAGTGCGACGGTTATAATATATGTCAAAACTTGGAGCTTCCGTAGCAAATTTTGTGTCGACTTTGACAACTGCATTTAATCAGCCGTAGTAAACCAGTGTAATCATTCTAGGAGTTCAAAATGTAACAATAAATACATTTAGATGACGACGAGTTTTGAAGCTCACAAACAATGGTATTGTTAATCTTTTAACAACTATTTTATCTTTTTGTGTTGCATCTTTGGCCGAATATGTTTGTTCTTGAAATCTAAATAATTACAGACGCGGTGTACAAGCAACCTTTTACAACAAAATAATTAAAATAGAATTATTATTATTTTTCCATAAATTTGTCTATATCAACTGGCTTCGGGTTTTCCACCTTTTTGGAAACAGTTTGTTTCTATAATTTTATCATGTAATCCAGTTGAACATTAAAATTATTTGCAACATACTGTTTTGTGACTTATTTTGCAAAATTTGCAGGTAGCTAGTCATATATTTAAAAAATTGGAGTGAATATGCCGAAAATGCCTGCCATAGGCTGAATATGCCCAAAATGCCCAAAGTGCCATAGATGCCCAAAATGCCATGAAATGAAAATGCCCAAAATGCCATGGCATTTTCAATTGTGCAACCCTGATTATTACATATTGAACACCATGCCGTATGAACATTCAAAATTGCGGAATCCGTATGTATGGTTTTGAAAAAAACGAAAAAAGGTGCTGGATATAAATCGTTAACAGCTATGATTGTATAACATGAGCACAGAGTGCGGTTACAAAATTTCGGTGCGTTAAAATCCCTTATAGGCACTATTTATTATTCCATGGTACTCATTATATATTCCATTATAGCGAGTTTTCCCTTATAGGAATGTCTCTTATAAGAACTTTTCTTAAGCATTGCATTAATGGGAGATCTGGCGGGGACGGACAAACTCATCCCATATAGTAACTTTTCCCTTATAAAGCCATCCCTTATAACAAGAGTTGACTGTACTATCCAAGAATCGTTTCATGCTTTCAATATTGGTAGTTAAAATTTTTTAATTTCGTCAGACCTTTCATAGTTATTTTTCACGATCTGGGAGAAGCGTTTCATTACATTTAATTATTTTGAGCGAGAGTCTAGAACCAATAACCATAAAGTTGCAGTTTAACTAAGCGCAGCGGGTTTTCTTAAAAGCTTGATTATTCGGCTTATTTGCAGATGCCTGGGTGGATCCAAGCAGAGTTACTTGTTACAGCATTTTAAATAAAAGACCAGCCGATATTAAGGCTATTAAAATGTTTATGTTTGACTGACTAATTATAATTTTGGGAACAATAGTAACGAACTGAATGTGTTCACCTTCTGAACATTCGCATGCAAAATGCAAATATGGTAGAACATAAGTAACAAAGCCGACAAAAGACATTGAAAGTATTGCTCTGCTTCTTCGTCTGTATATTTTTGCACGCTCAGCGCTATTTTTAACACTGGATTGAATATTATGTACGCCTTTTAAGCCACAAGAGGACAATTTCTTCGTTAACAATCTGTATCATTGAAACAACACAGGCTAGATAATTTGGTTACTTTCTAGATTGTAATAACATCAGTTGGGATTTTAACAGAATTAAATAATTACGATTGTAAAAAATTTCATTTAAAACGATATTTTTGATTTTAAGCTCTTTGCTGCTGTTGAAGCACTAGGAGGCGCTGCCGCTTTTCTTCCATGAGTCGCTCTCTATGTTGATGGATGTAGTCATAGATATTGGGAAGTCCCATTATCACGCAAGCAGATAACGCAGAACGGTAAATATTCATATCTGTGGCTTCATACCACTCATTAGTTCTTTCATCGAAACATTCCACATGGTAGATGGTAGTGACACCATTAAAGCCTCCGATGCAAAAAATCATGTCATCAATAACTTCAATTGCGAAATTGCTTCTGGGATTGTACATGTCAGGGATAGATGTCCAAGTATTTGCAACGGGATTGTATTTCTCACCACTACACATTCTAGATATCCCATTGAAGCCACCCACAACGTACACGCTATTATGGTACGCTATGCAAGACACCCCAGAACGTCTGTTCCTCATCGGGGCTATCACTGTCCATTGATTTGTTTCCGGGTCATAGACTTCCGCTGAACTGAGACACTCAGTTCCATTAAATCCGCCCGTAATATAAATTTTTCCTAATGAATAATGCAAGATCACTTTTTATATTTATCCAGTCAAAGTACTGTTTTAAGCTTTCTTCTTTTATTGCATCAGATTTTGTTTGCACCCCTTATCCCCTTGCCCAGGAAATCGTACTTCAAAATCGTGTAGCCTTTCATCCCCTCCTTATTTATCCATAATGCCAGCTTCATGTTTCATTTCAATTCAAGTTAGAATTTAGGCTTGCGAATGATTTAAATTCAAGCAAACCCCTCCTTCAAACTGTTACCGTCATTTCTTTTCAATGATGACTGTCGCCCCATTATTTTTTGACGTAAAAGAAGAAAGCCTATATTAAAATTACATCGAGACAGCATAGTTTCTTACCCTTCAATGCTGTCGCACAAGCGTCGGACCTTTGAGCATTCATTGGTGCAATCATGGTCCACTGATTAGTAGTGGAGTCATATCGTTCGGCAGTATTTTGTCGGTGGTGACCATCATAACCCCCCATTGCGTATATGAACTTATCCAACAAAGCAACTGAAACGTAGCATCTCCTGGAATGCATTGGTGCTAAGTCTCGCCATGTTTTCTTGACAGCGTTGAAAGCCCGACAAGAGTTGAAATAGTCAACGCCGTCGAAGCCACCAACGATCACGATGTCAAATCCCAAAGCAATCGTACCATGATATGCTCGAGGACCTAAACCATGACTTATAAAATTGAGTGATTACATTTAAAATTTGCCAACCTGCAATGGAAGGGGATATTACCAAAATTACCATTACTGTCAACTTCTTCCACTCGAATCCAGCGATCAGCCCTTGTATCATAAGTTTCAATGAAACTCGTCGGAGACCCTGTGTTTTTTAAATGTCTTAAAATCTACTGAATTGTAGTTAAACATGTAAAATATTCTTATATGGTAGATGGCGCTAACCTCCAGACCATCCGCCAATAGCAAAGAGGACCTCATGAGGGATACGCGGTCTAGCGATACTTGGCGTAGGAATTTCCCCATCCCGTTCTGTGATCACTTCCAAATCATATAGAAATCGCAGTGTCTCAATAACGATTGGCCTGCATCCTTCATTACCATGTACGTAAGGATGGTCTTTCACATGCTCCATGAAATACTGTGTTTCCATCAGCCCCGTACGAATCTGGGCGAGTAACTCAACAATTCGTGGTTTGCGAATTTCCTCATTATGCTTGATCCATCTTAGGGCAGCTTCCCAAACCATTTCCTCATTTTTTACATTTAATTTATCATCCCCGAAAACGGAGAGTACATCCTCCAATTCCAGTTCTAAAAGCTCGTCGCTAATCTTGGATATCTCGACAAAGTTTCGCATTAGGTAATTTTGAGCAGTCTCGAAGAGGGCAGGACAGAACATGGATCTGTCAATGCGCATTGTTCATTGGAAAAATCTTTTAGTTTTTTACTTTCTTTAGGTATACGAGGTTTATGCAATGTTATATGTGCATTACTTCGCAAAGCCTCTTATTCCTAGACAATTAGATCCATCTATTTGATTCTCAATGAATTCACAACAGGCTGTTTTTAAGCGGACAATGCCTAAGTAATCTGCTGATTCAAGTATCTATTGGTATTGAATGGAAAGTTCAATGATATTGTTATATGTCTAATCATGTAACAGAGGACAGAGAGATGATGTTAAGGCTGAAAAGTTGGATACTTTTTGTGATGCGACTCCCAGTCTTACTTACTTTGCAGACATTGTCATCACTTATAGTGATGGTGCGAGAGTACATGTAGTCCAACATCATACGTAGCGTGTCAGAAGATATGTTGGAGATTCTAATATCCGACAGTTGTTCAACATGCAGAGTTGTTGTGAAGAGTGCCCTTGGTACAATTAGAAAAAATGTACGCTATTATATAGTACATGGGCACATAGTACATATACTATGCAAATACGACACGACTAATTACAGGTGTGCAGTCCGGAATTGCACATTGTAGATAACTACATTAGGTACCTAAAATATTCCGAGTCACCCACAAGAACAATCCGGTGGACAGAGAATACGGCTCCATCATCAGTCCTTAAGGTGGCATCACAAAATTCCCCCTTTTGGTACATAGATAACAGGTCATAGTAGACTTTTGCAGCATTGTCAGACAATGAAAACGTTCCACATGAACCTTTACATTTTTCACAGCAACGAACCACCTGCATAAATTATTCGAATATTTCAGCCAGCTTTTTGGGCCTATATGCTTATTTGCTGTTGCACGTTTCACTGGCTGGTGAAAGCTTTTTAGTGCAAATTGTACATGTAAAACATTATGTCAAATGCACATAGACAAGAAATTCTGGAGTTTAATGGTATAGCAGATTACCTCCAATCTTCCTCTGGTAACATTGCCGTCCCCATTACTAGAGCCAAGAATTTGTCCAGCAGTAGCTACAGTAGTCACATTGTTGTTGCTATTGCTATTGTTGTTTCTATCAATATTTGCAACAGTGCTGGACGAAGAATTGCGTGAAAGTGCTTCGACTACGGCTCCATAATCAGTTGTATTGCTAACACATGTGCTATGAGTATTGTTCCCAGAAGTTGTCTCTTCTGACATCTTCTGCGTCCCTAACCTAATAGTTGTGAGCACTTAAGTTCTTGCCCTTACACTAAACTTAACTTAACTTATAGACTAGCTGACTTACTGAGTAAATAAAAATATAAAAACATGCACATATTTTTCTGATCTACGGCATCCGAAGCCTTAGACAGCTCGGAGCAAGAACGATTCAAAATCTTTAAAATTCTGAAACGCTGAGAATCTGAGTCTGACAATCAATGCATATAAAATAATCAGTTTGTAGTTATTAGCAGCAGTAAATTTATGAAGTATCCATGGAAAGCAAAGTGTATTGGAAAAGCAATAAATTGAGAGCTCACAAATGTATATATACAGCCAGTTAAAACATTTAAAATGAATTATTATATAGTTTATTCTTCTTTAAATTGCAATTGCAACGATTTTGAATCCACCAACCCATACAGATAAAGAGTAAACATGATTCTATCAAGAATGTGATTGGGACGATTTTGGCTGATCGCACTACTTAATACATAAGGTACTTAATACTCAAACTAAATAAATATAAGTGATGATCTTCTTTTAACGATATGAATAAAATCTGTCGCGTGGCAATCATTACAACAGTTGCACTTAGCCAACAAAACTTGCGGAAGGGAATTTTAAAAATTGTCTTCACGTATTGACGCAACTTTGCATCAAATAAATGTTTAATCTACAAATATATATAGCAAATAAATAAACGCATAAAATGTATACATTTAGAATATAAATAACTCTACGTTAATTTGTCTCGAGTTGACTTTGCGCAGGTAAGGGACCAGGAGGTGCTGGTGTAAGAAAACTGACAGGACCAGAATCCCCAGAACCCGAAATCGGACTTGGAATGAACATATTGGGTACTCCTGGAGGTCCAGCTGGGCTTATCATGTTTCCACCAACACCTCCATTACCTATACGATTATTACCCGCTGAATTAGCTGTATTAGAGTTAGGGTTTAATACGTCAACATATCCGCTTCGAACATCTGCAAGGAACAAAATGGATTAGTTTATTTAGGAAAAGCCCGCCCCAAACAGAAATATCTGTAAAAAAATTATTTGGAACTAATGTGTATATTGTAAGCTGAACTCACTTCGATTTTTAGGCAATTTGTATTTATTAGAAGCTAAGGTGGGAGGACCATTCATATTTGGACCCATTCCCATTCCAGTCATTGATGGATCCGAAGGATTATTTAAAGGAGCAGCTGAGTATGACTGATTATTATTTTGATAACCTTCTACAAAATTATTCGGATTTTGCTGCTGATAGTTGTTTCCAATCGGTTGAGTCTGTATTCCTGGAGCATTTAAAGGCACATTTGAAGCCGACGGCATACTATCGGGACGTGCAGGAAGAGTCTGATTGTGAAAAGGCTGTTGCTGAGGAATACCAGGCTGGGCCATCATATTTGGCTGACTATGAGCCATAGGCTGCATGATTGGAGGAGGACCACCCATATGCTGTGTCTGAGGTGGCATAGACATCATTGGCGGAGGCATTCCGGGATTCCCCATTAAATCTCTATCTGTAGGTGGTGGTCCTTTAGGGCCTGAATCCTCATCCTCATCGCCCGTTTTATTCACCCATTTCTTTGAATTCTCATCCCATACAATCGGGGGATCTTTATCATCTGGCAAAATCATCTGATTAGGCCCCTTAAATTTGCTAAAAAGTCCACTTAAAAATCCACCTCCTTGTTTCTTTGCATCTCCACCACCTTTATTCAAACCTTTATCCTTCTTTTCTTGATTTTTGTTTTGAGAGTCTCCTTGATTTCTTGTCTGTGGCTGAGGTGGGAAATTTTGCTGAGGGTGATCAAAGCCCTGAAAATGAAAACAATGCTCCTATTAACTGCATGGAAGTCTTAAATACTACAATTCTCTAAACCACAACAGCTTCGAATAAATTATACTTGAATGGTGCCGAACCAAATAGAATTTACACATACAAAATTATTTGCATTAAATTCTAATGCATCATTAATCATGCACAAGGCCCACGGTTCGTACACAAAAGTTATTGCTGCCAGTGAAGTGTTGGCGAGTGACTAATTCAACAACCAGGCTTTTACAACAAGTAATAAAATAAAGGTGCATATTTGCATGGGATACCCAAAATGCAACGGTACGATACACAGCTTGAAATAGTCAATTGTTACCACATGCCTGAATAAGCAAATTTGTGCCGGCTGTGCTTAATCTATCATTAATGTGTTACAGGCGACCGGGTGATCTAATGCATGGAAACTGGTAACAGAGGCTTAAAACCAAAGGTAAAAAGCAAAATAATTATACCATCACGAACAACAACGACACCGATGGATGGAATATTTTATGGCATTAATTTTCAAGTGTACCTTTCCTTGACAAAAACTATTAGGTCCGGCACCAGTCAGGCTTCCATTGCTGTTTTGACTTTTGGGACTGGAACCGCTAGGCGTTGTAGCTACACTACTACTATTAGAGCCGTTATAAAAATTATCATGGTCCTCACAGAGTTCGTTCTCGGTGCAACACAGTTTATCAATCGGAAATGTTTTTTTAATCCCTAAACTAGTAGGACGATGCATGTTTGAGGAACCAGGACCAGGCACAGGTTCATCAATGGGATAAGTTCCTCTATAACCTAACTGCCGGTAAGACATGTCGTCTGGGGACGAAAACGATAGCCTATCGATTTCTTCCATGATTTCATCGCTATTTAGTCTCCTCTCTTGTCCTGACTGGAAACCTAGTCTTTTTTCACTTTGGAAATTTAGAATGTCGCTCCTTTCCTTGAAAGAACTTTTGACTTCTTTGCTACCATATCCTACATAATGTTTCCTAACACTAGATTTCAATGGGTGGCAAAAGGCAAACTGATCACTGGATTGATCGCCCATTGCTATTTCCTTCATCTTTTTAGACAAATAGTCATCACTCTCACATTCTTCTGTTTTTTCGTCGTCTTCAAATCGAACGGATTTCTTCTATGCAATCCATTTCGTAGCATAATTCCAAACGCATTCAAACATTTTGATATGTTTTTAATTAACATAAATTGAATGTAAGTGCGAACAATTCGAAAAGCTATATATGCGAAAAACTAAAAACCGATGTACTTAATTTTACCTTGTTAGCACCAGTGGAGGGTCCCAATGGACCATCAGTTAGAGGTGGTGGCTGACCATATGAAGGCATTGGGTAGCCCCCTCCCGGAGTTATGTAATTGTTGTTCGGGAAATCTACATAAAAATGTTTTTAACTTGTTATTTCAGGCGCTTTGCAACACAACTGTTCTTTTGGTAGTAAATATTTATTTTCTCACTAGGATAATCTGGCATGAACCCAGGCTGCATATGCTGACTGGGATTGTAATGGAGCTGATCGGCTGAATTTCCCTGGTCGCTTATCATAGGTATCTGGGGATTGTTAGCCATTATTGGATCAGGATACATTGGTTGGGTAGGTTGATAGGCTTGAGGATCTATCCGTTTGTTCTGTAAAGTATTATCCATCACTAGAGATTGCTGTTGATTAACTGCACCCGGTGACAGTACTTGATTTTGAACAGGGGTATACATGGGAGGTTGTATATCGTAGTGGGTATTTAAAGGTTGCATATTAATATTATCGGGCACCATTCCAGGTGTATTTTGATCGGCACTAGCAGTAGGCATAGGATCCGTATTGGGGTATTCCGGTATGTACCCCGGATTAAGCTGTTCACGATATTCATAATCTTGAGGTGCTTCATGACCCGTAGGAACATCGTGGTTTTGAATGACTTGATTATCTGGGACGGATTCTCTACGTCCAGGCATGTTATCAGATACCTGTCCACCAGACACAGTCGAATTAAGGTCGTTGCGAAGCTCTGAAATCCACCTGGGATCTTCTCCGGTTTCTGATTCTTCCACGCGTACAAGACGTTCGGCTATTTGAAGAATGGACCACTTGAGAATACTCAGGTCTTCATTTTGACTTCCGTTAAGGAGCTTCAACTTTTTCGCCATTTCTTCACAGTAGGCAAAGGCTTCTTCGACAAAGCCTAAGTCTAACAGGGTCTTGGTATAATTTAATTTACTATTTAAGAAGGATGGACCTAACGTAAAAGTAGGTTCTGCGAGCGAGCGAGCGAATTCATAAATTTCTGTCATTTGGGTTGCTTCAGTTATATTTTCAGCTGATGTACTTAAGCCTAACAGTGGGCCCAATTTAGACTGCGCTGAGAAATCTGTTTGCCCCATGAGGTAACAAAATTGAGCGGCGAAGATATGATTTTTATTTCCTGTGAATGCATCAAAAACATTTCTGTTAACCTACTGCTAGTCTATATTACAAATCAAAACTGCAAGCTTGTACTGTACCTTTCTACAATAGCGTATTTAATGCGAGTTAAAAACATTACCTAAAGTATCACCCATTTTAACTATCGCTTTGAATTCAACTTCTGGTCGTGAACCAGCGTTCGATAATATCATAGCCAAATGAGGTTTCCAATCTCCAAAAGTGTCGTCGCAACAGCTCTGAAAGAAGATAAAAATCTTGCTATTATACTGTTACTATACTAAAAAATACTCTGGAAAAGCGCAATCTAAATACAACATTATTCACCTTCGCTGATGCCGGTTGCCTTCCGCTCATTAGTTGGTAAAATGTTTGTATGGGGTGATTAAACGGCGTGCAGTTCGCGAACCTGGCTAGAACATTTCCGTATGTACGTTCATCCATTTTTGTTGCAAGGAAAAGGGCATGACCCCACAGACCATTGTTCATAGCATACTCTAAACATTTTCATAAGGAAAAATGCATTCCAACAGTTGATACAATTCACTCGAGAAGGATTTCGGATAAAAGATATGAATTCGGAAAATAATATGCATCACTCACCTACGGCATCCTTTTTATGTCCATATAAAAGAAATTCACAAAATTTTTCTGTGATCTTTGTTTCATTTGCAGGCTGCAACAAATTGACGCCACCACCATTTACTCCTATTTCTTCTTCTTCGGATGATTCTCTGCTTTGGTATTCTTCGCTGCTGGATGCACTATCCGAAGGCGTGTTCTGCTTCTTAAGAAGTAATTCAGCAACATCGCTTCCGACAACATTCTACAGACACGAAATACAAAAATTGGAGATTTAAAGAGACTAATGTCCTTATGAAGCAGTTATTTAATAAACTTTCATGGATTCATACCCCATTTTGACGAAGAAGCAAAATTAGTAACTCCCATAAAAGTACAAAATGTTGTTTATCTGGCTGAGCATCATTATGTTGAGCTTCTTTAATTTTCTTTTGACAAAACTGAATTACTGTATTTTTATGTGTAGTTCCCCTGCAACAAAAATAATGCACTGATCACTCAAATAAAGTACCTTTCGACATCAAACCAGCGTTAAATGACATATAAACTTAACTTACTTCACTAGAGGACCAGGAAACGCAGAAACCTCTTTATATTCTGGTAAATGAGCCATCAGGGATTTAACTTGGACAATCTCGACCGCCGAACCTTGACTTTTTATTTTGATCAACTGACCCAACGGAGTTAGGACACCTACAGAATAAACACATGGCATATAATTTGTAAATTACTCCCCATTAGAAAAAACTATTGTAAAGTAAAAATAAAAATAACGGAAAACACACCAAGGCAATGGGAAGTATTAAATTTTAACGGAGTCATGCGCTCAGGTTCTGGAGTTTTGTGATAATGCGGATCAATCGGTTTAAATCCTGCCGCATCAGGGTCTTGATTAATTGAAGGCGTCTGATTTACCGAAGGACCATTTGCATAGCCCGAAAATGATAATAATTCGTTAACAGAGCTCCGCCCTGCAAAACCAACACAAAACGATTAAGTCATGTTATCAAATACTCTGCACACTACAATTCATAAATTCACACAAAAAAAGGTAACATCATCAACTTTCATTTCAATTAGGATTACCTGACGGCCTACCGGCGTCTATTCCATTTGAAATGAGGCATGCGGGAACACAAAGTATTTAAGCAATTAGTTCATTGTTTCATAGCATTCATATTGAAAAGGTTAGTAAAAATAATAATGAGAGACAACAATAAGAACATAGACACTAAAACAAGAGGATATGTAGCAACAGGGGAGAACAACACCACCATTCATGTGTCTATGGAAATAAAAAGAATTGACAAAAGTAATTTCAAGTTCATACCTGAGTGAACACTTTGCCTATCTACACCCGAAGGTTCTGCATACATCGACATAGAATGATTGGATGCCGGTACACCAGGGAAATATGGATAGCCACCTACGGGTGTCATGGAAGGTGGGGGACCACCATACCCAAAGACAGGTAGTCCAGGATTAGGAACTCTCTGTGGATTACGTCGATGAGCCTGATACTGATCATACCACTCTCTGTATCTTATAGGATCTTGAACACGTAACCGCTCCAACATCTCCCTAATCCCTTGCTGTGGATTTCCATAACCTCCTGCCAAGCAATCAAAAAACTTCCAAGAAACTTCCCAAAACAATCCTTACCCTATGCCATCAATCCCCACCACTTAAACACAAATGACATACATGACCTAATTTCCAAAACACAACATACTCCATCATATCAACCTCCTTCAAAATCGATTTTAAACTGTAAACTTTAAAATTATCCACATTCCATCTCCCCCCTCCTCACCTCTACTGCTCCCACCGTAGCCTCCCATGTAGTATGAGTCCGGGTACTGTCTCTCTGGGACATGTCTAGTCCGCCTGCTGTCACGGTACTCATACTCGTAGTCATCCATCCTACCCCGGTCTCTGCCATCACGGTAGGACTCATTCCTCCGTCGTCGTGGCTCAGTTCCATGACCATGGTTTCTTGAACTTCGACTCCCATAATACTCCGACTCTCCCCGGTCACGCATATCCCTGTCCCGGTCGTAGTAACTGTCACGAGATCTGGGTCTGGATGGAGCAGTTTGATTCTGCACATTTATTCTACTCGAGTCGTTGTCTCCTTCAGCCGCCCCATCCAAATCATCTGTACGCTCGTTATTTTCTGCAATAATTATTACAATAAATAGTATTAACAATCAATATATTTTAAACAATCAAAAGTAACTCTACTCCCTCACAATTACTTCACTTGAGTCAATATTATATATAATAC
Organism: Allacma fusca; assembly: GCA_947179485.1. Taxonomy (NCBI): domain Eukaryota; kingdom Metazoa; phylum Arthropoda; class Collembola; order Symphypleona; family Sminthuridae; genus Allacma; species Allacma fusca. The sequence goes on from OX359248.1 coordinate 31,128,501, forward strand.
AACACACTCCTATCACATTCAAACTCTACAGACTTTCACTTCACACTATTGCAGCACACAACTTACCATTTAGTTGTCCATCAGCCCAGCCAGACTCTTGTTGGGAGTACATTTTATACACACTTTAGTCTATAACTAATAATTTTCTTCATTCGCTTCTGGTAGAATTTAATTAAAATTAAGAAAAGTTTTAATCTTCCAACATTACATATGTCCGTCCTGCCAACTCGGAGTATCTCGAGAATCAAGTTCAAGGATGCGCACAACTCAGAGGCAAAAAACACTTCTCTTCATCAGCTGACTTCAGAATATGCTGTCCGAGCGAATCGTTGAACTCCCATGTCACTTGGCTCCTATATATACACCTTTTAAACCTTTTACATTCACAAAATACAGTTATACACCGAGTATGGATGGGGAACGACTCAACGAACGACTCAACTCACTGTAAAGGCAATGGCACTAGTCTTTTCAACTCATGTATAAGTCAGCATATGTAGCAGCAGCAGACGTGAGTAACGTAGGGGAGATGTACACATTGCGTTACGAACGTGCTCATACAAGGAAGAGAGTTATGTTGCAACACGTCACATGTGAGTTTCTCAAAATTTTACATGAGAAGGGAAAAAGCTGTTAACCTTTTAAAATAAAACAACACATAATTGTTAGTTTTGTCCGGTCCTGCAGTCTTCAAAATCCTGGTTAAATATGCTGCGATCACTAAACAAAAATTAGCCCTGTTGTAGTGATGTATTTTTAAAAATAGTTTTATGGTTTTAAATATTGTGGTTTTGTTACAACCACAATCACAAAACTACGATACACCAGATTTTTAACAACAAAAACAATCACAACAACAAAAGAGCGACCCAGAATCACATTTGAATACAATCCATACATTTGAACTTCAAAATTAATTTAAAAGAACAATTGCCTCCAAAATTGGAGCTTCAACAAATACTCATACTTGTATCCAATTTTTTAGACAATACTCGATCATACATTCAAAATTAAACTTGAATTTGGGTCTCGAACTTCAACTTAAACTTAGATTGAAAATTAAACTTGACTTGACATTCGAAGTTTGATTTAAACCTGAATTTCAATCCAAACCGGAATTTCAATCCAAACCGGAATTTCAATCCAAAACTGAATTTCAATCCAAACCTGAATTTCAATCCAAACCTGAATTTGGTGGTTGAATGGTAGTATTCGCCGACTTCAAAAAATCCTAAATCTTCGTGGAATTTTACATTGATAATTTCAAGGTAGACAGACCCCCACCTGTGGAACTGTTTTTGGATTTTGAAACTTTTGGCGTCCCCCGTGAAAGAACAACGCAAAATGCCCTAGATCTACTTGATTTCTGAAAATTACTAGGAAACCAGGGGAGCATTAAAACATGTACTGTTTCATTTGATTCCGGCTGCTACACGGGAAATACATATCTTATTAATCCGTTTCGTATCGTGTTTGCCTAATAATTGCCCCAACTTCGGATGTCAATTCTGTTCTTTTCGGGGCACCCACATATTTAAGGCAGGGGGCCTGATTTATGTGGGATACCGGGAACATTATTCTATTCCACCCTGTAGGAATTTTACAAAAACGGATTTTTTCTAATTTTGTTTTTGCTGTTTTGCTGAACAAAAACAAGGATTCACTTCAAAAACAGATTTTTTTTCGAAACTTTTGTTTTTGCTCAACAAAATCAGGGATCGTCAGTTCAAAGCAATGTTTCGAAAATTTTGTTGTTTGCTCAACATAATCATGAAACGTCAACCTAAACAAATATTTTTTCGAAAATTTTGTTGATCGCTCAACAAAATCAGGGATTGTCAATTCAAAACAGGGATTACCACAGAATTCGGAGCCCTGTAGGATTTTAAGGGCGGCTTGCCCCTGGTGTCTTCTTCTGATGTCTATTATTAGTAACCCAGAAAAACAAACTGTTTTGCATCTATGCTCTTCAATATACTCTTCAATTATTAACCAGACACTCTAAAAACCGTCCTGACCGTCTGACCGGCGTCAATTTCTCCTTTCACTTTATTTCACTGTCCCCTTGCTTGGAATTGAAGTCTCGTTCCTTTTAAATGACAGGCACGAAGCGTAACGTTATGTTATATGTGTATGCCTCTTTGGAGTAGTAGTGGAGAGTTACCAGAGCTTGTGTGTACAGTATTGAAGCACATACTACATACACAATACACACAGAGACGAGTCAATATATAACATGCAGTTGAGTTGTTCGCAGTCCGCGGACGGTTTATACGCTTACGTGTGCTTGTGCTATATCTTGTGTGTACTCTGTGAGGTATCTAGAGTGTGAGTAGTGCGAGTCGAGTATCTCTCTCTACGGTTGATATCTAGTTGTTCGTGGGAGAGGTTGATTCGTTGGATAGAGTTTGTTGCGGGTCATATTTAAGTGAATTATACGTCAAAAGTTTTATTATTGCTCAAGGTTCTATTTCTCGGAAATATCTTCCAATTAATCTGCAAAATGCAGAACAGTGCTAGTGGCCAATTAAATCCTGACCCCAAGGAAGAAGCCCCTTGGTATATTAAATATGGCGTGCGGGTACTGGGCACCGTTGGAGGAGGATGTGAGTTTTTAATTTCAAACTGATGACTACTTTTAACTTGTAACTAATGTCGTATTTACTCACATTATTACTCATCATATAACGTTGAGCGTGTGTAAACATGACCTGTAGATATTACACTTTAAATGGAAAAAATAGTTTCCTGTATTTGAACGTACTTGTACGTGGGGATGGTTGTAGGAAGTATTTCTTGATTTTGGAGATTTTGTTGATAATGTCATTTTTGAGGAGAGAAAGTAATATACGGACAATTTCGAAACTGCAGTTAATATGTTACTTTCCGAGCGGCCTAAATAGTAGCTTGAGTTAATTATTTGGGTTAGTTATTCAATATTCAAGATGTGGGGAGGAATTAAATAAATGTGTGGTCAAACAAGCAGGTGGGATATGGGCAAACAAATGTTTGTATAAATTGTCTGTCCCGCAGTATAATTAAAATGGTGACAGGGATGAGTCATCTTTTTATTATGGATGATAATTAAGCGGCGGATTTGTTGACCTGGTAAAGATGATTGTAGAGCTTGTGGGTTTAGCATGAAGGATTATGTAAAGTAATATAGTTTGAACCTTTCCCGAGACACTGTTGGAAGATGGGGGAGGATGTTTTTGTGGGATGAGTGTAATGCTCTAGAGTAACTTGTAACGATGTGACTAATAATTTGTTCATTGACTTACAATTTCAGTGGCAATGCTGCTGGGACTAGTTGCTGTGGTCACCAGTATCCTCAGCTTTTCACCTTTCTGCATCGTGCTAAGCATTTGGCAAATGTATGTGTAACCCATTTTTATTGATATTTGACTTAGTTGGAAAGCTGGAGTGTATATGGGGGATTCGGGAGGATTTAAAATGACTTTCTTTTTCTTTCAGGGTCTTGGGATTCGGGGTCATCGTAATAGAATCGCCATATTGCTGTGTTTTTGTTGAGCATGTAGCTACTATAGCACAAAAAGTTGAAAGCAAGCCTCTTATCGTCAAAGCTGCTGTCTATGTCTTGTAAGTGATGGTTTTTTGGGTATAGGACCCAGCTTAGAGCTGGTGTTCGAGATACGCGTGGTTTTGGAGAATTTGAGATGTGTTTATGTTGATAGAGTTGTTTGTCACATGGATGTTTTTTTTATTTTTAGTGGACCCATGCCCACTGTAATATTCTGTTTTGGGCTGAATACCTTATTCGGGAACGCTCTGATCGTTGCTGCTGGTGTTATTTACGGTTTCATGGCGCTCGGGAAGAAGTAAGGTCTCATTTAATATTCTGAGTTAGATTCTAAGACAGTTAGTATTCAGCTGAGTTTGAATGTTTTGCGTGAAAACGTTCTTTCAACAAGTTGATGAAATATTTTGCATGGTATATTTTAACTGAAGGGACAACAAACAACAGCATTGTTTCCTAATACATTATTAGGAGTTAAAATTGCATACAAAAATTCCTAGATACGAAGAGTCCCAGGCAGAGAACTTTGTTCCTTTATTAACACAATGTAGCCATACTTGAGCATGCTTACAAATGGGATAAACTTGTATATCTTATCTGGTGATGATAAAATTACTAGCTACGTAAATGCGATCTTAGCAGCTGTTGTTATCTATGATTGGTATGATGTTTTGCTTCGGTAATTTGATATTAACGAGTGATTATTTGGTACTTGTTAAACTAAATTATAATTCGCCTTGAATGCAGAGCGCCGCGTGAGGTAATGATGGCGGCGGCAACAGGGCAGCTCGGCACAAGCACACAGTCCAGCCAACAAAATCAAAGCTTGGTGGACGACCCCGAAATATGGGGATCAAATAATTACTAAAGAAAACTGCTCGTATTAACTGTTCCTCTTAGCATGTACCTCGTTTTTCTTAGTGCGCCCCAGTAAAATACTCGTTTTTTTAAAATTGTTCTTCACCCTTAGTTGGCTAAACTTAATTTTGAGCAAAAGTAGTGAAATTCTTATGATGCTTAGTGCATGCAATTTTCAAAGCCGTGTGCAAATTGATTTCGAACATGAAATACCAATTACGTGATATTCCACATTCCAGCCTTTTTTATTCGTTAACTTTTTGATTTAGTTTTTGGTATATAGTTAAATAGAATCACCTCTTTTGACAATCTCACCTTCTTTATTTATTCAGAATCATTCGTTTGGCGAATAATTACTCCTGTCTAAACTATATTTGCCGCCTCATTTTCTATAACTGCTATTTTAAGTGTAGTAGATTGTTGTTTTGGTTAACTTTGAAATATTTTTAGCTTCTTGCTTTGTGTTTCATTTTGTTTTACTTTTAAAACCTCAGAGCGGATAGGGCAGAAATGGCCGCAAATGCTAGCCAACATGCACCTACTAGCTACAACCCGCCTGCACCATCAAAGGTCACCGTTACTAACGAACGAAACTTCGCACCTCCACCAAGACCAGTTGCACCAACGTTCGAAAATCCACCTCCACCTTACACCGATTTGCAAAGTAGTAACATCAGCGGTACAATGGGTTGGGATACTAGCTATTTGCAGTCATCAACAAGTAATCTGGCCACCGAACCTTACCGAAATTCATCGAATCCCGCAAGTAGTGATAAGCCTGTTACACCGTACAACAATCCTTTTCAGTGATTTAATAACTTCAAAATCGTTGAATTCCAGCTACATCGCAAAATTAGTAATTATATTTTACCTAATGTATGGAGCAACTGATTTGTATATTTCTTGTCATTTATTAAGTGTGATTTAGACAATTTCCATGTACAGCAAGACTTATGCAAGACTTTATGCTCATTTTCGAAAGAATGATTGCAGCATGTGTGTTGAAATATGGGTTGTTTCAAAAGTTAATGCCCAATGTTAAAGCTGTTGTAAATTCTGTGACAAGTATCAAGATCAGAGGTATATTATGTTTACTGTTGTAATATTTTCGATGACGTCACCTTATAATAATGGTATTGTTGGATCAACTTATATTTTATATAACGCGTGAGATACATCAGTTTATATCTTTAAACTAGAACTATTTCTAGACATTACTAAAACATCATCACGTCAAGTCCAAGCTGTGACAATGAATAATTGTTATAAAACTATTTTCAAAGTTTACCATTTTCAGGGCATAGTCGCTAAATTGTAACTAAGCACTAACTTATTAAATATCCTCTGTTTCCAGCTAACGTCCATGCACTATTTTCTATTGCATGTTAATAGTATATTAACGTACTCCTTATTGCAACAAAAACAAACCTTAGGAATCATAGGTTAATTTTTTGTAGGAGATACATGTGTAGATAATAATTTATTGCGAGTATTTCCGCAAAAAATGTTGCTGATTTCAACATTGGTCTGAGTTTTTATCAATCTGCATACTCTTCTTTTTATCGTCCATTCCTCTTATGAACGACTGTATTATTTTGAATGTACATGTTTTGTGATATTTTTTCAGTGTTGTCGATATTGTACTATTGTTTAAAACCATGTGGAATACATGTAAGATCCCTATATCTTTGATTTTTAGCTCTGTTTCCAGAGTATGTGTTTAAGGACGTTTGAATTAGCATCCAATTAATTATTTACCGTCTGAAAATGGTGTTTCGGTTTTGTAGACCATAAATATTATTAGCGTAGAGAGTGAGAGTACACTCTTGTATACTAACCAAGCAGTTAGACGTGCAGTAATAAAAATAAACATTTGAAATCGCATAGAATCTACCCAATCATCTCTCGTATGCAGAATTATGTACGCGTGAGACTATTACATTAAGTATTTACGGCAAGATTATCCCCCTCCAACCTTCATATGCTATAAAAGTAGGACACAGGATGAGGATACAATATAATCTAATTGTAATTAATTATGTTTAAGTAAAGTTGCTAGTTGTGTACTAAACTCTAAACTGTATCACCGTCGGTTCGCTGTGAGTTGTGACACACACCTTGAGTATCTGCCCTGTATTAACAGCATATTGTATGAGTAGGTATGATTTATATAAAATGAATTATATGAAATGGTTGACGAAACTTCAATTATGCCACAAGTACCAAAAGTCAAATATTTTTTTGCAACATCATTTCGATTGTTCAGTTTGTTTTGAATGTAAACAGCGCTAACATTTAGTAACAGAAAGTTATGACCATGTATATTATGGTTGCTGATAAAACTAGATGGGATTTATTAAGATGTTGTTGCAGCTGAATACATTCTAATGAGCACTTGCATGTTGAAAATGGTGTACTTAAATCAATATTAACTGACTACGAGTGAATCGAAGAAATACCATAAATGATATATGAGTCTTTACCGACATAATTAAAACCCCATCCTACTGTTTAAGAGAAATGATATTGAGTATAAGCAGAGTATAAAAGTCATTTGATTATTACAACAGCTTGCTGTGAACCACAACAGGCTGTAATCAAGCTACAAATTGTTGGTGTGAGTAGTAAATTTTAGATGTTTAACAATAAAACTGTTAAGTAAGAGATGGTAAGCGACGTATCCGTATTACATATTCAGGTTGACTCCATCAATTTGTAGGCTCAGTGAAAGTAATAAATTCCTTGCCTAGACATATTAAAGGGAGTATGTTTAAAAATATGCACCTATATGCAAGATGTGTGTAAACTGCAATTAATAAAATGTTCAAGAGTTAAGTCGTGAATATTAATGTATAATTATGTGAATACTAATTAAAAGTTATAGTAGTCTAATAAAAAAATATGAAATGCAATTAATTTGAATATGTTTGTCGCCATCATACTAACGCTATTAGTAGGGAGACAAAAATCAAGGGAGAAAAGGTGCTCAGCGTAAGTATTTTTGAATTAACCAACATTTTAAAGTATTTATTTATTAGTAATTTATTATATACTTTCATATAATAGTTTGATTGAATAGTTTTTTTAATTCATTTTATCCGCACCAATACCTGCATACGGAATCACACCAAGAGGCATTTTCATGATTTCTAAACTCTAAAATCAATAGTATTGTTATAGTTTTTCATGATATACGCTTATACTAGGAGTAATAATAATTAATTAGTTTACACACAATACAAGTTGAATGCGTCTAAACAGAACAATGAGTTACAGTGGATGTATCCATAACAGAACTTCACATCTACGGAATTTAAGTAAATTGTTATTGCATATACAAGTACTTGTGTCCACGCCTTTAGTTTTCATGACTTCCAGTTGAGTTGCCATTTTTACAATCTGGCATATTTTTATTTTTCTGTTTAGAATAAGTACGTACACACACATTTTTTTTACTGGATAGTTATGTGAATAAATGAGAGCCTGAAAATCCTAATGCACATCGTCATTTCAAGCCAAGCAGTATATAGTGGGGAAAGTAGTTGAAACTGTGTGCTGTTTAGAGTTTTAGCATTTATGTAGATATCTCTTTATATGTATTATATTGCTGTGCTTAAAATCAATTCCCATAATAGTGCAGTAATGTAATTATGTAATCATGCAATTATATAGTGTAGGTTTAGGTGTATTTTTAGAATTTTTAAGTACTATAATACTTCCACAAATGAATTTCATGCTGTGGTTTAAGCCCATTAGAGGTTTAAGTAATTATAGATAGACGTCATAGACTTTTTTGCTACAAGTTAACCCCAACAAGTATTCACTTGAATGAAGATTTCAGCAACGGGGCTTTAATATATTTCATTTGTTTCCGGTTAAGTTATCGAAATTTCCCTTATTAAAGTCCTATTGACATATACTATGGATGCAGGTTTTTTTTCACAGTATTGATTGTTATTATGTAGTTAGATAATATAAGAGGAATTCTCTCGAAGCTTTTTCCAGCCATCCTAATCGATTTTGAAGTTGACTTCCGCACGCATATGTACGTATGGGTACATACATTTAATTCCAGCAAAAAGGAGATTATTAAATCTTTAATTCAATATGGGACTCGTAGGTTCTGCTTCAGCGAACGTTCTCTTGCTTTTTTCATACTTTCTTACTTACTCCGTCTGGTTACTAAAACTTAATGTACAGTATACAGAGTCATCTAAAAACATGCACAGAATGAATGAAAAAAGTTTTCCTAAGCTGCATGAGAAATGAGAGAAGCTATTACAAACTTTTACGCTATCGGACTTGCTACTTACATAACTACTATATAATATTACTTTTTTAACATAATTTATTGTAATAATTAGTAAATACGCATAATATGTATACAAACTATTTAAAACAATTTTCGAAGTAATTCTCCGTCAAGCTCTTGCCTGAACTAAAGACGAGGAGATTTTTTTCTATCACAAGTAATAGTAATAAATTCTAGATGTTATTGTTGGCTGGCCAGACTACAATGCCTATTTGAGTGTTGGGTCGTTGCAAGTATACACAGTCACAGTAGTGCCAGCCAGTGTTAGGATCTGAATAATTGCGTGTCAAAAATAAAAGCTACACTCAGAATCCTGGATATTTCCTTACATTTACATGTTTCTCCAGTAATGGGGATTCAATACACGAAGAGACATGACATAACCTTTAATTTAAAATGGACTAACAATTTGAACTCAATTGGACTGACTATGCTGAATCTACAAGTCTACTATGTACTAAAGGTAAGAACAATTTACAAATATGCCAATCTACTACAGGAATACAGAGATATCTAAAAGACCTGTCAGTGCCAATGGGAACCATTACTACCGCGAAACATTTTCACACACCGCAGTTGAGAGTACATACGAAGTGTAGCCATAAAATCACACTTATGAGAATGAGCGAAGTTACCCCTCAGACCGTGGACACGTCCCAAGGGGTAATTTAAAACTGGTAGAAATAACTCCTCATCTACTATACATTTGTAATTTACTTTTTTATACTTTTTAATACTTACGCGCAGTTCAAAACCAGGCTCCATTTCATACGATTCAATCGTATTCGCCGATAATTCTCTATAACTTGTATTTTTTTTATTTAATGTGTACTTTTGCGAAAAACAGATCATATTACAATATTGCGATTATTACCAACTCCCCGAGGTTTTTTCGTGTCCTCATCTCGATACTCATGATCATGACGGTATCATTTCTTTCCATTATCCACCGCTAATCATCAGCAATATCATCAGCATTCCTTAACATCAAAGTCTTCAACTACACGTCTCAACCCACATTTGTATATTGCCTTCGTATTTAACCAAGTCTATATTCTTATTTTTACAGTTGTGCAACAATCTCCCTAATGATTCTGACTATAACCTTTTAAATCTCACCCTATCGGCTACAATAATAATTGCAAATTGACTGTATTTTAAAAAGCTATGGACGACTATTCACTAGTTTGAAGTAGGCATGATTGAATATATTTTCATTTTTTATGAAAGCTAGAGTAATTAATGTTATTATGTGATGGAGTTAGAGCAAGGAATCCTTTCCATATCCGTGCCAGCTGAACTGAGTAAGAAATTTCTCAAAATTAATTGGTTCTATCGGGAGGATTATATTTACTTGATAATTGAGGGCCCGCGAGTGATGCTCAACTGGAGAGGAAAGAGCTTTTTGCGAAAATCTCCACTTTTTGTCGTCACCAGCGGATTTGATTATCTAATAATTGTCTCAAGCTGGGCTCACTGACGTAAATGCTGCTGACGTAAATAATAATCTATCATTTCCTTTTCCCGAGTTCGGACTTCCGACCGTTCCTAGCTAGCACATATTCTAGACTATTTGCGAAAAACTAGCCCCACCCATTCTTCTTAGTAAATATCCAGTATGAACCGAGGTAAGGACAGACAAGAGACACGAAAATAGCTACTTAAAGCGGGTTTTAAGGTCACAATGATTTTTGTTTTAAAGCTTTCTCTCTGCGGAGTCAAATCCTATTCAAAAATGGATGCACTACTGTAATAAAATTGTAAGTACATCCTTCTTATACTTTCTTTCAACATTGAGGAAGGAGAACATAAATTCATGCTTGGGTTTCCAGTGATTTTGAATCTTGAAGGGTCTTGTGATCCTTAGACTTCCGCCCTTCCACCAAATAATACTCTGTATGTTCATACATATACTGGGAGCTCCAAGCTAGTAAGTTGAAAGATAAATACATAAATCGAGTAATAACAAAAGCTGAATCTTCTACCATCTCGGAAATGTCTTTATAGTGTTATCGAAATTCGCTGTGTATTTGGAACTGGCCACTTGCTTTTTAAGTGGTGCTTAATTCTTTTAAGTCGCACAGGAACCCATCCGGCACCAATATATGAGTAGATCCTGGAAGGAAAAAGTTTTGGGAGGAGTATTAAAATTGAGATTTTTCACCGTACATATGCTCATCATCATCTTTGCTAAAATAGTATAACTTACCAACAATGACTTCCCAATTACGAACAGCGTTCGTGACTTCATAGGCCGCTCTCATTTCGGAAAAGGTCACACCACCGACGATGAAAATGATCAGACGTGGAACATTTCTGACTGCTGGGGTCTGCTTTTCACGATGAAGTGGCCCATATCTAGCACTGCAGAAATAAAATATTCAATTTAGCGGAAAAGGAGAATGGATCATGCAGCTGAAGGTTTACAATAATTACCCCTTTAGTGTCAAAGTATTAACAGATTTTGAAACATTATTCAACTTTCTGGAACTACTCTTTATCAGGGACATTATTCCTACAGATTTTTTGAAAGGTTTGGATGCTAGACAGGATGAGTAAATTGGGGAAAGCTGACATTTCAGTATTTTAAGGCATGCAATTGGAGCAATAATATTGTCTGGATTGTTCCATTTATTCTCCTGAGTAAATGAAGCGTATTTTTTAATGTAATAAACTTACAATTAGCTACAGAGAATGGGAAGCATAAATACTTTTATTATTTGTGCAGTTACTAGTGCAAGATCTAGTTTTGGAATGTGACGGTTCTAAATTTAAAAAAAGGTAATAATTGAGGCTAACCTTGTCGCTGGGCCGCGATAAACTGAAGATGCAGTTCGACCTCCCCAAAATGGGTAATGCTTTAGGTCCAATTTATCTTCAATGGCATCTTCCATGATGTCTTTCACAATCGGAGTCCAACGAGACATTTGGTAGGTTTGATCGGTAATTCGTTCCTTTCTTGGGACCTGGTAGACTTTCTTTCTGTTCCCCTATTAAAAAAGAAAACTAGGGATAAATTACATCCATTGACAATTTCTTTCATTTCCAAGTATATTGTCAAAGACGACCAGGTACGGAGCACAATAGCCAAGAGACAATATCAACGTCTAGGAATTTATCAGACGTTGGAATCGTTTCGTTGGCCATTGTCTTTCTCTTATGAGAATCCCTCTATTCACAAACATATTACAGCTTTGCTGCCAAATAAGGACGGTAATATGTAATTACATGTCACAATGAATTAATTGTTCATAGATGCATTCCCAACTTACCCCATCAATAACGACGTTCAATCCCAGATTAGACATATTTGTAATGATGCAACGGAGATCAGCATCAATGTTGGCATGCTGAATTAACTTATTCAGATTTTCATCGGATATTCCATTCTTGGAAATTATATACAACAGAATAATTCGAAGCTTCTCATAACTGGAAATTCCGGCGGATGTGTTATCCAGCAAAATGGGCACGATGTTTCTCATGTGATCTTTGATTTTTTCTCCCTCTGGATTAGTGCCCATGGCAAGATCCTAAACACGCAAGGCATATTATGGTTCAGGAGTGCATTTCCCACTCAATTAAATCATTGTCAAATCCACACTCTAGTATGACTGACCTGCTCAACTCGACAGAGATTGTCTACACGATTTTGGTAGGCTTTCATGCAATCTTCCGCCAAATGAAGATGAGTTGCGTATTTACTTAATTCTTTCTGGTACTGAGGCATTTTTTTGATCAGCTGACTTAGGTCCTTCATTGAGGCTTTATCACTGGGAACTCGCTTCGAGTCAATGAATTTCTTCAAGTTTTTCGTGACAGCCCTGGAAATATAAAAAGTAATAAGTGAGCCAAATAATAACCAATAGCACTTTAAATCATACTTTAAATAAAAAACATTTATGCTACGGAATGAGTCCCATGAAACGTACTGTGAAACAACGGCAATATGTTGATGCCTTAATTCTACCCACAGATCATCATTTTCATCCAAGAGTACCTCTTTCTCCGGACCGCCTGCTTGACCTTCATACCTATAAAAAGAGTGTAATAATTATTGGTTAGTATGTACTATTGCTCACTTATTTTTCATTGTTCTTACATCAACCTAAATACACTACTTACTTGTAGACATCATTTTCAATGTTCAGCAAATCGTAAGCCATAGCTTGGAAAGTGAGTTCGTGGAGTAAAGGCGACACACAATCAAAACCTCTATCTAAAATTATAAGCTGGGATCGTGCCTTTTCTCTTCCTTCCCCCATCGTTGGCTCATCCGCTTTGTAAGCATCTAATTTCTGTTGAACAATCTGTGCCAGCTCTACATTTTTCTCGAAATCACCACTGCGGAAAAAAACAAGCCCTCCAAATTAGAATCAGTCACACTGCATTATTAGAGCATCCGTTTACATTTAGGCTTACCGGTAACGGACACTTGGATATTCCCCCAAAGTCGCACAAAGAGTAGCAATTTGTTCTGCCATTCGCTCCATATTAGCTGTTCTTCCTCCTGACAGTGCGGGGTTGTAGTAGAGCTGAAATGACTCCGGACAATCCAAGGAAAACACCTAACATAATAAAAAAATCGTGTAACACATAAGAGCATTTCCCCTCACATTCTCTATGATGAGATTTCCTATCCTACGTGGTACATTCTTAAGTTAAGGCGAGCATCAAATTAAGGAATTCGGTTTCTAAATTCTAGGCCGAGGCAGACATGTCTAAAAGATCGTTTACCAATAATTACCAAATATACTAATAGATGAAATAAATACCAGTATGACATAGTAAATCAGTATGATAATCCTATTATGATAAGATTGATCAAGTTAGACCTGACTCTTTCAAGTTGCATAAAGTAATGAGCTTTCTAAAAATAAAATACTTTCACGGTAGCTGTCAGTAACTGTCCATAATTAATTCTCGAACGTATCTACATACATATAGGTAATTACGTATGAATGATATCCTCGAGAGTCTAAAAACAAAATCAATGGAACAATCCCCTCTTATAACCTTCCTCATTGACAGGTTGGATGTTCATTGGACCATGACCCTTCCCCCACATTCACCGGAGAAAGCTGAAAAATATATTCGTTGAAAAAGTCAAAGTGATTGGCATACGCACACATTTTTACCAGGAAAGATCCCATTGTCCTGAGTGTATCATCATATCATATTATAAGGCTAAAAATAACGAGCTAACTTCTGGAGCACCCACAAGCTCGGTTAGCTCCCACGCCCGATGGAAATCAGGCTTACGAAACATTGTGTAGGAAGTAGATGTTATGAGAAGGGATTATTTAGCATATCAATGTCGTTCGCCAAAGACAACCGCCCACTCACAATGAGAAGGGAGATGAAACGCGCCTAGGAAATGGGATTCTTTCATTTTAGTCCCTACACGGTGAAATTACAAACCACTCCAACCCCAATAGCTACATTCCTTCAACTAATTCCGAATAAAGTTCTCAAAAGTTGGAACATGTTGAATCTATTTTATCTTCAGAGAAAAGAGCAGTAAATACTTGAACAATATTACAAAAGTTGAGGATACAGTATCTCTGTCAGTATACAAAGCCCTGCCAGAAGTTATTCAAGGGGGAGAGACATGACACTACATATCCTCCAATTGCTAAATCGTTTAATTATGTAGCTCCCTCTGTAAAGTTTGAGCATTCCCTCAGGCCTATTTACAGACCAAGTACAGTTGTAATTTAGCTCCGTGTGGTTCTCAAAATGGTCAACATGGAAAACTACTTACTGGGGTGTATCAAAACCGCAAAACATGAATACCCAGGCCTAGTGCGGATACTTTTGAGTCATCACACTTGAGTGAGAATATTGGAATTTCTGGCATTCTAAAAATAGCAAGTGCTTTCTTCTTTTAAAAAGACTCTTTCAAAGGTAAATGGGAAATATATGAAAAATTCAAGCTCATGTGAAAGTAACTGCCCTATAAAGCATATATGTACATAAGTATTTTCAAAGTTTTCTGGTATTAGTACTTACCTGTCCTTCATACGGCAGAAAAGCGATGTTGATTTCCTTTAATGTTTTGATCCGCTTCCCACACGGAGATTTGCACAATTCATTGAATAGTTCCTCTGGACACACTGCAAGACACAGAGAGAATATTTAGTACATATCAGCGTAGCCCCCACGTGTTTAAGTTAGATTTGTAATTTTAATGAGTTCTTGCCCTGCATATATGGTATGAGTTATGTTACAATCTAATTTGTAACACTCTAGTAATCTCCGAAACAGTAAAGATTACACGAGGCTTAGGCAGATATCTTAATTTATGTATGTACATAATTCATAAAATTAAAAAAGTAATCTGGAACCGTCTCTGAGCAATTTTGTCACATTTTATGTACTGCATCGATGGCAAGCATCAGGGGGGTGCTAGGAGTATTTTTTTTACTGTTTACCTTTAATTACTTTCGGTTGAACTTACAAGTAGTTACAGGGAGAATTTAAAAGCGTTCTTAAATCTTAATATAGAAAGTAAGTGACTAGTAGTTTATCTGATTGAGAGTAACAAGGATAGGCTTCTAATAATTATTTTACCTCAGGGCATAAAAATAAACTTACCTTCAGTGAAAAACACATGGACATTTCTGTACATTGCACGATTTAGATTATCAAAATCTGCCATCAGAGAATTGACGGACTTTTGTGACGGGGTAACAAGATAAATGGCGTCCATGGATCCCAGAGGCTCTCGTTTCTTGTGCAGATCCTCAACAATCGTAATTCCTTCGGCTGCAATTTCATGCATTTTACAGCAGGCTGAAACCATTCGCATGGCTAAACTGTCCACCACAAGAACTCGCCATTCCACACCCCCGGGTTTCTTCTTATTTATTACCGATGTTCCCCGGATCACATCGTTCATAATCTCTGGAAAGGTAAAATTAATAAATGTCAAGGTTTATTCCATACATAGGGATCATTTTCATGATTTGTTCCCACTCCTCCGTCCTACAGTTAAAGCATACACTCTCTTTTTTGCCTATACAGAGTAGTGACACTTAAGACTTCATATTCCTGCGATTATTTTCACAGCACGAAATAATGTCTATAATAGTCATGGAACATGTATGTACATGTATGTATAAATGATTATTTATTGTAAATCATTAATATCAGGATTCATATTCTGCTTCAAATTAAAAAAGGAGAAAAGTTGGACGTTTACTTCTGAAATACAGGGTATTTTTACTATGCCATGTATTAAACACCAAAATTGTCTTTTTATTTACGTTCATTTGACTTTTATGCTTCAGAGTCAGGCAGAGCCATTATTTAGTTTCAACTCCAGCGTAATAACTTTGTATTTGTACCAATTCTTATCCAGCGTCTGTCAATTTTCAGCTCTCAACATGAGCTTACTTTTCTTTCAAAACAAAAGCTTCTAAGAAGGTCAAGAAAAACATGCAGTGATTTGTCAAATTTTATTACTGCAAGCATTACCTTGTTATATAATTAATTAGGCGAAATTGATTGTCAGCAAGTCATTTTGCCGAACTGAGCACATCCTTTATACCCCTTAATTAAAAATGGGATTTCAAAGTATAGAAACCGTACGAATTTGAAGTTTATTATACATATGACATTTGTATGGAAACGCCCACGTTGAAATTCACCCTTAATACATGTCATGTTTGGTTATACAATATTTACAGCTCTACATTCATATCTGAAACAATTAAGCTCAACTGGAATAAAGTGGGCATTACTACGTAATGAGTAGGAATAAAAGGAACTTGGGCGAGATTCTAGAATCAAACTGTCAGGGAAAGCTAAAATAGGAAAGATGAAATATTTCGTAGCTGTTGACAGCTTATTTACGTAATTACTTTACATGAGAATCCCTTCCTCTCTTTTAGCCAATGTACCAGCTGTTATGCCTTCCTTTAACCCAGAGTAGTATGAATATGTATTAAATTTATTCATTTGAAAGTTTCAGTGAGCGCTTTTACTTACCCTTGGGATCCAAGGGAAAAAATTTTTCTCAAGCGTAAATTAACTTTACGGACAACTGACACAAATGTCTATCTACATAATTACATCACATCATGTTTCCGAGGATTTTAAAATCCAATGAATGAAAATATCATCTCCTAGGATACTCCAGTTATAGAAAATAAATATTCCATAGCACACGTGAGACGACAGCCCAGACCAAGAGTCAAAAGAGCTTGTTGTCTCTCACCTTCATTTAAAGGATGTCGTAAGAATGTCGTCACAAGACTCGTTTATTATTCTGTAGACCCATGGTTACATATAATTTCAAATCTATTTATAGAAATTCGATTCCAGTTGATACGTAAACCAAGGTTTGAATAAAATAGTGGTCTGGAGTATTGACGCTATTCTGTACATCATGCCATTCAAAAATAAAAAGCTTTTGACAATCTAAATTTCACAGGAATTTTAATGAATTCGTGCATATTCAGTAATAATAATTCGAGTGTATTTGCGAAGAGAGAAAAAGTGGAGAAAGTATTTTTAGATGGCTGAAAATATAACTAATTGTGTAAATTGGAGAAAGACATTATATAATAATTACTCATGACGGGGGCAAGAAAAAATCATTACAGTTAATGTCCTTCCAAGAAAATGTTAGGGAACAATTCTGTGCATTTGTGTTCGTCGTAATGAATGATATTTTTTGGTTAAGGTGCTAAATATTTGGCTGGACATTGAGCTTATTAGAAGACACGGAGGCTTAGCTCTAGAAAAATAAAAAATCCAGCTTACTTTGACCGACCAACGTCTTGAGCGCCATATTGAGTCTTTCACTGATTTCACTATGACGATGATGTTTCTGAGTGACTCATGCGTTTCGTTTTTTCCAAATCTCAAGAAATTTTCACTTATACTTTCACCAGGAGAATTTTGTTGTAATTTTTTTACTTCCCTGGTAATATTCAACTTCACTGGTAAGTAACACTATGTCAGTGTTAATTCTCAAATGCAGCTATGCAGTACGCCCTTTTGGCTGTCCTAATCTGATTCCTTTCAATCAATATAAAAGGAGTTTTGGCACCGTGAGTATTACGTGTGTGTATCCGTTCAGCATCACACATGTACAAAAGAAAGTTCCTTCCCCAATTCTGTACTTTCTACACGCAGGGCTACTTCGTCCCGACCGCTCTCAGGGAGCAGTCACATGTTACTCCACACTTTTCCCCCTTTTACCGTATCATCCCACGCTTTTCAGGCTCCTTTGTATGCAAGTCTTGCCCTCATCACTAAAGGTCAACTCCGTATATTCCTGCTACTAGTACCTCATAAAGCTAAGGAGATTTCCCCCCTTTTACTGGGAGAGATGTCAAAGTACTCTCCAACTCTCGCTTTTGAATGGGGATTAATTTCCTAGCCTCAGTGTAAATTGAAGTGAATTTCTGCTCCTGAGAATTGCCGGAGTAGCATTTGATGGTTGTAAGAGTGTCTTTCTCTATGTTTTCACTCCTTTCTCTTCAAATGACTTTTTGCACTAAAAACCGAAACAACCTACCCATTCTGACTTTGAAGAACTTAAGTTAATAACAGTAAGAGCTCTATATGTACATACGTAGTTACCTGTAGTCTTACCCCGTAAGTAGATGGCATGGTAATTGGAAACTGGGAGCACGTGGAGCTATCCTTAAGTGTAGCTGTTAATGTATTTATGTCTACATGTAGTTTCATCAAGTTTCCTCTTACCATTGCATCAATGTCATATGTAGTTCTTAGGATATGAGCTAATGAGCTAGCAAATGTTACATTTCAAAATATTTGCTCGAATATTTCCAACAGCTCTGGTATGAGTCATCAATAATTCTGTGAAGGAACAAGAAGGGTAAGTTAATTGAGCCGGCCGGCGTATATGTGATGTGACTATTAGTTACATATCCATAGAACTAACATGTGTATAGGAAATTTTGTGGTATATTCGGCATTATCAAAAAATTTTCGGTATACTTTTACTACGCAAGGTATTTTTCAGGGGAAATTTAACTAGCGCGACCTTACAAAACATATTGTTAAAAACTTTGACAACCGCAAAAATTATTCGATTAACCGAGGTTTTAACAAATTTTCTTCCAGGTTTGCTAAAATTTGCTTTGTTATTTTACCTCAAAAACTCAATCAATATAAAAGGAGTTTTGGCATAGTGAGTATTACGTGTGTGTATCCGTTCAGCATCACACATGTACAAAAGAAAGTTCCTTCCCCAATTTGTTACAGACACAGCGCTCCGAGATATTTTTGTGACCACGTCCATGAAAAATGGCAAGATCTCCTTCGTGAAGATGAATTTCCTCAACCTTGTTCTCTGGTTGTACTGGTCATGCCTGCAATTCTCAACGCAGTGACCTTTGTGATGGTTCCCCGGAAATCCAATTAAGTTCCTATAATCCAATGTCAAAAACTATTTGAACAAAATTGAAATTCCAGTAAAATTTAAAACTAAATTTTAGTTTTTCCGTTGCCCTTTGGTTGGGCTTGGGGGAGAAATTTTTTTGAGGCGCCCTGTACATACAAGCGTTGACATTAATTTTCAATAACTCATATTTTAAACCAAAACTGACCATGTCAACAAATACGCTCAGCGGTTCAATGAACGAAGATATATGTTCCAGAAAACATTTATTCCAATTTAAAAAATTAACATTTACGCTGGATTGTAGTAAACTTCACTGACTGTGTTTGCCATTAAACAGATCATTTCACCGCTTGCAATTTGAAGGAGGATTCTATTCTGGACTAGACTTTCAGACCTGCAATACATATCTCGATGCACCCAATACAAATTACAATGCTATGCAGAGTTTTGTGTGATTTCAAAGGAAAACGCACAATCCTTGCGAGGAAATGCCCTATCTTCAATTTCGACAGAAAAATACTGGAGGGTGCAAAGCAGATCATTTTTGAAAATTGGTGCATTAAAATCTGTCGAATACATAGTATCCGAGATATTCCTGATCTAAATTTGGGAAACGGAGGGGGCCGAAAGGAAACCATAACATAAAAAACCTTGGGAAAAATTATTGAATTCCGATTAAAATAAAGTATTGTTTTCAACGGCACATTCTTATTTCATCAAGTGTACATTACTTAAATATAAATTTAAAATTGTCGCAATTTTTTACTTACAAAGTAAAGCTAATCAAAGAGCATTGGCGAACGTTTTCTTCATCCGAAATGAACATGCTTCCGCATTCTACGTAAAATAGAGTTGAATTATTAGGACTTGTCATAGGCTTTGTGTGACAGACAGTTGTCAAATTATTGACCACAAGATGTCAGTTGTTATCTATACTGGCCACCTGCACTGAGATTAAGGAATTTTCAAAACAAAGATTTCGTGCGTCTGATGAGAACTTAATGCAGTAGACATTAAAATTATGATACACATTTTTCAGCAGTGTTATCCCTAAAAATTACAGCTTTAAAAAGTGGCTGAATAGTGTTGATTAGACCTGTAATACACAAACATTTTTGAAAGTAGTCCAGATTAAACTAGAACGTTGCAACTAGGTGCAGGTTAGTACCGTACCTAGTTTGGTTCCACTTCGTGACTTGATGGCTAGTCAGTGACCTCCTGGGTCAATATCACGCTCATACCGTTTTTAACAGCCAAAGCATACTAAAATCGGCTAGTAATTCCAATTACTTATTTATAGTGGAAATTTCAAATAGGCAAGAGATAGTAATCTACTGTGATCTACTGCGTGACCTGATGATACATTTGTGGCCCCCCAGGTCAATATCATACCAATATCGGTTTCCTTAGTGCAGTGCAATCAGCACACGCATTTTGTAATTTGGCATTTGTATAGCTTGATATATTGTATTTGAAACCAGGATTTTGGTCAAAATATTTTTTTATCATCGTTTACATCTGTTACTGCGACATTGGGATGGAGTTTAATTCTAGCTATACTAACCTCATTTGATACTTCACATGTTTAGTAACCATGTAATCTTATTGCTGAAGACTAATTAATAGTAGCATTGACATTGAGCTATCATAATAACCACAACCATGATTGCCATCCTCATTTGAGTCTCCTTTCACAGACCCTCACTTGTTATATAGTACTTAAGTACAATCAATCTAACACACCCTCTGTTATTTATTATTTAATAATTCCAGATCTCCGAACGCTATTATTCTTATCACACCATTACTCATGCACGTGTACGGGGTGACCATAATGATATATTCCCCCTCTAGCCCACACAAGAGCATCATAAGATATTTGATTTCCGTTTGTAGCAACTGTAGATTTTTTGAAAACTTACTTCGTTGACCTGGCTCACGATTTCAGGTTACAGCTTTCGAAAAAGTAGAACGACGTGAGGATGTTCTTAGAGTGACAATTTCTTCATTTTTTCTCGTAAAAATGATTTTCGGAAAATGTTTCGACGCTGTAGGAAATTTTATGGGGTTACCGGGAAGCTATTTGTTAGGTTTCAAGGTTAGGAATTGTAAACATGCCTTGAAGGGACAGGGAACAAGAGAAATTCTACTTCAGGGGCGCAAATGAAGAAAATTTGGCTGATGGGGAATATTTGGTGTTGTAATTTTATCATGGACATGGACGATCGGGCCGTGATAAAAACATTTAAACGCTGGGCTTATTGCGAATTTCATTGGGATTCATGTGTACCTAATAATAATAGTCTCAGCTAAAAATTGGGGCCACAGGAACCAAGTATGTGAGGGAAACAAATCCTTTTGTTCCCGATGACAATTTTTAAAATAATTCGTAACCATTCTTCACATTCTTGGATGCTGTGATCCCAATTTTTACTTAGACTGTTTTATGCCCATTTGAGAAAATCCTTTTCACTAGACAGAATTTCTACAAAATGAACAGTCTAGCGATGTGTGTTACAAGTTCTAGTAATTAACTTCTAACTCTAACTCCCAGCTCTACACAAATTTTCACATGGTATTTTGTAGGAAGTTCAAGTACTGTTTTTATAATTTGTTAAAGTTTCCACAGGGTGTCATTTAAAATATCAGTTGAAGTTATAAATACATACATATGTATTGCAAGGGTACCTAATATGAACGGCAAATCTAAATTTTGTGGAAGTTAATAATATCATTTTTAATTTAATTACAACAGCCAGATTGCTATTCTAAACAAACTAGTAGCTAGAATCACTAGTATGTGATACATTGTAGACTTCTAATCAAGTAGTGAAAACATGGACAACACTGGTTTGTTATTTACAAGGGAAACGACCACTGATGATAGTACAGTAGAGATATACACGAATTGTGGCTTTTGTGAGCCTGTCTGTGGTATTATTCGTAAGAACCATACGTTGAAATTAAATCAAATTTGGGCACCTACGCTTCTACTAACCTGTATCTAGGTCTGGCGTTTTTACTGTTATGATCGTTTTTATAAAATCCTAATGTGAGAAATAAGGTGCACCAATTTGCAAAAAAAACATTAAAAGTAAATAAAGGCGTAATGTCAGGGATGGCGGAAGGTGTAGTTTTTATTCTGGGTGATGCTAAAATGTTATGAATTTATAAAATTGCCAAAATTTAATGTACAAGGGTTTCCTGTACTTTTTCTCCCCCCAGCCCGTATTAGGGACGGTGACGTAAAATATCTGATTCGCCATTTTCAAGCCGATGTTTCACAAATTTTTTCAACTGTTTTTGACTTATGTTTAATTAATTGGGGTCACAATAGCCAAAAATGTGGAGCAAAGTCCAGGATATTAGAAATTAAATATTTTTGTTCTCGGACAAAACTTTCATGAATTATCTTTTGATGCTAGTTGTAGTAAGAAACGAACAACAGTTCCGTGTGTTGAACATTGACGATGCCATCCATAAAAACAGAACAAGGTTGAGGAATTTTAGCTTTCAGAGAAAAAATCAAAAGGATGTGGAAAAGGATAGATTGCTGATCTTGCCAATTTTTTGGTATGATGTTCATAACACGTATAATTTTATTACTCATGTGGTATCAAAAACTCATTCATTGTCATAAACTATAATTCACCACAATCTACAGCCCATACTCTGTCAACTGAGCCCTTCAGCCACATACAAATATAAACAAATGCAACTACATAATTAAAGAAATTGGGAGGATCATTCTAGGCCATCTACCGTCAGGTTTGTATTTAAATTAAATTCTGAATTCGCAAATATGAATCACATCCGCACATCACCATCACCCAGTAGATTACCCGCTGCTTAATACGTAATATAATAATAATCCTTTATTACTAAAGAGCAATTTCTGTCCGTTTATTTAAAGTTCCGCGCGTTCACAGTTCAATGGCCTCACACAACGCCCAAAAGGTGGCATGCCAAGCACTCCTTATAATAACGAGTACTACCTTTCCGTTTATTTATAGCAGTGCCTGTCATGGGAACAGAAAAGTCGTCCCCGTTCCCATTCCCGTTCCCACAGTTCGGGTTTGGGTACAAGGCAGAACCCAATTCCCAAATTGCAACCGAAGTCTTGTGAACAAAAGTACCTCACCCAGACTCGAAATTTTTAAAATTATAGCACCCAAACCCGTTCCCGTTCCTGTTCCCAAAAATTAATTTTGGGTGCACCCAAACCCGTACCCAAAACCCTGGAACCCGTTCCCGTACCCGAAACGGAAGTTCATATATTCAAGGATAAAATTTATACATTATACATATATACTTATTGTTTCAATTTTTGCTAACAATGGATACACACAATTCCACTCATTCTATTTGTTATATTTCATTTTACTTAGGTAATTAATTTTGTAATTTTTAAGTCACCTTACAACTGCTAAGCACAACATACGCATATAATTAATTTGTATTGTCACATTTCATCATTCGACGTGGGATGATCTGTTCAAACAAAGAGCGTTTGCCTCTAAATTACAACGACACAAAAATATTCGGTCACACCACACCAAAACAAATCAATCATGTAATTATCGTTACGCTCGCAAGATTGCTCTGTACACGGGTACGCATGAACAGAAACGGGTTTTTGAGCATACCGTTCCTGTTCCTGTTGGGTACAGATCCCATTCAGCCTGTATTGCACCCGTTCCCATATGGGTTCCTGTTCCCACATACTATAATGGGAAAGGTTGGTTCCCAAACCTGTACCCACACTTGTGGGTGAAAACATTTTGCACCCATATGATACCCGTTCCCGTTCCTGCACCCAAACACCCGGGTGTGACCCGTTCCCATGACAGGCACTGATTTATAGCGCTTCTCTTAATACAAATGCGCACGGTTTAGGCATACTACAAGTCTCTACGATAGGGCTTGATTCGTAAACCGTTTGGCTTCCAATTTCTACAATCACACTACCACCTCTTCAAGTAATTTCCCTGTGAAGCACAGGGCTTTTACTAGTTACTCCATTAAAACAAAGCGTTTATTTCCACTCTTTGTATACAAATGTTAGTGGGCGTATGCAAATTACAATCCTTATTATTAATGAGCATTACCTGTCCGTTTATTTAAAGCTCCGGGCGCTACTCTAAAAATAAGCGCCCAAGATTTAGGCATACAGTATGTCTCCACGACAGTCATTGATTCGTAAACAGTTTCGATTTTAATTTTTACTCTCACACCACCTTCCAAGTAATAAATTGCCCCTCTGAAGGACAGGGCTGTGCTGTTACTAGTTTTTATTGAAGGCACCACAGTTTAAGCAATTACTAGGGACCAAAATTTATTTCACAAGTAAATTTAATTTCCCGCCCTCGCTACAGGATGTCGCTTTGTCCCTTGATGCATCAACATCATAGTCTAATCACGCCGGGGTGAACAAGTGAAAACAGAAATCGAAAAATAACACATTTTTCTATCATACAATTAGGGATTATGGAATCAAATTTTGAATGTCATTTGGAATTATACATAAGCCATGTTGGAAAAATGTCGAAGCTGTTCACTGTCTATTTGAATTTTAGGATGGAGCTACATACATACATAATAACTCTAATTTTTAATAAAATGCTTTAATACATGTAGGATATTGGATAGGCACGGTAGCATGCCCACCCCTGGCGTGTAAATAAGAATCTATTAAAGAAGGCTACATTCACTTGTTGAGCACGTCACGTGAAATGACTCACTATGAGTTTAAAGTGTGACAGAACGGCTAATTCGTTGGCTGTTAAATTGAGGAATTAAGTTCAGTGAAAAAGAGGTGTGGGCTGAAAAAATTTGATGTGGACACCCGATAAAATTTAGCTGGACTCAAAATGGCTCTAAATAAATTGGTTTCGGAAAGTAAGTAAAATATTTTTTGTAGAGGAATAAATGTAAACATGATCAAGTAAAAAAAAACCATTCTCAATTTCCCTTAGAGTCTCAAATACAATTGGAATACTTTGTAAACTTTTGCCTTTAAAAACAGTAGTTTGTGTATACATATGTGTAATTTTGGTAACTCCAATTAAACAATTGTGACATTTGTTTTGATGGAATTGATTCTTGTAGTAATATTTTAAAAGTAATATTTTAAAACAAAACCTTCATAAGTGCTCACAGAGGAATAATTGTTTTGATTAAATTCGCTTAAAATTTACTGCTATGTTGACGACCCAATTTAAATCTATAGTATGAGTTTCAGTTAGGCTTTATTCTAGTGAGTTAGAGTCTGTATACCAAATTGATAAATCACATAAATAATATTGAAGTCAAATTGAGTATGAGGATTTCCCTGTGCATTTAGCTGTAACAAATTCACCTGTTGAATATATTCAGGTACAGTTCTGAACTGTCTGGACAGACAAAAATATACTTAAGTTCTTTTTCGGAAAAATATTTAATTTCGAAGTTTCTTCAAAAGTTCGATTGTAACTTGACTAGTTGCTTTACTTGTGTGTCAGTATTTTGTTTACCCTTCCAGTAAATGCTGGTATAGGAAGCGTATTTTGAATGTAGGGTCGGATACTTATGGGTTATAGGTGTGTATACTGTATACATTATAAGTCTCCTATGAATGAAAGATATTTATGGATGAATCCGTGACATTTATGAATGTTAATATCTTTCCAGAGATTATGAACGATGTGATCCGGGGAACATCAACAGCGGATAAGAAGAAACCTGGGGGTGTGGAATGGCGAGTTCTTGTGGTGGACAGTTTAGCCATGAGAATGGTTTCGGCATGCTGCAAAATGCATGAACTCGCAGCCGAAGGAATTACGATTGTTGAGGATCTGCACAAGAAACGACAACCACTGTTAACCATGGACGCTATTTATCTTATTACTCCGACACAAGAGTCCGTGAAATCTCTGATAGAAGATTTTGATAGTCGTCCAATGTACAAAAATATCCACGTGTTTTTCACTGAAGGTAACATTATTTTTAAGTATGTAAATAATGATGTTTTATTTAGTTCTTAAAATGTCGACAAAGGATTTTATTAAATATTCTTTATGGGTACTGCAGTCTGTCCAGAGAAATTGTTCAATGACCTGTGCAAATCTCCTTGTGGGAAGAAGATCAAGACTTTAAAGGAAATCAACATCGCCTTTCTGCCGTATGAACGACAGGTAATTAAGTCAAAAAGTAAATTAAATGTTTATTAAGCTATTT
The DNA here is from genome assembly GCA_947179485.1 of Allacma fusca. Classification (NCBI taxonomy): domain Eukaryota; kingdom Metazoa; phylum Arthropoda; class Collembola; order Symphypleona; family Sminthuridae; genus Allacma; species Allacma fusca. The sequence continues at coordinate 31,154,805 of OX359248.1, forward strand.
TTTATTTGCATTGTATGACGAACACTTTCCGAATTTTAACACCTGGCAAAATGTATTCTATGTATCAAAATGAATATATAGACACTATTGTGTCTGATCTAACTATATACAAATTGTTTCAATGTATGGCGAGATGCAAAATGATCTTTTAGTTTACAATTTTGTAGTCGGTTGACGGCTCCAAAAATTGGTATCCTAAAATGTGCTTTAAAATATATATGCTAATTTTGATATTCAAATTTGAACTTTCAAACTTGGCTGGGAAATTTTTCTAACCGTAAATGAATTCGAGAAGGTTGTAGGGTTCATATGAGCGTAGAACATCGTACTTTTACATATTTCTTATTTATTCTTACGGATCTGGATGGAAAAACTAGGAAGAAATTATCTAATACCTAGATCTGAACTGTATCCCATGTGACCGAACTCGCATAGGGAGAAACCATTTCCATTATTTAAACATTTCTTTTTTTTGTAATTTCAGGTATTTTCTTTGGATAGTCCCGACTCATTTCAGTTCTACTACAACGCATCCTTGACAGGAGGAAGAACAGAAAATGTCGAGCGAATGGCAGATCAAATTGCTACTCTTTGCGCGACTTTGGGAGAATATCCTAGTATCCGTTACCGGTAAATCGTATTTGTGTAAATATGATTGTTCAAATGTTTTAGTGTGGCTGATTCTAATTTTGAGGTTGCTTTCGTTGAAGTGGTGATTTTGAGAAGAACGTGGAGTTGACACGGTTCGTTCAACAGAAATTAGATGCTTACAAAGCGGATGACCCAACGATGGGGGAAGGGAGAGAAAAGGCACGATCCCAGCTTATAATTTTAGATAGAGGTTTTGATTGTGTGTCGCCTTTACTCCACGAACTCACTTTCCAAGCGATGACGTATGATTTGCTGGACATTAAAAATGATGTCTACAAGTAAGTCATGTGAATTTAAGCTCATTTATAATGACAATGGAAGGATCAATAAAAATAACCAATAATTACCCTCTTATTGCAGATATGAAGGTCAGGTGGGTGGTCCACAGAAGGAAGTACTCTTGGATGAAAATGACGAGCTGTGGGTAAAATTAAGGCATGAGCATATTGCCGTTGTTTCAAAGTAAGTTTCACTATGGTATATTTTTATTTAAGTCGGTAACATTACTTGTTACAATCACTTGTTTAAATGTTTCATTTATATAATAGGGCTGTCACTGAAAACTTGAAGAAATTCATTGACTCCAAACGAGTCCCCACTGATAAAGATAAAGCCTCAATGAAGGACCTACGATTGTTGATTAAAAAAATGCCGCAGTACCAGAAAGAATTAAGTAAATACGCAACTCACCTTCATTTGGCGGAAGATTGCATGAAAGCCTATCAAAATCGTGTTGATAATCTCTGCCAAGTTGAGCAGGTTAGTTATGGAAGGAAGATTCGATATCAATTGAATTTATTTGAAAATGCATTGCTTAACCGTATTATTTATGCTTGTGTAGGATCTTGCAATGGGCACTAATCCAGAGGGAGAGAAAATCAAAGATCACATGAGAAATATCGTGCCCATTTTGCTGGATAACACATCCGCCGGAATTTCCAGTTATGAGAAGCTTCGAATTATTCTGTTGTATATAATTTCCAAGAATGGAATATCCGATGAAAATTTGAATAAGTTAATTCAGCATGCCAACATTGATGCTGATCTCCGTTGTATCATTACAAATATGTCGAATCTGGGGTTAAACGTAGTGGATGGGGTAAGTATGATGTTTTATTTGTGTTTATTGTGTGGTTTTAAAGAAGTAGATTTATAAATTCTAGTTAGTGTATCTATGAATAGAAATAGTTTTTAGTGATTGGTTTGGCTACCATTGAAATGTGGTATTAACTTTTAGGTAAATAGAAACCGGGTCCATCAGATACCACGAAGGGAGAGACCCACTGATCAAGGTTACCAGTTGTCCCGTTGGACTCCAGTGGTGAAGGATATCATCGAGGATGCTACGGAAGATAAACTAGATGAGAAGCATTTTCCCTTTTGGGGTGGTCGATCCGCATCCTCTGGTTATCAAGGGCCGGCAACAAGGTTCGTTAACGATGTCGACGCCGAATATGTATTTTTCATAATTTATATTGGCAATTATTATTTGCTCTGTTGTCATTTTTTTTACTTCTGAATTTTGAATTGTAGTGCCAGGTACGGTGAGTGGCACAGGAAAGGAAACCAAAATGTAAAAAATCTTCCTAGAATCATTGTTTTCATAATTGGCGGAGTTTCATTCTCCGAAATGCGCACCGCTTACGAAGTCTCTAATGCCAATCGTGGGTGGGAAGTTGTAATTGGTAAGAAAGGATACCACTGATACCAGTCTCAATATATGTGTACATTTATGGTTTTACATTTGTTACTTTATGTTCTTAATTGTATTTATTCTGCCAGGTTCGACGCACATTCTCACTCCAAACCTATTTCTAGAAGACTTGAAGGAATTAAGCAAGGTTTATTGATTCCACCATCCTCTGAACTACATTGCCATTGCCTTAAAACCCAAAGCGTATTCTGTACCAAACTGCAACGAAAGCAATCATTGAAGCCTTACAAGATTAACTGCATTTCTGTGAAAAGTATTTTTCAAGTATTCCCTAGTATATTACTGACATGCTCTTTCTGTACTTTGTGAACTGCACACAATTGTTGTTGGTATATGCGTACATAATATTTAATTTAATACTATTGATTACCATGATGCATGTGATAACCTTATTATATGGTAATGCTTAGGGGTATCCTAATAGATCCTTACAAACGTTTTAGCTTTACGTCCACATCGCTGTGCTTAGGATTAAGATTAGAATAAAGCAAACTTTCACAAGACAACAACTTTTTTGTTGATGAATTTGTGCGTGAAGTTATTGATTTATTTTGACATTATTATTGTTGTTCCTCCACATCTTTCTACAAATATTATTACATCTCTTACCAAAACATGTATTATCTGCAATTATAAGTCTAGTTATGATACCTAAACAATTTCTTTACAATTACAACAATTCTGTATTTACATTTGGATTTGGAATGTGTGGAAGTATGGACGCTACAAAAATATCTTTGTAGTTTCAATTTCGACATTTCTGTCAGTGTCTTAAGGTTCCCCTCAAAACTCATTAAAATTATTATACATTTGACTTCTAAACATTAACCAGTTATCCTATAAAGGTTGTTGATTACATATCACTTTAGGTTAGTATTTATAAAAAGTTTGATTCGCATACATTCTTCCAGTCCCCTTGTTGGAATGCCAACTAGCATACCTGATTTCTGTAATTTGCTACTGAGCTGTCAGTCATTTTTACACTGAGATGAATATTCCTCTCAGCTGTATGTAGTACGACTCAAGAGTTAGAATATTCAATATTATTTACGACTATATAGACACTAGCGTCTAAGGAAAATATGTGAACAGTAATTTATTATAAATATTTAAAACATGTTGTAAACACCGGGTCATCATTATGCATAATTTTAGGGCACAATCACTGGGTTCGAATCTGCCATTGCCGAGCATAAACTGCATCCAGCTGAAAATGTTGATAAAACCAGTTAAAATGTACCTCCATCACTACTAACTACATCCAAGAAATTCAACAACCGAACATTGCTTCCTTCCCTCAGCCCTCATTCAGAACATGATTTTTTGGCATTCTGGTAGTTAGTTAAGTTACATAACAAGCAAACGAAGCTACCAAGTTTTACTGTTCACTCTCATTAAAATTTTGCTTTCACAGTATAAATTATATTCATCCACCTCTGTCATAATAGCAATACATAGTTATTCCACTACTGCACGTATCATTATTCAAACAAGCAATTTCTACAACCTTAATTTGTAATTACGACATAAATAAATAAATAATTAAATTAATTGCTTATATAATTAAGTTATTTGCTTAAATCTGTATCACCCAACTGCCTGAACAGCAGAACCAACCTTAACCATCTAATTTCCAATTAACCAAATTAGCTATCCTTCCCCTCTCTTATACAATTCACATACCATTTCACCCCACAGTGCTCCTCATACACTACTTAGATTTCACTTATACATAAATAAATTTAAAACCAATTAAACCTTCAGCATCGTCATTCAGTAAGCAATCTTTTACACACATCAGTAGCCGATCCCAACGTTTAAACTACAGCCCATTAAAGAGGTTTAGCTTGATCGTGACTCCCAAGTAAATAGCGAATGTGTTCTAGCTTGAAATCTATTACGAAATGAAATGTAATGAATAATGATCATCTACAACAAACTACGTATATACAAATAATGCTCTCAATCAGTACATTCACAATTCATACTATCATGGTAGGAGGCAATCTAGGACACAATAGAACATATTTTTATTGCCTTGATTCCTTTTGGCCGTGAGGATATCAGTGATGTACTGGCATGGGCACTGCTGTCTTGGACAATGCAGAGGCCGGAAGTCTGCTGAGGTGGCTAACTCCCGCATCCAGTCTTTGGCCCACCGTTGCAAATACCGGATAAGTAAAGCTACACTCTGCATAAATGCATTACTTCAAATATCATTTTGCAATAAGATAAGAAAGACACATCTGGGGTACACTGGAACGATGGGCCAAAGTATTCCGCCTCAATGACTATGTACATGTGTATATTTTTACATAATCAATTTCTGCGAGCTTTATCTTCAATAGTTTAGGTATACAAGATTTGAGTCAGCAATAACTACTAAACGGGCAAAAAGGGGGAAAAACTAAAAACTTGTAAATTAATAATAATTTCATCAAAATTAAAATCACCCAATTTTTAATCCTGCTTTGCATATATGCTGTACAAGTATTTAAAGCCTTTCACACATAAATTATACAATTATCCCACCCGAAGCTAAAATCCTTGAATGGAATTATCCTGTATGTACGTTAAATTATAAAGTATAGTGCTTTCAAACAATTCAAATATAGCTTAGGATTTAGCTCATCTGGGAGCATACTTAGATATTATTAATGCTAAACTTCCTCGAGCTCTGAATTCTGTGTTTACTTACACTATCTGGAATACAATTACATATGCCTATTTATTTAATTGATAACAGTACAAAATGTTATTCTTGGACGGTATGTTGCTTTATTGTTGAAGAGAATAATATGGCCGGAATAATCCATGGCTGACTACACAACGTGTTAAGATCATTGATATTTACTGAAAAATGCGGGTCAAAATCCCCAATATTTTTTTTATTGGGATGGAGGATTCGGACAACATGGCATCCACCAGTTGCAGGCATTTTCTCTTTGTGCAATCGGCTTATGGCGGAGATACTCCTCAACGTACTGGCAGGGACATAATGCCGACGTTAAATGTCGAGGTGCTGACGGATTTTCTCCGCCTTCTCCAACCGTCCAATCAAGCCTATAATCATGAAAGGTTTTACTTACACAAGAGTTATCCAAAAACCCCTTTCAAATTCTGTTGGCAATAATTTAAACAAATCTCAACTAACCTCCGTCTGAGGAAATCTTTGGCCCAACGTTGCACGTAACGTAAAAATAAACGTTCTCCCTTCTGCGGAAACACAGAAAGTAAATCGGTGTAAAAAAATAGATAGTGTCAGAGATCCAAGGTCGGCTAATAGCCATTATTATCGGTAATTAATTGTCTTTACTCAAGCTGGCTCTGTCTGGATTGGATACAGATATGTGCTTGTTCTCTAATTTGGAGGGATTGTGAAGTGCCATTTTGACGAGGGTAACAAAATTGTGAGAGTGTAATGTTTATATATGTATGTAGATAATTATACATGTAAGTATGTTATGTCCTCGGGCTACCTCGCATTGGTATTTCTTCGCTAACAAAAATGTTTCTTAAGACACATACCTGTTTCTGAGGAATTCTCGTCGTATTCTGCGCACCTGTGATGACAATTTCAACATCACTAGCATCTAAGTGCCTCTGGACTCTCTGCCTATCCTCCATACCATCCAGAAGCTGCTCCAGGCGTTTCTATTTCGGGAATATCAATCAAAATGATAATTTTCACATATGGTAATTTAGTAACTATTCAAGTTTCAAATATACATATTTTACTTATGAAACTAGATAAAGGTTGGTTTCAGCTTTCTTATTTAAAACTGCCTTGAACACGAGTGCAATTCAATCAGCAAGCAAGCTATTTTTTTCTTACATTAAACTTCTAATTTATACCAAGATACAACTTTCCCTTAACTGAACAGAAAGCTGGATTTGAAAGTGAAAGCCACTTTACAATAATTAAAATTTGAATCACATTGTTACTTCAACCACTGGGTACATGGCTGAGCACATTTTTCTACTGTACACAGATTTTGAAGAAGACAGACTTGAACATTTGTACCAACAGTTGATACACACAAAAGTGATGCCCATAAAAATTAATTTGTTTGTTGCAATTTTGTATGCTTCAAAATCTGATGTATGCAGGAAAAATTCATGGATTTTTTTTCGGGGGGTATCTTTTAACGTAAATAAAAATAAAAACTTACAATGCAGTCGGTGGGATCGAAGTAAATAAAGCACAAGTGAACTTTGTGGCAGGAAATTCTTCCCCGATCATCAAGTCCTATTACAAGTTTGTGCTTTAGGAGAAGCTTATTCACTTTGGCCATGCATCTCTCCAAACCTTGGTTAATCTGCGTGATTTTTGAACGACACTGTCATCAATTTGTGTAGGAATTCTAATTATACAAACTAATATGTTAAAACAATGTTGGAAAAGGCTTATAGACAATTGTTTAAAACTTTAACACGAGCATTAAAATGAAACAAGCGTATCATCCAAGGTATCGTGCGCTTGTCACAGAATCTCTCAAAAGCCTTATAGCTAGTTCCAAATAATTACCTTAATCTTGATGTACATGCACAAGAAAACTGCTGCTGCATTAATTATCAGCCAAGTTATACCAAGTGCAAAGAGACCAATACCGACCACTCCAGAAAACAAAATTATTAATAGGATTAAAAAGGCTGCAGTTAGCCACGAGGCAAGGAGTCTTTTGTAGCAGATTGTGTATGCATTAAAACCTTCAATAAAATCAAAATCAAGGAAATTAATTCAAAATCTTCATTCTACTTAAAATCATTCCGCATACATTACAGTATAGTTTAGACACACACACACACACATACACATACATATTACATAAGCAACTCCCTTATTCCCTTTATAACAGGTGCACCTGAACATCACTGGAGTTCAGAGCACCCACGAGACATTTGTCAAATGGCAGATAAGATAGTATATGCAGAAGAGACATAAATATGTGTCAACTGACAATAATCCCGCCTTTCACAGAAAGCGAAAGTGCCTGGGAATTATTTATATTCACAAGACAATACAGCCCTTTCAAAATTGTACGTTTTTTTTGCTACGTTTACTTGTAATGACTCATTACATGCATTATAGGGTAGGCTCAGAATCTGAGTTGGAAAGTATGCATGTATGTATGTATGTGTGTATGACATTCCGTATGAATTTATCCATCCACAATAGAAAGGTAACTGTAGATATGATTAATTACGTAAGTCAGAAGTTAGGAGCTCCATAGCATGGACATATTCTTCGACTGTCAAAGTCAGTCCTGGAACCATCAGTTCCTCGGGAACAAGTTCTGGACGGAAGGAAGCCGGCGTTACCCATGGCCATTTGGTATTGACTGGGAGAATGGAAACTATCACGTCACCATTCGCTATTCCAGCAAAATAAGTTAAACATGTCAACAACCCAACAAAATACATAGAAACGGAGCGCAAACAAAACATTTCCACCTAACAATAAATAATCCATTAGTGTGAAAAGGGAATATATTTATTTCATCGGTTTATATTCCGACTACAATTGGGAAGGAAGGCAAGAAAGGGGGCAATATGTAATTACATACTAAAGGACAAACAACATCAGAAAAGACGTAATCTATTCCCATATCTTTGACTGAACCACTTTATACACTTTTGAAGCTTTATCAAATCACTTACTAAATCCGGTATTATTTCTTCGGCCTGTGTTAGGGTTGCTGGTGCCGGCGTTATTTGACCCCTCGGAATTTCTAAGTTCCACATTGTGGAGGTTACCAACTGTCAAATATGCCGAACTGTCTCGCTTACCACTATTCTGGGACGGAACAACATTGGCATTTTTATTTTGAAGGGAATTATTAGCGGTTGTATTTCTGGAGGGGGTGACTGAGACTGGAGGTACAATTTCAACGGACGGTTCAATCACAGCAGGACTTCTATTATTGTTAGGTAAATTAGTACCGGGCACTTGCTCCGACTCCCCCGACACTGCCAGGTCGGGATCTTCATTAAATTGAACCCAATTCCGCCCGTGCGGGTTTTCTTCAGGAGTTTTGGTCTCTGTGGATGTCTCCATTTTGGAAAGGCAACCACACCTCACTGACTGATTGGACTCGCCGTAGCAGTTGTTATATTACATTATGTTACGTCCCGTCAGGTGAAGGTTGCTAGTAGCATCATATTACACTTTACACACACCTGAGAGTTCTTCCCCATTCATTCCTTAGCGTGCGGCACCTGTTCGCCTTTTTTGTTCCTTCCCTTTGGAGCCGGAGCCAGAGGCTCAAATCTACTACTACAGCTATATGCAATGTGTATCTACCTTTATGCCGTCGTTGTCAAGCCAACTATACAAGAGATCGCATCTCCTGACGTTTCCACCATCTGCACATCCTCCACAACAATTATTATTACTATTACTGCAACCTGTACAGCACTTCGTTAGTCATTTGCTCCCTCAAAACGGGCAATAACTTTGTACAGTTATTAATGACTTGTGTATCGTTTTGATTTCCCTCTACTGTTCCCACGACTCTGCCTGTCTCTCCCACTCTTTCTGAATACTAAGCCCTGCTCTGTGTCACTACCGCTTAAAAGGTCTCCTGTCACATTGGATTTATTAATACTCAAAATGAAATGAAGGCAGAATTTGTGCAGTTTCAAAACCAATGGGAGTCTAATCATGTAACGAGAATGCTTACACTGATACTAAAGTAGGTGAGGGAATGACTGTACGGAACACGACACTTGCTTTGTAAACAAGGAGTCATAAAACTTTTGTCATTCCTACTTGCCGTGACTGTTGTGGAAGGGAAAGAGATATCGCAAAGGTTTGATAATAATTTTCAATGCATTCTAACGAGAGGTACTGTAAATGTTCGAAAGAATAGCAAGGAAGTTTATTACCATATATATATTCGTGTGAGTCATAAATCCCTGTACTCAATGCTTGATTGATTTGGGCTTTCTTATTGGTGACACTGTAATTCATAAACAAACAATAGCTTTTGAAATCACAATTTCAGCATAGAAGATAAATAAATTGCTGGGGTTGTGCACAGCATTGCATTAATGGCTCTATATGACATGACTCATTCATGTTCCTCTATCGGCTTGTTTAGTCTTCGATGTAATTATGCAGTCCTTGTAAATAAGCTTAACATCCGGGTAATATTAAGAATAATAATTAATAAAGCAAGGGTAAGGATTTTGCAAACACAAGGAATTTCAGAGATATTTCCCAAGACCAATTTGTTGGGAGTTTAAAACTCAATGTTAATATGTATAGAATTTTTGCAGGAAAAAGTGCTAGCACATGTACGCTGGGCTTCGTTTAAATATGCAACAGTGCTGTCAGAATTTGTCAGGGTTTGGCTTATGGCTATAGTTGAGGAGGTAGAAAGTATCACAAGGGCAAGAGTTTTCAGATTTTTCAAGTTTTAGTTTCTTCTTTGTTTTTTGTTTCTCCGAATTGAGGAGGCTTGAAAGTTTATTTGTAAGTTTTAGAGGGCCCCAAGCTTAAAACAATATGTGGTTTCAACATTGGGGCTTACGCAAGAGGAATTGCTTTACAGCAATGTGATCAAGCTGGTCATGATGGAATTAAACATGCAGTTCAACTAAATATTACGACATTGCTTGCCCATTGTACTCTGATCCTGCTTTAATACACGTTGAGCTATTAAATAAATCAATTTTCAGAGTGATGAGCTCTTTGAGAAACTTGAGTTATACCAAGTCACCCAAGCTGACCCTGTCGCAACATTATAACGAACTGCGCCAATTACAGCTCAATAAGCGTCAAAAATGGGTTAATAGCAAATTAATATGTAGTCTTCTGATTTCTGACGCTGTAACAAGGGAGCATGAACCTAATGAGCCTTGTAAGTACGGAAATAACCATCAAAATCATCAATCCTCATCAGCGGAAGTGTGGAAATTTCATTGTCATACAAACACTAAATTCCGTAGCTTGCAAGGGACGCCCCAAAAAGTAGAGAATTTCAAAATTCCTAACCAGATGGCATGTCCGAGCACCTCATTGTCTTGATGGATCAAGATCGTATTTGCTCCTACGAATTCTTCTAATCCTGTCTTTGTGTTCTATTAGTGGAAGGGCAATGTATGTAAATATTTTATTCATTTTTGCATCGTTTCTAATGATGTAATAGTTTAAAGCGTGAATTTACGGTAGACTTGAGAAAATATTTGTGTACATAAACTCAGAAGAATTAAACAATCATTCGGCTATTACCGGGTTGAGTTTCGCTATGGTTAGTGCTGTAATGTTGGTCGCGCTTAGTTTGTTCTTTTGTTCAGTTATTGTTACTTGAACAAAACCAAATCTGCTTTCGAAAAAACAAAAAAAATAACAATTTGTAACAGAGGATGAAATAACCTTTCCAAGACAGGCTTCATTCAATAATTTATTATTGACTGTCCTCTCCCCACCCGTAACCTCAAATGAACCTAAAACTGCTGGTCTCAAAGTTTGGAACGAAATTGTAAATTTGAAATGTCATTTAAGACAGGAAAAAACTGACAAATATTAGTATACATACATATATGGTCAAATGACCTACTACTGACCTCAATGCATTATTAGTTGGAGACATGACCTCATATATAGACCTACGGGAGTAGCAAATACCATCATGACATCATACACTAGAATATATTGTGCAGCAGATAGTCCCACGACCCCAATTTTTGAATGGATCGTTTGTTTTCAATGACCTCGATTTGACCTGACAGGGTCAAAAATACTCCAACGACCTCAAATTGGTCTCAGTGGGTCACTACAAAATCCTGACTTCAAAATGTCCTCGTTGAATCACATGAAGTTTCATGACCTTAAATTGACCTCAGTGGGTCACAATTAGTCTCATAATATCAATTTGACCTTATTGTTTCACAAGTAGTCCCATGATATCAATTTGACCTTATTGTTTCACAAGTAGTTTCATGACCCCAATTTGACCTAATTGTTTCATAAGTAGTCCCATTACCTCAATTTGACATTATTTCATAAGTAGTCCCATGACCTCAATTTGACCTTATTGTTTCACAAGTAGATCCATGACCTCAATTTGACCTTATTGTTTCACAAGTAGATCCATGACCTCAATTTGACCTTATTGTTTCACAAGTAGATCCATGACCCCAATAGGACCTTGGTGGGTCAGCAGTTCCCAAGACCTCAATTCGACCTTAGTGATATTAATACTTATTTTAGCAAGAATCACAGCCTCTGTGGAAATTCCAGTTAGTTATTACTTTCAAAAAAAAATTATTCGCAGGTTATAGACGAAAACAGACAGAAAATGTCTACGCAATTCAAAAAAAATAGTAGGAGTTATTAATTTAATCAGTGCAACTGACATACTCAAGACGATGCGTACCCGTTAGAACCACCGCACTCATTTGTTGGTACATGGTGACAATATGGTCCCTACAGCGGCTCTTCGTCATACGTATTTATGGAGTGTTACACCCTTAGAAATTATCAACAGGCTTAATGCTTATTTTTGATGTGGGAATTGTAAGGCAAATCAACCTAAAATTAGTTAAAGCGCGTTCTTTGGCTTTAACGGAGTTTCTACACGGGCCCAATTTATACAATTTACACCAATAAATTACTGTACGCTTGATTACTGAAATACAACAACCAGTTTCACAAATTTCTAACGTCTTCTAGATCCGTACAACAAAACAATACAGAATATTTTTTGACCAATCCGTATTGATCTACTTTTGTTCACTTTCGAAGAGAACAAAGCAAAACGAACAAATTACAGCACTAGCTATGGGGGGGGGGGTTGCACTGCACTACATACTGTTTGTTTCTTATATGGGAACAGGAATGGTGACAAACGTTTTGCACCCACGGCGATCGCTGAATGTAATTACAACAACTGGAAGGAAAGGTTTAGAGATCATATTTCAGTTAGCCATACACAAAAGTTTAAAGACCTACGCCAAGCATTCTTGACTACTAAATGCATGGAAACATGAAACGTGCTGTATTTTAAGTGTCACTAAAACTAGAACCAGAAGGAAATGTTTAGCTCAATTTATATGCACGGGTGAGACTGCTGCTGAGTGTGAGTTCGTTTGATAACCTTTTGAGGAGGGATTCAAATGGTATTCCCGAGTGAGCTATAAAGTTTAAATAATTTTTTTCTGCCATTTATAAATAATCCATACGAGTACATACTGTTTTTGTTTCATCTTTATTCTTGCGTTGTTGAGTTCCTATTTATCTGCCGAGCAGAAAATATCCAGACTGCTAGATCTATGGTAAAGGCAAAAATGGGAATCGGAATCGGTATCGAAATCGGAATTATATTCGCAAATTTGAGGATTTTAATTCATATTGGAATCCCAAATAATTCCCGGGAAGTATTTTAATTCAAAATTGCATTAAAAAAAATTTTTGGAATCGGACTTGGTATTCAAATACTTTTTACTGAATTCCGATTAAAATAAAGTATTGTTTTCAATGGCAAATTCTTATTTCATCAAGTCTACATACTTAAATATAAATTTAAAATTGTCGCAATTTTTACAACGTAAATCTAATCCAAGAGCATTGGCGAACGTTTTCTTCATCCGAAATGAATATGCTTCCGCATTCTACGCAAAATACTGTAGAGTTGAATTATTAGCACTTGTCATAGGCTTTTAACGGTTGTGCTCAAAACTATTGTTTGTCCTACAAGTTAATTACTCAGGTAATTTAAATCGTTGATACTAAAGACTTTTTGAGGTAACTAAAAATGGGCCGAAAGGAAATTTGTAATGTTGGAGTTCAAGTATAAGTTGAACGCGTTTTTCCAGCTCTTAAATTGATACTTAATGACTTGCGGGGGAAACTATAGCTTCCCAAAACATTGATGATATCATGTTTCTAAGGTTGAACTTTTTCCGTAATTAAATTCTTTGTATTTTCAGTATACTAGCAGTATCCAAATAAATATTTAAATCGGAATTCATAATGAACGAATACTCGAGGATATTTAAATCCACATTAGAATTCATATTTTTCAGTATTGCTATAGGTATTTTAAATCAGAATTATTCGCCTTGAATATTTTAATTCGAATTAAAATTCATATTATTCCCATTTCCCATCCTTGGGTAAAGGTGTAAAAGGTAAAGACGTTTGGGAGAAAGTGGATGGTCACTTGAGACAATTGATTGCGTATAATTGTTATAATAATTATTATGTAATATTTAGTGAATAATAAAATGTTAAAAAAAAATCATAAAGCAATCCTCACTGACGTAAGGCTATAGAACAGCCCGAATAAGAACCCTGGGACATACGATGATGAGAATAAACTAGCTATATTAGAGGACATATATGCACATACTAGAATATACTATACAGATATCAAACTTTGGGAAACAATTATCTGAGTTAAGGCAAGAGGTGATTATTTGTTGTGCAATTCTATAAGTATTAGAACCTGCCGTGTCTTCATGAACAATGACAGTTGAGTGTTTCACATCCATTTTCAGTTGCATTCAGGAGCTCTCGTGTTGACAGATAACCCGATACGGCAAAAATCCAATTACGGTTCGTTTCGTTGTCCACACAGTCTCATTATGATACTGTGTTACAAATATGATAATATACCGTGTCTAATTCTGGAGAAAAGACATACTTAAATTGATAACTAACCTTATCGTCTCTGTATCCCATAGCATCTTGCCCACTCATAGTGTTTACTTCAAAGAAACACACTACACTTAAATGCAGAGACTGTCAAAGTAAATAAAGTCTCCAACGGCGTGACAAAGCTAAACGAAATCTGGAAGAAATGGTACAATAAATATAACAAATCGTTGTTACGGCCGAATCCGAAGCCCAACTTGACAGATGAGAACATCGCATCATGTAGGAGTAAGAGTACGCATTCTGCTCTACAGCATGGAAAGGAAAGGTCAAAATATCCAAGTAGCATAGAACACCCTCCAGCTGAACGCAATCTTCCGATCGACCTAATTGACGATACAACCCACGACTTGTACAGCTTCCAGCGAGAGAAGACAGCAGAAAAACAAAAAACAAATTAGTTTAATGTTTTCCTTTTGAGTAAAGGACTAATGAAATCCCCTGAATAAAAAAATAATGCTCCTTTTAAAAAATATATACTTCTAATTCTAATTCACCGTCAAAACTTGTAACACCGAACTGAACCTATGTATATTGTGGATGCCAGCGTAAATATTTAAAAAAAAACAAAAAACGAACTACCATCACTGTCCCCAACTTACAGTACGAAACTGGTCCAACATTGCAAACTTGAAAGTATGAATGTTGTACTGAGCGCATGCAATCAGTAGCCGTAGACATGTACTTTTTTTAACCTAACCCGTCCTTCCGAACGTTCGGGTTTTGTTCTAATTTAAGAGCTAAAAGCAGCACACAAAGTGAGTCCCCCTCGAGGTGGTTCTCCTAGTAACATCGAGTGCTATTTTACGTTCTTAATTAACATGTCTCTCGCTATCCGAAACTACCCCCACCAGAAACTTTACTAAATACAGCGAAAAAAAATCACAAGTGACAAATTAAGTTGATTTTTTACTTTACTCAACTGACAATTAACACTAAGAATTAAAAACAACTGGTTGTAAGGGCTTATGACTAATCGACCATCGAGTAATACGTCGTTATTATCAATACATACCCAAATGCAAAAGGTTGTGCAAGTATAATATGAAATTCGTACAGCCTAGCAAAGAACCCTGGGTCCAGATTTCATCATATTTTACAGTGTTTTAAAAATCTCTCTGCGGCTTCCGATCTCTGCAGGTTGGCATTTGGTATGAATGCACATTTAAATACTTGATGAAGCTTTAGAACTTTAACGGCACTGCCAAACAAGACAAAAATAATTTTGTTTCATGTTTACAATTATACGGCCGTCAAATAAATATTTTAATGGGAATAAATGTAAAAACTAAAAACATTAATTCATAGGGTACCTCAAAACATGCCCCCCTTAGTCCATAGAAAGAGGGGAAAAAATCTAGCTCCGCCATTTTGTAGTCATAAAGTTAACATTTTGAAGAATGGGAATTGGTCACAAAGATAGCCTTGTACTGAGCAAGACTTGTTCAGAACAGGTTAATTGTGTGACCAATTCCTATTCCAGCGTCAAATTCTATATTTTGTAAAGAGAAACTCAAAACATTTCGACTTTCAGTTTCTACAAACAAATCCTGACTTTGCTGCACAGTCTGCATCCTCAAACGCTGTATCGAGAGTTTTTGATCTACAAGGATGTCAAAAAAATGCAAAATTTGGAAGAAAATTTGCTACGCATAGAGTATTCTTTATAGACTAGAGTAGAAGGAAAACAATGTTTTGAGGCACCCTGTTCGCCAATTAATTTAAGCATTTGCATCCCGTATCTTTGATACTTTCCTTCCATTACGATGGAAGGCTAAGTTGATAATAAATTCTTTTTCATTACACGGAATGAAGGAAATTTTGTGAAGGTACATGACGGCTCTCGTAAAATTTGAATTGTATACAGTAGTCTGAAATAAAGTTGTGCTCAGGACTCCTAAGGGTTCAGACGTTCAGTTTCTCACATTTTAGTTTTTTGGTTACGTAGTTTTCCGAGGTTACATAAAGTACAATTTAAGTCGGACTGGGAGCTACACATCAAATATACGATGCTTGTCCTGGAAGAAAAAAATAGATACACATATGTATGTATGTATAATTATCTGTATGTATATGTAAAATATGCAATTTTGGCTCAAGGGATTTTTTTAAAACCACATACTAAGAATGATGCATTTTGACTTTGTGTATGTATTGTAGCAAAATAAACCTTTTGCAAGCGGACAAAGGCATGTGGAGATGAGTAAATCCGTAAATCAATTTCTGTAGTTAATAACTGTACGTAATATTTCTACACATTGACACTCGTACAATTTACTAGCAAGTATTCCAACTCCAGTAGTTATTACTGTTTTTATAAAAATCAGAAGAGTTTAATATTTTCGCAATTTTGGAAATACTTGTAGGAAATGAGTGTAAATATTATTTGTATACATGTCAAGTTAATTGACTGGAAGAAACTTTAATGGAAAATGTCAGTCTCAAGCTTCAATACGCACCATGCGCCTAAAACAGTTTCCTATGTACAGGATGAGTTGCTTTTAACCTCTCTTCACTTTCTCCCACTCCGTTAGTTCAAGCCTGACAGTCAGACTGAGTAGAGTGAAATACAAGGGCTGTTCATGTTTTGAGTTGTCTCTACTTTCTCTGAGCATTGGTGAAACATCCCCTACGTGTGCCGAACGATTTAATTATTTACCCGTTCATTTAAGCACTCCAACATAATTGATTGGACTATTAACAAATTGTTCGACTATACACCCACGTTTAGAAACTAGAAATCGTACATATCTTCACATATATATTAGGTCCTCATGCATAATGGATTCCTGTGAAGGCCGTAATTGAAGAAATATGCATCTCACCCAGAATTTGTTAAAACATTCCTGAAACTTTTCCTTCAGATCGCCTATACTGTGGAGCTTTTTCCTAGTCATTTGTCAGGATTCGCATGCACTATGATCAAAGTCTGGACTGCTTTAAAAAACATTTCTCTTCTTCCGAAGTTATTCAAGTGTCTCATTTTTCGATGCCGGTAGAAGACAAGTGAGATTGTCGTCATTACAGCTGCTGACAACTGTCACAAGGATATTAATTAAACACTCTCCTTATACAGGTGTTAGGAACTGAAAGCCAAAAACTGAACCGTACACACATAGATAAAATAAACTCGTCTCAAACAAGCTGTTCCCAAAACTAAAAGGGACCGTCACCGTTTCAATTGTTCCTGTGAGAAGAAACTTCAGACCACAATTCCAGTAAAGGTATGTTTTGGAACTTATAATAATATATTAGCATTGAAAGTGGCTTGTAGCATATACATATGTACCTACGTAGAAGGAATGTTTCAAATTTTTAGCTTTTATTTGCAATTCTTTGAGAGACTGTGTGACACTTGACATGTCCTGTCTGAATATGCTTACAGAAATATTTTCTGGAACAGAGCCCAAACTTTGATTTGAGGTTTCTTAATTCAAAACCATGCCATGGTTTTGGTTGGCAAATATGCTGAGATCTTGAGAATCCAATTTCGGTCATCCGTATTATATACTTGGAGTGTTCTTCACAGTTTGATTATACATACTTGAATCATATGCTACTTGAAATTCCGTGGTTATTTATTCAGTCAACTTTCAATATATTAAACCTCACTCATGCACAATCAAGTCATTTGAAAAAAACTAGTCAAGTGGAACTTGACCGAAGTGACCAAGAATCGTTAGTTTTCCCAGAACAGTAAATCACAAAAAATGTTTGACGTTAAGTAGATTTTCCATTCGAATTTCTTTGCATCCTTCTTCAAAGGCTATTAAGGGAGTGGAATCAAATCTTTGGATGAGTGTTTCTTTGAAATCCCTTGGTTTTTTCCTCAAGGGGGCATAGTAGCAATAGTGGCCCAGTGAAGATTCAGTAGGAGTTTGAAAGGATATTGAAATACTAGAAAGAAGTGAGGGAGGATTAGCACGTTGTACATGTTCAAGGACTTTCTTTTGAATCAATTGACTCGAACAAATTTCATGGGAAATTATGCGGAGTACGATGACATGAGTGTATATTTGAGAGATTTTGAACCTTGTCTTTATATGTGGTACATATTGGAAACAACTTTTCATTTTGGTAGGAGTGAAACGTACTTCACCTGCAGAGTTTCAAGTCCTGGGTGACACACTCATATATCATCCTAGCTCAAGGAACTAAATAGCATTTTCTTATCCAGATTTTTTATAAAAACCACTTCATTCATCTTGGTCAACATGGAATGAGGCAAAATTAAAATTTTTCCTTGGTGAATACTGTAGAATTCAGTTTTTGATTTTAAGACCATGACCATTTTTTAAGTAATTGAAATGTTTATTGTTGAAATGTACATTTTCTACATTTCTTTCTTCTCTGGGGTCTGGACCCGGAGGAAAGATTCCCCAGCACCGTGTACAAAGCAATATCTGTGCTGTCTACAGCAGCAGACTAGAGTCGTGGGCACCCGGCTCGCATACCTCAAAATGTCAGTCAAGAGTAGGGTTAGGGTACATCTAAGAGATTAATCATGCCATGTTCAAGAATGTCATACTGAACTGAAGATCCTCCTAGTAAAAATACCAACGTTAGCCATATGCACTTAAACCATACAAACGGCTTAAAATTGGTAGAAGGAACAAACTGAGACTTGTAATTATAAACAGGAGTGTATTTTTCAGTATTTTTACGTAATGAGACAACTGGGTAGTCAACTTACTCGTTATGTGCGTAGCTAATTAAAGTTACTGTCGAAAGTTCGGAACTGAAAAGGAGTGTGATGCAGTAGTTGAGCCAGTGGTTCATTAAGGAGTACAAAAGAACCAATATTGGTACCTGTTTCCCTCCCCGGAATTTCCTTTCATAACCTAAAGAGAAAAATACAATCATCCTTTTCCGGATCGGATTTAATGGGAAGCAAATCTCAATGCGTAGACACGGAAGAAACTCAATGGGCCGTCACGTTTCCGTTAACTGTTGAGAGATTCACGAGTCTCTTGTGAACAACTCATCGAGCTAACAATGGTCGAGTTCTTAATACCTGATCACATGTCAGGAGGAAGTTTTTTTAGAAGGAGGAAAGGATTAGGTTGAGATATTCTCAGGTAATTATGGTCCATAGTCTAGAAAATTACAAGATACACGTGAGGAACTTGAAAAGAAATTGTCACGTTTCTCCCACCGGCTTAATCATGGGACGCTAGCAATGAAATTTCTTTAATTAAAATAAACCTACGAGGAGGATCAAAAGACGTTTGGACGAGAATCTCTTCCAGTTCGCTGGTTCGGGTCTCTGGAAAAGAGTAAAGTATTCCATTTTTTCCTGGAATTAGTACATTTAATTACATATTACTGTAATATGCTAGAGCCGGATGAGGATATGTATGCATTCCTTCAAATTATTATATCAACCATCTAAGCAAGGTTTCTCTTTTTTAATTCTGCTTGAAGTGCTATACACACATGGCTTCTTTACATGTGTGATATACTAGTGCTGTAATTAAATCCCAGGGAAGATATTTCGTTATCCCCTATGTTACACTTTTTTTCCTTCAAACAAAATTCCTTCAACATTTCTGAACGCATTCTTTAGCCATTGATGGATGTACATATCAACTAATCAGTATTTCTGGCTTCTGACTCGTAAAAACACGTGTTTTCTAAATTTTGCATTAATAATAATTATTGGATTCCTTCTGCTCGATGTATGCCCTTGTCATCCTTGAGCGTTTCAATACTGATATCTAAAAATTACTGTAGCTGATATTAATAACAACTTTTAATTTCACAGTATTGATTAAATTACTAGGAATTCCTAATAAGGGATAGTAAAACAAGCTCGAATAATTCTAAAAACATTGTATGAAAGAAATCCACTGTTTATATAGGACAGACGAGGTTGTTTTTTATTCTGGGACCAACTCTGGCTCTAACCCTGAATGCGATATGATTATATGAGCCCATGAATTTCCTTGCATCGTTCGAATCATTGGACAACTGCAATCCTGTTTTTGTCAGGTAAAAGGGTTTCTTTTTACACATTCATAACAATCAGCAAGCATTTCTTGAAATAGGGTGTATTTGGAAACATGCCGATGTCAGCAGAAGAAAAATACTACCTTTCGCTTGCTGTTTTTCAATATCGTAGAGCCCCGTCACGGATGTCTTCAAAGGATAATAAAAAACATTTTATAATAAAGCGGAAGCTTCTTCAATAATAAATGGGACACCTACTCATGTTAAATGAAATCAAAACAACATCGACACTATCCTTCAAGAGAATGAAGGTTATTGGACTGGTATACATTGCAACTCGTCCCTCCTCATGTGCTTTCACTTACGTGACAGAGTGTGAAAGCCTAGAGCAAGAAAGAGCAAGTCCTAGAAGATTTCACACTGCAAATAAATCAACTTACGTTTGACAAGGTTGTGTTTTCAGGTGGGGTGAAAGTTCCAGTATGATAGATGATCCATGCCGGAGTGTGTATTTCTATCTGGATGAGGAATATCGGATGTGGAGTGGCGCACAGTGCCCCGTTTGTCCGTTAGTAAGATTAATTCAAAATCCGTGTGAGTTTCTTACGGAATTTAATGCTAACAGATTTTAGAAAACGTTTTTTTCAAAATATTTCCTTGATTTACAGCATAAAAATCCTCAAAAAAAACTCACGTCATTATTGCAGTTCCAAGTTAAACCTTTCAAACTTCCGCATATAAATTAAGCAGTCAAATCTAAAACGTACAAGGAGAAATCCTAGTACAATTGCATTTATTAGTGTCGACATAATCCTTGCTGTATATCCTCTCTGAGCTTTTGTCACACCTGAAAATTCTACCTTGCCAGTTTTTTCTGCAAATAGGGAAAGAAGCACCAGGGAAATATTACTGCTTTCACGTTTGAACGATAGAACATTTGGCTGTTTACAGTAATCCTATAAAGAGCTGCAGAGGTGGGAATGATCTTTTAGCCATTTGTAAATAGTTTCGGGCAAGCATGCCTCACGAGTTGCTCCGGTTCCAAAAAAAAACTGTGCAGTCGTAGTAGCATGTTGCAGAAAGAAATGGGCTTACGTTAAGCAAACAAGCTTCCTATCGCACTAGTTGTAACATAGGTAAATATACCGGATTGCACCGTAATCTGTACAAGAGAATTGACACGGGCTCCTGTTCTACGAGGTGAAATCTAATTTTCGAAAATGTGTAGTCGTAGCCTATCCAAAAGAAATCATTGAATAAAAAGTCCATTAAACTTTCCTTTTTTAACAAGATACAGAGTTCGTTGGGACATTTGAGGGTATATAATTAAATTCAAGCAACTTTTGCCTATTCCCTTGTGAGTTTGTGACACTTCAGACTCAATAAAATGCAATAATATTACAAAACAATAATCTATTTTCTTTTATTTTTATTTTTATCCATTTAAATGACTCTGCTGCTTCGTTTTTTATTTTGCAAAAATGTCAATGCCTAATGTATGGGAATCCATTTGGGTGACCGGGACAGGCCACTCAAGAAATAATCGCATCCGTGGCGAATGATTGAGTCTATACTGAGTCGTCAAAATGTGTGACCCGTCAGCACCTTGGTCACCCGAATGGGGAGGAGGAACGGTTATAAGAGGCTGCACTCAAAGGAATGGAACAATATGGTCTGAATGATCATTGGAACCTCCAAGTGACGTCTCTACCATGGAGAAGCCCTTTAAGGAGAAGCTGTCATATGCATATCTCGCTGGAAATTCCAGTCTAATGAACGTCCTTACATCTCTTCCTAATCAGATCTCCTCTCCCTTATGTCCCTGTCCACTTTCAAGTCTCAGTGTGAGGTGTGCATACAAATCACGTACACCAGTCCCAATGTCTCCGTCGAATTGCCAATGCGGTTAGGATATTGTAGCTAACCGATGAGGACTGTATGTCTCTCATTTTTGAAAATCCTGTAGATATGTAATTATATATATACATATGTCTCATTGATATCCATTGAATCATCTAGGAAAAATTTCACATGCTATATTTATTATTTACTTCATGGTAACTTTATTTCGCTAAAGTTGGGGCTCAGTGAGTCAGAGATCTTGATTCACTGAACTTTATGCATTTGGAGAACTTCGAACTATCTGAAGTTTTTTGTGCGGTCAACTCAAAATTAATTGGCTCACATGATCAAAACAACCATGGGGTACATGCTGTGTCTGTATTGGAACAGCTGTAATTCCTAAGCTGAAAGCCTTTATGTAGACCTTGATTGTATTTTTATGTACATTGGCACAATATGCCTGTGTTCAGTGGATTGACTATAATGCAATTGGTACACTTCACTCCGGTGCATTTTCTCCGTACTTATTACAAGGCTATACAAGAAATCAGTAAATATTGTTGCAACACTTTTACCTATAATTAGTCGGACGTTACATATCACCCAGTAAATTGGGGATTACTATGTGTGTAATGTAGAAAATGTCACATATAAAAGTAAATGGATGTTTGTAACATTTTTATAGGACCTTCAAAGAGCTGATCGACACGCGAGAATTGCGATAATACACACACAGCAATTTCCACAAGATTGCAACTGCTGCGACGTGCTGAATAAACTATTTCAGCTGGAAGTAGTTATACACTTGGTTGCAGACTGAAAACCCATCATTTTGATAAGGACGTAACAAGATTATGGACATATCTCCTTCCTCTGTCAACACGGAATCTATGGATGTACTGGGATTCGAGTGGAATTCCACATTTCCCTCCTTCAATCCCATAACGGAAGGAACTGTGTATGAGAATAATAGCACTGAAAATATGCATGGAGAAAATGGAACCGCTACATCTGCAGATAGCACAACTCAAGCATTGAATTTGTATGGCTGGGAAGAGCCAGGTACCATTGGCTTTGGCATCCCAGACACTACAGAATCAATTCACATTGTCAATTGCTGTTTTGGAGTGATTCTAATCATCATCGGTTTAGCGGGGTCCTCTGGGAATGGACTGGTCCTTTATGTTTTTACAAGGTTAGAGGATTTACACTTACTTGAGTTGGGTACTTCTTAGGTACTTTCTTATTGTTGCAATATGGCTGAATTTTAAGTCCATGCTTTCTTTATTGCTCCGGACGCTTTGTGTCCTTTATGTATATACTTCATGAGTTGAATAACCAATTCCTTCATTTCTAAAGGGTAGCTCTTTTGCATTTCTTGATTGCTATTACGTTTCCTTTCCTTGAGTTAAGAAATTACCAACAAAGAGTGCATCTGCACAGAGATCAAGAGAAAATGTTTAGAAATAATTAAGATTATTTCCTGAAGCAGTTTCTTTTCCGTATTGAACCGCATGAAGGAAAATGCATAACCCAAATTGATGACAATTTTAATTACTGGAGCTGAAGGGCAATCCCAAGAACTGTTACAACTTTCATCTCTTTAATAGATACTGTACTGTCCTTAGTGATATTTCATCATCGTAATGAAGATTATCTGTAGCAGGCTATTAATACAAGTAACATTTGAAATATTAGATGTTTAAAGACATTATATATTATCTGTTCATGACATTGTCAATCCCTTGAGGGCTTACGGGATGTACGTACGTCCCTACCGCATTGCTTCTTGATATTTATATAAGGGTGTACTCACATAAAGCATGTTTCGTCCGTACACGTAAAATTTTTCTCCGTTACGGAGAGACCTCTCACATAAGTTCAGACCGTATGTAAGCACTTGCGGAAGTTTGAATGCGAGATGTCTGTTCGTCAGCGGTTGGAATGTTGTTTCCGTTTAGTTCCTTCCGTGATGCCTGCAAAAATATTTACGGTTACGGAAGAAACATGCTTTATGTGAGTACACCCTAAGAGACCCTTTTTGAGGGCTAGTCCAACTCGTTTTTGTAAGTCTGCAATGTTGCAAACGAATTCGTTGTAATAATAATTATTGTATTTACCTGTCTGTGGTTTAAAGGGAAAAGTCTTATGAAGAAATGCCTCTGTGGGCTGTGTGCACAGGTACGTATAAATTCCGTAGACTGAAATCGGAATATATTCCCCTACATACATAGACAATATACTTTCTTCTCCCTTTCGTTTGCACATACCGTTCAGTTTTTTTCCAAAAATTGAGGCTATTGATGTATTGCGAAAATATGTTAACTATGCCAGCAGTGAAAATTTAAATAAAAATCTTTGAAACCCTTTCTGTTCAGAACTAAAAAGTTGCTTGAAATAATAACTACCGTATTTTCTCTTTAAACTACACTGAGTCACTATTATGTTACGAATTTATTTTCCAGTAGATGTGAAAATTTTACTTAGTTGAGGTACTAAATTTGAAATAGCTCCTGTTAGAGAGAGAGAGAGAGAGCAGCAGAATCATCCTTTGAAGTTCAAAAAATTTAGAATATCAATTTTAAAATTTAAACTCATTGAGATAACTTTTGTGTAGAATGTATTCTCTATTTATTATCGTAACCCCCCCATCCACCCGAGTGAGTAAAAAAGAAAAAAAAAGCTACACTCAAGGTACAACATTTATTTGAAGGCAAGTTTGAGGTCGGCATATAGTATTGCCAAAAAAACATTCATAAATGCATGAAGCTTGAAAAAGTTGATAAAACTTGTTAAATTGCACATGGTACGAATGCTTGATTAGTGAGCCGTACGTGATAACAGAATAGAAGCTGTTAAAAGGACAGAAAAAAGGAACGAATTGCAAGGAACAATGTGCACGTACAAAATACTTTCACTCCTAATACATTTATCACCTGAACCAACTCAAAATGATAATTTTTCGGGAGTTTCGTAACACCACGAAAATGTACCTTACGTCGAACTCTAGCATTACCGACCAGGGAACAGAAAATGCAGTCATAAATCCGTGGAACAACCTCCACTACTCCAGTACTAGCGTGCATAATTAAATGAATTATGCTTGTATTGCATTTCTTTTCCAGCCTAACGTTCCACTTTCTTTGAACTCTGCATACACATGTACATACAAACATAGCTCATTAAAACACGGAGATAAACTTACAAGCGTCTAGTACAAACAGTTATCTTTTAGCATTTCGCCGAATTGTCTTTTTCTTATCTGTGTGGGTAGGTACCTGTTCCACTTAGACATGCCTAATAATTTCAAACTTGAATAAACATGCCCCTCATGCAAACCATAAAAGCAACCAACATTTTCCATCACAGAAAGGAGAGCCCAATTGTATAATTACATTTACCACATTCTACGTAATTAAGCGCAGTTACCTAACGCAATTGCTGGAAAGGATGCAAGAACAAATTAATCTGGATAGTATCAACCACCGGGCAGATATCTACTTGGTCGTGTAACAATTTGTGTTCTCTGTAATAATTGTAGGAAGGTAAACTCTTAAACCAGACACTGCATGTTCACTGTATGTACATATAATGTTTACTTACTTGGGGCATATGTTTGATGTGATGTAGACACTTTCTTTGAAGCACTTAATTAATACAAATATAATACAGACACTGCATGGTAACATAAACCCATTGACTCACACCATTTCTTGGAGAAAGTTAAAGCCCAAAGTTTGAGATTATATAGAAATATTGAGGTACTTGCGAGCTGGGACATTGTGCGTAGGCGTACTGTTAGTTTCTGGGAAATGTGAGAGATGTGTGTTGTAAATGTAATAATAATAATAAGTTAAAATCCTGAATGTATATATATAATAATAATAGAAAAATACAGACATAGATATAATAATAATAATTATGTATGAATCTTACTTAGTGATAACTTTCCCCTAGAAACGTTAGGGGTAATGAATTGTCTGTTGCAAATTATCTGCTCTCATCACCATAAATGTGAGAAATTGTGTCGTCCCACTAAGTTACGTTGATCTACACTGTATACTTTCCAAGTTCTAGAAAGACCTTTCATTTCTGTTGCAACCCGTAAGCACGCGTGTCTCTTATCCTTGAAAGACTCTGGTCAATTAAAATGTTGGAAATTCTGGTTTCATTCATAGATACCGAAGACTCCGCGGCGGAGGGGGTCCCCTTATTTTGAGCTTGGCTTCAGGAGATTTTGTCGTGTCCGTTCTTCACATTCTCCCAGCATTTTCATCATTTAATAATAAATGGGCATTTGGGAACGTTGGTAAGTTGACATTCTTTTTTCCAGCACTTGTCTTTCTAATTGTAAGTCTTTAGGGTAGATCATAGTAACGAAATATAAATAA
Source organism: Allacma fusca (assembly GCA_947179485.1). Classification (NCBI taxonomy): domain Eukaryota; kingdom Metazoa; phylum Arthropoda; class Collembola; order Symphypleona; family Sminthuridae; genus Allacma; species Allacma fusca. The sequence continues at coordinate 31,181,014 of OX359248.1, forward strand.
TTACGCCTCCGAATAGTGATAATGTCTTAAACAGGGTACATTGTCTATTAAAATAACTAGTGATGACAAACACAACAAGTTCTGGATGCGATGTTTACATGGTTAGTGCACAAAATATGTACATTTGCTCTGACGATGTAACTTTTTTCACCAGTTTTTTTGTGGGATTTATTCTTCAAACTAGATTATGGATGAGGCTGGTGTCTCCATACAATACACTTTTCTAATCAGCTACACGAGTATGATCTGAATATCGCAGTGGAACCTACAGCGATTATAGCAAATTTGGGTCTACTTGTTGGATGTGCCTCTGTCAAGATCCCAAAGATTTATTACTCTATTCAAAAATTCAAAGAAACTTGTGAATAAGCTGGGAATGAATATGAAATTATCCGCGCTTGTTATACGCTGCTTTCACTGTCGTAGCTGTAATTATTAAACTTCCAGAGAAATTTCTAATCCTACAAAGTCATAACTTACAATATTAGTAGTTAATGAAGGCACATACTTAGTTACAATGAGCTTTAGGGTACACATCTTTCCCATATCCGGCCCTGTACGTACTTTACGTATGATGAACTTATTCCGGCTCAGAACTTGAGCTAGACTAATTTGGGCTGGTCGGTTTGACACCGTTTGTACTAATTTGTCAGCAGGGTCTGATGAAACTACCACACAACCCAGTTTGAAATCTGAAGTTCTCCGTTTCATGAAAGGATTAAGAGTAGGGAACTGAAGTTATCAGCATTCAAAGCAGTCAGACACTCTGACAGGGAATTGATTCACAGGACAGCAGCTGACTCTCATACATACATATGTAATTACGTATAATCATTACAAAATATAATTACCTGACCACAGACAGTTTCATACTTCAAAGCTCCCACAACAGTTAATTATTCACATACCAGAGAGAGAGGGAGAGAGAGACCATGAGCACAGAGACCATAAACCCAAATCTGTAGATATAATTATACGTGCACATGAATGTGTATATGTACATGAGGTGATGAATCTTATATGCCCACAACTGTTCAAACAGAAATACTTTACTTTTCTGGTGATCCTCCTGGCTTTATCTGCATGTAATTACATATAATGGTTTTTGTTGTCTGCAAGCGCGTGGGTTTCATTCAGACTCAAGTTTATCACATTTCACTGAGACTCTGTCACAGGGAATTCGTCTCGGAACATCTGCTTGATAACTGCAGAGAAAAGGAAATACCAGGATATATGTATAAGTGTATTTATAGCTTCTAGAAATCTTCAAATTCTTATCGAACGTTCACATTATAATGAAAATATCAACTCAACGATCAGTGTTTCATTCAGAAATTCTGAAAGAATGTTTTAAATTAGAAATTCGGCTTCATAACTGCAATAATTACAAACAATATTTCATCTTCTTCGTTTCCTTGCTGCATTCATTTCGTTCCTTATTCCTGGTTGAGAAACGTGATATAATGCAGCATCCTGGTAGTCTTCGGGGAAATAATATTTCACGACCATTGTGTTGAGAATCATCATCTTTGTTTAATCTTAGTTTAAGACCATAACTTCCTATTAGTAGCAATTAATTACTGAAGTGGCTGTAATGATGTTAATTATTTTTCTTGTAAACACTGAGCTTGATGATTATTGATTTTCGTGTAGTAATGGACGAATCTCCTCTTTAATTAACTGTTATTACTGGCAAAGACTAGCATAAACTTCCTGGGTGGTGCCAAGGCTGAAAAGTGTACTTCAAAGAAAGTTTCTGAAATCTCGAGGGTGTTGAGAGGTTTGGCCGGTAATGACTTACAGTAAAGGTTTATTTGGTTTTGTTTCCACAGGATGCAGTTTGTATGGTGCTTCAGTGGGTCTCTGTGGTATTGCTTCCCTCCTGACGCTGTCAGCCATTGCAGCAGATCGATTCAGTGTGATTGTTGGGCACCCACTGCTATGGCTAGCTGGAAAAAAGGTAATTACTTTCCCCTTGATGATTCCTTAAATCCGTGCAATTGCAGATTGTGTACGTTTTAAGGCTTGCAGCCTACAATTCTAATCTCTATAATTTTTTTGCTACACTTGATTTCATTGCCAGATCATACATCGAATTAAATCAAAAACGATTTCCAATAACAGCAAATATCTACATAAAAAAATGTGACTATTATAGAACAACTTACAAACTAGAAAATTATTACATATAGAAAATTACTTCAAAGCCAAGCAAGGTATTTGAACCAGTGAAATAGTACTGACAAGGTTTCTCTTTAACTTTATCTTTTTGTTAATCCAAATAAAAATTAGAGTCAAAATATTAATTGAAACAATTAGATCACCGAGTGTGGTTGTGGAAGTGGAAATAATAAACTACATATGTACATGATTGTGTTTCTTCATTTAACTTGTATGAGCATCAGAGTTAGAAATACTCTCAAAAAAGTATGAACTGAATGGACAAAGGGAGACGCTCACTGTAATGCACTGACTCTAGAGATTCCACTACAATGTGTGTATGAGGATTCACCTACAACCAAAAAAGATGAAATTTCTGCAGATAAATTAACTCCCTTCAAAGCTCCCTATGGCTCTCTTCTATTCATTTCCCGAACCACAGCCGTCACGAACTTATTCTCTCACAGTATTATTGAGCACGCAAGATGAGATCTGCCACTATATGTTTGCTCTCTTTATTGATTCTTCCTCTGAACAAACACATATGAGGGAAAGGCTTTAGAATAAGCATTTCACTCTCACGACAGTTATCCGAGGATTATATATGTTCTTTGCTTGACCTGTAGCAATCCAGTGTAATGTTAGGATGTAGCCTGAAACGTCTCTTTTGGAAATTTCATTGGGAAAAAGTAACATATGTGCATACTTAAAATAACCAACCCGTCAGACGCATGTGCAGATTCCCTGCATGGGTTTGAAGATAAATATCTCCATGTACTTAATTACTTTTAATGGTAGAAAATGAAATAATGTAATTTACTATTGGACTTAATTCTATCAAACTACACAAGTCTAAATATTTGTTGTACATTTAAAACCTACCAATTTCTCAGTTAATTTTCTTTCCTATTGATAAAATAACCCTGGTGGTTTTCACGTGCAAAAATATACTTTGAAAAGGCGAAAACTAGCAGATATAGATGAGGAACATAAAGTGATAGTAAAAATAAACTCCCAGTTGCCGAGATATATAGGGATTGAATTGTTTCCATTTTCAAGTGGGCTGATTAGATTGAATGCTTATTGAAGTATCTACACAATTTTCATGGTTTCAGTTTTATTTGCTTGGAGGCCATTGAGGCCTCTCATTGAATGAGGCGTATTTCCAGGTAAGGGGGTATATTGTCGTTCAAATGATCATGTCAAGGGATGTGAGGGTCATAATACAATTGCCTGTCTAGACTGGGTGCTCTATACGTACCTAATGAATTTTATTCTGGATGGGTAAGCCCACTCGAACGGTTCCAGCAATAGCAAAATTGAATTCTGTTGTTGACAGCGAATTAGCGTCTTCCCAAAAAAGACACACAGCTTACGTATATCTATTGAAAATGAAATTATTTGATGCTTACTAAGTGAAATATTCTCCAGTGATACAGATTACGTATTCCAGGTATCCCAGAATATAACAAAAAGTTCCAACGAGCTATATGTTTGCAAAATACACACTCACAAACACGTGACTTTGAAATTAGTTACTGCACTGGGGTAATAGTTTTGGTAAAAGAAAGTCCTCGACAATGTCAAACTATCAAACTTTGCACACGTAATGACCAGAGGTATCTATGCATTGACCGGTTAATACGATGACATTCGATTCAGACGAAATAATGATTTCAAATAGTATCAACAGACGCAAAATCATTATTCTGATACAAAGTACTCTGGATTAAACCCTTGAAAATTTTGCTTTCTTTACATTATTGTGGTCCCATGAAGGAATCCTCTAAAGGAATACAGGTTTTCTAAAATTATTCTTGCGTTACAGGAAAATATTCAATTCAAATGATTAAAAATTCACGACATGACACGACTTGAGTTTCTGAACAAAGTCCTATTTTTGCAATAATAGTTCCAGAAAAAATACAATAATCTCATTTGTCGTCATACTAGGAAGGGTAGAGCATTATCATAGCTTGTTAATAAGTTTGGCGAGAAGGCATTACCCCATTTCGAAATTATTTACGTTCTTTTCTGTCATATATTTTAAATTTTCATAGCGACTCCATAAATCCTACAGTACGCTTTCCAAATATGTACGTAGCTTGTTCATAACCAACTTTCACTTATGTGCCTTTTATTTTTCTATGTACAAAAGTACATGCAGATTGTTGCAAATTTCATAATATTTTGTGCCTTATTTTGTATTTCCGATTACATAACCTTTTGTAAATAAATAATCGATCTCACGTGAAAACGAGACATGTGAAGCAACTAAATGTGCAACTATATATGAGGGCGATCATAATCATTAATACAGCACTGCCCATTTAACTCAAAACTCGAGGGTTTATTTCGTGAATCCAGAAAATACATGAGACCGGGCAAATGTACAAATACATTGCTAATAGTGTTCAAACAGAGATTATGCCAATCATTACTTTTTTGAGCCATTATTGGTACTGAATCTAATGATCCGTGATGTCCCCACTGACCTGTTATAGTCGTCGAGTTTAATAAGTAAGAAGTTTCCACAGCCTTTGAGGATTGAATTACGGATAGAAATAGTAAACAGATTTACGCTCTACTGGATTGTAAAATGCCACATTTTATGGTCACCCGATGATTGTTCACAGCTACATGGATTTTGGATCAGTTACAACACTACGTGTTTACATAACGTCAGAATACGCAAACCCCAACGGTAAATACTTCAATTTAGTGAAAGGCTTGAAATATCATGAGTCTGGTCAAAAACTGTGACTGTGACCATGCTTTGTTTGTGCATCTGTAACTTTCCATCAATATTTGCACTTCTTACGTTTGTGGCACATTCGTCCAAAACGTGTCTAATGATCTGTGGGGTAGGGGATCAAGTAACACATGTTTACTCTGATATTCACGCTCTCTCTCTCTCTCTGGCCATTTCGGAAATTGGAATCCGTTGAAGTAATTTACTGAAGGTGTGAAAGTTTCCCATTGCAATGTACGGTAATGAGAGAGAGAAATTCACCCGGTGACACTTGGGACTCAGGGATAAAAAAGATTCTTTTGTTATGCAAAAATCTCTGGAGGCCCACATGACCTACGGATTGGAAATTAATAGGGTTGCGCCTCAGGCATGTATTTTAAGGGAGTAAAACGCCAACAATTTCTTCAGTTTTTAGTCACACACTTACTTAGCGAGGACGAAACCAAGAGAAACTGTAGGAGCATATATAAAAGATCCCATACAATCATTATTTTATAATGAGGTAACACAATGCATGGATTTAGAAAGCTATTTCCAAGAAATTTATTGAGTCGTTGACTTCAACCCTGCCGCATATATTATAATGGCCCGATGACGTGGGCCGAAATAATTTTAATGATTACATACTGCACATAAGTAATTACATAGTACAATAGTAAGACTACTGATAGTTGCACTGAAATGAATCAGTATCCCACCTTTAAAATGTTGAGATTTATGAAAAAAAAAACATTAGTTTTCAAATTCTGAGAATAAAGTTTCAGCTAACAATAAGTTCATACCAGTTCCAACTTGGTTGAATTCATCTCAAAGTATCCCACCCATTACGGTGCTTCATGGTCCATTCATAATGATGTGTTACTATATTAAGTCTATTATGTAGTTAGCCCTTAACGAAGTAGCATACAAAGGTACACACAAATGTGTTATTTTGGGAAAAGTCACATTGTAAGTCAGGTGTTCTGAAAACTCCCGGTTTATGATTACGATTACAGTAATAGCTTGCTTCAAATACTTTACTGAAATTCTATGCAAATTCTGGTTTACCAATGTGTCACATATTACATACGAACCATGAGTACAGTTTTTAATTCAAATACTTTACTACTATTTGAAATTATTCAGGAGTAAAAGGTTGTTTGCTTCGTGATGGGAAGAGCGCTTGGTCTTCATAATGACAGGCTGTATGACACATGGTGTACTAGAAGCAGATTCTTTTTGAGACGAGACTATGGAATGTTTGAAGTGTTTGGTTTGTAAAAGACCCTTCACTTTCGAAGCCGTCTCTGATCTTCGTGTAGCCTCCTTTTCAGAGCTAGTTCTTTATGAGAGGCATCCTGACTAATGGATTATGGCACTCCCGCATAAATTTATCTCAATTATCAAAGATACTTTCAAAGGAATCCACTGACATTAAATAAGTCCTTGTAATCTTGGCTATGGAAGCTGTGCAAAGAATTAATTCACATACTTTGTTCAAAAGCCCTTTGAGTATAAAAACGCCACCATATAAGATGACTTTCTCTTTCCTGTACAAAAAGAACTTAACTAGGTTTTGAACTTCAGATTTGTCAGCACTTCAGTTCACAAAGACATCTTCCAGCAGATCCTGATTAAGCCTTGGTATACAAGAATGAATGGATGGGAAACTGTAACTGATAGTCTTGGTGAAACTTGAGAAATCCGATAGGGGCGTAATGCTCATCTTGTTCTTACACAACCTCTGCTTTCCCCATTTCCTATATGTGTTGAGCAAGCTGTGACAGCAAAATATTATCCAAGAGAATCGTCGGGTAGGTCATGTAAGTTCTGGATCCATTGAACCATTATTCTCAAGCTCATCCTCATTACAGTAATGTACTTTGTGGTGGGTAGTGGGTCTGAGGAGTGATGAAATGATATTAAGTACCTGTGCTAAAGCAGTTTTACTCTTTTAGCAGTAAAAGTTTGGCATAAAAGTTAAATTTTTTCGCTACATTTACATTTATGTAGATGTACATATGCATTAACGACCAGCTTACACAAAGTTCACGCATAGTGATTTTCTCGTTGTGCTCGCGGATACTTTTCTTGCGGAAACTTTGTTAATAGAATTCAGTCTGACGCAATATTTAAATTCAATTACGAAAAATTCACTTTGCTAAATTTAAGCGTTTTTTCAACACGATTTTTTTCACGGCGCTCATACATTGAGCTGTGTCTACGCAATAATCTGATTTTATGCATAATAATACCTGAAAGTATGCTTTTATTTATGATGTCCAATTTAATTAGGGGATGGTTCATTTTGTCTATTTTAGATATGTGTGGCTATATGGTTGGTGAGTCTGGCTCTAACCTGCCCACCCTTTTTTGGATGGAGTCGATATTGTTTGGAAGGGCTTGGGACATCATGCTCTTGGGATTATAACAGTCGGGACTTCCACAATCGGCTGTACTATATTTTTCTTCTCACGGTCGGATTCGTGGTCCCTGTATCAATCATCACTGTCTCTTACTTGGGCATTCTCTGGGTGGTTTGCAAGCAGAAGTCCCAATTGGATGCAACCTCCAAGGTTGGTGCCCTAATCAACAAGAAGAAACCTACGAAGAATGACATTAAGACAGCACAGGTATAGTTCATTTTTTTCCAGCCGATTAATAACAAGCTTAAAATAATTTACTACATTGCACATGTACCTTCGGGAATAATTATTAAGCTCCATTAGGATAACAGAGAGGACCGTCAAGATAAAAACTACAATTTATGAGGTTCTGTATCAAAAGCTTGCTTCCATCCTCCAAATAGCCAGTAATTAGAATGTCTTCAGTGTCATTTTACATGTTAAAGAAAGCTGTCACTACATTTGTTATTAATTTACTGTGAAAGTTGCAATTAATGAAATTGCGAAAGATCTGCACTTAGTTTGATGGTTCTGCAAAACCAATACATGCGTAAGAGATTAAAATAAACTTTTACTGACATAGAAGTGTTAAATTAGTTTACAACCACGAGGGAAGGTTACATTGAAACTTACGCAGTAGATGTTTACAAAACCATGTAGGGAAGTTTATTCCTGCACGGAAGTTTTTGTTTTCGTCTGGACGCCAGGTTGACATATCTAAGTACGTGTTGTGACAATCTAAAACTCTACCTTTCTGTGACGGCTACTCAGGACATTATCACGCAATATGTGTAAACTCGTGATTTTTAAAAGTTTTGAAAAGTTTTACTCACAATTAGCCCTATTTCCACAACTTTAGCCATTAACGTCTGAAAAGTTACTTTACTTAGTGGTGAGCAATTATTTGTTTACGTAGAAAGGTGATTAATATTATGTTTTAAAAGTAAATTTTATTAAGTACAGTATGCCCACAACTTTCTAGGTCTTCTAGGAATAGTGGAGACAAAATCCACTGTCGTTATAGGAAATCTCTTGGGTCAGACATAATGACTGAAAAATTATTTTCATTACAGTTTTTAATGTACTGATGGCAACAGTATTTGCATATATGCGTACAAATGAACATACATGGACTTCACTATTTCTTTTACCAATTTTACGTTACTGACAAAGTTACCTGGCTTCCTTTTACTTACGCATTGTCGGTGGTCAAAGAAAGGGTTGTAACTATGCGCTGTCGTCTTAAGTTTTTCCTGAGTTCATATTCCATAATATTATTTATTTGTGATTAGCTTTATGGCTTTTGCTAATTTGTTGTAGTTCATTGAAGTGTTCCATGTTTGAGTAATTACTGCGCCTCTTGATCCTGAGTGCAAAAAACCTTTGCAATAAAAGCATAATACAGAATAGTACAGGCACGGTTTATTACACAAGAAATCGTACAAAGCTCAAACAACCTTTGATAAAGATCCGTATTTTTAGTGCAGACACCAAGACTCGTAGAAATGAGAATGTCTCGCAGTAGTTTAATAGGCAATACAATCTGGTTGATTTTATATTGCTCTGGTAGCCTGTTATTATTACATCATCAATGGAGAAATAAAATGTACCAGCATCTTTAAGACCAGTGAGATAAAAACACCTGGAAGTAATAATTACATGTAATTACATATGCCTCTGCTTTATACTACTCCCAGCCTCCATAAGTTCCTTTGCCTGTAATCCACCCAGAATGAGCCAAGTTCATTTCCCCGTGTACAGATTATACCTACACATAATATTTCTGGTTGGTGTTCTATTACTTTCATAAATAAAACCTGGCGGAAAATCAAATTAAAAAAAATCAAAGCAAGCATCTGAGGTTCTGAGGGGTAAGTCTATTTATTCAGGCAGAATAAAATACGGTTCTGTTAGCCTCAGTTGATCCACATTGTATATATTGCTTTACACGAGCATCAAACGACTTCATAGACAGCTTCAAAAATCTGTTTCCCTCAATGAAATTTTCAATTCTGTCTTATCACAATAAAATTTTTAAAGAATTCAAAACATGTACTGAAGCATGTGAATGAAAAATTGATTTAAATCTGCGTGCCTGTGAACTGTCTCCTGTTTGTACACCTTTAATATTATTAAGGATTCGCAGATTACCAGGACCTCATAATCCAAAGAAGCCATACAATATGGAAAAGAAGGGCAATCATGGAAACTGCTATTGATATTGACCTTGTACAACTCTTTTGCTATATTTCCGACATTATATATTTTGACGTTATCTACCAGACATGCCAAATTGCAAGTAGAACGAGCCAGGGGAGAGATTAAGCATGGGAAAAATAATTTCAAGTAATGCAGGTCACATACGGTAGTGAATACAATCGGAATATGTAACTTAAACGCCTGCTAAACGGACGACGATAATTTTTTTTAGAACGTAGTAGTAGTTCCAAACGTTATTTGTAAACAGGTGTACGCATTGATTTTGTTCTAGAAGTTGACACAATATTATTAATTAAGTACTTGATGTGGATTTTGGTTTCATGTGGTTCAAACTTAACACAACTGAAGTAGTGAAAGGGTTTCAGGGTAATAATTATTTGAGACAAGTTACAACAACCACAAGTTGGGCTCATAGAAGATTGACCTGTTGGCAGGAGGCTCTAAGTTTGACAGTTTGAATTCACTGATTTCATTTGTGAGCAAGTGAGCACATATGGTCGGGTTCTTACAGTACCAAGTGGGAACAAATGATTCAAATCCAGATACATACATAAATAGCAGATTTAATTGAAAACCCGTAGGGGCATTTTCATTGAACAAAGTACTTTGGTCAAAATCGGACAGGTATATACATACATGTATACAGCACCTGCTGTGAACTAGGGTTCATTTATGGAGTTCCGCTTCCCTCACAGCCACATAAAATGAATTTAAGCCTAACAGCCTGTTTCACTTACAGATATTCCTGCCTGTGAAATATCCTGCTTTCCGTTGCATCCGGGGAAAAATGCAAATAACGGTGTTGAATTTCAAATGAACCGTCCTTGCTCGATAGCACAATTTAATTAAGAAATTCCTAGAAATTTCGAGGAGGCTTTGAAAGTACAACAGGCGTCACGAGTCACATAGCCATTTGTACCAAAGCTTGAATTAATTTCCTGTTTGTTTCTGTTTACTGGCATGATTCAGAACTTTATAATTTTGTTTATTAAGTAGTGCTTTGGCTTCAATTGCAAGACCCCCATCATATAATTACTTCAAAATGTGAGGGAACTTTTCCCTAACTGAAACTGCAGTTTGTGCTAACGGTCATAGTAGATGCTATTTCTGTTGTTCCATGTACTCCAACTGGAGGGGGAATGGTATACAGTACTATAGCTAGCGTAACAGATGTAACTGATTTTATCCTCATTTTTTCATCCCCAACAGTTATCTCGTTTTGAGCTTAACCTTGAAAATTAATTTGACGTAGTTTTCAGTTCCGTGGCTACCAAAGCCGAGTGGTCAAATTAAGTGGTTTTTGGCATTTGCATGGATTAAGCGTGCCTTACAATGATATAACTATTATCCCATGTATATATTAACGAGCTAGAACACCAGTAGACCGGAACAAATTGACTTCACCGGCATTTCATCAAATTAATTCGTCGGAGTCCTCTCTCTATTGTCATTATAGAAGCCTCAAAAGTGCCATGAAAAATCTGTACATTGTGAAAGACCGCAGCACATTTTCCGAGCGGATATTTGGGTTGTTAGGAGAATTGTGGTGGGCTAGAACCCTTACCAATATAAACAATATTGCTTTATAACTAATTTGAAATTCTTTCCCTTGAAATATGAATGAAACCTTGTTGTTGGCATTTGGCATTCTCAACACTGGAATATAATATTTTTGAATTAGAATCTATCGTAAAGATCCTGGGTATAAATTCGGTCATGAACCTCATTAAAGGCTTGGTTTGCTTTGAATTGATAATTTTTTTCAAAATCTTCAGAGACGCTAAACTGAGGTACTCAGGAGCTGAAAGCCATTTATGAAATTAATACAAATATTATTGAATTAAGTCTAAATTTTTGGAATCCTAGCTTTATCAGTAAATTATGTACATATAGTAGCAAATATAAAGCAGAATTATTATGTAATTTTACATCAGTCATAAACAATTTTTCCGACAACAAAGCGAACATATTCAGTCTTTTGTAATTTCTGAACAAACTTCGGGTTTGTGTATACAGTTTTCAATGGCTTTCCGTAGTTTCGATTTTCCGTGACAGTTGCACATATATTAGAGTAAAGTATCTTTATACAGTTATAAACCATTGTAAAAAATTAACCAACTTAAAAAATTGGGAAGCATCCACATCAGATTGCATTAAGTCCTTGATTTTTATTTTGACATTTATAGGTAATATTCACCATCATTATCTGCTTTCTGATTGCTTGGACACCGTACGCGATTGCATCTCTTATCGGACAATTCGGCGACGAGTCTAATCCACTGTCACGGTTGGGAACAGCCATACCGGCTATATTTGCCAAAACATCAGTTGTCTTCAATCCAATAGTGTATGGAATTTCCCATCCACATTTCCGATCAGCAGTGCGTACATTACATGCTCGTCGTTTCGGTAGCAAGCCATGCCGGAGACAACATCATGGAAATAACAAGGAGTACTACCAATACAATTACCACCCAACAAAATTTGGGGAACGTTATGCTCCCGCAATGAAACATATGAACTTATATGATGGCACCTGCAACGGAAGTGGAGAAAGAATGCGTCGAGAAACTAGACGTCAAAGGCAGACTTGGAACCTACAACAGTCCAACAGTACAAAAATGATGAGCGAAATGACCACCACAGGGCAAAACAACAGGTCTAAATTAAACATGCTCTTAGTCATCCAGAACACATCAGCTCTGCAAAAGCATTTGCTCTTTTTTGAAAAGTCTGGAGAACTACGAGTTCAAGATCTACACAGCGTCTCTAGATGTACCAGCAGGAGTTCACCGGATCAACATGAAGGTTAGCAGGACTAATCCAATTCTCATCCATTACTTTTTATTATTTTTGTCTTGTCAATTCAATTACGCAATCCTTCCTCTGTGTTTCGGTAATAAACATAAAATAAGTATTCTGTTTTTACTGCGACTGGGCTAGTCCGTAGGGGATTGCCCCAGAAAATTAAGCTATGAAATTGCTATCGACAATTTATAAAAACGACGCTATGCCAGGGGTTGTAATGCATTAATCAGCAGTATTGTCGGGACCAGTCTCCAGTTTTATCCGGAATTTTTTTTAAGAGCACAATGATTTGACACCGTCCACAATTCTTAGAGTAAAATTATCTTATAATCGCACTGGAGAAATTTTCTAGTACCGAATTTTGTCCAGAAAGTATCCCTGGACAAAAACAAAGAACAATTGAATGTTGTACAAGAAACCGTCAATTACTGGAAAAGAAAAATATTTAGAATTTCTCGATTTCTGGAATTATCAGGAGTCTGGAAAATTTTGTCCAGAAGTGAAAAAAATTAAGTGAATTTACAGATAATCATTTATGTTCACACGAAAAAATCTGCGTTGCAGCATTGGAATCATATTTGGTCCAAACTTTGTGTTAGATAAAATTACTGGTAGCGACGATTGATAAATTAATGAGCGAAGACTTCTGTAAACATATCTATATCTATGTGCTCCATAATTGATCGATATTTACGTTTAATTACTGAAACTAAAATACGTATCCGTATTTCGCTTGAAATTTCGCATGCAGTGATGCATGAATACAACCGTTTCTCTCACTATTCCACGTTTCTCTCCAAATATGCCTTTTAATTCCCTTCAGTTGAACGTTAAAGAGTAACTTCTCGACGTATGTACGCACATTTCCAGTATCTACTGCATTGATAACATTCCAAAGAAAGTTTTACTATGAAAATTACGGATGTAAATAAAAACATTCTTCAACTAATTTGTGCATACAGCGGAAAAGCAACAGCATGTCTTTACTCTTGATTAAGTACAGAGCACTGTGAACATTGACTTTCTTTGTGAAATATAATTATGTTTGTACTAGACTACGTACGTGTACTCAAGCATAATCCCTAAACATAATTTTGTAGAAGGACTGGGACAAAATCAAAGTTCTTTCTTGACAATCCATTAGTCTAATTTCAAACGGGATTCTTTTCTAACAGTTCTTTGTACAATATTAATGTGATAAAGTTATGATAGATAATTCTGAATGCCTTCTAGCGGGACATGTAACTACAATAATTAACTGTAATATGATTTCCAGGAAGTAGAGGAAAGAAGAAGGAATTGATACATTCATCCGAACCCAATATTTCTGCAAGATCAAAGAAAGACGTCAAGAAGGGGCAAATTATTGTCTTAGACGAGAATAAGAGAAATGAACCTCAAGCGTGTTACCCGAGTCGGAATCATTCACAAATGCCATTTTCCCAGAGTGAAAGCTGCCTGGCCCTTGTGCCAAATGTGGAGCGACAACTGAACGGCTCTATTAGTTTCAGGCGAAATCTGAGCTCCGGCACTAATGAGCGTAATAAATCTCAGGATACGGTCAACAATAACATCAAATGTTATCAGAATCTCCATGGCGAGATATGGAACCGGCATTATTGCAACTTCGCGTTTCAGGAAACTTCATTAAGTACAGGTGATTGTTTAGAAGACGCTTTTGCCAAAGACCGTGACATTTTGGCACGGAAATGTGGAAAGAGTGGCTGCAGTAGACGTGTCACCCCAAAGCGAATGGCTTACAAACAAAGATTCCACTTGGATGACATCAGGAGGAACTCCAAGGGAAGCAACAATACATTCAATTCCAATTTTAAAAAGATACAACTTGATTCGAAGTTTCCCCGAGGGTCTGCACAACAAAGACGAGCTTCGACGAGCTTATTTGAAGAGCATTGGAGAAAGGACTTTGCTTTGAATCATTCAAGAGACAAAGATCTGATGAATACCTTGTATCTTAAGAAAAACAAAAAGAAGTCAACTTGGAATTGGAGACATAGTAAGACCAGTTTTTTCGGATTTGATTATATCTTTAAGACCTGTAACATCAAAAGAATTATATTCAAGCATGATAATGAATCTTCACTTGAAACGATACTGTTGCTTCCTTTTGATTCTCGTAATGATGGGTCACATGAATTATGTAGTCACGATTTTACAATTTGTAGTTCCAACAGTTTTGTTTGTTTTTCCAGAATTGTCTAACAACGCACCTCGGGCAAAGAAAATGTTCTGGGCTAGTGATAAGGAACAGGTGAGTATATTATTTCATGTGCTTATTATTTTGAAACTGAGTTAGCTTGAAAAAGGTCTCATTACCGTTTCTATTTGGTGAAATGTTTTTTTCGTGTTTTCAGGTTGTCTTTAACTCTAATGTCTCCGTCACAAATAATTACATGGACCTCATCCCAGATTACTGCTCTTCGTTTATTTAATGGAGCAAGCAGGTGTACCAAGTATAAATTAAATCACTGTACCAATAAATTATTTATTAGCCGCTCATCGGCAGACTACTAATTATTACTTCAACCAATCAAGTTGTTTAGACTGTATGCAACCTTAGCTACTATTATAAACTCTTGTCTTATCAAATTTGTCTCTTTATGCTAATCAGTGCAATTTCTAGCTCAGACCTTGTCCACCTTCACGGGTCATCGTGGGTCATTCCGCGTAATTAGTGCACTTCTTTACTGACAATGCCATTTTTTAGTATTTACATTTCATTATTATGACATATATGTATGTGCTATGCCTTTCATCACCCTTATACGATTAGTGTGTTTCTCCTAAGTTTACTATTATGTACTTTGCCCTACTTACAATTAAATACCAATGTATAAGAAACGACCTTTCTATTTTTATCTTGATTGTAAAATGTTTCCCCTTAAAACACACAATCCAAGCTCTGGATAAGGAGAGAACGGGTGCTATGATGGGACACTCCATGACCAGCTTCCTTACAACCACTTGCTAAAGCAATTTTTCCCAACAACTATTACAACCTGCACATTTTTCTAATTAACGTTTTAAATAAAGATAGTGCTTTTAGTTGCAGTGCTCAAAGAGAACTCCTGGTCTGCTTGTCATTTTATTTTGCCTACGATAAGATTTTCGCTTCAGAATTTTATCCATCACTCCATAAATTCATCCCTACATTTTCTGGTCCTTCGAAAGCCGAATACTTGAAGTATTTAGAACCCTCCTGTGTTGATCCTAAAAATCTGGGTATATAGTCATGGCGAGTCTGGCCAAGCTTCAAAAAATCCAAAGTTCACTTAAGTCCCAGTTTTCTATAATCGAAGCTGACATCAATGCTGTTCCCGGGAAGATGTCAAGGGTCCGTTATGACTCCACTTTGAAAAGCCTCAATTCCAAAGGGGAATTAATGGAATCTACCCACCAGGACATCTATAAACTACTCCCGGACACCGCAGCTGAAGCCACTCAAGATGCTGAATACAAGGTACTGTACAACCATCATCTTGACCTCCTCGAAAAGTTGGAAATCGTCAGACCAGACGCTATTCCCAACCCAACTCAAGCCAAAGTTAAGCTCCCAGACTTAGAAGTTCCCTCCTTTGATGGGGACATTGCAACGTGGAATTCCTTCCACGATCTATTCGTGGCAACCATCCACAACAACTCCCACCTCAGCCTAGCTCAAAAGCTTCAGTATCTGAAGACCTCTCTCAGGAAGGATGCGGCCACCCTCGTGAAGCATCTCCAAGTGACTGACTCCAACTATGACGAGGCCTGGAAGTTGTTAAAAAAGCGGTACGATAATCAGCGCGAGATTATTAACTCTCATCTTGAGCGTCTCTACAACCACCCAACCATAAAGGATGAAAATGGCTCCCTCCTTCGGAAATTGATTGATGCGACCCAAGAATGTGTCCAAGCCCTGAAAGTCCTCAGTCAACCCGTCGATCAGTGGGACACTATCCTTGTCTTTCTAACCTGCAAAAAGTTGGACTCCGAATCCCGCCGACAGTGGATCCTCTCCCTAAAAACAACGTCCTATCCCAAGTTTGAGGAACTCCTGACATTTTTAGAGCAAAGATCAAATGCCTTAAATGAATCCTCCAAAACTAAACCTGGCATGATCGAAAAGAAAGTGACCTCTCACTATGGTTCCGCCAGCAACAGTCCAACCTGCAGCATCTGCCCGGAGAGCCACTACACTTTCCGCTGCCAGTCATTTACCAAGTTGACTGCTCAAGAACGTCGGACCACAGCCCAAAAGAAGCGCTTATGCCTCAACTGCCTTCGCCCAGGCCATCGCCACTCAGATTGCTCTTCCGAGCATACCTGCCGAAAGTGCTCCCAGAAGCACCACACCCTGTTGCACCTGGAGAAGCAGCCATCCCCGGTGGTGACGTCTGCAGCAACGCTTGTTGCTACAAGCTTACAACCCGTGGCATCTTCGCAAGTCCTTCTTCCTACTGCCATAATTTTTGTCAAGGACAGCCGTGGCCAACAGCACTCCTGCCGTGCTCTGCTAGACTCCGCCTCCGAAGTTAGCCTCATCAGATCGCAGCTAGTTAAGAAGCTAGGTCTCCTTAAAAGTGCAACGTCCCTGAAAATTCATGGCCTCTCCTCCACTCAAGTTGGCAACTCGCAAGGAATGGTTCAACTAGAGCTTTCATCTCGAGTCTACTCGTTTGCTGCCAACATTACCGCTTACATACTTCAGAAAATTACATCGAAGTTACCAGGGACTTCAGTCCCAGCGACCTCCTTAAATTACCTGCAAGGATTGCGACTAGCAGATCCCTTCTACCACAAACCCGAAGAAGTTGATATCCTCATTGGTGCTGACCTATTTGCCTCAATACTTCGTCCAACGCCTATCATTCGAGGACCCCCCGGCTATCCAAGCGTAGTGGATACTGAATTGGGATGGGTCGTGACCGGCGTCACTCCAGGAAGTACTCCTACCTCCACATGCTCTTTCCACATTCATTGTCAACTCGAACATATTTTGAGTAGATTCTGGGAAATCGAATCTACTCCATCTATACCTTCAAGTCCAACATCGGAGGAGCAGATGTGTGAGCAACATTTCTTGGACACTCACTCTCGTCTCCCTAATGGAAAGTTCTTGCTCCGATTGCCCCTGAAGTCTACAGCAGTAAATCTAGGATCCTCTCGGTTCCTGGCAATTCGGAGACTACAATCCCAGGAGCGAAGACTGGTCTCCAATCCAACCATCTACTCCCAATACATTGACTTCATGCGTGAGTATGTATCCCTAGGGCATATGAAGAAGATCAAATATGACTCATCCGATCCCGTAGCCTACTATCTTCCGCATCATTGTGTGCTGAAGGAATCCAGTTCAACCACCAAACTTCGCGTGGTATTTGATGGATCTGCCAAGTCCAATACGGGACTCTCCCTCAACGACGTGCTAATGGTTGGTCCCAAGGTCCATGATGATCTTCTCCCTATCCTTCTGCGCTTCCGGATGTGGCTGATCCCAATTCTTACTGACGCCAAGATGATGTACCGCATGTTTTTAATTCATCCGGATGACTGGAAGTATCAGCGGATTGTCTGGCGAGAAAGCCCAAATGACCCTATTGAAGATTTTGCCCTCACCACCGTCACCTATGGAGAAGCTGCATCATCCTTTCTAGCAACCAGGACTATGAAGCAGCTGGCTATCATCGAAGAGACAAATTTTCCTCAGGCCTCAGCCGTACTCCAGCGTGATTCCTACGTTGATGACATCATGACAGGTGCTGACTGCCAAGAGGATGCAATACAGCTTTACCAGCAACTTAGCTCTCTTTGTACTAAGGGAGGTGTGGAATTGAGAAAATGGGCCTCCACCAACGCCCAACTCCTAGCCATTATTCCCCAGGAGCACCAGGAAGTAACATCGTTATTTAGCTTGGACTCTGACTCTACTATCAAAAGCTTAGGTCTGCATTGGAGCCCCTCCTTGGACTCCTTTACTTTTACCGTTATTCCTCCACCCCCTCGTGATATCAACACTAAAAGAACCCTTCTGTCCGATATTTCCCGCATCTTTGACCCTCTCGGATGGCTCTCCCCAGTGACCATCAGAAATAAAATCCTTTTTCAGTCTCTATGGTCCCGGAAATTATCGTGGGATGAGCCCCTACCTGCTGATGTCATCTCCACCTGGACAACTTACTACCAGCACTTACATCATATAGGAAAGGTCAAAATTCCCCGTCATTGCTCCATAGCCCAAGCCACCGAGCTAAGCCTCCTTGGATTTTGCGACGCATCCCAAGCTGCCTACGCTGCCTGCGTCTACTTGAAGAGTAGCAATTCTGTCGGGGAGACTAAGGTGCAGCTGCTTATTGCAAAAACTCGGGTTGCTCCTGCGAAGCAGGAATCAATTCCCCGCTTGGAACTCTGTGGCGCTGTTCTTCTGCAGGAGCTGGTTGCATTTGTCCAACAAACTTTACTCCAGCCCATAAAAGACGTCTTTCTTTGGACGGACAGTACCATTGTCCTACATTGGCTCTCAGCAGCTCCTACTAAGTGGAAAGTTTTTGTGGCCAATCGAGTCTCCCAGATCCAGCAACACTTTCCCCGTTCTCATTGGCACCACGTCCGAAGTGAGGACAACCCGGCCGACGCTGCTTCTAGAGGCATTAGTCCGGAGGACTTGCCATCGTTTTCCCTGTGGTGGTCGGGACCCCCTTGGTTAATGTCTACCTCTTACAATTTTTCTGCTGAGCCCCCAGCTGTTTTAAACCCTTCCATGGAAGCAAGACCTGCAACAAGCCACGCTAGCAAGGCCATGCCTGTAGAGCTGTGGTTTCCCGTCCAATCTGTTTCATCACTAGCAAGACTGCGTTGGCGGGCAGCCCATTGCCTTCGCTTCATCTACAACTGCAGACGTCCTAAATCAAGAAGAAGTGGGCCCTTGGTTGCTGCAGAACTGGACGATGCCTTGTTGACAATCATCAAATCAGTTCAGCAAATCAGCTTTCCTTCTGAAATCGGTCACCTTCAACTCAGCCAGCCCATTTCAAATAAGAGCCCCTTACTACGCCTACATCCCGTGCTTCTCAATGGTATTCTTCGCGTTGGTGGTCGACTTCAGAACTCGGATCTTACTCAAGATCAAGTCCATCCCGTCATACTTCCTCGGAGTCATCATCTCACGCACCTAATTATTATTGATGCTCATATTCGCAATTTGCATTCAGGCCCTCAAGCTTTGGTGGCGTACCTTCATCGGCGGTTCTGGATTTTGAACTGCAGAGATGTGGTTCGTATGATAATCCGTAAATGTGTACTTTGCTTCCGTTACAGAGCCCAAGCTGCCTCCCAACTTATGGGCAATCTTCCTAGGTCGCGTGTACTACCGGCTCCTCCCTTCAACGTCTGTGGAATTGATTATGCTGGTCCATTTATTCTTCGTCGGGTCATTGGTGGACGCAGCAGCCAAACCACTAAGGGTTACGTGGCTGTATTTGTGTGCTTTGTGACCCATGCAGTTCATTTAGAGCCAGTTAGTGACCTCACTACTGACTCCTTCTTGGCTTCCCTACGACGATTTGTTTCAAGACGTGGCTATCCAGCCCACATCCATACTGACTGTGGAACAAACTTCGTCGGTGCCTCTCGTGAATTGCTAAAATTCAAGGAACTTGTGACTACCAATCCATCCACTTCCCTCTCTAACTTCGCCTCTACCAATGGAATTTCCTGGCACTTCAATCCTCCAGGCTCACCCCACTTTGGAGGTCTATGGGAATCAGCCGTGCGCCTCATGAAGAAACATCTCCTTCGAGTCGTCGGGTCAACAACCCTCAATTTTGAAGAAATGTGCACATTGCTCTATCAAGTGGAGGCCTGTGTCAATTCCCGCCCCCTTACGCCCATGTCCCAGGATCCAGAGGATCTGTTACCATTGACACCCGGACATTTTCTCGTTGGTCATCCACTCAACGCCCTTCCAGATCCCGACATGACAGACATCAAGGTGAACCGCCTGTCTCGCTGGCAACTGTGTCAGCAACTGACCCAACACTTCTGGCAACGATGGCAGGACGAATTCCTTGCCCTTCAACAGCAGCGCCAAAAGTGGAACAGTCAATCGGAGAATCTGAAGGTTGGAACCATGGTCCTCCTGAAGGACGAAAGGCTCCCCCCTGTCCAGTGGAAACTAGCCCGCATTCTAGAGCTTCATCCCGGAAAGGACTCCTTAGTTCGTGCAGTAACCATTAAGACCTCGGAGGGACTCTACAAGCGCCCAATTGTGAAGCTCTGTCCTCTGCCGATGGACGCTTCATAAGCGTTACATTTATTTTGAAATAATTAATATTTCAACCCCGGCGGAATGTTTAGACTGTATGCAACCTTAGCTACTATTATAAACTCTTGTCTTATCAAATTTGTCTCTTTATGCTAATCAGTGCAATTTCTAGCTCAGACCTTGTCCACCTTCACGGGTCATCGTGGGTCATTCCGCGTAATTAGTGCACTTCTTTACTGACAATGCCATTTTTTAGTATTTACATTTCATTATTATGACATATATGTATGTGCTATGCCTTTCATCACCCTTATACGATTAGTGTGTTTCTCCTAAGTTTACTATTATGTACTTTGCCCTACTTACAATTAAATACCAATGTATAAGAAACGACCTTTCTATTTTTATCTTGATTGTAAAATGTTTCCCCTTAAAACACACAATCCAAGCTCTGGATAAGGAGAGAACGGGTGCTATGATGGGACACTCCATGACCAGCTTCCTTACAACCACTTGCTAAAGCAATTTTTCCCAACAACTATTACAACCTGCACATTTTTCTAATTAACGTTTTAAATAAAGATAGTGCTTTTAGTTGCAGTGCTCAAAGAGAACTCCTGGTCTGCTTGTCATTTTATTTTGCCTACGATAAGATTTTCGCTTCAGAATTTTATCCATCACTCCATAAATTCATCCCTACACAAGTATTGCCGATTTTTTAACTGATTGTGAGTTTCGGAGACGAAAAGTCTGAAAAAATGGAACTAGCATCCGAATTATGGACTATTTATTGTCTTTAACTTATACAAGTACCTATGTATTTATGATAATGTAAAAAATAATAATATTTTCAGTAATTGAATGTTGTGTCTATTGTTGTCATCCGAGTTTCGATTCTCAAACGGTTAATATGTAAACTTCATATTTTGAAAGGATTTAATCATTTTAGTATCGAATGTGATATCCACCTGAATTTTGTAATAATTATTTTTAAAAGTATTTTAAATGCACGACTTCAAATATTTTAAACATATTTAATTATGGAAAATGCAAGTATGTGATAATTATTTTATAGGATAGCTTTTTTGATATTTTACGACGTGTTTTAAACTATGTGAGACTGTCATTACAATTATGAAAAATTGAGTACCTTTTTAACTGATAAAGATGGTTGTGGATTATGATGGTCTTTCAGGCAATTCTACATAAATTCTATATTCTGCTGATTTATTTGAATGGGGGAAATTCTTTGAAATTCTACAAACTTGATGGAATAATTATTGTTGTGTCCCTTGCATTTGCTATCATAGAAATAAGTGAACTGACATTTTCAGAATTTATAGTACATTAACCCAGAAAGTACCCTGCAACCTTAACGAAAGTGTGAGGAAATTAGTTAATCGTATGAGATCCTAAACACTGCAAAAAAAGTAGATTTTATAGCGCGTTTTAAAGAATTTTGTATACATTTCACATGTATTTTAAGCAAGTAATTGAAAATTCGCACAAATTGTTAGTCATTTCCAAAAATAGGGGAAAATTTGTGTGAACTCTTGTCTCTTTCTTCCGGCTCCAGAGTGCCTATATCTATATGTATCCATAGTATGTGATACATGGCACATCAAATCATCTCCTTGTAGTAAGTACGGCATCTTAAACCGTTTTGAAAGGTCAACTGATCAATCAGTTGAAAATAGGAAATATTGACATTTTACAGGTATTTACCCTCCAATCTCCCCATAACTGTAACCAAATGAAGGAAAAAGTAATGAAATTTTGTGATACCAACAACCTATAACCAAAAAGTTAAGTGTAAAAGGAATTTACAAATATCGCGCATGGCTAATACTTGTTTGTAAGTAAGCAATAGTGTAACTTACTTAATCAATTTTTTTTAAATTGATGAGATATTATATGTGTAGCAAGTGTATGAAAATATTTTTTTCCAAGAATCTCTGTTGAATCTAAAAGGACATAAACTTGTTGAGCATTTTTAATTTTTATTATCAGTCATTTTAACATAAAAACGGTAAACTTTAAAAATTTATGAAAAATATCACCAGACCAGATTTGTGGTATATCTACATCTATTATGCATGTTCCTGCTAAATAATTAACTCATGATGTACTCATATGTTTGTGAACTTGTCAAGACCATTAATAAAATACAGCTAGTAAGTACTAATAAAAACTTAGAATTTGCAATTGTTACACTTTATAATCTACACAACCACTACGTGGCAACTGTGAGAGACTAACACTTTATACATTTTTAGGGTGGCGTCCGCCCCCTAGTAAAATAGCCATTTCCGTACATCCGTGTGTCCTTCCGCACGATTACTCAAAAACTACTGGTCCGATTTCAATGAAATTTTGTATGGATATTATTTGTGTCAAAAGTAAAGCTGAGTACTGTCGAGTCAAGCCAGACTGATACTTTACCAATTAAGGACAGGTGTGTTACGCACGCCTCTCTTGCCTGCGATTGGCCGATAATTTTTCATGCGTTACAGCGCGAAATAAAAGGATGTATGCATATGCAATGTAAATATCTTGCAACATGATTACGAAATTGAAACTCGATGGTTCACTCACTCATTACAAATACAGAGTCAATCTATGGTTGACAAGTAAACGATGGTTGACAGTCACTCTATGGTAACTAGCATAAGCCTATCGGAGGCAAGAGAGGCGTGCGTAACACACCTGCCCTTAATTGGTAAAGTATCAGCCTGGCTTGACTCGACAGTACGTATTTGGTTGAAATCGGCCGGATAGGTTTTGAGAAAACAATTCTTGAAATTTTGTACTTCAAGTAAAATGACAGCTATCTCTAAAACTAGTGAATAGATTTCAACGAAATTTTTTGTGAATATTTCTTATGTAAATCGGAATGGTTATTGCTTATGTGGTTGAAATCGGCCAGATGGTTTTTTGAAAAAAATTCTGAAATTTTGAAAAAAGCTCAAAATTCATGCTACTTTGACCGCGGTGGCTGTTGCCATCCTATGCGAAGACCCAAATTATCGCGTAGAGATAATTTTTAGAAAGTGAAACTTTCTTATACATTTGTGCAATCCTACCATTCAAGGTTTGTAATCACGATATCTCCATAACAGGACAACTTAACGAAATGATACAAGTATGATACAAACCAGTGGTTATTCGCTGTTAATGTGCCTTTCCATACTTTCGATCACAAACTGTGGCTAGGTTAATTGCAATTAATTAAAATCAATAAAATCGTTACTGCAAGGAAATGCAATCGCCACATAGGGAACGAATTATAAACTATACGGAATAGTTTGGCATAGAACAACTTGAATTATTAGTCAAAGCAGGTATCCCCATAGGGTTTTTCATAAATAACGTACACGCTCCACCAATGCGTCATGTAGCAATGATGTTACGAGTTTTAAATCGTGAAGTTTTTCTTGTAGCTTTACGAGATTTGTATTAAATCGCTCACCGTAAATACCTTCCAAATTATTTCCCCTATACGTATACGTTAACTCATAATTGTTACAAGTGATCAAGTTTCACTTTCCTACACCTGCAAAATTGCAGGTTTGATCAAATCGGTGCATTGCACGGATTTCTAAGCATCACCGTGTGCTCTGATGTCATCCAGGCAGGCCTGCATGCTACCCTTGTTAACGTCATTTGCATATTATGTGAAACGGTGCAAAGACCAGTAAGTGTTGCTCCCCTTGTCAGGGTCATTTACATATGCATGCTATGCATTGTGGTTCTCCGACGTTGCGACCAAAAGAAATATGGAACTTTTGAAAGATCCCTAAATCAACGCAAATGAGTACGAAATGGACGAGCCGGACTCCCAACGAAAGGTCCACAGCAGCCAAGTAGCCTTAACGTTCCGATGCCCTCGAATCAGTACTGGCAAGCCATCCATTGTGCCTAACAATGGTGTTTGATGACATTACTCGTACTTCAAGCAGGATTAGTATTAAGGTGGTTTAGAAACCAACCAAAGGTAGCGACTGTGTTGTGTAAAATAACAAATTATTTGGAAATGAACTATTGGTATTAAAGTAGTTTAGAAACCCACCGAGAGATGCAACATAGAAAGCGTGGATTGAAAACGTTATAGCTCAAACACCATAATGATAGTATTAAATGAATTACTATTCTAACAACAAAATTTTTAAAAAATAACAATTGCACTTAATTTCATGTAACAATAATTTCCAAATTTTTAACTAAAATCAAGATGTTTTTATTGCGAATCGAATTGATCTCCCCAATTGCTAATACTGTAAGACAGTTGGTCGAATTCTAAAGATGCTACTCTTGGAAACTTAAGGATAGAACATGGACCCAGACATGCCATCTTCAATGCCTTCAATTTAGACTGTTTGGTGTTAACTTCAGATGGATGTGATCAGAGCCGCAGAGCAAATGTGTATTAAATGAAAGCACGTTCTATGGTTTTAACCTTTATCAACGCTAATTGAAAAGTTTACTATTTAACTTTAATTTAAATTAACTTTAATTGAGACTCAAGCAAGATTTTAGGCACTTAAATGTTACTGATACTGCACTCAAAATAAAGAAAGGAAAAGATTGGGGTTGAAATAAAGTTGAAGCGTTGTACTCTGAGATGTGTCCAAATTACGCTTGATGTAACTGTCTTAAACACCTGTATTTGATACTGAGAACAAGTAAATTAAAATAGGGAACTTTTAGACAAGCCTGTGACCATGTCAAATAATCCAACAGATTTTTATCGAGAATCCTCCCAAAGTCCTCCTATATGTGGAGCGGAGGGGATTGAATTTCCACTGAATTCGTTGGAGAATCAAGGATTAGGCAATTTCAAGGTTGACCCACAATCACTAAATATTTCTGACGGCATCCCTCTGCGACTGAAAAAACGGTGAAGGGCTGAAAGGAAACTTGGAGCACTGATATTACTCACATACAAGTAAAATACGGTAACTTCCTAAGCAATTTTAAGACTGAACTGCCTGTGGTAGTCTTCTAATTAAGTTCAGATTAAAGTTCATCATTGCAAAATCACCAAAGATTTCATTGTCAGGTACTCATATCTGAACAAATTATTACGAATCGTATGTCGGCCGGTTCGCTTCTGTACGTACTTGAAAACAAAAATCTTAATAAAAACTGTATTAAGTTTTTGTGAACTAAGATGTGCCATGAACAAGTTTCTGAGATTAGTGCAAGGCAGAGAATTCCACGAAGGTCTACTGTTAGGCATGCCGTTACTGAAGAAGTAAAAACGTATGACACTGCACCCATTCATTGATCAACACGGATGCATTCGTGTTAGAGGAAGACTGCAGAATTCCATTAACCTCCCAGACTATCCTCACTATTACCAGTCGGATTTACAGTAATATTTGGGAATTGAGAGGCTAACTCGCTAACGCTATCTGGAGCAAGTTGTTCAGTAGCATCAGAAATTGGTGCGTAGACGTCCACGGATTCTTCACTGGTGGTAGACCGTGTTGGACGTATTCCACGTTCCTCCTTTGACTCTTACTCCGAATATCATTGGACACGGTACGAGCCCGTACGAAACCAAGATTTGGAAAACCGTGGTACCCTTGCCGTTTCCATTCTGGTTCATCCGCCTCTGTAGTCACATTGTTATTTATGTCCATTTCAGTCACATCTTGAAGGTCATCTTCCGTAATTACGGCCGTGGTGGCTGAGCTAGGCGATCCTTGCTGCTGTTCGATTTCTCTCACCATGTCAGAATTAAGACTGCTATCATCATCGAAACTAAGAGCAATCTCATCAATATATGGGAACGCATCCATATATATTTTTATTCTTGAGTCAAATAATCAACATACTATTGAATGCACTGAAAGCTTTATACGACATCAATTTAGGGTCAACATTCAATCAGGTTGCAGGACGACTAACTCTACCAAACCTGGTGGTTGTTGTACTAGCTATCGGATGCTCTTGAGGGAATCGGTTAACTCTACTTGGACCTTGGGAATTAACATGATTATTACATGAACCTGTAATTCTATCGGGAATAAAATATATCCATTGACAGAAAGTACAGGGACTAGAATATCTTGATTCCCTCCATTATTAACATCATCAATAATGGGTACATGGACGTTATTAACATTATAACCTGAATTTTCTCCATTCATTACTTCGTTATTGGGCACATGAACATTACCTATATTTTGGGCAGCATCAATTTCGGTAATGCTTACATTCAGTGAATATTTCAATAAGTCGTCTTCGACTTCTGCAGCTAGTTGCGGCAACTTCTTCTTAATCGTTTCTACCTTAAACTTCACAAAAAATCTACAAATTCTTCCGTATATAACGGGTTAGATCTGTCAGCGTCTACCCAGCTGAAATCAAAATTTCTTTGATGAAAGTTCATGACCATTGGGATCACATTTCTTCAAATTGTGGACAAGCCATTAAACCAACATCTTCATGTGGTTCGGAATCAGCAACCTGATAATGTACGTTAACGTTTTATGTCTATCTACTACGCAATAAGGAACTTTCCATTTGATCATGAACTTAGCAGTCATACCTGACTTCCTTATGTAGTTTTTTCAGTACTAAATCTCCTGTACTAAATTCTACATGAAACGTAGGATGTACTCCGTACAATAAATCATGAGGCGAAAATCTAGTAATAGAATGGACAGCTAAATTATAGCTGCGGACAGCTTGAAGAAGAACTCAAATTTTTCATGAGACTCGTTTACTTAGCTGACATAACCTTGAAGGTACAATTATGTCTCGCAACAACAGTATTAGAGACAGGATGATGTGGATTATTAAATTTCTGCATGATTCCACTAGACCTAAAATATTCTTGGAACCGACGTTAAGTGAAATTTGGACTATTGTCCATGACAAGTACTTCAACATTACGCTGACTCATAGAATACTTCTCGTATGCTTCAACTAAAATTTCACTTGAGATACGTTAACATACTTGCAAGTTTTACAGGAAGGGAAACTTGCGCGCTGAGCGACGAGCCTTTACCCTTACTCTTAAAAACGCAGAAACAATCGAACGAGTCAGATCTTTCAATGTCGAGCCTACGAGGTACTTACAACCGAACAAGTCAACGAAACTGGACCATTATTTGCCTTTAGTACTGATTCTAAAAGGCGAATCTTTGACCAGGTTCAACGACAAGACGATAATTGAAAATCGATAATCAATACCGTGGAATTTAATGAAACTGAATCCCCTGAAATTCCTCATAAGTTTTCAAAAGTTTATGTATCATTAATAATATTTTATATTACCCAAATTATAATGATTTTAGTCCACTTTGGTTGTTAGTAATTCCCGACTGCCTTAAGCTCAAAGTTTTTAACGATATGCACGACTCAGACCTATCACATCTGGCATTTCATAAAGCGTACTTTTCCATTCGCTCACGTTTTGATTGCACGGTCCTGTATCAGCATATTCGTCGGGTTTGCCAGACTTGCCAGTTCAACAACTACCCTCATATCGGGAGAACTGGTTCGCTAAAGACTAAACTTACACCCACAGATCCTTTCCATACCATTTATATAGACTTTATTGTAGAGCTTCCACTAACGCGTGGTCATCACAGATGTCTTTTTACAATTGTCGTTATAGAAACTAGTTGGATATTCGCTATTCCAACATCTGGCATGCTCTCAGAGACCGTGATCAGTAAATTGGAAACGTATTTCCTACGTTTTGATCACTGCAAGGAATCGATCTTCGCTAACGCCGAAAGCTGTACAACCATTGATTTCCTTTATGCATGTCCGGTAAAAACATAACAGCGAAACACGTTACTCCGATACCGAATCAAAGATCCTATACTCTTAATTAAAATCTTCTATCCAGACGAATATTTATTAAACGTTTATCACAAACTAGGACTATATACCTATAAAGGTTGGTTTGTAGCCATTTGAATTTAAATTCCGGTTACTCTTAGAGTGGCCCCTTAAATTGAAAATACAACAAATCTAATGCAAATATTTATGCATCATTGGATTTTCTCATTCTCACCTATATATGCATTGTCTGTGCAATCGGTAATTTGTTTATGTACTTGTTAACGGTGTTCTAATTTTGCTTGTTTCCAAAGTTACCCGGATGTTGTAAGAAAAAGTAAATTACGCTTCTCAGTTCGGGATCTTTCCTGACCTTCGGTTTGAAGGAGTTTCTTTGCTAAGACAAATACTAATACGTAATCCGTCTCCGCAAATGTAATCACATTATTCAATAATATTCTCATGCATTTTCAGCAGTGATGGGTAACCGAAAATTTGGGTTTACGTTAACTACTCAAACGTTAATGACAGTCTAAATTCGGTTTTCGTTATTGGTTTTTGAAGAATTCGGTTATGATTAAAAACGGTTTGCGGTTGGATTCAATAGTGTTAATCGGTTAATAACTGTTAATGTTAACAATACTGAATACGACTGACGAAAATAATTTTTCTGGATTTTTTCACTGTAATGTAAAGCTTCATTAAGCATGGTTAATATAATTATTAGCACTAGCATTGCTTTTACTAATTCCCGAACAGTCTTCGTAACGTTTGTTTCCAGCAAACAATAATATGACTTCATGCAAGTATGTACAAAATAAATAATTTGTAAGTTACCAGTAAAAATAGTCTGCACCCATTTCCGATGAAGCGTATTAAGGCAACTTGTTCCAAAATCAAAATGAAGTAATTATTGTTGTTTACAAATTGTAACTGAAGATTTTATTTCTAATTAATCACTAATTAAAAAAGTGAAATGAAATCTAACATGGAAATCAGTGTTACAAGATGTAAAATCATGAATTCCGGGACAATTCTTTTTGTAATACAAAATTTTAAGTTATCTAGTTTTATGGGGAAAAACATAGTAAGTAGTATTTAAGTAATATTTAAATTGTTCGTGTGAGTGTGTAACTGGTGTCACTCACTCACGTCACACTCACTCCTCTTTTCACAATTTTTGTGATGAGGAGAGTCCAGGGTGTTATATCCCAGGAGTGATGACGTCAGGGAAGGGACAACAGGTTACCTGCAAAAATTAAAATGTAGGTCATGAGAGAAAAGTGTAAACAGACCGTTTACATTTTTCTCTCATGAAATGTTATGCCTCCCTCTTTCCCCATCCTATAAAAAGTTAAAAATGTACTTACCTTATGTACCTTCCTAAGAATCCCGGACCCCTTCCTAGGTATAAATAGGGCTGTTTCTCCAAAAAGGTCAGACTTGTAATGAGTTTCCTGTCCGTAAGTTGCTTACGGTGAACTTTCCGGGGAAATCCCAGGCTCTGTTTTCCGACCTCTGGTCTGGATTAATTTAAACCGCGGTTTTCCCGCTGGTCTTACCTAAGCCCTATCTATAAAGCCCTCCTCCGTCCAATCACACTCCAGTATCTTTTCCAGTGGTGAATTTAAAAATTCACCCCGACCGGTTACCTGTTTTCGTTGGAGTATTGTATCGTTTTTTGGGGAAAATTAAAATTAAATTAAAAGTACATTTTTTCGAGTTTTATTTTAAAATTTTGATTTTCTTGTGTCCGGAAGTCCCAGGTCTGAAAAGGAAGACTATATGTAAGTTGTCTTTTGGTTTTTGTTATTTTTTGGGAAGTTTAATTGTTTTAGTGTCATTGGGTCAAGCCAAACCTTCACTCCTTACCTATACCTAAATTGGGCATACTACAATTCCTTCCCTAGATTAAATTAAAAGATTTGAGTCCGGTCTTAGGACCCGGATATTTAATTAAGAGCCTTACATAAAATTATGGCGTGGTCCTCAACGTTTTGCCCCCTGTTTAGTTAATTAAATTCGGGTTTAATTAAATTACCCCTTTTCGTTTTGTTGTTTAAATTTAAAGTAGTTTTTTTAATTAAAATCAATGTAACTCGGTTACATTATTAATTGAAGTAGGTAACTACGTTTGCCGGGTGAGCCTAAATTAGTAAAGTAGTTAGTTATGTATGCAGGTGTAGAATAACTTATTTTCGAGTTTAGTTTTGAATAATCCATGTGTAAACCCTCACATAACAAGGTGCGGTTTTGATCGCCTTAATTATTTAGGGTTTTTCAATATTCTTTAAAAATTATATTAGGTGTGTCAGTTGCGTTACGAACCCACCTCTCGCAGCTAAAGCTCTTCTTGCCCCCTTTTATTAAATGTTTATTAAAGTTGATCTTGTTATTGTATCTCCCCACTGCTGTAATTTTATGCCCAATCCTCAAAACGTAATCTCAGGTATAATTAATAGAGTTACCACATTTTCTTTCTATTACGAGCTATCCATTGAGTCAATAGTATTTCACGCTATTTGCATTTTTGTGACCCAATCTATCCAAACCGTCGTGTTACCCCTAGACGTCATTCGACACAGTTTTCCTAACTGCCTCTAGTTAGTTTTAAATATTTCCAATAATCCTTTTCTCCGAAACAAATATGGATCCCAAGTATATTCAGAATATCGTCACTGCAGTTGCGCAGTATTTCATGCAAAATCCCATACAACCTCCCCCCAACAGGCAGATTCATCTCAGATGTTCCATATGCTTCAAACGTTTCGTAAGTTTGATGGCAGTTTTAACGCTAGGGATTGGGTTAATCAGTTTGACAGTGAATGTTAATTGTACGGTCTCACTGATTCTTGGAAGGTTAGCAACTTAGACAGGGTTTTGAGTTCCAAACCCTGCATTTGATGGAAATTACAAAAATCTTGATATATTCAGTTAGCTGCTCAGACACCTACAGCTGAGGTTCCAGATTTTTCCGCTTATGCATGGGCTACCATCGGGAATGCTTTAGCAAATTTTTTCTCTGATGCTAACATCAAGGAACGAGCTAAGTCGGAATTGAAAACTCTCAGATACACCTTCGGCAGTGACCCGATGGAGTTTGTAGCAAGTGCCGTAGATTGTATGGCCCGCATCAATCCTCACATGACCGAGGACGAGAAGGTCACGAATCTATTACGGGAACTTCCTGAGAATCGCCGTCCGCACGTTACTATAGAGCAACGTCTCTAGATACGTTCTTCCTCAAATTGACTCGACATTTTACGCAACATTCATCTTCTCTTCGCACTTTGTCCTCACAGACAAAATTAGTGATCCCTAACTATTCACATATAGACGATAGACATATAAACGAACATATAGCCTCCTGTAGAACCCCAGATGGGAAATTGCTATGTTTCGAGTGCCGACGACCCAACCATCGTGTATATAACTGTTTCCAGTTAATGGAGAAACAACGCATCCCCATCCCTTCCCGGAAGCCCAAGATAGTGGTTACGGCTTCAGAAAACGAGTAAGGTGTCCTGTTCGGGCAGAGACACCTAAACTCCCTTCTTCTCTTCATAATTCTAGTGATAATTTTTCAGTAATTTCTCAATTTTCTGTTTCGAATCAGTTTTCAATTCTCAATATAGATGACGATTCATCTAGTATTACTTCAAGTAATCAGTTCTAATTCTATTTTTTCCGATGCGTCATATTGGTCCTTTACGTCAGTTGAATAATTCTGATATTTTATGGAATATTCGCATTAATGGGAAAAATCCCTACAGCTTAGATGCTCTCGTTGATACCGGAGCTAGTATTGGTTGTTTTAATCCTATGTTATTAGAGGAAATTCCTAATAATTATACAATTCACAAATGTTCCCAGCCCATAAGAATTTCCATATCGGTCAACGAAAACCAAGATATTCTTTTTACTCATTATATCAAAATATGTGTGTCCGCGAAGAGCGCCGGTTCTTTCAATTGGATATTCTATATCCTTCAGAATTTGTCTTCCGAAATGGATATGGGTTTAGATATACTGTACAGTATCAAGGCTCATATAAATTGTAGCAAAGGCCAAGTATATCTCCCCAATAATATAGTTCACTGTCTGAAGTCTATTTTATGTTAAAGTTTAGTCTATGTTAAAACCACTCCTAATAGGCAACCTAGATTTTTCACGAAACCAAAATCCAATTCTACTTCATCCTGTTCGGTTAAGTCTCATGTCAGTTCCAATTCTATGAGTTCTCATACCAACTATATTTTCAATGCCGTCAAGAATCACCGTCCTGGTGACAAACCTTTTCCCAGAATACCTTACAGATGTCGTACAAATACGCCTTACTAGATTTCTGCACAGGGAGCTCGAAGAGTCAAAGTACGTTTTAACTCAAAGTATGATGGAGACATTATAGTTTGGGCTAACAAGGAATTATTCTTAAATTATGGGTTAGTTCAAACTTCTTGCGTTACTCACGTTAATAATGGGCAACCCGTAACACTTCGAGCTACCTCATTCCTTCGAGTACCTTTGCGACAAATATTACAATTTGCCTTATCTAAGCGAAGCCTCGCTGACGATGAAATATCACAGTTTAATTTAGGACCTACATTATCAGATGAGCAGAAACTTAAAATTATTAATGTTATTCGTAAACATCCTCACGCTTTCGCTTGGTCTGATGCAGATATCGGTATTATTACAGACGATGACGGCAACAATATTTCATGTAAGATAGATTTAATAGATACAACTCCAGTCCAGCGGTCTCCATATCGTAATTTCTATCACAACAAGAAAGTTATTTCTGAAAACATTGAGAGGGAGAAACTATTTTAATGGTTAGAACCTTGCACTGGACCTTATGCGTCACCTATATTAGTGGTTCCTCGAAAATCAGGACCCCCTAGAGTAGTGTACGATTTACGAGAAGTAAATCTGAAGTGTCAGTTTTTCCCTTTTCCAGCTGACAACTTACAGGAGCAGTTAGACTCGTTTGCGGGAGCCTCATATTTTTGTACAGCCGACGGGACGGATGCTTTTCGACAAATTGAAATCGATAAAGACTCACGCGACATCTTGGCTATCGTCACAAACGACGAACTGTTACGGCCGACCAGAGCCCCGTTTTTTTGGAAAAACTCAGGCTCACGTTTTCAAATGGCTTTCCAAAAGCTTTGGAAAATATTCTCAAAAGTTACTTATCTATGGATTGCATCATACGTTGATGATGCAGGGGTTTTCGGCTCTACGTGTCCCCAAATGTTGGATAGGTTAGATATTTTCCTCGCTAGATGTGCCCAACGCAACTATAAGCTACAGCCTAAGAAGTGTTCGTTTGGTTACGAACAATTAGACTTCTTAGGCGACGTGATATCTAGGGAAGGTATATGCATCAAGGACGATCGTATACAGGCTATATTTTATCTCCAATTTACAAAAACACTACGTGGCCTCCGTCGTGTTATTAGGATTATAGGATTCTTTAGACGTCATATTAAGGACTAGCCAGCTATCGCGAAACCTTTATATGCACTTACGGAGAATGGAAAACATTTTATTTGGACTCAGACCGAGCAAGATGCGTTTGACAAGTTAAAATTAGCAGTAACTTCAAATCCTATACTTATGTTTCTACACCCAGAAGGAAAGCTAGACCTCTACACGGACAGTAGCTCCGAAGCAATCGGCGCAGCTCTACTTCAAACGTTAGGAAATCAAGTTGGGGTTATAGCATACTTCTCTAAATCTTTCCATAAAACCCAAATGAATTGGTCCGTGACACATAAGGAGTGCTTTGCTATCATAAAAAGCATCGCGAGCTTTCACCATGGTCTCCATGGTACGGATTTTAGAGTTCTTACAGACCATTCTTCACTAAAATGGCTCATGCAAGCCAAAGACCCTAAAGGTAAATTAGCACGCTGGGCTACTAGTCTTTACCCTTACTCTGTTACCATCTGTCATATTCCCGGAAAGCACAATCAGTTAGCAGACGCTGTCAGCCGGAATCCAATTGAAGAAATACAAGCGGTAGAAAATATAAGATCTTTTTCTATTAAATCAAATGCCGATCCAGAACTACTAACAGTCAATGAAATCGAAAACAACGAACCTTTATTTTCTTTCGTTGAACACTAAAAAACAGACCTTTGAACAACTTCAGCGTCAGGATGATAACTTGAAATGTATCATTGATACAATTTAATTCAACTAAACCGAATCTCCAGAAGTTCCATATAAATTTTCAAAGGATTATGCTTTAATCAATAAAATTTTGTATTATGCCAATTATAATGAAATAGGGCCTTTCTGGTTGTTATTAATTCCGGATTGTTTGAAGTTACAAGTTTTTAAAGATATTCACGAGACCGATTTATCTCACTTATCATTCCATAAGACTTATTACATTATCCGTTCTCGTTTCTTCTGGATTAGTATGTATAAAGATAGCCGTAGATTTTGTAAGGCTTGTCAACCTTGCCAGTTCAATAATACCCCTCATGTCGGGAGAACTGGTCCATTAATGACAAATCTTACGCCGACGGATCCGTTTCATACTATTGCTATCGATTTCATTGGAGGACTTCCACTAACCCGTCGTCGCAATCGATATCTTCTTACAGTCGTCGATCTAGCCACTAGATGGATCGAAGCAATTCCAAGAACTGACTTGACGTCAGATACAGTAATTAACAAGTTGGACAATTGTTTTTTACGCTTCGATCACTGTAAGGAATTAATTTGTGATAATGCCGGCAGTTTTACATCTACTAACTTCCTTAATTTCTGTTCCAACAAAGGCATTAAAGTGAATTATATCAGTCCGTATTCTGCTGCTAGTAACACCTATGCAGAACCTCCCAATGGCATGTAAATAAAGCATGTCCCAGGTCATGGACAGATTGGAATAATTGTGTTCCTGCTATAACCAGAAACTATAATATTTCCCTGCATTCAACAACAGGATACTCTACCTTTAGACTATTATACGGTTTAGAGCCCCATTCAGTTCAGGTAGCTAAGTATCCAATTAATCAGTAAAACCTCAGTTGTGCAGACAAACGTTTTCAATTATTACGTGACAGGACACCGGCTAATGAGAATTCTTGTTGTTACCAGTTACATAACAAGGTACAATTCGACAAGTCTCATCCTCACATCGAATTTAACATCGGGGAACGTATTCTCGTTAAGAGTCGAGAACGTCTTGTCGGTGCCAAGGCTTGTTTTAAATTGAAATGGGAAGGCCCATACCGTATCATGGATCAGTTAGACCCCTTAAAGTATTTAGTGGACAATATGTCGTTATTGTTAGCGATTCATTTAAGGAACCAGAGGTAGTTTTGCCTCCAGAGATCGAAGGCTCACACACAATACCTCTAGTTCCACCTATCGTCAAACCTCCAGAACCTCCAATAATTCAGGTTTCTCCAGTCCCACCTATCGTAAAACCTCCAGAACCTCCAATAATTCAGATTCTCCAGTCCCACCTATCGTGGACACTCATATAGTTCATTCGCCAAAACCCTTAATCACGCCCCCAGTAGTTTCACCAATCCCTGGATGTACCTCCAATGTTTGATGCTCATCCAGAATTAGATAATGATTGGTTTAACACTACTAAATATACACGAGATTATGAATAGTTTGCGTCTAGTTCTTCCCCTGAAACGTTCTCTGATGATTCTGACAACACGATCATTGAGAACATTAACGATGATACTGTAAGTAATACCAACGAAATTGGTAATAATACAAATTTATTGAACAGTTCTAACACGTTCTATGATAATTTCAATCCCGTTATTTACACTATTATTAATCCTGGTCACGCTGATCAGAGTAGTACCCCGAAAACTACTCAAGATCCGCTACCCAGTCCTACTGTACAAAATGTTTCTCCTACTTCTAGCATAGTCAGTAATAATTCTACTACATCTTTGAGATTCTCTTCCCGTGTTACCAAACCTCCTCTACGGCTTGACCCCAGGGATCCACAGACTTATAAGATGAAACGCATTCATACGTTTGATAATGTCACATCATTTTTTAATTCCTTATTACATGAGCTATAAAATTCGATTATATCATAGCATGTCGTCTTACGAGGAATATATGGACCTTGATGCCGTTCCAAGTGGTTACAGATGCACTGGAAGAGATGCTTCTTAACTCTCCGATACGGCCCCCTCCAAAGCTCCTTTCCCCATTGAACACTCCACCGAACTTCCGCTATCCCGTTGAACCTCCTGTAAATACCTGTACTACCCTTGTTCTCGAGGTCCCACCAGACGTTCCTGCATGCCGTTGAGATCGTCGAGCTTGACGATTCCCTACCAATTCCAATCTTATTGACCACAACTTCAAAATCCCTATTGTTCCACCACCCAGACAACGCCTGACTCCCGTTAAAAGACTTTCCGTACCATCCACCATACCTAAACCACCTCATAAACTACCGACCTCAAGCTCACCTCAGCCTCCGACCAAACCTTATGTCCCTGTTAAATCACCGTCCACACCACTCACTTTACCTCAACCACCTCTCAAAAGACCCCGAGCCGAGTTTCCTTTAAACCAATCCCGAGTCTGCCTTATCCCTCCTAACTTCAAAGGTCCCCTGCAGAGGTCCTTACCCAAACCTCATGCCAATCCTAAAACACAACAATTCCCGCAAAGCACTCTGCCCGGTGCAAGGAAATACCGAGAAGGACGAGGGCTTCAGAGGCGTCGCGATATGAAGTGCCGTTTCTGCCGAGACAGACACTCTGGTATTTGTGATCAGCGTCGGCTTCAGAGTCCTTCAATTCCGATGTCGGAATTGTATCGGACCGGTGATGGTGTAACGGTATGCTACTATTGTCGACAACCAGGGCACTATATGGACAATTGTCCAAACCATTATCCACGTTTTGGTGGTTCAGGTGGAGGGATCGCCTGATGATAAGATGTTTTTGCTTTCGTTTTCATTTGTTCTGAGTAAAATATTTGTGTCCGTGAGAAGGGGAACGTCACGGGAAATTATTAAATATCGTAAAACGTATTTACCAAGATTTTGTTTGTGTTCATTTAAATAAACTATTCAGTCATACTAAAATGATCTCAAATTTTAGTAACATTATATTATAAAGTTTCGATAGATAAAATATTTGTGTCCGGGGGACTCGGTCGCCCTGGGATTATCTAATGCAAATATTTATGCATGATTGGATTTTCTCATTCTCACCTATATATGCATTGTCTGTGCAATCGGTAATTTGTTTATGTACTTGCTAACGGTGTTCTAATTTTGCTTGTTTCCAAAGTTACCCGGATGTTGTAAGAAAAAGTAAATTACGCTTCTCAATTTGGGATCTTTCCTGACCTTCGGTTTGAAGAGTTTCTTTGCTAAGACAAATACTAATACGTAATCCGTCTCCGCAAATGTAAACACATTATTCAATAATATTCTCATGCATTTTTAGCAGTGATGGTTAATCGGTTAATAACTGTTAATGTTAACAATATAATTACGGCTGGCGAAAATAGTTTTTCTGGATTTTTCCACTGTAATGTAAAGCTTCATTAAGCATGGTTAATATAATTATTAGCACTAGCATTGCTTTTACTAATTCCCGAACAGTCTTCGTAACGTTTGTTTCCAGCAAACATTAATATGACTTCATGCAAGTATGTACAAAATAAATAATTTGTAAGTAACCAGTAAAAATAGGTATAATGGCAACTTGTTCCAAAATCAAAATGAAGTATTGTGAAATTTGTAACTGAAGATTTCATTTAAAATTAATCACTAATTAAAAAAGTAAAATGAAATCTAACATGGAAATCAGTGTTACAAGATGTAAAATCATGAATTCCGGGACAATTTTTTTTGTAATACAAAATTTTAAGTTATCTAGTTTTATGGGGAAAAACATAGTAAGTAGTATTTAAGTAATATTTAAATTGTTCGTGTGAGTGTGTAACTGGTGTCACTCACTCACGTCACACTCACTCCTCTTTTCACAATTTTTGTGATGAGGAGAGTCCAGGGTGTTATATCCCAGGAGTGATGACGTCAGGGAAGGGACAACAGGTTACCTGCAAAAATTAAAATGTAGGTCATGAGAGAAAAGTGTAAACAGACCGTTTACATTTTTCTCTCATGAAATGTTATGCCTCCCTCTTTCCCTATCCTATAAAAAGTTAAAAATGTACTTACCTTATGTACCTTCCTAAGAATCCCGGACCCCTTCCTAGGTATAAATAGGGCTGTTTCTCCAAAAAGGTCAGACTTGTAATGAGTTTCCTGTCCGTAAGTTGCTTACGGTGAACTTTCCGGGGAAATCCCAGGCTCTGTTTTCCGACCTCTGGTCTGGATTAATTTAAACCGCGGTTTTCCCGCTGGTCTTACCTAAGCCCTACCTATAAAGCCCTCCGTCCAATCACACTCCAGTATCTTTTCCGGTGGTGAATTTAAAAATTCACCCAGACCGGTTACCTGTTGTCGTTGGAGTATT
Organism: Allacma fusca; assembly: GCA_947179485.1. Classification (NCBI taxonomy): domain Eukaryota; kingdom Metazoa; phylum Arthropoda; class Collembola; order Symphypleona; family Sminthuridae; genus Allacma; species Allacma fusca. The sequence continues at coordinate 31,219,897 of OX359248.1, forward strand.
GTATTGTTGCTTTTTTGGGGGAAATTAAATTAAAAGTACATTTTTTCGAGTTTTATTTTGAAATTTCGATTTTCTTGTGTCCGGAAGTCCCAGGTCTGAATAGGAAGACTATATGTAAGTTGTCTTTTGGTTTTTATTATTTTTTGGGAAGTTTAATTTTTTATAGTGTCACTGGGTCAAGCTAAACCTTCCCTCCTTAACTATACCTAAATTGGACATCCTAGAATTCCTTCCCTAGATTAAATTAAAAGATTTGAGTCCGGTCTTAGGACACGGATATTTAAATAAAAGCCTTAAATAAAATTATAGCGTGGTCCTCAACGTTTTGCCCCCTTTTTAAATAATTAAATTCAGGTTTAATTAAATTACCCCTTTTCGTTTTGTTGTTTAAATTTAAAGTAGACTTTTATTGAATTCAGTGTAACTCGGTTACATTATCCCCCTTAAAATTAAAGTTATTTTTGGCTCCAATCAATTAATTTTAATTAAATTAATTGAAGTAGGTAACTACGTACGCCGAGTGAGCCTAAATTAGTAAAGTAGTTAGTTATGTATGCCGGTGCAGCATAACTTATTTTCGTTTAGTTTTGAATAATACCTGTGTAAACCCTCACAGTTCGTTTTATTACCGATAAATGGTTTAGTAGAACCTAGTACCTGTACCTGGACCCAAACCTTGGGTACCTCAAAAGTGTGAACCTGTACCTGAAAATGTATCCATTTAACAGGTTCAAATTTTTCGACCCTGAACCTGACCCAATTGCGTTTTTGTAGTACCCGCACCTGATTAGTACCTGAACCCGAAAAAGTACCCAAAAGACGACCTGAACCCGGGTAATTTTAGACCGTACCTGAACATGTTTTGGGTACTTGAGAATCAGAACTCTTTTATTATTTTATCTTGTGTTAAAAGTATAATTGGGTATTTGCAGTACAATATATATTTGAAATGAATAATAATCCTTGTTCACTGGTTCCTGGGACAACCTGCCATTGCTTTGCGATGGAAATCATCTTGGAAGCTTGAAATTCTCCGTCCTTTAACTTTCAATCAATGAACCCAAACATTCACAATCCCCACAATTTCACGGGTATAAAATATTGCACCCAGAAAGGACCCAAAATTATTGTGTCCAAAATACATGCACCCATACTGAACCTGAACCCAATTACCCGGGTGTGACCTGAACCCATGTGATGCACTATACCCAACGCTAATCCATTTCGTCTCCTACATCAATATTTTTGTAATTAGCACGTAGATTACAAAAATCTTGATAGAGTTGATCAGTTGAAAGTTCGGTTTTCAACTCATTAGCTAAATTGGTAAACTGAGAAGATTGAATCAAATTCGATCATGGATAATGATAACAATTTCAGTCTGGAGAGTATATTTCCGTTCGAAAAAACAAAATGAGTAGTTAGGTACTGAATTGACTTGTGCAGGAAATTATCCGCATCGAATGTAAAACTTTTTGCTGCTTCCAAATAATTTGACAATCGAATTGGCTTTGCTTCCGTAAAAGCAATATCTCTCTCTCTAAGCCTGACAATACTTCGAAGACATCAGAATTTTCAAATTCTTGTTATTAATATCAATCAGATTAAAGCAATGCATTACGTACTTTGGTACATAATTAAGTGTGAACGCTTACTCCAGCCTGCAGGGAGAAACAGTCGACGTATGAATTTTTTGCATTGACGTTTAATGCAATGAAGAGTGGGAGCAATTACCAGAAATGTATAACAGGGAGCGTGCAATGTCAAAATTAGTTTCCGGTGTTTATAAACGCACAATGAATGGTGCTGGCAAAGAGTCATGTTTTCTAAGCATGTCCCGGAATTATGCATTTCCCAAACTGTTTGTGTCAAGGAATGCTCTTTTAATTCCTCCGGGACAAACGCATCGATTCCGGGACAGTTTGGGTCAATCCGGGACATCTGGCAGCACTGATGGAAATACGGAGCTGTTTTTATTTGTTTGCATTTGGATGTTTGTGTATCATTATCAAAAATACATTTAGATAATTTATCTTTTTCGCGAATGTTATAAAAAGAACAGTTGTGATATCCTAAAAGGTGCTTCATATCCGTCGGCAGTGTACATGCACGCAGTGCAGTAACTTTACAAAAAACTCTCAGGTTACCGAAATATATTTTGATGCGTATAATTAGCTGATTACAGTATTTATGTTTTTAACACGTTTGGCTATTATGCACATGATGAAATAAACGCAAATTTCTAAAACAAATAAGTATAAATATTTTACGATTTCATGAAACGATTTTTGGATTTAAGAAACTTAATCCAATTGTAGGAGATGGCTGTAAATTGTAAAAGTGACCACGATTTTTAATAACTGATAATAACGTTATTGTGATTCGGTTTGTTATTTTGTTGCAGTACTCTCAGTTATACACCATTACTTACTCTTTACTCATAATTTTATCTCTCATGATGTCCAGTAAGTACTTGGGTCGGAGTGTAATATTTACTCTTTACTTACTTATTCGCAAACATAAGCTGATATTACTTACTCTATACTTACTTTTGCCTGCATAGTACTCAAGTAATACTTACTCATTTTAAAATATAATCCACATCACTCCCATCTTTGGTAGTGTAGTCAACGACTCAAGTTTAACGAGTTGCATCGTCGCAAGCATTTAAAGGCATTATTAGCCTGTGGCCTGTGTTATCTGCCTCCATAAGCCATATATAAGTCATGGATATTGTCGGAGAACATTTTTTCTATGGTAGTTACTCCAGTTAAGAAGAGTTTACTTACTCAATACTTACTTTTTGATACTTCGCAGTTCGTCTTACTTACTCATTACTTACATTGCACTGGGGAATGAGTGTTCGTAATTACTCATTACATACTTAAGCATCAACCTTTTTAAAATTACTTACTCATTACTTACTCATACTCGCAGATGTGAGCACGAGTAAGTACAATACTCACTTACTCACTTTATGAAAAATTCGAGTAATGAGTAAAATTGAGAGCACTGATTTGCTGTCCAGAGGTTTCGGTTTACGTTAAGTTTTAGTTAATCAAGTGGAATATGTTAAACGTTATTTCTCATTAACCGTTACTAGGATTTTATCGATAATAACGGAGTCTGTTTTTTTCACAAGAGCCATTCTATAGTGAAAAATTTTTTGGGCTATTATTATTATTATTTATTTACTGATCGAGCGCATGGCTCTTAATCAGGACTCATTATGTACAAAATAATGTCATTAACGTTATTCAATAACGTTACCCATCACTGATTTTTAACACAGGTTTGTATCTCCGGAAGTCTCTTATGTAGATACGGATAAAAACTTCGGTCCATTTTCGGGGCAACTTGAATGTCCCATGGAAATACGCTCAAAATTACTGTAAACACCCTCTAATGAATCCCCATTAATTGGTTACAAATATACCCCACCGAAAAAAATATTCAAGGCCACACCCTTCATGAAAACAAGGTAAGATCAGAAATTCCTTTTCTTCCGCATTTTTCTCGCGTTTGCTCTTGAAGCTGAATTTCCTCAACCTTGTCCCGGATCTTTCCCGGTCATTGGCCACGTCCAGAATTCTCAACGTAGTGTCCCATCTCATAGCTCCCTAGAGAGCCCATTAAATTTCCTATAAACCAGTGTCAAAACTTATTCCAAAAAATATTTTCGACAAGAATCATAAAATGTAGAAATTAACATTCTGTAAGAAACAACGTTTCATGACCCCACAAATATGAACCCAGGTAAGTAAAGTAAATTTTTCGAAATCCGGAACTACATTTTCAACAAATTGGGAAAGTCAAATTTTTTTGAAGTCAGTCCCTTATGTGGGTTCGAGGGGGGAAATGATTATCGCCACACGGTATGTGTTACCATGTAGGAGCTTCAAATATGATCACAAACTCGCGAATCTCACTTCTATGGATGTACTCACTGTGTAAACAAAAGTACTGTGAGAGAATGCGACACATGGGAAATGAAACGTGTGAGTGTGAGACCGGTTAATGCCTATGTGGCCTTATTGCATCACGGCTCTACGGTGTCATGATACGTGGCGGTAAATTCAAACCAATGTATTTTTAAGGGTGCAGATTTAAGGCAAGAGCTGGGCGCTGATGTGAGGTGAGGAGTTTTATATCCCACGAGCACTGCACAGCCAGCAAATTGCTGGCTTAGCGAGGAAAATGTAAAAATGGTAGACAGTAAATAACAGTTGTATGCAATAGCTAGCTGCACAACCCTAGTAAATGTGTAGACTAATGTACGGTAAAACGATTTTTTCATTTAATTTTGCTTTAAATTTTTTAAAATGATTCTCTCTTCTAATCTGAAAGAGTGAGTGGGCCGTCTTGGTTGTGGACGGCTGCCCGTGCAATGTCGCCGCCCTTGCTACTGTATAATGCTTAATTTTTTTAGAATAATTTTCATAATTTATTATATGATAAATTATATGCGCGAATATTTGAATCTTACCATCACGGAGACAGAGACGGAGACTATAATCCACTCCTTCAACTTAGAAGAGAGGATATACATGGTATATGTATATACAGCAAGCAAGTCGAGAAGAAGAGCTGAACTGAAACTCTCTAATCTGTTGCAGAAGAGAGCTTTTCCAGTTCCAGCTTGCTGTGTTTCTCGGCTTGCTTACTTCCTAACTTGCTGTATATACCACCGGCTTGCTTCGCTATATAGTGAAATAGCATCGTACATAGCGGCTTGCTTTACAGTGACTGAAATGAGCGCGCGAATATTTGATTCTTACGACCACTTTCACTTTCACTATCACTATCCACTCCTTCAAATTAGAAGAGAGGATAAGTACTTAAGTAATTTAATTTGAATTGAGAAAGTAGTAAATAAATTATTACTTGCTTATTATACTTACCGTTGTAATAGTTGTGTATGGACGCTCGTCTTTGATTCAATTGACTGGAGTGTGAGGATTTAATTCCAAAAACTTGAATTAGTTGTTTGTTGGGAGCAGATTGTGATAATGTGGGGAGATACGATTCTGATCCTTATAATTTCCATCATCACCGCTTTCTTCGGTGAAGGTACTTAATATTATTAATTATTTTATGTATTTAATGAAAGTGATAATTATTTGACATTTTGTGGGGATAATAAGTGTATATTTAACATTTGCAGGTGTGACATGGGCAATGGTATACAGGACGGAAAAGTATCAAAAGTTAAAGCAGGAGGTGGAACGACAGTGCAAGAAATGTGAGTGATTTGTAACAAAAAATGGTAGTTCTTTTTTTATTAAGAAATAATTGTGAATTTTGGGGAATAGTATGAGTGATGTGTAAATGTTTCCAAAATGCACAGTGGAGAAGAGGAAGGAAACTTCGGAGTCAATTATAGTGAAGAACCAGAAGAAGAAGTTGGAGCGTGAAGAAGAAAAATTGAAAACAAATACTCGTGATCTCTCCTTGGTCAAAATGAAATCCATGTTTGCCATTGGTATTGCCTTCACAGCTCTGCTAAGCATCTTCAATTCCATGTAAGTTTAAAATTAGGGAGTGTTTTGGATTGTAGTTGATATGTAGAAGATTATTCTGCAGTAGGGTAGTGTAATTCTTTTTTCAGATTGTCAATATGATGTAGATACTTGTTCATGTGTTAATTGATCATATGGTAATTAATTATAGGTGTTACATGTTGAGTGGTGTTATTTTTTAGTATCCAATGGTTTTAAGGGTATTATTTTGTTTCTAGATTCGATGGGAAGGTTGTGGCAAAACTGCCTTTCACACCGATTTCTTTCCTGCAAGGTATTTCACATCGAAATCTCCCCGGGTCGGACTACACAGATTGTTCGTTTATTTTCCTGTACATCTTGTGCACCATGGCCATTCGTCAGGTATGGATATAGCGTAGAATGAATTTTAAATTCCTAGTCGCATTGCATGGTGGATTTATCTGATATGTAATTCATTTTGGGTTTGTGTAGAATGTGCAAAAGCTACTTGGGTTTGCTCCTTCCAGGTAATTGTTTTTTAATGATTCACAAATAATACGTTGGCTATGAAGTCGACGACTGTTGTTGAAATGCTGCAGATTGCCTTGGTAACATTTTTGTGACCATTTTAATTTCCAGAGCTGTCAGCAAGCAGTCCGGCAACATGTTTGGGCCTCAGCCAACGAAATAAATTTACCCTGTGGACTACGAATTGACTGCTTGTTGTGTCAAAGTTATATCATTGAATTGACTTTAAATTAAAGCTATAATAATTCACCTTCCAAATAATAGTTCGAGTCAGTATATAAATAGGACGAATTAAATTTCGTTACTAATCAATCGTGTCCTTAAATGATATTGGGAAATCCTGTTGGTAGATGTTGATTTCCATATTTGTATGCAGGAATGTCGTGGAATAAAAAAAAACTTGAGCCTGAAATATTTGTGACGTATCTCGGTGGTATATAATACTCACGATTGATGAGCTGAGTTTGCAAATCTAGATGTATAGCTAATTGAAAACAAATAATTCATATTTATGCGAAAGACAAAATTTTAATTTACTAAAATCTTCAGTTTTAAAGAATGTTCTTTTCTACAACTTTTCTACCCACTATTAGCCTATCCCAAGCGAATCGACTTAGATCGATATTGCGGAACTCCCCATCCAAAATCATTTCCGCGATGGCTCGACCAACAGCTGGAGCTTGCTGAATGCCTAAATTGTAGTACGAAATATTATCATTTTTTTTATTTTATTTTTCTTTATTTCTGCATCCATAATAAGTTTTCGCACTGAGTAGAGTTAAACGAATTTACCATGTCCACTAAAGCCGCAAGCGAAGTAAAGATTATAGTAGAAAGGATGTCCACCAATGATGGCGTTCTGGTCGAAGTAGTTATAATCATAGTATCCTGCCCATGCAGATTTTATTTTCACATTATTGAAAGCAGGGCAGCGGTTAGCAATATTTGGCCATAAAACATTGTCGAAAAAGGAATAATCAACATCCAGGGTTTCAGTTTCAGGCTCCTCATCATTTGGCGGTGATTGTCCGCAGATGAAGTAGTTTGCTAATCCTTCTCGTCTATAATGGTACAAAAAACTAACCATGAGTAATTAAAAAAATAAACCAAGAACCAAAATGATTAAGCTGATTATGTAACCTGAAGTATGCTCCAGTATGATCAATAACCATGGGACAATTCAAACCGGGCCCGTCTTTATCCGGAGCATGATAATGATACACATAGCGTTTTCTAAAAATCAAAATTCACTATTAGTTAAAGTGTAAACTTCGAAAAACAACTTGAAAACGTTCAACTGAAAAGAAATCAAGACTTCAAGTCGTTGTATAATCAAGTAACTATGCATACTGATTGCGAGTGCGATTTACTCTAACCTTGGTTCAACTGGAAGGGGAACACTAAGCAATTGCTCTCCTCTTCCAATTCTAGCCATTTCTGCGATTTTGCCCGATTCATGTCCAGCCGCGACGATCGCAAAAGCAAACTTGACAGTTTTCAACTCACCTTTGGTGGTTTTTATAAGTATTTTGTCAATGCCTTCGTATGGTTCACCTTCCTCCAAAGTAGAAATAGTCAGGTCAGTCCTAGATCTGAATTCAAAGCCAACAACTTCTGCTTGGACATATTCTACATCTAATGCCATTGCTTTCCGTTTAAACCCATACAGCAATGACCACGGATCAAACCTAAATGAATTTATGAAAGTCATTAGTGAAACAATCGTACTGACTCCTGCTGAAATAAACAAACTGTGGAGGTAACTACCATCCTTCATGTTGAATTCCATGTGTAGCAAGCGCAATATCGTCTGTGTTAATCCATGGAAACCTCTCCTTTAATTTAGTAGGGCTTAGTAACTCAACCTTCGCCCCAAGTGACCTAAATAAAGTGCCTCAAAATTAATTTTGCAGATTCTTGAGTATAGAATAAATGCTATAACTGTACGACAATTAATAAATAAATTATTGCTTAAAACTTACGTTTGTAAAATCTGGTTTTTGTGGAGTTGTTCAGCCCCTGCCTCACTGGCAATGTAAAGATACCCCTGTGGATGAAAATGCATGTCTGGACCAGGTGAGTCTTCCACGGCCAAGTGTTTAGGAGCATTTCGCAGAAATTCGGCACCAAACAAAGACATTTCAACATTTTCTTTCAGTGAAAATTGAGTTCGTACTCCACCAGCTGATAACACCGTAGAGGATTTTGAATACTGCAAATATTTGGTAATCAAAATAGCATTATCACAGTTGTTTATGAAATTCCTTCAAATAGTATAGTACTTTTGTTACTTACACTAGGATCTTTCTCAATAACCAATACTTTGAGACCGGCTCTAGGAATTCTTTCCTTCAAAAAATAAGCTATTGCAGACCCCATAACACCGCCACCGATAATAGCGATATCAACATGAGTTGAAAAATCGTCAAGAGGAGGTGCTTCTGGGTCAAACATTTGTTTAAAATCATTTTTAACAATATTTTTGACTCTCTCCATGGGATGAATTCGTTCTGGTGGTTGGACTTCCACGTAATCATCATCTTTCTGTACAAATTAATATCAATAATAATTTAGAAAAATGAACTACATTACCAAATAAACTTCAACGACAAGAGGTAAAAAAACTCAATTACTGTAGTTAGGAATCAGCTCACCTTTTTCAGCAGATAATTTGATGTAGAAAAATTTCTGACGAATCTGGGTTGAAACTTTGTTAGTTTAGTTCTAATCAATCCAAAACCCAATGTCATCGCCATTTTCTATATTCTGATAAATTAAAAAAAAATAGTTTAATACCAATATTTAGCACTGACGATACGACATCCTTTATACCTATATACTCTGGAATTTATCTAAAGTGGCAACCAATACTACATTACAGTAATAATAAATTTATGATAAAAACCAGACTATAACAATTTTGTAGAGTTGTCCATCACTTTTATTCATAACATTCTACTTTTATACAAAAATGTAAGACAGTATAGGCAAAACTATTTTAGGAATTTTTAATAAAGCTGTCCATTTGAGCACAACGTTCCTTCAAAGACTTATCAGGGTAATCACTACCCCACAGGAGTATGAGATGCAATTCAGTTCGAAAAATATCTTGTAAAACAATATCATCCACACTGGTTTCCGCCAGCTGCCGCTCCAAATTTCGACGCTGTATTGAAGACCATGATGCTAAAGACCGAATCTGTTTTAAGTGATTGCAAAAAAACTGAAGCTGACTTTCTTCAGCGCTGATGCAAGTGGACGGCATCATTTCCATGACATCTTCGAGAATTAATGCTACCAGAAATAATTCCGAGATAGTTGTTATCGGGGGATAACATTCAGTTCCTGTAAATGAGAAATTAATATAAATATCCATAAACTAAGACATACTACTTAAGATGTTTCATCCTCATATGCAAATACAGGTGTAGGATTAAAGTGAAGGTCCTTACCCTTAACTAACCCTTGATACGCTGCTCTAAATATCGTTTCAAAATTAAAAGTTGCTGTTGTGAACTGTTGTCTGAGTTGCAACCAGTTAATATTCCCATCAGATCGTGTAATTTGGGGCATCAAAAGTCCCCTCATTATAGAGGCAAAGGAAAAAAAGTTTCCCACAGAAGATTTCAATTCTCCAGCAATATTGATCCACTTATTAATAGTTAGCTCGGGGTTATCAGCCATTACTATCGTTGCAACTACAAAATGTGAGAAGCTCAATGACCTTTCAATGATATTATTCCAGCGGTGCTGGGAGTCGTGGAACAATTTTTCGTAAATTTTCTTCCCATCACTTAATTCATTAGCATCATTGTTTTCAATCTTGCTAGTATTTTCAAGATCATCAACAGAGCCTTCATTTCCTGTCAGTAAATTGTAGTCCAACTTTGTCAAATGAAGAGCAGCTGAACGGTCGCTTGACTCCAATAATCTGGCTATGATTATCTATTAATTAAAGGTAAGATTTTTATAAAACTCACACTTCATACTTCCATATTTTTCCTTTGTAAAATATATAAAATAATTATAAAATAAATAAGTTTACCTGAAACAAGCCCCTATCCAGTTTCACATTGTCGTCATTAGCAGGCAACAATATGCTTGAAAATAAATTTAAATCAAAATTACTCGAGGACACTTTCTCCCAAATATTTCCGCCACTATTTTCATTTCTCTCATTCTCAATTCTGTTCAAAAGTTTTTCAGGAATGCTTTCCAATTCTTCAATAAGACCTACAGGAGGACTCAGGTTCAGAGACTTCTGTTTTAATCTTTCTAAAGTTGACACTTTTTCCACAATGGAGAATACAGGCACAGGCTCGGATTCCGCCCTGCAAATCGACACATAGTCGCTTCTCACTCCTTCGACAATAAGATTTTTCTGCACGGCCTTTAGTAAAGGAGAAGTTCGATTTCTGTAATAATTGATAAAATCATGCACATGTACATACATACATTCACAGGAGTTCGAGATTTCCCACATGACGATTAATGATGATTTTGTGATAAAACAAAATATTCTGTATTTCCTCGAGTTCAATACATTCACTCTAGTTTTTATAACCTTGGATTGGTAATGAGAGCTCCAGAGCCCGCGGAAATGGCAATACCACTACCCACATGATAGGTTATCAGATCCGGAACAGTGTCGAAGCTGTCACTCTCAAAACGAAAGCGTAATTGCTCATAAATTGTATCTTTCTGAACGACATCCTGAAAAGAGTCCAAGTTCAATTTCAGACTTCCTGCATTGCTCAATAATCTCAACAAGCCATGCAATGTCTCCTTTCCTAGAAATAATAAAAATAGCTTCGCAAAAATCCCACTCAAGTCTTTCACAAATCCCCGCAATCACATACAAACAATATTAAAATTATGCAAATAGTAATGTAGATACTCGAGAACATTAGACTTAACATTTTATAAAATACTCTAAACATGCAAATTATGAGGAAATGTGCTAATACAATAATTACTAGAAAAATCTCCAAGAGAACATTTACTTACTTTATGGATAAGAAAGTGAAGATTTGCATTATCCCAGCGGCATGAAAGAACGACATCCCCAGGCCTCCCAGAACTGCTACAATCTCTAACGAGGAAATCCCCATTATTCAATAACTGAGCCTCTGCCTTCTGACGGCTCATAGCCCCATGATACCAAGCATGAGCTCGGATATCCCGACTGTCTAATGACAATTCCCACTCCAAAATTTCCCGAACACCGTTACTATTAACGCTGCTCATTATATCGTAGGAAAGGGAAACCAGTTGGTTTATAAATATCCCTACAATCAGTTAAATTTAGGAGGATTAATTGCAAGAAAACTTACACAATTTATACGGACTATTTATTGTAAACAAGAGAATCAAGTGAGCGTCCATGGACTCGTGGTTACTACAAAAGTACTGCAGTTTCAACCCCGGGTCCGGCTTGTCTGCATAGCATTAGTGTTCATCCTCAAAACCAACGCTCCGTAGTGGAAGGGCCACCCTAATTCTATCGATTTTTACCCTGCTCTTCCTCGCTACGTACAGTACTTCCCTCCAGTAGTGCCTTCAATGCCGTTTCAATTTACAGCAAAAAAGAATATGTCACCAGCTGATAGACGGGATTGCTTTAACTCACTAATTTATAATAATCAGTGTCACTTATTCTGTTGCATTTTTTCCGCGACATAAATAACACTGTTCATATCATAACAACTCCTATCAAAATGCCCCTGAATCAATTACCCTTCCTTACAGAGGAATATGAAAATGTGAACAGCTCAATGAATAATACTACAAGCACATATTTATTATATTTACTTCAAAACATTTTTTTAAATATTTCATTCTATTGCGTTATGAGACCCAATTACCAGTAGGGAAATTATCCCTTATTGCCCCTTTTTATGTGATACTGGAAACTCAGGACAGAACAGTAAGATCAACAATCAATGTGATTTTGTGCTGCTCGGAAGGTTTCAATTCATAATAAGAGATGTCTCCAAAGTTGGAGTTTCCAGAGTCAAAATGGTTTTGTGTGCTACAGTAAGTAGTGTAGTACCTTCCCTCATACTACGACTTCACGGCTTTCCCACCTTGTAAATATAACAAATCCGATAAGCAGAAAAGTACAGCACATAAATAGTACTCCAATTCATGAACCCCAAAACAGCCCCAGCCAGTGCAATAGTACTCACATTCCCCTTCTACTTAACTGTTTAACAATACATTATATTTTGACTCGATGATCATTTTGTTTTCACAGGAGAGGCGCTGACCATGAAATAAAATTTAGAAACGTATCAAGCCCCCTCCGTAATCAATTCAATTTTTTTCCGTTTAGTCGGTAAATGGTCAACGTGGGCGACAGTGACTGGGGAGGAAAAAACCCTGATATTATCAAGAAGTAGTGCTCTGTGATTACTTGATACGGCCCGTCTAAATACCCAGTACCTACTTAATCCAAGAGAAATCGTAGGATATTTTATTTGACAGCTAGATATTTAGTGTAATTAAGTCATTCCCTGGGAAACTTTATGCCTTGTTTCTATATTTTACACTATAACATTTAAGAGTCCAACCACTGGCAATTAAAGTGAACCTCTGGTCTGTATTTACTGGCCACTTTGGCCACTTAGATTGACGACCTCCCGACGGGTTCCTCTTTTCTCCCAGTCGACGGTGGCTAAGTAGTAAATATGCATACATTAATTTAATAATGAGTGACGTGTAAGTATATCCAAGCAAGGAAGAATTAATAAAATAGATGACGCGAAGCACCTTCATAGCACAATTCCCTTCCAGAAAAAATTACAAAATAATTGTAATATGCTTACTACAGGATTGGGATATATATATGTCCAATTCATAGATTTAGACCCTATCAGAGTCATTTCCCGTGTGACATATGCATACGCACATAAGAATAATTAAATATGCTCAAAATGAGTAAAAATTGCATTTCCATGGATTTAATTAGTGAAACATTATGCGCACACCAACTAATGCCAACTACTAATAAGTGGCATGGTAGGTAAAACTACCGCAGTTAATAAGTAAATCATTTCCATCTTTACCATACATAATGTACGTACACAATATAATACTTATGCAAAGCGTATATAGTATCACTTATACAGAGACACATAAAAACTGAATTTCCCCTACATTTATGCAGACCTACTCGAGGAAAATTCGAGACTATATGAATTATACACAGTTTTGGCCGAATTCCGCAATCCATAATAGCCAAATTAATTATTTATTGACTCCCGTGATGTAAACCTACAAAAAGTCTAATACCGCCTAACAAGCAACCAGAACTGCAGTAAGAAGAATAATAAAACTTGTCTTAAATTCGATTTATTTACCCTACATAAGAAATTAACAGGTAACTTGATGGTGAGAGTACCTAAACACAAACGTTTCCCTTGTCATCCCTTATATGTAGATACACCATCTATTTTGTAATACTGTCCTGTACGTATTACAATTTTAACTGGAACCGAACAACTGGGCTGATTAATAATGCTAATAATGTCAATCAACCCTTCTCCACTTGAAAATTCCGAAAGAATTCAAAACCAAAGACAATTTTGAACTTTTGATGAGGTTCTCCAGCTTTGGAGTTAACATCACCCCAAGGGAACTTGCCGACGAGGTTCCAAAAAACCAGAAAAGGGGACTGATAATGCAAGCGTTCGCGAGATCAAAATATAGTATTCATTTCATACTATTTTATAGTTATTTTTTTATTCGACATGAGCACTCCCAATAATCCTCTAAACCATGGAGTCTGCTGTCCCATACTAAAAATTCGAAAGGTACAAACCCTAGGCAGAACACCACACATTACGTACATACATACTATAGGCATGCACTTTGCAAGATCAGATATTATATTGGAAATAAAACGTATAAGCTATGGAAACTTGGTGTCTCATTATAAAGAGACTAACTATATATAAGTAAGTAGAGTCTACCTCTGTACATAGTAACAATCCACTTGGAGACAAAATAAACTGAGACCATGTGACATTCCCTATGACTGATTGTGATAAACTACATTGAGGTGAAGATGAAATGTGTCACATGGAAGACGCAACCATGAAAGACCATTTGAAAGTAAAATAAGACGACTGGCAGAGAGGAGAAGAAAAAGTGAAAGTCGTCCTGCATGCTTCAAGAGACCGTTAGGGAGCCCAGAAAATGTAAACGTGAATCTTCCCAACTGTTTCCCTTCCCAACATTTTCCATACAGGAACACACATACATACACTCACTTACACACAAATGCTAAAAATGTATTTTCTTTTTTTTTTTATGAATTTCATTCTTTTTATTAGAAATTTCTCAGGTTACAAAAACAAAACATTACATTTATGGTTTCGAAGGAGGAATATAGTATTACCTCGTGAATGTACGCAATACTATTTCCCATACCCCCTTGAACCAACGGGATGGGATGCTGTTTCCTTATGCACATCCACTTCTGGCCAATCCAGTCACTCAGTATTATGAGCCCTACCAGTTCCAGTCTGACTCCAGACTCCATATAGTTTGACTTTAACTAGCACACACTGATGTAAAAAAAAGTCAGGTGAGTTATAACCTCAAGTCACATCACCTAGTTCACATAACCATAAACGACGACTTGATGTTCTAGTACCTGAAGAAAGCAAAAATGTGACTATGTTGCTCCCCGATATACAAAATGAAATGCCGCTGTGCCAACTGCCAAGTATAAATACTCCTTTATTTAACATAAAACCGTGGCCTGTCTTCAAAGCTACTACCACAATACATGTACCCATATATAGATATACGCTCACTCAGTTATTTGTCAACCCTCTCCCAACTTACTAACTTGCTGGGACTCATAGTAAAAGTTGACATGTATAACTACTGTCTTTGAAAAATAACTTAAAAATATGCATACCTACGCCTATAACTACATGCATCATACAACCCGTTACTTACAGATCCGTAGCTTCCTCCAGAATACTCCCGACTCCCTGTGCCCACCCGTACATATAATTGTACTTCCTGGAGTATGACTTGTGAATGCATTTGTAAAGGGTCGGAAACTATGAATATAGGAAAGCATTGCAGACACAACAGAAATACATAGATCAAGGGCAGTTTTTACGATTGCATTCGTGGAGACTAGCAATTTTTCTCATGTCCCAGCAAACTGGCAGAGTCTTTTGCATGAAATATATCTGAGGGTGCACTTTGACTCTATGATGTTCACCGTCCAAATTGAATTTGTTCCGAGGGCATCTAGTCCTAGCATATTTATTTTACGCCCTGGCAAAAGGAGTCAAGGAATCGCATGCATGAAAAATGTCCCAGTGGAGGTTTCCACTCCAAAAATGTATTCATATTATACATGGCTCTGGAACTAACTATATGCGTTAACATTTGGATGTGTATGTACACACACACACACTTCCTACTCCTTTAAAACATACAGACACATATGTATATGTATATATGCACAGAGAGCAAGATAACAATATAAATATAATCTCGTTTTTCATTGAACACTGCTCCAACTCACTCATGGGATGAGTTTCCCATACCTTCTCGACATGGTATCACGTCTCTCTTACTCTCATCCCCATATCCCTGCCTGCATAAAACTAGATATATGTAGATACGCCGTGTGTCTGTAGCCAAATCTACAGAGAAATTCCATACCTCTATAAAATACACTCTCCCAGCATTTACTTACCATATCACCGACTTTTACTCACACCAAGTCTCCCAGTGTCGTTAACTGGTTGAAAACTTCGTTTGAGTTGGAAGAGGACGAGGAAGAGATACAAAATAAATATATCTATGATTTTACTACCCCCTACATTGAATCCTTTAGTGCTTATGGAAATTCACACTACGGTCCTGATACGCCCGTACAGTTACTCCATTTGTTTCAGTAAATTCAACCACGTGGATATGTAGATATCTAGATATAGATAGGTGGATCTCCATCTACCCTTACAGTACTATATCCACAACTTGAAGGGAGGCAGCGTTAAAGTTAGGTATCAGTTTCATTTCCCGAATTTGATAGGAAAAGGAGTAAAAGCGAGGAGACCATGTATAGGTGAAATAGAAAGTGAGATGGAGACGAGGAGGAGAAGTGGAGAACTTTGGTGAATTCGGAATTGAGGTGGATGTTGAATGGTGATGTGATACATGCAGTTTGTGTGTAAACCTATTTGCCTACGTTAGAGGGAATTACATTGCAAAAAATATAGATTCAAGCAGTCGTTCACTCAGTTCTCTACTAGATTCCGGATTATCGGTATTAATCTGTGGGGAGTCGTTTCCTGACTTTTGCCTCTTTTTTTCTCGCTTTCTCTCACACAACTCTGAGGACTCCCTCCTCTCCCGGCCCAGCTCGTTCTCGTTATTCCCATATCTCCGCCAGTGTGTGAACTCTCGACTTAAGTGCGTACATACAAATACCCCCTCACACCACTCAGTCGTATATATCTCTATCTTCTCCTTTTTCAATTGAATTTTCCAATGAATCCTAATGATCCTCGACCCCAAAAATAAAGGGATCAAATCATACTAACCCGACCACCGTCTCTCTATCCAATCCCTACATCACATACACATACACAGACACACACAGACACACACACACACACATACTACACATACACAACCTCTCTCTCTAGTCTTTCGATTTCACTGGAGCAATTTGGGAAACCTTTGACATTTTTATAGCTACATCATTCCCTTCTCTCCCACTTGTAAACCTTCGCATACTATTTTCAATATAACCCCTTCCTTACAAATTGTTGCATTTATATCCTCAGGAAAAAAACTTGAATTTTTTATTCCTTCGTCTATCTAGATTCTACTTAATAACATTTCACTCACTTCTCTCCTCCAAATCTCCCCACTTTCTTTTACGCAGTCACTTCAGGTACTTTTCCAACCTTTACTACATATGTATGTAGTATACTTCAATTGCTACATATACATATAAGCTTAGACTGCACCATAGCCAACGCATATTACATTTTCTCATGCTCTGCATCCAAACATCAAAAAAATTCCCGCGTTCAATTAACAAATATAGTAAGAAAACAAAATCAAATTCAAGGAAACTAAAATCGGAAGGATTGACTAAATATTTTGGAATGAGTCACAGAATATGAAAAAAATACATAGTACAGGAACAATTACAGGTACATAGATGTGGGGACACTCAAGGAGAGCTAAATTCCATGAATCATAAATTATTCAGAGATAAACATGCATGAAAGCTCCAGAACGCTAATCAAAGAAAGAAGACGAGCATCAAAAGGAATTAGGGATTCTACCTGCTTTTAATCCCGCGAAGAGAGTTCCCTTTACAGCTTTCGTGAAGATAGAAAGCCCTAAACCCTGACGCTCCTATGCATGTCGGCAGCTCTCGCTTCAGCTCCATCATCAAACTCATCATATAGATTTACAAAGATTGACTGCTCTGACTGCCTCTTGGGATTAGGGATATTTCAGTGATTAGGTAAGAGGAGCAAATATTCCGAGCAACTTCATACCAACCACCAAGATTGCTCCTGGAATTCGCTCTAGATATATTGACTTTAAATTTTTATCCTTACCATGTAGAACTCATGTCATGTGACAATAACATACACTTACATATGTATGTATGTGAATGGTAACCCACGTAAGTGACATAAGTCTGTATTTACATTACAAAAGGCTGGAACAGCCAAGACAGCATAATTATCTCCTGAAACAATTGTCTCTTAATAATTCAATGCAGTACATACATACACCGTTTCGAATGGAGATTAAAGTAAAAAAAAATATCCATTAAATTTCTGGCGTTTGAACTCGCTAGTTAAAATTTGTAATCCAGTTTAAATTAATTAAATTAAAAATTAGCGTTAAAATCTCCTCCCAACAGAATTCTTCCAACAGTTCTGAAACGCTGGGAGTGCTGCAATCTATAAAGCCCTGGTTTTGGCATGACTCTTACACTTGTGTACATACGGATGCGTATAAGGACAGGGGAATATCACGTATTATAAGCGATCAAAAAATCTCAAAGGATACCCATCCTACAAGTGACTTCATGTCATTTCCCTGTCTTGGATACACAAAATGCAGCTACGTATGTATGTATGTACACACATAGATTAAGCATAAGATAGAGATTCACAGCAACACACCCCCAGCCCGGTAGGGCTTAACAGAGGAGCGAAATTGAATTTAACTTTTCACTTCTTTAGCATGCCGTATCCCTTGTGTTTCTCCAAGCTTAAATTCAATTTATCTTCCTTCCTTCCTTCCCATAGAAGACTCCGACTCGGAAGGCTATACTTTCGCTCACGCAGTTTTAGGAAATCATGAAGCAGCAACCACAAATGGTGAACTGCACGATTCCATTCCACTTATTTTCCCTAGCCTTCCAACTTTCTTCCCGATTTCCAACTCTATGCATATGCTAGACAAAATGTGACTTCCACTTACATACCTAACTACTTATCAAAGAGGCAATGTTGCAATCCAAAAAGACGTAAAATACTCGAGCAAATGATCCTTTTCTGATTAAAGATTGAACCCGTTCATGCCGCTCTTTCTGCTCAACTAACTCATTCAAAGTCACGAGAGAGTCGGAAAACTGAATTAATTCTCAAGATTACAAAGGAGTCAAATTGTCAAGATTAGACGGAAAAC
Organism: Allacma fusca; assembly: GCA_947179485.1. Lineage (NCBI taxonomy): Eukaryota > Metazoa > Arthropoda > Collembola > Symphypleona > Sminthuridae > Allacma > Allacma fusca. Next base: position 31,238,604 of record OX359248.1, read on the forward strand.
CAAAACTCTAAAAGATTACCAGGGAAAGAAGGCAAGGGAGTTGTGAAGACTAGGCGAGGCAAAAGTAAATTGTCAAGACGAGAGAAAGGAGAGAAAAAGAGAGAGAGAGAGAGAGAGACAGAGGCAATAAAATTACAAGATTGAAAGATTAAAAATCTACAACCTGAGAAATAAAGCCTTTCACTCCAACCTCTGAACAAGGGAAATTAGGCCCCTTATAAATAAATCAACCAAGGGGAAGGAGACTTTGTCCCTTACGCAAAATAAACGCTCCATACTAAAGCCAGGAAAAAAAATCATTTGACAGGAGGAATACAGTAAACCTGCACGTAGTGTGCACATGGTCATCCGGATTCTACATCTTCCGGTAACACTGGTTCTCTAGAATTTCTTTGTAATTTTCCCCAAGTTACAAAAGCTTTCACTCGTGGATATTGGACTTTGGGTGATTGACATGAGACTGGACAAGAGGCAGAAAGTGGCTGTTGTTCTCTTCCAAGTCTCTAAAGCAATTTCCCCAAAGAATCCATTGTCACAGTGAGAACGAGCTAGAGAGAGAGAGAGAGAGAGAGAGAGAGAGAGAGAGAGAGTCAAGGAGAATGTAGTCCTGACATGGACTCGTCGCTCTCCTCAACAACATCTTGAATGCCAACCAACCACATACCTTTTACACGAGACTTTTCCACGTTTCTTTCATGCTTTCACATATATAGATACACCTAATCATATGCCCCATAAGATGTGTATCTGTAAGATACAGCAACACCAAGAACAACAACACAAGAGACAAGTATCACGACCATGTCAACAGTTACAGATCGTCCCCGTCACAACCACATCATGTTATCCCCAGAATAAAGTCCAAGACCGGAAAAACAAACGACTTAGCCGCAAATCAACTCTTGAGCAGAAAAAAACGACTGCCATTTGTTAGCGAGAAATACTTGTGTTCCACTCCCTTTATCTCCACTACATTTTTATCTCCTTAACCCTTGACTTCCAGGACCGTTTCCGTCCGTCCTGCATAAATATGTGGATACGCTCTAGGTATAGAAAGCCATCAGTGCACACTACCTACTGTATCTGTAACGTTTCCTTGTTCCCTCCTCCTGCATTTCTATAGATACATCTCCGTTACTTAAGTACATATGAAAAACCAAGTTCCTCAAACAAATACATTATTCACTAAGCGGTACGTTCCCTGAAAACTGAAAAACGTAATTGATTCTGCATTCACGGCTCCCTCCGCTGTACCCTCCACCACTACATGCTTAGATAATCATGAATTTTCGTAGCTCATACACAAGTTTAAATGCTCCCAGCCATTACAAGCTTGTGACCCCATGAGCTTACAGAGGTGGTATTTCCCATCCAAGGGAAAAAAACCCATTGTCTGAGGATGACCGAGAATCAAGAAGTAGACAAAAAGTTCGTTTACACGTTTACCCCGTCGGAGACTGAAATAGCTTGAAAATCTATCCATTTACAATCCATTCGGTGGAGAAATAGTGAGGAGTAGCAGAGAGAGAGAGAGAGAGAGAGACTGAGAGAGAGAGGAGCGGCGGTGATAGAGACAGGGAAATAGAGAGTGCAGTGCCTACAGTGGACCAATAGAGTAGGATTGGATGAGATTGGTAGTAGAGGCCAGAGTTGAATAATGAATGAAGGCGAATAAGATGTGGTCCTATGAATGGGAAAAATGACTCGTTTGGGATTTGCGTGACTATGATGACTGTGACGACGTTCACGTTCCACTCTGTTCGCCTTGGCCAACTTGAATCTAACCTCTCTCCTCCCCGTTTGCAAATAATACTGTTTCCATTTCTCTCCTCAACTTCCTACCCAAACACATAGGGAGTGTACACAGGCATGCAAAGCATAGGAGTGAATGTCTAAATAGGAGTCTACAGTCCCACAACACATACATTTTCATATACACATCCCACCCTGCCTTTTCCAGTAACACGGAAAAGAAACTCCTCTCTCACTTTTCTCATCCAATACTTTCCCAACTTTCCCGAAACCAACGCCAGCAGTAAAGCTTATGCAAGCCATCCACGCAGAATGTACAATTGGGATCGTCATAGGCAGAAACATAATATCTACACTTTTTTTTATATATATATAAATATAAACCAAATTATCTATCTATACCTCAGCAGTCTGCATTAGTACTACTAGTACGAGCCAGCTCCTGGATTTCCACATTTCCAAAACCAGCCCGAGCTTACCTTTTCGCAGATCAAGACTCGCTCTTCCTGAGCATAAATATAATTCTGTACTAATACTTGAGTAGATACAGAGACACACGGGCTTACTTTATATCAGACCTGAGCCCATGGGTAGGAAATACTCAAAACGGGAATCAGGCATGTACCACAACTACAATTTTCGACTATAAAGAAAGACGATATCAGAGCTAAACTCCCAGATCCTCCTCTCTCTTTCGATTTAAGGCGATTTAAGCTCAAGGAAACCATCTCCAGAGAATTCAAATTGCATGCCAGAGACCAAATAAAGACTGTATCTTCATTTGACCATGAGTAGTAGTTAGATACATGAGGGTACTATCTACACTATACTCATCTCATCTGAGGAACCTTCATTCGCTAAAAAAATCCAGCACTAGATATATAAACCTCTATACATCGTTATGTACAACTCAAACTAAAATCAAAATATATGTAGAGTCCTGATTCCACCTCCCTGTACGTTCTTATCCCTTGAAATTTATTTCCAAGGAAATATTGAGTTATGGGTATAAACTCAGATGAAAGTTCTGGACGAGGATTCCGCTCCTTGTTTTCTGCCGAGATACACTTTTCTACAGATAGTTGTTGATGGTGAGTGGAGAGAAAAAAAGTATCAACTCATATATCTATATATAGATATATATATATATATATATATGAAAAGGTAGGGAGTTACTACATACAGTGTCCAACAAAAGTGTACCCAGTGGCGTATGAAAGATACATTAGATGATAGAATCTTGTAATTCCCAATACGATCCGATCCTCAGCTTCACTCACCATCACCAACCAACCAGTTCTCCTTGTCCGGACTGTCTAACTCATCCTTAATAAAACTTCAAGATGGATTTCTGCTTGATTTTGCATCAACGCCAACCAAGCAACACTGACCATGACGCCCACCCTCAACAACACACGCTCTTCTGCCTCCATTCCAGCCAGTTACTCCACACTCTCTTGTTTCTCCGGGCGCTTCACTTTCCTCTCTGGATATCCTTAGGGGCCTTCCTTGAACATGTAACTCCAATGAGACTACAGGCTACTGGGCGGATGCATGGAGGAAGAAAAAAGCAAAAACAAAAAAATAATATTGTGTCGGATTGAGTCTCAAGATCCCAAAAGCCTAGCACATAAGTAAACATTGAAAGGAGAATGGTGGAAGAAAGCCGTCGGTCATCTTGAATTTCACTCCAACCTTTTTTCAGCTTCCATCAACTGGCAACCGGCTGATTCTTCAATTCTCTCCGGACATTACCCAGGTTTTTCAATATAGCTTCTCCAGCTATGCACACAATGTATTCCTACTGTAGATATGTATCTGTCTCATCATACCCATATTTTTTTTATCACCAAACACCATATATACGTATAATGGGCTTAGCTATAGATTCTATAGTTGTTACTCCCTGTTAGTTAGTGAACTTCCGACATCAAACGTATGTCTCATGTTCCAGCGGAGTGCCTGTCAAGATGGAATCCGAACTTGGTAATGTGCCAATTTTATCATCTCACAATTAAAATCTTGGGATATTGGTCTATCACGTTCCTTCCCCCCATTAATATCCCAATATGAGTAGATACAAACAAAAAAAACAGCGAAGTATCTATCTGTTGGAAGTACTACAGAAAACTGGTTTGGGCGGAAATTAAACACGGAAATACGAAATAACCATCCAAATCATAAGTTACAGTCCTTTAAATTAATCTCATTTGTCCGTATAACATTTAGGTTTGTTTGTTCCCAGCCCTTCCTGCACATTACGATTGTTTACTCTCAGCAGCGACACACACACACACAAACTATAGGCACGAGCATGCATTGGGACGCTGAAGTAGTAGTTCCCGAAGCATTGATACAGAGAGATCCCGAACCCACAGAAAGAGAGCATTAAAAGAGGAACACACACACATACACACACACACAACAAAAAAGGAGAAATGATTGGAGAGAGGAATAATAATAATAATAGTAGAAAACCCATCGTCATGGAGAATAGATTACGGTCAATCATGTCCTTGCCTTTGGTCGGAGCGATCAAATCGGGGAAAAGGACGCAAAACATAAAAAATTATTGCTCGGGAGAGAGGAAGAGCGAAAGGGAAAGACTCGGACTGAGAATAACTTGCTTTTCCCTATCTCTCTTGTTATGTTTGAGAAACGGGCGTGATGGCAATTTGAGAGTGCAAACACATAAACCATCCAGCCATGTGTGAGAGCTATTAGAGTAATTTGTTTTTTGACTTAATTTGCCCACGACGGCTTTACCCACTCACTTACCCACCTATCATTCGCACATAGCAAATCCTTCGCAAAGGCACATACTCACAAAAGACTTCATCCCTTTGGTTCTTACCGGAGCGTCTAGATTCTACACATTGTATATGTTCACATGACTCGAGCCTACAAACTTCCTAACACACACATACACACACACATTTAGATTCTACGTGCATATGCGTGCAGCCCCAGTCATACCGTACCTCTCAACCGGGGAAGTATACCGTAACTGAGAACCACTTCCGATTAGAGTGCTTCACCAACACATGGTTAAAGGGAGAAGGAGGGAGGGAGAGACAGGAGCTGAGAGCAGGTAAGTACAAGGCGTAATAAAGTTGCTCCGAATAATTGAATATCCGCTCAGGCGAGCATTACAAATGATGCCTAAGTGAGAGCTCAAGAACTTGTCATCAGTTTACTTTTCTCTCTCCTGACTCTCCTTCCCCACTATAAATTTATCTCCTCCTATGTCCAAACATAGGATTTGTCATTATTACATTCCTCAGTATGTGAAAATTCCATTTAGACTGTCATTCTCTCTCCCTCTCTCTCTCTCTCTCTCTCTAACTCACACACACACACATACACATACACACACACACATACACACACAGAAATCAACTCCAGGGTTCCATCCACCTCCATAAAACATAAGCTCTAAATAAATTGCACAACGAAAAGCATAATAACACTCAAATAAAGCAAAATATGCCTTCCGCTCTTCAACACCATCTTATCAACCCTTAAGAATGCAATCGCAACTCTCCACCCATGAGCTATCTGTATAGCTACTAATGACCAAAAGCATCCTCAAAGTTTTAAAAACTCCTCTCCTTTTCATATTTTTCTGAGCAACTATCTGTACTTACAAAAAATACGTAAAACTATCACCAATTCCTTAACCAGGGAAAGAAACACTAGCTCCTGCAGATGTAATAACAAATACTAAAACTCTAGATACTCAAATACAAAACAAAAAAAACCGTCCAGAACTTGGGCGTATCTCCACGTACGTAAATATTCTTGTATGAAAGTACGGAAGGAACTTCAACACTTATCCACCATCCAGATATATAACGTCTAGGCATGCCTGACTCCTGGGTACTATCCCCGCAGTAGATATTCACATATACATATGCTGGGGCTTGAAGCGTAAAACGGGTAAAAATTGATTTTGATTAAAGACCATCAATCCTTGTAGAGTGAGAGGAAAACGAGCTGAGCCAAGGAGAAATGGTCAATGAGTCTGTTGGCTGGGTAAGAGAGCGCAGAGGAGAGCGAGGCAGTGATGAAGGCAATTATTTTAATCAGATTCTCTAGTGTCTGCGTGATTCCAGCGTTTAATGATAGCAAATTTCACTCTGTCCTCAGACTCCAACTCTGTCTATGTTCAAGTATACGGGAAAAAGCCCATACAGAGTCCTTTACTGTACATACAGTCAAATCATGAGCAAACGGAGGAGGTTGAAGTAAAAGCGTGAGAGAGAGAGAGAGAGAGAGAGAGAGAGTCAGAAAGAGAGAGAGAGAGAGAGAGAAAGAACAGAAAGCTAGAGACAGTACTAGTACAAAAAGCTTGACTCGTTCATCTCATCAGAGAGATGTTTGCATTGAGAGAGCCAGTGTTTAGCGGAGCGACTGGAATATGTATGACTGGAAGGAGGCCGAGAACCAGTGCCAACAGTCATGGAGTGAGGGTGCGGATTTCATATATAGATATTTTTCCTCGCATTCTTTCGCATAATTGCATGCCTCGACTACCCCATAAATAACCGGGAGTACAACCAGCGGTGGCATTATTACGAAAATCTTAAATACAATCCGCCGAGGTTTCCTCTCCAAAAACCCATTCCATCGAGTATATACCGACGACCTGTTTCCAGTCCGAGATCTTCCTCCTCATTTAATGCTCTCTCTCTCTCTCATAGCCAAACCCTCATCACATCAAGAGTCAACCAACGAGCAATTGGAAGCCTGATCCTCATGACTTCTCCTTAACTCTCTAAAACTAAACTCCACAACACTACAGAGAGGAGCATCATATTCTGGAATTGCCCCTTCAGTCAGTCATCAATTCTCTCTTTTCCATCATCAAAATCCATGCCGTTCGCCGCATCCAAATCCTTCCGCCCACTATTTCCTACGTATGGATACAAGAGGACATTTATCCACACTCGACTATTCAAATCTATTTCTAATCGATTCATCTTGAATTTCCCTTGTCCACACATTCTTTTGTTTGGGAATTCTCCGTCATTTTTCACTCTCAATATATATATACACACACGGACCATTCTGAGCTCGTAAGCCCCACATTAGTACATACTTGACTTGTATCCCATTACTAGGTTAGCCTACTGTGCCTTTCAATAATCTTTGCAAAGGATGGTACGAAATCCCGAACAATCTCATGCCGAATTTTACTCCTCCACCCGCTGAATATCAAACATTAAATTGTATAAATATTGTACATGCGTACACCGTCCTAAAATAAAAGGGCAAGTGCTTTTGGGGTTGGGACTCCTTGAATTCTTCAATAATTTGAACTTTATAAACCACAGTTGATGTACCAGACTTAGTTCATGAGATTGCATTAGAGTAGATATAACTACTAACTATAAAATTATCTCTTTTGTTAATTATTTTGAACGTTCAGGGATTATTTGGTCCGTTTCCCATTGAAACAATTAACCAAGTGGGAAAAATAAATCCTTGGATTTTAGGGGTGAAGTGAGACAGAAGTCCCCATTGCTGTTTACGTTTCAATCCATTACACCTACAGATACTACAAATGATCACCTATCCGTAACTTAAAAATCTTAAGTGACACTGAGTGTCAGTAACTGTAATGTCCTGCGTGTGCGTTGCGCACTTACGAAATTTCCAAGAAAACATCGAATTACGATGCATACTATAAAATTAAATGAAAATCCAAGGCACAATTAAATTGCTCACGCACGCAGGCAGGCACGTTTCAATTTCAAGAAATAATGTCACGTAATTTTCATTATAATAACAATAATTATTAATTCTTTTGGGTTTATATTCCAATTCCAACCCTCAGGTCAAACAGTTACCAAAATCAATTATTACAACAAAGTTGTGCTATGATGAGTCTATCAAATGATTGAGTCTATCAATAAGAACTCAGGCCTCCTGGAGATACGATTGTCCTCGCACTCCTGGCGGTCACATGTCCGAGCGGTCAGGGGAAATAACCCAATAAGAAAAAAACCTATTTCCTACAGAGCGAAATTAAAGAGCATTTGGGATTTGAAACCAGGACTCGGACAGTAATTATTCGCGGACGCATTAGCTGGATCAGTAAACGACTGAATAATTATGCATTACCTTTCCAACATCAGAAAAAAAAATTCGGATAGAACTAGTGTCAAAAATAAGGACAGTAAAATATATTTTTCTCTTCCGCCCCCTTAACGCAGAGACTTCCCCAAATTTCCCGGAGAAATCTCTTATAAACATATAAAATTTTCCCCATTCATTTCAATAGGAATCTCCAGGCGAAACTGACAGATTCATTCCTTAACCATCACCTCGTTCCTCCTGTCATTCCCGAACGTAAGGAGCCGGGGAAATACTACAGGGAAGTGAGTGGATTCGCTGTGCTGGAAAAATCTCATTTATTTTGCATTCGTCACTGGAAAATAGATGAAGATGAATGGAGGTAGGTGGCTTATTATGCATGGTCTCCTGCCTATGTATGTACCTTGTGTGCCCGTTTCCAGACAAGTGGAAACAAAAGCGCCTCTTAGGCATTGAGATAAGGGAAGGAAATGAATTTAATCTCTTCAGAGTCTCCACTCCAGTCTGTGTAAGTATAGGTTTTTTAATGAAATACTTAGAAGTAAGAGTGTGAGAGTGGACGGGAAGAGAGAGAGAGAGAGAGACACACACACAAAAGCCTTTATTACAGGGACGAGGATGATTAGAAAATGAAGAGTTATGAATGGATAAATAGGTGGAAGAGTTGTAGTTTCTCTTTTTAGTCACTTCACAGCCACTTATAGGTCAGAGGAAAACGAGAGCTGACGCTAATTGAATTACAATTTTTTAGCGTTCCGTCAGCCTCCCACTGCACTCCCGTTTACTTCATAAAGAAAAACTCTGGGCTGGCTGACTATTCCAGTAGTAGTTGGATGTTGGAGGAGCCGCCTTTATTAATAATGCAATTTTTAATTTTTAGTGATTATATTTTTTCCTATCTACACACTCTCTCTCTCTCTCTCTCTCTCCCTCCCTTCCTCTAGGACTATGCTCCTCCTGCCGTTGATGATGATGATCGTGTGACTGTGAGAAAGAAGCACTTTTCCACTTTTCCCCTTTTATTTTTCCCCTGTCCCATTCCGTATAGAACAGGGCCAGGACAAACCATAGGACCATCAACATGATGACAAGGCTTTACTAGCCATAAATACTAGGTGTATACACCTTGTAATGCATAGCTAAACAGATACAACTCCGAGGCCCCAGTATCCTTTTATTTAACACTCTAGACTTGGAGAGACCCTATGTGCATGTGTCTAGTAGTACAGTAGGGATGCATCCATAATAGAACATACGGACCCCATCCGTATGAGAGTCCCTCCAAGCCATGCAAAACGTACTAATAACAATGACAATAATTATCCCAACGTACACACAAGTTTATAATTCATGTTAATATTTATTCCTATTTACTGCACGAGATTATATTAAGGCAACGATTAGTACAGTCTCGACCAAATGATACCCTCCGCCCGAAACTGCATACCTCCATAATTATACACAGCCTCAGGACCAAGTCTATATCTACATATGTAGACGTAGATACTCACAATATGTCAACCCTACTAAAGTCCTCTCCCAGATCCAACTGTGTTGGAGAGGTACATACGTCCCTCCAGATAGATATAAAATACATACATACTAAGATATGCATACAGATAAGTATACAGGAGGCTAGGAGAGTCTGCAGGTTATATATTTTTGAAAGCAACCAAACTTTATGATGCGGAACTAAAACTATTACTCCTACTTACTTGATGGATTTGACTAATTTCAAAACTACGAGCTTCATCTCCAACACTACAGCTACTCTTGTAATACCTAATGTAGATTTTTACTACTAATGAGTCCCTGCATATTTTATGGGAAAGACTTGTCCTTTCGCTCATTTCATTTTTTTACAACTCCCTGTCTCTCTCTCTCTCTCTCTCTCTTCATTTGCCAAATTAAACTCACCCACCTATCCATCCTCCTAACGAATCCAGTCTCTGTGGAGAGATGAGCCACATTTTGGCTTCTTCCCTGCCAACAGAGTCACATTAAAACACCCGAGACATGCATACTTCCCTGCCTTTTAATAATCCGTAACCTGTATCGACTCTACCTCTGAGGCTCTGCTTCACTGTCGTCACGACCAGGCAATCATAGGACATTCCGGGAATTATTACTGATTATTAGAGTACTGTCAGTACTTCAGTGGCTGCCCATCATCAGCCTAAAATATTTTGATAAATTGATAGTACTCCGACGTCCCAACGCCTAGGAAATCCTCTCTTCCCTTTTCAGGCTTTATTAGTATCTACAGGTACAGGTACACGCAAGCTTTTATAGTTTTTCCAAGCCATCCAATGTCATGTGCACATACAGCTAGCTAGCTCTGTGCATGTTGTAGGAAATGTGGTATGTAATGAGATTTCCTCAAGTCTTAAATAAACTAATAAAAATGTAGTATCCACACACATCCCATGTACATAGTCACCAGGCTCCCTTGAGATTACTTGTTATTATGGAATGAGGAGGGCCGTGTGTGTGTATGTGTGTGTGTGTGTGGGCCATTGTAGATCTGGCAGATGCATGCAAAGCAGGATAACTACTACCAACACAGATACCTTCAAAATCCTTCCGCCCATAATCACAGGAGTCGCATGGATTCCTTGAGTACTGTCGACTGAACCGTGCAGTTAATTATTCACATATATTAATGCTGGACAGTCTCAGTACAGAAATAAATACTAACACCTAAATTAAAAGGAATATATTCAGCTTGTGAAAGCAGTCATGAAAATTAAGCTAATTTAAATTTTTACAACTCTTTCTTGTACAGAATATAACTTGTTTTTCAAAAGAAAATGTTTATATTTAATTTTTATTTCTCCGCACTCTTTAAAATGTATAAAATTTTTGAACGATCTTAAACTCCTGCTCTCTTCTCCTCAATAGTTTCAAATACGAATATTTACTTGTATCTATGTAGATGCCTACAAATTAAATATGAATAAATATAATTTTTTCTCTAGCAAATCTGGTTGTGTAAGGAAGAGTAATAATAATTAATGTAACAATAAACATGGAAAGATGCAGATCCCCTTTGCAACCTCCCCAGGAAATGTTCAGAGTATTGGTGAGTAAAAGAGACGGACATTTTTCATTTACCATGGTATGGGGCCCACTACGGGCCAGAAACTGAACTCTACAGAGAAGAGCATGCCTACACCGGGAACATGTACGGAAACAAATGGGGAAGTCAAACGGGAGCTGGATATTTGTACAAGGAAAAATCCCATTTGAGAATGGAGGAAGGCAGGAAAGTAGGAAGGCCGAGTGAACAACTCCCTAAGCGAATATCGAATGGTGTAACTTCTTAAAAGATAACTTTTTAAGCAGAGAGATATTCTTCTCTTTCGATGAACGCTTCGTGAATACGGAAAAAGTTAACATGACTTGGATTCCGAGAAATTCCCTCCCTTTCTCTCCACCGTTTATTCACTCAACCAATGCTTATAGTTCCTATGTGGACGCTACTAACGTCAAATCCAATGCCTGGAGAAACACACAAGAAAAATAGCAAGACTAACCTTATGTTTGTTGTAGAATCTTTCCTTACATAGTAGCATTCCTTTAAAAAAAAAACTTGGTTTCTACCTTCGAAAAAAACAAGGTAGCTTCGTAGAATTTTGCTTTACACAATTCCTTTATTCACGCCCAGTAAATGTGAAGCCAGTAGTGAATGCGAGTGCATAGATATCCGTAGGAAGGATATTTTTAAGGCTGACTTAATATTTTCCGCTTGGATACTCCCTCCAAAATAATAGATACTATAGTCTCAACTTCCAACTACCTTCTCAGACCCGGTAGGGAAAAAAATGACATTCAACGGGGATACCTTTTATTTGTACTCTACTTTAACTGTAGATGTAGTCACATTAGGGCAAATTCACAAGGAATGAAGTAGCTAAGAATATCCGTAAAGGGAGCGTAAGAAAGACCACTATCGTAGCAGGCTCAACTTTAAAATACACATTCCAAGCCTTCCCTCACTATACTTATATATCTATACACACACACACAGAGTAAAAACCCAGAATTTTGGAATGGTAGTTCAAGTTCTAAACGTATGTAAAAAGCTGGGCCTTTCTCAATAGGAGTAGTAACTTTATAGTCCCTAATATTATTTGCTACAGGAGTCTCTACATAACCACAGGTTGAAAGACATACATAGATTTCCAAGCCAAGGCAATGAGCGTGACGGTCTCATTCGAGCTTTCCCTTGGTTACTATTTCACTCTCGCTATAACATTACACAAGTAAAGTAAGCATAGTTATCTTTAAGTGGATCCGGCTGAGGATGCCTATCTATTACAAAGCCTAACAATAATAGTATCTAAGTATGTAGCTATACACAGGGAGAGAGGCAACGAGAGAGAGAGAGAGAGACACACACAGAGAGTGTGTGTATGTGTGTGTGGAGGAAAAGAAAGTAAGAACCCATGGAAGCTCGTAATATGAAACCAAGTACGAGATTAGACGGATGATGTATGTACGATGATTTGGCGAAACCACACACATTCCCTTTAATATTTAATGTGCGAGCGATCGCTTCAGATATAAACCAGATCAAGGCATTTACTAGATTGAAAAACCTACGTCAGTTCAGTCAAGTCTCTCACAGATATCTCTTATGTACGGTCCCTTCCCTCCAACGTGTCTTTCCATAATAATCCTTCAACTTCTTTCGCTTCCACTTGTTATTTCATCCCTGCCTGGGCTCTCTCCTATCCCATCCCTCCATATATACATATCTACATATAGATACTCCTTAACCCTCTCCATCTCCACTACATTGTTCTACATATGTATCACTGTCGCTCACAGAAACCTCCAACCAAGGAAAAACCTCTATCCAATGATACACTGTACGTCTACAGATACCACACTCAATTTCAGGAGAAACTTTATTACAGCCCACTATACGCACTATAAGACAGAATGATTCCCACTCGAAAAATAATGTCAAAACTCTAATAAAACCACTCAAATCTACTTTTCATTTACAGTCCACATGTCCCTATTTAAGACAATCCTCAAACGTGCTCATACTTCCAAATAGATATTATGCCAAATGCATTTTTTTCAATAAACTCCCGAGCCGCCCTTCCCCTTGAATTAATTCCTGTGAATCTCAACTTCATTTGATATACACCCAACAACAAGTCCAGAAACTTCCCAAAGAATTCAATAAAACACAAGCTATACTCAATTCTTTTTTATAAACAGAATTGCAACCCGTACAGAGTCATTCCTCATGAAGCTATAACCCTTCCATGAACAAAATTTAACCCGACATTCCAAACCTCCATACGGTGAATATTCCAGACGGGATTTTTCATTGAAAACAGTAGTCTTTTATTTCTTAGATTCGCATATTCTATAATTATTTATAAATACTCTCAAAACACAAATAATTTCTTTTTAAGCACAGACACGCAGATATTTATGAATTACAATAAATATGTACATGTTTCCGTGTTTCCAATAGACCCATGAATGCGTCAGCGTCACACTCCATAAATACACGAAAATTCGTGCCATAATTTCCCCATATGCTGCAATTAAATCGCCCAAAAAAGACCCTATAACTGTAATAAAGCATAATCAAAAGTTAATAATTGACAGGTTTTCATTTTTATTATCGCAATATTTTTACAATTTTAACGTGCAGATTTAAATTTTATGAGGTATGTTTATGCAGTACAGGATTTAGTAATAAGAACAAGTCAAAATTCCAACACACACACACATTCAATATGATTGTAAATCTTCACTGGAAAAATTAAACGTAATTAACGCTCACAATATGTAATAATCTTTAATTAGGTGTGAGTTGTGGTAGTGGTAAATATTATTACAACTAGCATTATAATGATTTTAGCTCCACTGTTAATGATTAATATAATAATTAATGTAATAATTACGGTTATATATATCTATATGTATAATTTACTGTGCAAAAGTCAAATTGCTGGGTAAAACCGATATGTTCTTCATGATTAAACATTATTTGAAACATCCATTACAATTCAGATAACGACAGAGATCCATGGGAGAAGGTTCTCCTCAAAGTGACCCGGATGCGGCTGGTTAGTGTTGCTGCTGATGATGCATGAGAAAGTTAGAAGTCACGTCATTATGTTGCGTCTCTCTGGAGAGAGTCAAATCATTTATTATTTACCCCATGATTTTTCACTCTGTAATCTTACACAATCCAAAATGAACGATAGAGAGAGAGAGAGAGAGAGAAAGAGGCAAATGCATAAAACTAATCAAAATACATCACTTTTTAATTTAATTACTTGGAGCAGACAACCACACGTCCATACACTGTACCCTCACTCAAGAGAACGGGGCAAAAGCATATATAATGGACTCTGTCTGTGTATGTATGTGTACACAAAAAGGGAATGAAAAATAGAGATCGAACCTGTGTCTCCGCAAGTCGACCTTCCGTTGGAAAGCCCTTCCACAAAGGTCACAAGCGAAGGGCTTAAACCCCGTATGCTTCCGAGAGTGAGTGATCAAGTTAGATGACTGCGAAAAGGCCTTTCCACAAACGAGACATTTGTGCGGTTTCTCGCCTGCATAAATCCGTTCAATACAAACATACATGTACAGAACAACTTTTAGAAGGAGCTTAGTCCTCTCCATTCACTCCTCCTGTGTATGACACAATCATTAACTCTCCCCTAACTTTTTTTCTCTCTCCGCCGGACGACAAATCTGTTTAATTTTCCATAGCCAATAATGTCTTTTTTTTTTCTTCTCATCCCACTCCACCGCCCAATACATACCACAAAGGCCATTACAATAGCTGAAATTTCACATTCTACATAGACACAGAGTTTTACACATGCAAGGAACTTCAACGTCATTGTACAATACACAAACATAACAGAGACACACACACAATGTGTGGATACTCAAAGCAGGGTCGGTCCAACTAACCCAAAATACAGGACCACATTCATCTCCTCCTCCCGATAACATCTGCATCGTAAGCTCTCCATAGTTCACCATACTCGGGAGAGTGACTCTAATGCATAAGGCTTAGACAGCAATATGTAATTATAGATATTGTATCTACTTATATGTGTAAAAGGTAATAAATAAACCATAAGTTGCCGAAACGTGAATCCTATTTAATAGTCCTAATAAACTTAGAGATTTCTAAGGGAATACTAAATTGACACATGGATAGAGCCCAAATATACATTATACAGAATACAATTTCATGTTATCATCATACTATACTACTCCTGGGCCCCGGCCCCGGCTTTTCCTTACAATTTCCAAAGAAAGAAAGAAAGCAACAACATGAACAGTAAATCGCGTTACTTACAAAGTACGGAGTCATGGAGGAGGTGGAAAGAGGTACCCATCTCAAGCCCAAACTACATTCTCGAGCATACAGTATGACATCCCCCATGCACTTCCACACTCGTCCAAAAGGGAAGAGTAGGAAAACCTCCAACGAAACCGGATTGAGAGAACAATCAGAAAATTGCATAAGGCCGAGTACACAGAGATCCTCACACCAAGCCTTTCCTCGGGGTCTGAACAGCCTCATGTACTACTCCTATTATACGTCCTATGTTAGGTGTGTGAATCCACATTAGAGAGTAAATCTCGTAAGTAACCCGGCATGGTTAGGGTTAAAGCTTTGTAATAATCAAGTCCGACGCCCAAAGCTAAAGGAACTCGACACTAACTAATTTTGTAATTTCTACGGCATGTCTCTCTGTCCGTGCTTGTCGCTACTATCCCTGAAACACTCTTTACTCAACGTATGTATGTACTATATATGGACTTAATTGTACAGACATCCATGAGGAGTGAGCATTATAGCTATATATACATACATATAGATATCTGTATCTACATATAATTATGTAAGTACTCAATTGCACACACACACACATGTGTTTGGATGTGAAACTCCGTTAGTCAGTATACTCACATAAATTTTACTACTCTCCAGTCCACCCACGGACTGTGAGAGAGGCCTGGAGGAAGTGGAAATCAGGTCTGAAAATGTTTCAAAACTTGGTAACATGAACCAAGTGCTAATTTCTATTAATGCAAATCTCATCCTTGCCCTTTAATCTTGAGGTCTGCTCCTACTAAAGGAAACAATGCCGAAAGGAAATTAATAGACTTGTAGAAGAAGAAAAAAAAATAGTTCTCTCATCCCGCCTCGAACTTTCCCAGTTAAAAGACAAGGATGAAGGGAGCAACTCAGGGGATCAGCAGACTGAACATAATGTTGTCTTACCCCAGCTCTTGCCTCGCTACATACAAAGGTTACACATCCCTCACTGATTTTCAATCTGTCATCACACACAGCATCATCATTACTGAGCAAATTTCTCTCCCCATAAAGAGATAAATGGTAGGAGTGAGATTGTTCCATCATAAAATTCAGGGGAAAGTGTGAATTGTTTCAAAACATACTCAATAAAAGAATCACCAAAGGTTACTACTACTGTAGGACTCCACTACAAAGAGTAGACAATATATAGAGTTCCTAGTGTATATTATATGTAGTTTGAGTAGTAATGTACATATCTATACCTTCCATTCACGTCTGTGCATATGGATAATGCTGAGTGAGTGAGTGAGACATATATTTTCTATATAAAACTGAGAATGAAAGAATACAGCCTTTATCAACCATAAAGAACGATGATGGTCGATTGGACGGAAAATCCTTCATTGGTGCTAAACGCAGCTTCAGCAAGGATTTCAGGAGAAAACGACCAACAGAATGTGGAACACTGGGAGTAAAATACGAGCTAGAGATTCGTGGAGTAGGAATAAAAAACAATAAAACTCTCAATGTCCAAAACTCTAGTACAATGTTGTTCATCTGAAATCTCCTCAAAGCCGTGTGAATCGAATCCTTGCACATTTTTCCTTCTACACATCCCAGTCCCTTCTATACTATGGCCGAGATTTGATTCCCAAGACGGGCATAAAATTTTGCGGAACAATGAACGACAAGATTCCATTCATATATATGTGTCTCCTGGAGTAGGTGCGATCTTGCTTTACGACCCGCTCATCACATTTTATACGCCCCATTTTGCTGATTCCCGAACATTTTTTTTACTTGATCTATCCCCAGTATTTCCGCTCTCATTTCTCTTCAAGTTATTTTTCTTTTTTTCAAAATAAAAACATATCTTTGTCTCCCACACTTATGTATATCTATAGATAGATACATGCATATGAAAAGCAAAGATTAAAATCTACCATTTGTCATCTCAACTCTGACAAACATATATCGAGAGATGCAGAGGAAAAAAAGGTAGGAAACCCCGTAAATCCTTAGTGGAGGTAAATGGAGCACGGAGGGACGTCACAGAAGTGAGTGTGTGAGAGAGAGAGAGAAAGCAAGTGAGGGAGAGAGACTGACAGAGATAAAACTTGAACGGAAATTTCATAAAGAATGTTAAAACAAGTATGGCATTTTTACGTGCCATACGGCCTCTACGAATCTCCGGATTTGGGGAGGCATTATCAAATTTGCAGTCGTCTTTCAAGTGTTATTTCTAAACTAACTCTGTCACTCTCCTCCGCATCTCTTGATCTTTTCCACAACCAACCCGCCCGTCAATATTATCCTCTGTAAGTCCATGTCATCCTAACTGTAACCAGTAGTGAAAGCTTGCAGATACAATGGCAAACCTTATTCCTTCAACACACTGGGCTACCGAATCCCAACCCGATGTTTGCAAAGTTCATAATGGAGTAGCTATACACATATACATTGGTATATCTATATATAATTATATAAATATATATACCCCTCAAATATCCCCAACACTCCAAATCCTACAGTTACATAGATACATCTCAAACATACATACATAGATACTTACACCCAGTACAAAGAAGAGAAGGAATGGATGTGAAAACATTTTCAAGTGTCAGCTTCAGCACTTCTGCCTCACCCACTAGACCACAGGTCTTAATGAGATTTCTCCTTCCGGCCCTATTTACTCCGAAACGATTTTGCCAATCAAAACATTTACCCAAAAATCTGCAGTCAAAACAATCCATTTCTTCATATAGGTAGATACATATACAGTACTCCACGGATATCTACTTTAAAAATACATTCTCTTTCCTCTCTCTCTCTCTCACTCCGACCCACCTCCTGGTCCAGTATCTCCTATAGATAGATACTATAGGAGCCGCCAAGATAGAAGAATACTTATACAGAGGCAACAAATACAAACCAAAGAAGTACTTCCAAAGGCTCAACTCCATGGAACTCTTCCAATCTCTCATCTTCCACCCTACGTACCTTATTTGAACTTCCCCAGACTTTGACTCCATACATACATGCAAAACCAAAACAAAATCAAATGAACTTTTCCCTTCAAGATTTCTCCCATTCTTTTCCATCCCTTCATTCGGACTAGGATGAAGATAAGAACCCTTCATTCGGACTAACTACATGTCCGAAACTAACAATAAGTCTAAAAGGGTATCATAAACAGAGCTAGAGAAGACACTCCACCAAAATAAAAACAAGACCTTATAAAAATACAAATGTCACCTAAGGAGCACCTTATACATAGGAGGAAGAAACATCAGATGATTTTTCCTTCAAAATATATTTTCTCACTCCCATGCTCAGGGGAAGAACTGAACATCAAGGAGTGCGGGTTACTTACAATTATCTAGTACTAATACATCTCCGTAAAAAAAAATTGGTCGGTTAATGAAAATAGGGTTAAAACCTTCACTTGACCATATGTGACATAATTAAGACGATACAGAGAGAGAGATAGTGAGAGGTCCGAAGGAGGCCAAAATGACCCTTGTGAGAGTGAGGATAAATACATGATCATGACAATGGCTCGATAGAAATGCGAGGGAATGATGCAATGCTTGGTGGGTTAATAATCAGTACTGGTAAGGCAGAGAGAGAGAGAGAAAGAGAGAGAGAGAGAGAGAGAGAGAGAGAGAGAGAGAGAGAGAGAGGGTGTTGGGAAAAGAGAGTTCCTCTTATTGAATTAAGTTTTCCGGGAGGAGTGAGTATTATTGGAATAGGGAAAGCGCGTTGAAAAAAAGGACGAGAGGATGAGAGAGAAGCAGAAGAGAAAAAAAAATTCACCCACCAACCAAAGCAATCCTCACAGTCGTAATACTTACGCATACATACTACATACAATCAATCCTTCACGTTCATCTCCTCCTGAGCACGTAGTACGTGTATATATTAACACTTATGCACTTAACTTACTCTCCCTCCATTTAGCTATCAGTTCTCATTCCCAGAACCACACAGATGATGCGTGCATATGAGGAAACATGATCTGCTAATCGAGAGGGATAACCCCCCGGGATTTACTAATTCTCCTAATTGTTAAGGCCTGGCCACTTCCAGTCCGTTCCAATGGTAAAAAGCCAGCCTATGATAGAGACAGTTTTATTCACTACTACTCCTCCCGTTCCCTTTAAGACATTTCACTTGATCATTGACAGTGCACACATTCCATTTCATTTCCCCAACCCGATTCTACTACTACAGATACTACTACTAACTATCAATTCTATCATGCCAGCTTATGTATGTAACTAGAGTTTACGTACTAGTAGATAGGTATACAATTCCTTCGTACCTTTTACGAGGGATTTTACAGCTCTTGTAAGAGCCCTTCTCAAAAGGACAAGCCCAAAACGAATTGGAGCGCTTTAATAAAAATCGACAATTACATACTTTCTTTCCAATCAAGCCTTATCTATAGATAGAAGAGTGCTGATGGTGCTGTATGCTGTGTTAAGCTGTATCTTCCCCATGCTATTACAGCCGTCAGGGTGGTAATAGAAACAAAAGGTCCTTTTGTATAGATACATAGCTACACATACACACACACACACACACACAGACACACACGAACAGCAAGTATCAATCCTCAAGACTATCTCATCACATTAGCAATCGGAATCAAACGAGACAATCATTGGTTCCTTTTATAGCAATAGACATTGAGTAACATACCCCGAGCAGTTAACTCTTTTCACTTCAGACTCAATGGATTTCATGTCTCATGACCTTATCTCCGAAACTGTAATCTTAACGGTAGTGCTTTTACCGAGTACTGTATTGTGATAGAGATACGGTCCATACCAGGATGGAGTTTGGGATCACTCAAGAGAATTTCTCCACCATCTATAATATACCCAGCTGTTGATACATGAATCATTCGTAGTAATCCATGAGAGTATATATACAATAGGATAGATACATAAGAGTTCCGAGGGATTATCCACCCTTGTATCTTCTTACCCCTCATGCTCATTTCAGTTCCGCTTGGGTCTGAGAGCCCTGCTTAATACAGAGAGTCCTTTACTGAATTGACTACTCTCCACTCCCCAATCATATCCTTATCATATTTCCTAAATGTTTACCACAATTCTCACCCCTCCACCCAAAGGAAATGATTTGTTTTCATCACATTTGTTCCGCAAATCAAATTAAGCTCATTAATAGTCAAAACCACACACTTTTTAGATACTCCACCACCCTGCCAACTAACAGCTACGGATTTTAAGCTCGTTCACATAAGAACATAAAAATACATACATACATGCAGATACACACACACACACGATCACAAGGCAAAATCCTACCAGATTTTAATCTCTGCATTGAGCCACACATGTAAGGGGAGAATATATACATTGTCAAATTTAATGCTAAAGGAATAACAGCTGGATTATAAATCTATTATGAATTTAATATTTTTTTTGGAGAGAGATAAAATTATTTTTCGTACAAAAATACTATAAAATATCCACGAAATACAAATAGCGAAATACATGAGAAGTTCAATTAAAAATCCTCACCAGTATGAATATAGGTATGCTTTTTCATATCAGATTTCTGGTGGAATCTTTTCCCACAGAAAGGACAAGGGTACGGTCGAGTGTCCGAATGAATGAGCAAATGCGTCGACAGAGTGGATGACCTCTTGAATGATTTGCCACATTGTGAGCAGGAAAACGTTTTCTCAATGCTGTGTACAGCTCTACTTCCGCAGAAACAAACAAATACCACCCATGTATCAACTACTGTAATCTACTCTTTACGTTATGTTTAAAAAAAAAACATAAAATTTCATTTTTAAATGCATCATCGTCTTTAAACGAAAAATGGTAAATTTAACGAAGGGGTTCATACAACATTGTCTGATAATTATTCCATTACAAAATTAACGAATTAGAGTGTAATAATTACAACATGAAGGACACTAACCTATGCTGTGACAAAGAAATTTCATGCCCAAAGGTTTTATTACAAAGGTGACAGGCAAAAGGTCTCTTGCCATTGTGAGACCTTCTGGAATGCACCTCGAGCCCATGTGGTGTGCTAAACATCTTCTCACACTTGACACAGCTGAAGACTTCGGAATTTACCCCTGAGCCACCATTTGTACTAGCACTCTTGGAATTGCACATGGAGACAGCATGTGTGTGATGATGGGACTTGCTCGCCAAGAGTAGAGCAGGATGTGGTGAGAACCCTGTGGAGGAATTCATCCCTCCGTGGTGATGATGATGGTGATGATTTGTCAAGGGTTTGTGATGGAAGAGAAAGTTATTTTGGAAAGGAAGGAAGAGTGCAGCGGAGGAAGGGTGTGGAGGTAGGAATAGACTTGGGAAGGCGGACAGGGAAGATGCAGCAGCCGCGGCAGCGGCTGCTGCAGCTGCAGCTGAAGAAACTGATGGTGCATTCAATCCTCTTGATTGACAACTGATCCCGACCAATCCCGCATTACTACTACTACTACTACTACTACCACCATTACTGGCTTTCCCTAATCCCACAGCCGAGGGTCCATCCGGTGATAGTCTCCCAACTGACGATAAGTTCTTCGGATGCTGCTGCTGGTCAGTCTTTAAGATATCTTTCACGGACAGGACCTTCGGTTTGAGGAGTCGATCAATCCCAAATTTGATTTCAGCTGAGGATTTGTGGTTGGAGGGGGTTCTGGGAGGACTATGTATATGTCTACTATGGTCAATACTAATATTATTGTTATTATGATTCCTAAGGGCAAAAGCCGGGTAATCATCACCAGTAGTGTTTGCACCATGATTGGAAACTGTCTCACAACTTGATAGTGGTGAGAGTGATTGAGAAGGTAGGTTGTTAGATCCTGGGATACTAGCGGCTGGGAGATTGGTAGTTGTAGTAGTCGAAGAGGATGAGGAGGAAACTCCAGAAGAAGAAACTGACGTGGAGGATGAAGACGTTATTGGGTTAGTCAAGTTGGAGATTGATGAGGAGATAGACGAGCAGGATATTGGGGGAAGTAGAGCTGGAATCAACTCATTCCAAGACTTGAAAGCATGTTGGGAGGCGGAAAGTGCGGCTGCTGATGCTGGTGAAGAAAGGATCAGATCTGAGTAGCCTGACCCATGGAGTCCTTAAGAGTGTATATAGATATAGATATGTGTAAACATTACATTATATTACCATCCTCCAATCCATTTCATCCCAACAAGAGATAACCCGAGTGTAGAAAAACACCAAACTTTCACCCATAAAAAACTCTGCTTTATTTTAACCCACAAATACCTTCACTCTAACCTAGTCTCTTCCATCTTTTTTCCCTTAAAGAGCCTCTCGCTCTATACAAATTCAACCCTAGGCATCTTTTCGATATCCTCCCATATGTAGGTATTTAAGCTTAAATACCAGAATTCCTTCTCTACCTAACATACACACACACTAACATACACACATATGTAGATATAAACACACGACTGAACTCAACACCACCAGTCTCTGTCCTTTTCTTACAATACTACGTCCTTACATAGACTATATAGCCTGGACATACTACTTACAGTACTGTATAAACGAGTAAAAAAAAATAAAAAAAACTATCTCCCCAACTTATTTCTCCTGTCTTTACAGGAATGGTAACAAGCGGAAAAAATCCATTCCAGGTTTCCAATCTTTTTTCCCTTTCGCCCTTTCTTTTGTCAAAGTGCCAATTCTACACCTTACATATTACTTTCCCTCACACTTCTCCTTCCTCTTGTTTACTTTCCCACTCTCCCTTCCCTCCACACTTCTACAAACTCATCTTGCCCACAAGGAAAAATCACAACTGCCTGTCCTACAAAGTTTCAATTTCCTCAAAACCAAGTAATTACTAAAATACAGCTCTTCTTCTCCTTCCATCTCCAAATTCATTTCCATTCAATTTTACTAAATCCCACAATACTGTAGTCAACCCCTACTCTCAAGGAACCACTAGGCTATAATAACTTAAAAGAAAGGCAAACCACGAACCCGTGCCGGCGCTGGTGGGTGCAACAAGTCGAAACGCACTCTTGTCGCTACATTTCCTCAACAGAGTTAAAATGTCAAATTGACTCACACACTCCGACATCACAACGACGGAAGGAAGGGGACGACGACGACGACGACAACAACAATCTCAGGAAAAGTACTTATGATTTCAAGTAAATGTGCCCAAATAAATATATCCCTGTGCTCCAGCCCACACAACAACAACAACAACAACAACAGTTACCGAAAGGAAGCACGGAAGTGTGCTAAAACTGTCAGGAGCTCTACAGTCTGATGATAATACCACTTGTTTACCAAAGCTCACTGATCAGACTCCGATACTGATTTGCCCTCCTGGTCATGCCTTCCCACTGCCTGGCATGATAATTCCATGAGTCTATAAAGTTCTTCAAGCTTTCCCCACGACTCCCCGGAAAAGGAAGGGTAAGTAGATAAATACCAATGTTTTGTATACTGACTGTGTGTACTAACTCCCGGAAATAAATACACTTTTTTTAAGGACCAAAAGGAGTAATTAAATATCAGTGTACAAGGGAAGTACAGCTTCCGAAGAAACGTACGGTAATTATCACGCAAATGTGTGCGGAGACTGTTGATTTTGTGAAGGGAACAACAACTCCTACAGCAGAACAGATAGATATAGACAGTACAAGACGGAGAGGTGTTGATGTGAACTGTGACTCAAGTGTAGTAAATGTGTGTGCTAACTAGTGGTCTCAGGATGGGTGCACGGGAACTATGTGTCTCTGTGCCTCTGTGTGTGTGTGTGTGTGTGTCCAGTATGTGTGGCTGTGAGTGTGGTGTGGTTCCTGCTCTGTGGTGAGAGAGAGAGAGAGAAAGAGAGAGAGAGAGAGCGAGTCGGGCGAGAGACGAATAGGCAGGTATTGACCTGACAGAGTGTTGTATTGTAAGTGGAGAGAAAAAAGTCGAGATGCTGAGAGTTTCTCGTTAGTTTTATACATGTAAGGTAAAAGTAGATTGAAGAACAACGCATGGAGGGAATCCTGGAACAAGAAACATGAGTTGGTCGGAGATGGTTGGTAACCTTGTAGTAATAGTCATAGTAAATGTATAGGAGCTCTACACTACACCCCACACTCGCTCAAAACAGATAGATACAGAGAGTTAGAGAGTGAGAGAGAGAGAGAGAGAAATGTAGGAAAGTCGCTGTGAAAAGTGATGTGAGTGGAGCGGTGGTGGTGGGTGTGCGTTGTCGAGAAAAGTCTAAAAATCCCGGACGATTCGCTTTTCACCGATTTTCACCGGGTGCGCACACAAAATCCGGGGTGGATGCTGCGGATAAGAAAATCCCAATCCGAGACTCTTGACTCCACCCTCCCTTGATTTCTTCTCTTACTGTTATACTACTACAGAGTCCCGCACCATCCCACCATACACAGTACACTCACACAGACACACACACACACACACACACACACACACAGCCTGGTTCTCTTCACTTCACTTCTACAACTCCCATCCTTTCCATCTTCTTCTTCTTCTTCTACTCATTCTCCTCTCATCTACTACTACTGCTACTACTACTACTGCTGCTCCTCACTTGAATTTTATCTCTCTCTTTTTCACCAAATTACTCTCCCTGTATCTACAAATTCGAAACATACTGTACCCTCCATATGTACATAATAGATAGAATACTCTCATTTATATAAACATACAAATAGTTAGTTTCCTTGTTCTCCTTGAACCTACAAAAGCCTTATCTTCACCTCAACCAGGAAGGAAGCCTATTCATTCTTGCGTATTTTGCTCCTATTCCTACTATTTAGCTCTCGAACGTCCTTACTTAACTGTAGCTGTTCCTCCTCCTGTGAACCTATAGCAACTTTCCCATAACGAGCTAAGCATCTTGATTTTCCCAGATTTGATGCAGCCTCAGTAAACCTTTACGATCTTCAAGTCTCTTCTTCTTCTTCGTCTTCTTCTTCTTCTTCTTCTTCTTCTTCTCCATCCTTTGCCTTTTATTCTACACTGTAATTAATTTTCCTCCTTGTCTTCTTCTACTTCAATGATAACCCGTGTCTTAAATTACTCTTCAAAAGAATTGGTCCTTGAGACTAACTACTTTGGTCGTTTCACTAATTTTGGGGCAGTCTGAGACTTTCACTACAGACTTTACCATACATATATAGATACAATTACTATTATATAGTAAATTGTCGTTGAAGAGGCAACAAGGGCCTACATGCTATGTCTTTCTACAGTATACATATGTATATACTGTATAGACCATACACTGCCTCGTCAGGGACGGAATACTTTAAATAACAAGCACTACATATATACATAGATACATATATAGATATGGCATTATTACATGCCTTCTACCATTTCAAAGCCTCATTCTTTTTTTTTACATTATACAATAATATATCAAATATGGAATACATACGTATTTAAAAAAAAAACATAACATTTCACTCAAAAGTTGAGCCCGTTGGATATTTATAATAGCCTTTTCCTGGAACATTTTAGGATTAAGCGGAAATACTAAATTAAAGAAAATCTAATGGAACTTACTAGTAGATAGCCCAAGTAAAAAAAAATGAATTTTACCAAAATATTATGATAATGCTCGTATGGAGTACGCTCTTTGAGCATTGTACAGATCCGTATAGGGAAATTTCAGGGAATATGCATTATGGCAATGATGCCCATATGTAGTTACAGTGCATATTTACCCCAAATGTATTTTTATTATGTTAAAGTAAATGGCCAACTTTTGACTCTCCTATACTCTAACTGCAAGGGAAAATTTTCAATCTATAAAGAATGGGAGTTTAAGGGAAATTTTTTCAATTTCAACAGGGGAGACGATCAAAAGGCAGGAAACCACATGCGATTAAATGGAGATCAAAGGGATGCAAATTATTGAGCAGGCAAAAATGTTTGGGCGCTCTTGCTCCTACTATGTACATAATTATGTATGTATATGGGTCTATATTTATGTGTGGGCTTCTCTGAAGGAAACAAGGAGAGAGAGAGAGAGAGAGAGAAGATGGGCAAGGGAGGCAGAGAAAAGTACCACACGGTCGTCCCTCATGCAACACTTGATTTTTCTAGACGTACGTACTACTACCAAGGGCCGTTTAAACTTAAAGACTCTATGGCCTGAAGTGACTCCTTTTGTTTGAAAAAAGTATTTTACATATGGGAGAGCTACCACATGCTTTAAAATCCTTTACAAAAAGTACTGAAGGCAGGGAATGCTTCTACATACACTACTGTTACATCCTTACAACATGTACACCTCCAAAACGTATATGTAACATACATATGTATATGCATATGAAGAGAGAGAGAGAGAGAGAGAGACCTTTTTCCAAATCTATCTACTGGAACCAAATGATTCGTGAAATAAAAACATCTCATGAATAATTCAATCGTTTCCTCATCTCCCTCTCCTTACCTACCTATATACGTTATTACTATAAGTACAGGGATCTTCAAGAGGTATCAAACATATTCCAGAAATTTAACTCTGATCTCTTCCTCATATTCCAGCAACTTCCAAGTGTATGCTACTAAAACGTGGCTACTACTAACATAAGCAAGTTAACATAAAAAGCATACTTTTTAACCCCGTCGTTCCTTCAGAGTTACTTCAGGGAAAAACTTGACGCCATTTCTCATCTCAAGTCTCATCTCCCTCATATTATATTTCCACTTTGATACTTTTACCTCCCGTCTATTTCCCACATCACAACTCCTACTTTCCCTCCATTATATTATCTTTAGTAATATTCAATAACCAATAATGGCTACCTAGTTTATTGGCTCCCTTCAAATGTTCCATTCCAAAGAGCCCAAATATTTATGCTTGATTCCATCTGCTTCAATGGAAAAACTACAAATATCCAATCACCTCCGGAGTAATGGGCTCTTTTCTTTGACAGAAAAAGTGAATGCCCTTATTTCCATCAAAATGCTAAACAGCCCCGATATCATAAACTTTCCAATTTCTCCCGACCCCTTCTCATAACCCCCTTAAATTAACTTTAGCCAGGATCTCAGGGAATATTCAAAATCCAATAATTATTAAGTATTGTGTACATATATATCTACAGCTAAAAAAGAAAATAGTAGTTCATTTTTTTTCAAATTTCTACACTACAAATTCCTATTACAATAATATTTAGCCATATTCGAACACTACGATAATTAATGGGTGAAGCCAAGAAACAACAACAGAGTAAAATAATTATTGACAATTCACAAACATGTTACAATTTTTCCTGTTTTCGAAAGTACACACACACACACACACACACGCACACACACACACACATATGTGTGTGGAAATGAAAAGCTTGTACTTCATAAATCATAGCCCTACCATAAAAATGTCTATAAGAACTGAAGTATTCAAGTGTGCCGTGTGCCTTTTTTAACCCTACAAAATTTGAGTTCAAATACACACTTGCTTCAGAAATTCTCCTCGAGCAGGACTATGACTACAGTGACATCTGACATGAAATAGGTTACTTAGTTTTACTCCGAGTCTCCGAGCATGCCATGCCATAGTATCCCAACAATTTCCCACATTTCCTCAACATACATACTTTGCTCCATGTAGTGTGCATGTTAACAACATGATGGTCACGGTGATCCTGAATTCATTTAGTAAATTGCACTCCGTCCTATGACAGTCCCATAACAAAAATCATAAACGAAATACCCAATCAAGTACTCAATCCAAAGTTTACGTCTCGTTGGAAGTCAGAGCCCTGCCCCGCAATTAAATTCCAAACTGTGGGGTGGCAAGGGACAATTAACTTTTAACAACCACTCTCTGACATTTTTAGCCCACTATATATATATATTTATGTAAATCAATGACAGAATTAGTTCCCAAAAGAAAATCCTAAATATATAGTTAGGGACACTCAAGTCAACCAAACATTATCTATATTTCCCGTCAGTGCAAAAGGGTAAATCCAGGAAAATAACTAACCCAATAGATAGTACGGCGCGCGTGTTTGTCAAAAAGAAAAAGGAAACTTTAAAAATGGAGCAATTAAAGTCAGAGGAATGTTCCCCCTGGAAAATAACTGTAATAAATTCCTTGAGCAATCCCAGAAATAAAATACAAAACAAATCCATAAGGATTTCTAAAAATAAAATAAAACAAAAAAGGGGAAAGAAAAGGGAGAGCTTTCTCAAAGCTCAGGCCCTACACTATTCTATGGTGGGAATGGAATCCAGAATTGATCTTGAGGACGACGAGAATGGAAATAAATAAGAAAATATTATGGTTAATAAAGCTCTCATCAGGGCATGTATGGGAGAGGATGTAATCTTAATCCGATATAAATGATGATGTCTTAATGACACACAGTGGGAGGATTTGCTCTGTAATGGAGACAATGTTCCATAATGGACATTAGCGCTCTTCACAGACGACAACACACCAGACATGAGGCATTCCCTTTCCCTCCACGCTTCACATCATCTCTTCCTTTCCACACACACAACAGAGAAAACAAGAGGCTGGAGATATAGACCGAGAGAGTATGAGAGAAAGAGAGAGAGAGAGAGAGATGTAGAGTAAAACCTTCGAAACGAATACTCTTATAATTTATATGACTCTCAGTCCAATTCTGCATAGAGGTTACGGTGGGTGAACGCTTGAGCCAAATAATAATGATGATGGGATGAGAGGATGGGTGCTGTTACTGCTGTTGAACCAAATAATAATAATACAGTCGTTGAGAAAGAGGAAATAGATTTGTGGTTAAGACCACCCAAGCCTAAACAGCCAGTCAGAGGAGTTCCCCAAATACGAACATATTTATATGAACATATATGAACATATATGAACATATATGAACATATATGAACATATATGAACATATACATATATTACGTACTCTTGAGTATACAAAAACCCAACAAAAAAGTTCCATCCAAAAAAACTCTAGCTATAATTATGTATATACGCATATAGAAATACACACAGACATACACATAGTATTTAGCCTTACATTAAACAGTAACTATTACACTGTATCACAGAGAGCGCAACTGAGATGCAATCCTCAGTAGTAGTAGCAAATACTGTAGTAGTAGTTCTCAAACCCACGGTATACTATCTGCATTTATGTCCCTATCCTTGGCAATAAGCCTACTACTACAAGACTCCAGCAAGTGCTACATGCACATCCCTAGGAGTCCTCATGGATGCATGTCCCAGACACTGACACCATCCTCCTCTAATCGTCCTACACACCAACAACATCAATTCCATCCTAAATCCGCATCCGTGATACCTCTCTCTCTCTCTTCCCTCTATGTAGATATGTGTAACTACATATATACTTTTATAGGATCTATGGAGTAACTTCTATCACACATGTCACTATGTACTGTCACACTATCCCACTATCTTCAACGGCTGTTTATACAAGTATATAATTATGTATACACACACTAAGGTTTCCCGAGGTGAAGGATAGGGACGGGAAAGATTAAACCCGGAAAAATCATTCTGCTCTGGCATTTGTATCATCCCTTTTGTGTGAGAGAGAAAACACCTGTTTTTCACTCTCACAAGATTTCTTTCTCCTCTTTCTCTCCCATATATACCCACACAATCCATCCATCTAAACCATTCAGTCATGGCCAGAGCAAAAGCAAACCAGCCCGATTTCAAATCAACCAAACCTTACATAAGTGTATTTTTATTCTTCCCAAACTTTTATGTATCTATTCCTCAACTCACTCAACCACTAAAATAGCTTTTATATCCACCCACCATACGAATCATATAATTACATACACATATCCACGGAGCATCAGTTTTCAACACAGTATTTATTCCCTTCGTCGCCTGTAGTCACATTTCTAAAAAAAACAGCAGTGGATACTCACACTCCCTATAAGTAGATACAAACTTCCAGCGGGAAAACAAAGGTCAAATGAAGTGAAACAATGCCTTAAAGTAGAAGAGCAGACTTTGTTTTCAAGATTCTAACAGTGCCGACATTCCTACAAAAAAAACTAACACGGAGTGTTCCAATTTCCATGAAATCTACCAACATGTGAGATATGTACACGGAATCATCCTCGATTTCATAGCCTAATAATCAAACAGAAACAAATCCAGATTAATTGCCCCAGCAATGTATCTGTACCACAACAGCTGTGAGAGAAATTTTAAATGAGGGCCCTTCAAGCAACTATCCATATATATATAGATAATTACATATATCTATAGATATACAAGTACAGGGTACAAACATCAAGAGATACAATACAACTAGTAAAATTTAGAAACTAAAAAATTATTAACCCACACCACATACTACTAGTATAGTTTTCATTGTTGATCGTGTACGAGTGTATCTGGAGCAGTAAAAGAAGTGAGATGAGTCGGTGAGTTTGTTAAGCATATGGGATGAGTAATAGGACGTATAGTAGTGGTTCTTTGAGTGTGTAGTAGTAGTAGTAGTAGTAGTAGTAGGGAAAAAAACTGAACAACAAAAGGAAAGGGCGAGACCCTCAGCTGAAAAAGTCAAGCTAAACCATTGTTATGGGATAACAGAAGGGCACGTGCCACAGGTTCAACGTTCAATCTAACAACAACGCTAGAGACAAATGTTGTCTAATAGACTTGTATTAAAAGGAGATACGTTAGATAGGAGATTTTATACTTATACAATAAAAAACATGAGCAGAGTACATATGTACACCCTATGTATGTATGTACATATGTAGGGACAATGTACTTGTATCTATATCAGGAGCTATATAAACTCCTGCGTGTGCCCATGTGCTCTCGGATTTTACATGCATAACCATTATTAGTGAGTGATAACCTAAATACTGTACTAGTAAATGCCCTATGCTTTATAATGTAATGAGGTTTAAATCCCGCGTATATCTCCAAATGACATGTACATATTTTAAGCAACCTGGTGAAAAAATTAGAACCCTTCGTCGCTGCTTTGTATCACAGAGTGGTGGATTCCCTCCAAACACTCCAGAACCTAATCTATCCAAAGAGAGAGAGAGAGAGAGAGAGAGAGAGAGAGAGAGAGAGAGAGAGAGAAAACAACCGATTTGAATACCGACCTCACGTCGTCCATATGACGGGCACAGGTGACTTGTTCACTTTTTCGCGTTCTTACTTCTGGACTTGTGGCTCCTATGATGTGAATCCTCTCTCGGACACTTACAAGTTAATACATATAATTTGTAAACCAGTAAAATCTAACCCAACTCCTACACACGTCACCCTATACCCATATCTACCTTTCCTCCATATTATACATCAAGGAGGACATACTCAGATACGCAATCTACCAGGATCGGACTAAACTCAAGACTAAATAAAAGTACGGATGAAAAAAGAAGCATCTGCTTCAATTCTTGTCGTCCCTTTACTTGAACAGCATGTACGTCTCCGTTATTCCCCTCAACCCTTAAAAATTTCCAATTTACAAAACTCCACTCACTACCTGTTGTACCACTGGAAATGTTACTATTATTGAGAACCCCGTGAACACATTTCCAGTCATATGTAAGTACTGTCCATACATATATCTATAGGTAAGTATCTATATTTTTATAGACGATGAAAAATGTCCCAAATGCTTAACTAGCTTCCCAACGGTTTATTTCCAGGCTCGAACAGTATCACACCCCACGGTCCACATTAAAAATCTATTGTAGTGAAATAATTTACGGCTTTTTTCTAGCCTCTCGCTCTCTTCCCCTTATCAAGCCCTTCACTGAACAAAAAACTTGTGAAGCTCTTCCTTACTCCTAATGAATGCTGAATATCAGCATTTTTTTTATACCTGCATAATATTTTATTTATATTTGATTGCAATTCATTACAACCGGACCAAACAACGGTGTATAAATGTCAAGCATAAAATCTACTTAAATTCCGGTAACCCTTAGCAATTTAAATTTGAAAGCCCCATGTATGTACATAAATACTTATGCAAATACTGGGCATGCATTTCAGCATTTGCGTATCATTACAACAGAACATTTTGCCCACTGTCAAGTTATTTGTGAAGGAAATATCCAGCGCAGGAGTATTACCTTTTGATGTCGTTTCAAGCCATGAAATTGTATTACAGTATCTATAATTATGTATGTGTAAGTTTTTTTGTCATACATGGAGAAAATCATTCTCAAAGGAGAAACTGTAGAGGACTTAAAAGGAAATGGAAAATTGATAAATATTTCCCTCCAGAAAGCTAACTGTCGCCGAGGCCTCTTACAGTCTCATATTTTATCAGTTTCCCTATATAAGACACTATAAATGTGTAGTATCCACACATATCTATAGATAGATATTTTACTAGGTATTACAGTAAACCTTTTCAGCTCGACTATATTTAGTAAAGTGTGTTTGCCAATCAAGTAATCGACGCGATTGGGAAAAGAATTGACACATCCTTTTTAAACCAGGTACATAAATGTGAGTAAAATTACATGAAAAAAAAGTGTCGTCGCAAAAATATAATAAAAACGACTTAAGATATATATTCACAGTTATCCTCAAAGGCTTGGCTTCCCCTACATGCATACATACATACCCTATGATTCGATTACTTTAAAAAATCCTAATCAAATAAAACGTATGTGTACATTGTGGCACGGATTAAAAAATTATTTGTACAAGGCAGATGTTTACATCATTACCTATTTACATGGACGGCGTCCAACAACGGAGACTATTTATATAGATACTCCACAACCTAAACCTTTCGGACTCCTCGCGGAAAAATAAATCATTTTTTATACTCTACTACATTATGCTAATACATAGGACACTCAAAAAAAAATACTTTAAAAAAAAAATCTACACTGTATATTCAATATAACGAATGAAGTCAGAGTGAAGCGACCAGCATAATCTAACAACAAGATACCAGCACCAGGGAAACATGACAAAGTACAAAACCTCCACTTGAGCCCTTGTGTACCCACACCTTGTAACTTGTAGCAACAAATGAGCTGAGACAACATTACTGTGACAATCTATTTTTACTAAATAAAATCAGCGTGAGCACATATGCATACATTACACACACACACACACACACACATACACACACACACACAAAAGATACAATTACATACATACATACAAATGTACAAAAAATCTCTCATCCCTGAGAACATTTACAGATGGTCATTTGTGCAGATTGAAAATCAAAATTCACAATGCAAAGTCCCAAATAATTACAATTAGATGAAGACACAGCACTGACTGACAATCAGTGAGTGAGATTTCCCTCAACTCAGGTGTGTACATGAGGACAACCTGCCTGTCAATTTACCTTCAGAGAGAGAGAGAGAGTCTATCTTTACCACTAAATCTCTTTAATCCCTCATAAGTCATATGCTGTTTACGAATCGGATTAACCACTTCAAACCCTAATATCTAATAGTCAATTCAAGCCTTCCCAATTGCACAACATTGAATGCAATTTCAATGAGTAGCATTAAACTCATATGTAGTAGTGGCAAACTGGATACCTTACATAGTCACATCCTATAGAGGAGCATCCCAGTAAATCTTTCCGACCCAAATACAATCAATGCTATGATTCTGTTATGACAGTAATGGCCAAATAGTAATTACAGCTCCAATCCCTATAAAATTGATTTTACAGGATCTTTGGAAATATTCCAATCCATTTGAGAGGCGGGACGTGCGGATCGTGAGAAATTCCTCCCGACCTAGCACATGTTCTCAACAGCTCAAAATCATTCAACTGATGTTCTTTCTCACTATTGTTCCAACGCCTGGACTTGAACCCCAACACATATATAGATACTACAATAAACATACATTATACTACAAACCAATATATTTTTCCCGGCGTCATCTTCAAACAAATTTCTATATGTAGGTATACTACAAGAATAGAGCATGGGATTATTTATTAAATCAGCCCAGTACCAAGTCCAAGCCCTATCATTCAAAATTATAAGATAGTTAACTAATTGAACTAAAAATATCCACTAAAAAAAACATATTACAGTTCAAATAATACCATAATCCAACAAGTTACAACTACAACTACTAACAAGTTCAGATAAGCACACTAATTGTAAGAATCCCTGTAAAGTGCATATATCCCGTCCAAAGTTAAATCTCAACTAAAGCAAATATACATAGAGGTACAAAAGTCCATGCATACACAACGATTCTTAATTCATTGAGCAGAGTCAGCCATTAATTATTAGACATGATGTAACCAACGATCCATTTTAATCCAAGGTATACAATTTGTATAATACAAATAAGTAACTACGCTAATAATTCTTACGCAACTTGCCATTAGGAACAGCACAAAATAGCCTGCAAAATGGTCTGACGTATAGATATTATCCTGCCTTCACGTCATTTGTGAATTAAAATCATTAGGTTAAATTATTCCGTATGTCCTCCAATTCCGAAGCATACCCAAGTTCTGGGAAACAAATAAGTAACCAAAATAATTAAAGGAGCTAGCTATTTATCAAATCATTAATTGTACGTGAACGGCTGTGCTTATAATTAGATACAAAGAGCTAATTTTTCCTTGCAATTAATTCAAACACGTTCCTGCATTTGATTAAAGGAAGGAACCTTCCTCAATTTTAAGTCACCAAAACATTTAGACTTTTTTTTTTGTTGCTAAAATATGCCTGGGACAAAGAGTGCCCAACCGACTGCCAGCACACGGTTGCGATAATTGTTACCGCATTGAATATCATAGGAACAGATTGGTTGGATGTGGCCAAGCACGTGCCCAGCATAAGCCCACAAGGACCATGACAGAAGAATAATAAAACCGCCAGTGTCAGGATATATATGAACACCTGCTTATTACTATTACTGTATTAATACCAAGTCCTCCGAAACTTTCTGAAGTCAATCTTTCCATGATTCCATGGAGGAACCTTATACTAGACCCGCACGGTCCTTCCAATAATTACTTATCCCCTCTCTTTCCCTCTCTCTCTCTCCCACACACATCTCTTAAATCTTCCGTGGAAACTCTCCTGTTGAGTTCAAAGAGAAAAGGACACTAAAAAACTCCTCCATCCTCACATTATCCATAATAAATTCAACAAGTACACAAAGCTTTTTGTTTACAATCCCAACTTATTCTCCATCATAGTAAATTATTGCAGATGTAAATGTTTTCTTCCTCACACCTTTCTCATTGTATACGTATATCTGCCCAATGTTTCAAAAAAAAAGTAGTTTCTTTTAAGGAAAACCCAGATGACAAGCAGACGGACCGTTGTCAGTTAATTCTGTCTCCCTCTGCCGCGGTGCCTGCTGCACATTTTTTATAATTCATTTTCCAGCCTCAACCCCAAAAGAAATAAGAAATAAAAGTCCGACCAGCTCACAGAGGCAGAGGCAGGTGTAAACTTAAGAAAATTATTATTCTTACTACAAACCACACAAGACAAAAACCATCAGGCGACTCCGTAGTCATTATTGCACACTGCAGTCTAAAAGTAAAAGCTTGAATTTAAAGATAGGGTTTTGCAATTTTTCCTAACTACAAATTTGTCTATGTACAGAAAAGTCACAGGGTTCTGTATGTATCTACACTTACATACGTATTTACATACCTATGTATAAAAGTCCATGAAGAAGCCAAATGACTCATGCCGTTTGATAGGTTAGAATTACAAATTTTTTTCTCATGTGTTTTTTTTCCTAATCTTTTTGCTATTATGTTGATGCACACCAGATAAAGGTAACGGGGCGTCCGCTCGGGCACGCGTCAGCTATTAAAATTTCGATACAGTCGGTTAACCAATTTTTTTTGTCTCACTTCTCCCTCCTGAAGAAGGGAAAAAAGCTAAGAGCAACAGCGGCAGCCACACGACGCTTCAGGCTTTTTTTTCCTACCTTATGTTCTACCCATACACTATCTCTATTACCACTACATTCATACAAACCTGCTACCAACAATGCAATGAGACTATCTATGTAAACTATAGTACTCATGTATGTTTCCATTCTCATCCCAAGCACTGGATAGTTTACCCCTTCACTGCACGTCACAAAATAAATGAAATATACAATTACTAGCTGAAATTACTTACTAAAATCCTTACACAGTGACAGAGCCATACATACCTCTACAAATACAAAATCTTATGTATATCAATGCTGCACCAAAATACATAGATACAAGGTACGAAGGTACACGTATAGATGTACATATATGGAAGATGCGTATAATATAAAAATTAAACCCTAATAAGAAGTACTAGCATCATTCAGCAAATAACCCTGTGAAGGTACGTATGTATTTACATACGAACTCTACCTTTAAAATGTACCAATAATAGCTACCCAGGCAGCACTATTACCATCATCTGTTGTCTTTTCTGCTTTCTGACTAAACCTGAGCTTTCAGTGGAAATTCATCATTAAATACCAAACCAACACACTCTGATGAGTGTAAAAGTCCCCCCAGAACGCAATTTAAAGGGAGCACAGACTAGTATTCCAGAGCTCACTAAAAACTCCCGTACGGAGAGAGGAGCAGAGAGTCTATCACGTCTGCCTGACTGTGGTTGTAAAACCTGAAAGGTTTGCACCATGTTCCCATCTAAGAGAGAGAGAGAGAGAGAGAGAGAGAGAGAGAGAGAGAGAGAAAGAGAGAGAGAGGGGGAGAGAGAGAGACAAGCACGGGCTCATCCTCAGAAAAAATAGCTCCAGTTAAATAAGTGTACATACACAAAAAAGGCATACATCAAATACTACAGGGGAAGTTACCATTTGTGCGTCAGGTGTCAATCGGAAGAGCTTCAACCCTCGTCTTTTTCTTCACTGTTTTTCATACTGGGATATTTCAGGAGTAACTACCTAAAACACTACAGGTTTGTTCCCCAGTCCAACCCCGTATGTACAATTATGTTAGAAATGTTAGAAAGAGTACCTATGTATAATAATCAAACTACATTACACCGGCGTGTGCTACCCATCACACAGTTTTTGGGAAGGACACGAGGGCTAATACGTACAGAATTTCTTCCGATTTCCCAAATCCAAAACTATCAAAGGAGTCTCGAGGCTTGGTCTATACATAGATACATACATACATCCCACTAGTACAAATTCATTTGTACATAACTTGTACGATATAATATCCTTGATCCATATATCTATAACATTGTATCTCCAACAAAGTAGTAGTTTATACATATACAGCTTCCATGATATATGTGGATACATATGTTGGAAATCCATTGAAGCGTATTAAGAAGGTGTAAGTAACAAACAACATTTGTACCTTAATGCACATACATATACTAACAGTTACTCCTTGAATGATGACGATGATGAGCGACAAGATAGACAAGCAGACACCGGTAGGGTATCACGCTTCAAACTTGCTACCAACAGCAATAAAGCAACTGTCCAACCAACCGTACTATTACTCTACTATATAGGATTCATCCCCTCTGCATGACATGTGCCTCTAATCTACTTCTCCACGTTTCCCCTTTCCCGATGTGAGAAACAACAACACAAAAAAACCCGCTATAGGTAAGGATCAACTCATCACAGAGACATTAGGTTTCAGCATACTGTACATACAGTATCTGTGTATACGCACATTAATCACCCCAAATAATTATTACAGAAAAATTCAATGCTAACCCCCACCGAAACGATCGTGTAATAATAACTTTAGCACCAACCTAGATTCCTAACTAACCCCTTAAGCAGAGGAACCAATGATCTTGAAATGTGCTGGAACGAGGATACAAAAATCTCAAATTATTGAACTGCGAGCATGTGCTTAAGTTTCCTCAACAATTCCCTCGCAATTATTCACAAAGAATCCAAGTAATAGCCATTGATGTCAACAACTAACAAGTCTTTTCAAAATAAAAATATTTTTGTAGGCAGGAACGCTACTACAATTCCGTGAGAAATTCCTAAAAATGAGTGATAAAAAATAATAACAATTTTATAGTAACGACACTTGCATCACCGCTTCATATTTACACTAACTTAGAGTAAACTCTCTAAGGTCAGTGATACTCTGGTAAGAGTTGAAAGACAAGGCAGACGATCATACATAGCATAGATGAGAGTATTGCAGAACTAAAAAAATAATGTGAAATAATGAAACTAATCAATGGCAGAAGAAAAAAAACTGAAGGGAAAAAAATCCTTGAGTGATTCCTATTACCATGAGCTAGAGGATAATTGTGCATAAAGGATCCACTCAGAAGGTGGACTCATGCATTTAAACTGAGTGACTGCTCAAGTCAAAGCGGAGGCCAATAATAATTATTTATCGTCTTGTCTATATCTACTGTGAATCAATTTCCTACAATTTCTTCCCTGACATGCAAATTATTACACACTTGAATTGTCTCTCGATTGGGACTCCCTACACTCACTCACAATCAGTAAGGCAAGGCCGAGCCCAAAAGACCCACTAAAATAATTAGGCACATACTTCCCCAGTTTTTTGATCTTGTACTAGTAGTGCAATGTGAAGCCTCGTAATTCCTCATATGCTCAAGCTACAAAAGGTAAGTAAGTACACGCAAAAACAGAGACTTTTCAGTACAGCCCCAGTACTACAAACATACAATCAAGCATTGTGTTTATACTACATAAAAGTAGACGGTCATACAAAATATTGGCATAGGTGCTCATCACAAGTCATAGTTATAGTAGAAGTAGAGCCCAGT
Organism: Allacma fusca; assembly: GCA_947179485.1. Taxonomy (NCBI): domain Eukaryota; kingdom Metazoa; phylum Arthropoda; class Collembola; order Symphypleona; family Sminthuridae; genus Allacma; species Allacma fusca. The sequence goes on from OX359248.1 coordinate 31,277,527, forward strand.
GAGGTATTCCATGTATTTAATATATTTGCACAGAAAGCCCTATTATTCCTCCTTTGCTATCACTCACGGCTGAGGGGCCCAACCAATAAATACAATTTCCTTCATGTATGCCTAATACACAGTTTCGGATCTCGTGTATGCACACAAACAGGAAAATAATACTGATAAAACCGTCTACTGATAAATGAGCATGATTTCCTTGCTCGTTAATACACATAAGACATTTACCTGCTTTCCACCCTTGTACATTACATCACATTACAGACATACATATGTGTATAGATTCCGTATCTATAATGTAGTATGTAGCCTAGTCTTCCATTAAGGGACAACTCCTCAGTCAGTCATGTCGAACTTATGCACACTCCTGATAACAACTTACCAATAATACCAATAGCAATTTACATAAACTGACATTATGCACACTCCCAGTACTACTACTGTACTCAAAGGGGATACCATGGCATATGGCTTTTGTCGTGCTTGCTCACTCTGATTTGATTTCGTGCTCCACAACTCACCCGCCTCGACCAAAGTTTAAAAGAGGTTAAAGTAGTTTTTGATGGAAGCATGTTGCATTTTTCAGCAGGAAGAAACCCAAGATTGAATGTCCATCGGCATAATTAAGGAATGAGCCATTTGATGCATGGGCCATCACTCACTCAAACTTATCCATTTATAATTTCCAAGTACTACTTATGTACTATGCATAGGACTGGGGTTTAAGTACTGGACACACACACACACGGACCCAAACCAAAGGCTATGCCCACATTCATTTACTTACTATATGAAAGTGTATCTGTACAATACATATACATCTGGTCCCAAACAACACTTCCTAACCGCACCGTCTATTACGTATATATGTATAAGGTCCGCCGAGCACGCATCACAGTCCTATATGTCAAGCTATTAGGGAAACAATAAGAAGAGCCAAATGACAAACTGGTCACTGTGGGAGAACCAGTGTCATGATTGGGGAAATCGGAGCAAGCAAAGAAGTTTACAAACGGAAGGAGGACTTGTATGATGGTACGCATACGTAGATATACATACATACATTCATCTAAATAGTAGGAAACACACATAATGCACGTATCCCCATATATCACTATATAATTATCAACTGCTTATGCCCCTTCATTCTCTCCTTCCCAATAAGTCCCACACCGTATCCTTTAATAGACCATCATATAATACGGACAATCACAGGGACGGGCAAATCGATTGAGCTCTTTCTGTCTCTCTAAGTAAAACTCACACCCTCTGACTGAGTCAAAGTCACACTATTTTACATACACATATATGTAATTATACATAATATGTATCCAAATGTGTATTTTACCTTCACCCTAAAAAGCTTCTTTCCTTTTCCCCTTTACTCACTCCACTCACTCACAGACACATACACATACACACACACACACACACACACACACACACACACATTTACCTTAAGACAGATTATAATAAGAAATATTGAGAAATTCATGCACGCAATGTTTTTCCCCTCCATATAAAAATCCGAATGTCAAATCAATACAGAATAAACAATAATTACTTAACATTTGAGACAACAATCTGCCTCATAATAGAGTCATTTCCGCACATACAGACAACCACAGGCAATGGCTAAATGTTCCTTTTCTTAACTGTTAGAATAATAGGTGGATAATTTCCGGAGGGCTCCGTAGGATTCGCCCTGAAAAGAATTTAATTCCATTTCTTATATGACTGAGAAAATCTCAACGTTTAGTGATTGCAAAATATACTTTTCCCTCATCAACCTGTAGCCCTGATGATGGTGATTTCCCCCTTAATTTCTCCTTACTTAATTTTTTTCCCTCTGCTATTAGTCACACACATACATATGGTTTGATACCTCATCGCGGGGATGGGGAAATAAATACGTATTATTTCATTTTTTTTTCCTAGAGGAGTTCAGTAGCCGCGACGAAGTTTATTAAAATTATGGTGACACTATTTCTTTATTAGATATAGAACATAGTACTTAGGTATGTAAAAGGTACGGACCGGATTCTCCCTTTATACAGTATTGACGGAAAAATTCGTTAATCTTTCATGCCATTTAGGAATCCGGACGGGACGGCAACACAACCAAAAGTGTGTGTGCATGTAAAAGGATGAGTAATAATGCGTGGATTTTTCATTTCCCTCTAATTGTTGTTCGAACTACGAACGGAGGGATGGTATGTAAAGGCGGAGGGAAAAAGAACTCAATTCGTACTGAATCAGAGATGGTTGTAAGTATCAGAAAAGAAGGCCCAATGTACATATGTACATAGTACATACATAGGTCTGCTCAAGTATGTTCCTACTGTCTCATATGATATATGTGGACTGTAGTAGTGCATAATCTTGAGCTGAGTGGAAAGTAAAGGCGGTATGGACGGAGACTCAAGCATATCCGGAGCGGAGCATAATCAAATCGGGGACGAGCCCGAGAGTTCATAAAGATTTCACGAGCATATCGACACATCATACGGACCATTGAAAGAGAACCAAAAGGTCTGACGAACGGGGAGAGAGAGAGAGAGAGAGAGAGAGAGAGAGAGAAACGGCCTGCAAAGTTGCCAACCAAATCGTTTGGGGTAACTTCACTTGCTCTTCAACTTAAGTTCCGGGATACTCACGCAGAGACGTATGCACACCCATCCAGATAGTCACTTTCACACACACGGACAATGGTCCGAATCAAATCCTGCTACGCGTGTAAGCCCAAAACATTGTATCTTATGCATTCGTACACGCTGTCAATACACACAAAAAAAACTCAAGCTCCACCTACTAAAACGAGTAGGAAAAATCCGTGAAAATTTCCCTTCCATAGCACGGCTAGTATTCCAATACAGGGCACTTGGAGATTGGACAGGGAAGACAAACTTTGTCAACAACTGGATGACAGGACATCAGATGTATACAGAATTATTTGCCTTTTGAACTTAAATTCCTTCTACGAATTAAAAAAAAAATTCCGAATATCAAATACTTGAGATTTCCAAATATTCCCAGTACCCTTGACCAATCTATAGATAAGCTTGGATACAATTAATTAATCAAAACAGAAAAATTCACAACATCCTCCCCCCTCCATGATTTACAGTGAGACTCTCAAAGCTCAAATAATAATAATGATCCCAAGCCGTATTGCAAATCACGTTTAAAACTTGAAGAAATCTAATATTTCACAATAATTTCAAGAATTTCCTCCAACCTTTGATAAAAATCCCCTTATCGAAGCCCTCCACCAACAAAAACATCTTATCAGTGTCAACCCACAAGAAACTTGGGAAATCATCCAGGAAATGCAAGGCAATTCCAAAGGAATCAATTCACCATGAAATATCTTCAAGAAAATCCTCTGTAAATTGATACGCAGAGGACGGCCCGAGCAATATAAAACCTCTGGAATCTGAGCATGTTTCAAATTCCTTATATGTATCTATCTATCTACACCTACCTACCTACCTACTCACACTCCTTCCGTCCCTTATCGTCCCAAGTTCCATCCTGTTTTCAATCATCGCAAAATATAACCTCTACAGCATCCGATTAAAAATATCATTTACGACTCACACTCAGTAAACTGATGCCCTTCTCAAACAATAGCATCTCGTACGGATCTTGCCCAAGAAACTTCCACCTCACGCTATAAAATCAGTTCTTACACACAGTACTCACGACATTACATAATATGATTGCACATTAATTCAATCAAAATCAAATGAAAACTTTCCGTCAATTTCAAAATGCTACCATTTTTTAAAATTCCATGAGGAGTTGATGAGCATTGAGGCCAGGATTGGGACATAGAGGGAAAGCATGTCTGTATGTATGTAATAATTATGTATACCCACCCTCAGAATCATCCTCGTTCTTCAGATAAATATCATCCCGTAGTAAACACTATACTTGATCCCGTTGCCACCAAAACCTTTATCTTCTCTGTCTCATTGGCGTTTTGGGCTGAGGCAGTAATGAGCAAATACTTAAGGACGAGGTAACCGAGTACATACAAAGAGATACACATACATACATACACTTACAAAGTAAGCAGAGGACGATTGTGCATGATCCGAACTGTATTAGACACATACATATAATTACATATGTAGAAGCTCACATAGTATCCACACCATGGTTATAGTCAAAAGCCAGATATAGGAAAAAGTTTATTGGGAGTTGGAGCAAAGTAAAAAGAGGTGAGGATTCATCAAGCGCTCGGTTGCTGTTACTACTTACTACGACTACTACTGCTGCTGTTGCTGCTGCTGCTGATATCACCTGCTCTGCTACTCCTCTTCGCCTCTTAATACCTCCCTCCGCAACCGAATGACTGACTCAAGTGGAACTTCTGACTTACCTACCGACAGCAGTCTACCTTTCCGCATTCATCCTCAGTCTCATTCATTCCGGAGAACATAAAGCATTCCAATGCTCCAGCCCACGTTGAGAGTCTACTACCAACACCATATCCTATTTATACACAAGTACTACTAGCACCTATCCCCTGGAAATAGACCCGATCCTTACCTTCCACATGTAATTACAGGGATACTCCTCAGTCCTCATAAACGATCCCTAGTACACTTGCAAATCTCCTTTAATCTACTCAGAAATTGAGTGACACTCTCCTCAACTACTAACTCTACACAAGAACACTGACTGACTGACAAGTGAGACACCAAATAATCAGGGAGCTATCCGAACAGCTAGAGGATAAAACACCAAATCATAAATACCTCTGACTCATCCCCTAATAGTAGGTTTTAACTTTCTTCAACTGTTTACATGCCACATGCATATCTCCTCACAATCAGAGTTTTCAAACCGGTCCTCCAAGAGTTTTCTACTTCTCACGTATAATAACAATCCTACTATACTCGCCGCTCAACAGTGTTGTGTTTGAGTTTGTGTGTGTGTTGTGTGTGACTGTGTCTCGCTCTCTCTCTCTCTCTCTCTCTCTCTCTCTCGGTGTGTGCATACGTGTATCTATGTGAAAGCAGACATACCATGAAAGGAAAAAATAACTGGAAAAATTGGTTGAAGAAGTTACATATAGAGCTAAAAAGTAAATAGACTGTCAATACTGCCTATTATTATTACTTGCATTATTAAAAGTCACTATACACACATTCGATTTCAAAACAGAGTTCCTTTCTCGACTCAACCAGTCACACATCTCCGTCTTGACTGAAAACTAAACTGTAAGTCAGCTCTTGTAAAATAATAGGAGTGAGAGTAGAGAAATATTTTTCTGGTCGAATCCCACCAATAAACACTCAGTCCCATTGAACGTAATTATGTTTTTCATTTAACGCTGTCACACATAACAAGTGACAAGTGCACACGACACATGTACACATCCTTGTGCTCTCTCTCACCAGTATATTTCAAAAATAATTCAACCGGGACTCGTATATCTGTAATATAAACTTGTAAAAGGACACACGTTGGAGCTACTGCAAAAGGAGCTACGAGTAATTATACGTATAATCTACATATCTACACATAACACTGCACCAGCATGGATCTAGTTCTACCTAAAAATTTGAGTCTCAGAGAGGAACTTAACAAAGGTAATTATTCCGTCATATTTTGTCTTTTTCTAAGTCTAAAACTGTCCCTCTTTAATATTTAACTCTCTCATAGCCATCAACACACTCAAGTACATAAATTAGTGGAGGGAATGTCCCTCAAATATATGTACATGGGACTGTTCCGGGTTTTCATTTAGTTTTTATGTTGTATTATCCAACTTATACAAATTAAATACCGATGGGGTTCTAAAGACCCTTGACGTTATAAAAACAAAATTTGACATTACTCATCTTGAAATAATGTACGGTAAAAATAATTGACAGGGTTGACAATTTGCAAAAGCAAAACGACTCTTATCTTATATACACAGTATATAGGGAATGAGTAGGTACACAATTAAAGAGTTTTTGAACTAACGTTTGCATTTAATTACATAGTCTTTGCTACCCCAAGAGGTATGGACACATGTATGTATGTATCTATGTATGTTGAGGTAATTAGTTTATTTCAATTTCAATGGGGGAAAGTCGTACAATGGCTGTATCCATCCATGTATTTAATTTCCAAAATGATTTTATAGTACTTTAGATACAGGCATTCATTTTCAAGAGAATTTATTGTCACAAGAATAGATATATGAGTTTACAATTTCAGTGTCTAGGTATTGGAAAGCTTGTCCAGAGGCATTATCTCATTAAAATAGGAGTGTACATGTAAACACAAGTGGTTATTAACCATATACATAGTAGTTTTACAAGAAGGAAATCGGCAATTCAACGACCTTTTAGTTTGCAAGAGTAATTAACTACATTTTGAAAATCCGGTGTAAATGCCTGGACATGTGTAGATATATACCTTGCACAAGTATTACCGGATTTTCGACATGGGTCAATTACCTCCATCAGACCGGGAGGACAAAATGTCGTCAATATAATTTTAGTTCGTGGGTTTTGAATATGTTATGGGTACTCTTCTATAGATATTTGAGATTTACGGAAATTAACCTATTTTAAATTACTAAATTGTTGTTTGCTCTGTCCTTACATGTACTTTGTTCCTTTCCGTGCCGGACCAGTTGCCTCGTATTCAAGTCGTTCCAGTATATTCAATGGTCACGGCCTGAGTCATGCGGATGCCACGGCAATGACACTCGGTCACCTCCTGCCCTGGTCGCCATACGGAATTTTCCTCCAGTCATACAACCACTGTAACAACTACGGATTCACATCCATCAATAATAACAGTTTCCATAATTACCACCGGTTTACACAACGGCACGAGCCCAAAGATGATGAAGAAAAAGGTAGATATATCGTCACGACCCATTCCCTGCCCGATTTTTAAATTGTGCTCCACTTTTACAAAACTTTTTTTTTCTTCTATTCAACTCTATTCTTGTGTTGTGTCTACACATGCAACCTTCTCTCACACATCAACTCTCAGCATATGTACACATGTACAGACACCATGCTAGCTAGACTTCACTACTACAGTTCAGTCCCATTACCAGATACTACAAATAACTTACATGTGCATTTCAAATCCAGCATATTCCATAATATAATAGTGATGCAAACAAGGGGCTGTCTGAACAAAAATGCATGCATACACACTCACATTTTTGTATCCGATAGGCATAGATATCTGTATAGACAACATTGGATGTAATCTCAACACAAAGTCCCGGTGAGGAATGCTAGGCTACACATTAATACATTTCCAGAATTCGAGATATTTTCTCCCTCCATTATTTCATTACTGCCTTCACAATTACATACGTCCGGGTAGAGAATGCATTTAGTTAGCACGTTAACTCATTGATAGGTCAATGCCGTAAGGCACATACACATTAGGGATTGGGGAGCATCCCTTCATGAATAGCTTAACCTTGCATGCATATCTATGCATATACATATGCACATGCACGGAGATACGGGTACCCTTGTCAGGATGAGCGTATGAAGACATCCATGGACCGGGGTCTCTACCTATCCAAATATAACCTCCACACAATCAATCTATATAGATAGATCTTAATTAGAAAAGTACTACCTTCAAAGTACAGTATGTACGGGAAAGAATGCCGGGAGGGTATATATAAGACATGTCTGATGCTAAACATGTAATTCTTGATTTTTGCCGACATTTTTCCTCAGGATTCTATAACCTCTTCAAATAGAAACTAATAGGAGCTACAAAACGGTGATGCCCATATAACGTTGGAGGTTCCCGTTCCGAGCCTAGGACATACTGTATATGCGTAAAGCACTAGTATAATGTGGACCCTGTATCTAGAAATACATACAACTATCTGTACATATATCGGTAGCTAACATAAATTTGGTGAGCACGTTATGTGTACTCACCAGGAGCTTCTCAATATTCAGTGCGCGGTGGATAGCAAGAGAAATAAAGGGATTTCAATTTAGCCCTACAGATTACAGAGTAGTCTCTCTCCTTTCTCACATAGAGTTAGCAATAGCCCTTCCTCCCAATCAGTTTTCAATGCAGAGAGGAGAAATTATACCAGGCGATAAATTCACCAGGGACAACGTGACTGATTTGACGGATTTACAAGCTAGCTTACCCTCCAAATACAATAGGAGTGAGTGAGAGAGAGAGAGAGAGAGAGAATTTAGGAACCAAAATAAAAGAGATGTATTAGTAAAAATAATTTCAAGCCCCTGCACATTACGGACGGAGGGATGAATGATACATGTGACGATACACGGAAGCATAGATAAATACATATATGTAGATATAATAGGTACATATACGTAGCACGTCCCTAGATTTAGATATATGTAATATCCAGTCCCTGTCACTGCAGACATAATGTTACCAAAGAGAATAGAACAAAATCATTGTTTTGATTTGGAACAAAACACATAAACTTATCACGTGAAATGCTTTTGCGTGCATGCAATATTTATAGAGCGACATTTATGAACAGAACCAACACATAAGTATAATAATAATAATTGTGTGTATAATTTCAGCATCCCCCAGTCTGCCCTCGCCCTTACCCTTAGTGACGACAGACGTGCCCTTAAACCTCAGTACTAAGTCATCCCGGCATCGAATCTGGTCACCTGCCAGTGCTCTCGAGGCGGAACAAGAAAAGAAACTCCAGTCTACTACAACTTTGATTAGCCATGAAAATCATGGGAAACATCGGAATTCTCCTGTCTCCGTCTCCTCATCCACTGAGATTCGTACTAGTTGCAGTAAACGTTTCAACAAGAATAACCATTCTACCGAAAGGACCTTCCAGGTATGTATCTATCATCTGAGCTCGGAACAAGGCTCACTTTTCTCGTCTCCCCCTTTTAATTTATTCATAAAATTCTACAACATCCACATATTATATCGTACACTTAATTCCAAATAATTTCCAGCTCCCTCCTTATCATAAAACAATGCTACAACATGCTTCTTCAGTTATTTCCCTTACATTCCTCATGTGTTCTTGTCCGTTCCCTTTCACTCAGCCCATCATCGGAATTGTATTAGTATAGAAGGAAAAAGAGAGGCAGAAGAGAATTAGGGAAAAATCTCATTCAAATTCAGAATAAGTAACTCTAAACTTGACTCCCATGATCATTACATGGTAGGATTATGATGAGTAGCAGGAGCCGCTCAGTAGCTCATGGCCAAAACTTGCATGTAATAAGTCAGCTGCCGGCTTCGATAATCTCGTCATAATGCTAAACGCTTCTCAACCGCCAGATTCAGTTAGACTCAACTCGTGTCTGTCAATTTCAACGGAGCTGAGGAAAAAAAAGAAGAAGAATAAGAGAAAAAAAATCATCCTCCAGTCATATTCTTTCATCTTTCCATTAATAATGGTTTCCAAATATTTCGCTGCATAAATTATGAAAACGCATTCATCACCACAGTAAATACAATGTGTACACAAAATGTGCGCATCATCACCCATAGATATTACAATCCTGGAATTTTTAACGCTTTTAACTTTTGATTTAGAATCCTCACCTTTTCTAGGGACAATATATAAGAACAAGTCCTTTCTGAAGGCTATTTTCTGGAGGATTGTAAATTGTAAAAGGATCCTATAACAAGTGGAAGTAAAGTTACGAAGCTCATATAGATACTATTAATTACTATTACGTACTCCCATACATACAACTTTTCCTACAATAACTCTTGTTTTCCTTCCAACCGTCAAAACAACTTCGAGGATATTGACACAACTGGGCTGTTTCAATCTATAGAGCAGGAACAGGAATTGCAGCAAACAAAAATCCTCAAACCAATAGGACTTAATTATTAATATATGCAAAAAGTAAAATGCAACATCAGTATAATATGCAATTATCACAGGAGCAGTTGTCTCCCATCCCCAAGACAATGATTATAATTTGGCTACAAATGAATAGTAGAGGGTACTACAGAGAACGTGCTACCACTTTGTGAACAAAAGTTTGGAAACCGTCATATGGACTATGCAATAAATAAACCTGAGCACAAGTTTTTCCTTGGTTGTTTACTCAAACAACACGTTGCTAGTAAAAACCGACCAGGAGAGATTATAGCTCCACACACACCAATCACCTTTAATAGATAGCAAGTTATTATGTTGGTGGAAGTATGTACATAGTTGATGTAGTCGTTGTAGTAGGACTGCATGGGAAAAGTGGTTTACTACACTTCCAACATCTACACATACATACATATATGCATTTATTTGACGTAGAACATAAAATCAGCTTCGCACCTGTTCCTCTTCATTTGAGAAGAGCTGAACCTGGAAACAGAGAGGGAGAGAGAGAGAGAGAGAGAGAGAGAGAGTCCAGTGGCAAAGTTACAGTATACAATATGTTCCAAGAAAATCTCAGCAGCTTGTCTGCTTCTTCTTTCATAACCATTATCTCCATTGTCCCTCTGTCTTACTCCAAGCACCTTGTCTCCACATTCTTTCCTTTGTTCTGGTATTTTCATCTGCTTCATAAATGAAATTATATTACAGACTTCGGCTGACCCTTAGTCTCACTCAGGTTGGATACCTCCTTAATCTCACATCCCTTTGGTAATCCCCACGTAATATCTTAACTGCACTATCCAATATCCCCAATGCCCTATCCCCACTCACATATCCCTGACTACAATTCCTACACAGCCAGGGACAACCAGCTTTCAGAAATACCTCGAGAAAATAACCACAAAAATTTATTGGCGATCCTAACCTCATTCCATTCCTCAGAAGAGTAGTATCAAAAGTAGCTTGAATGGTGAAGGGTGGTGAGCACCCGAAAGCAGTACTGAACTTGAGCATAACTTCAGAAGCTGTATGATCCGACATTTTACGACCTCCCCCAGAAATGTTATATAGGAGTTATGCAAATGAATCGGAACGATTGAGGGTGCAGGTCATCAAGTAGCGGTAGAGATGTCAAGATAATTAATATTTTTTTTATCCTCTCAATTCCAGTGCTCTCAGTGTGGTAAGTCATTCAAGAGGTCCTCAACACTCTCCACTCATTTACTCATCCATTCGGATACACGGCCTTATCCCTGTCCCTACTGCGGGAAGAGATTTCATCAAAAATCTGATATGAAGAAACATACATACATCCATACAGGTGAGTTGAATGACTCGCTCAAATACTTTACTCAAGAGCCATTACATTAAAAGCATTTAAAATTTAGCTAAATAGTCTATCTAGTCTTGCGACGGTAGGACTGATACATACATACATATGTATGTATCAACTTATGTAGACGAACTCTGTACTTATGTATGTATATCCCCCCAGTGTGTACAGTTTAATAACCAAACTTAGTCAACAAAGTAGTAAACACAGAGTTTGTGGTAGTTAATGTCTCTTTTCTGATCGTAGTCGTCAGGCATCCTTAAAAAACGATAAAACCAGCGCGACTGAAAATTGATTTGGATATTCAAGCGGCAATAAAATAAAGATTATATTCCTATTATTTTACAAACAATTCCAGAACACACTCTACCAGTTAAGTTACATACAATGTGTGGGGCATTAAGTCTGATACAGAAAATTAACTTGTGCTCTTTGTTACATGAAATTGCAGGTGAAAAACCACATAAGTGTACCGTGTGCGGAAAAGCTTTTTCACAGTCCTCGAACTTGATCACACACTCTAGAAAGCATACGGGTTTCAAGCCTTTCTCTTGTGAGCTCTGTGGCCGAGCATTTCAGCGGAAAGTGGATCTCCGTCGTCACGCTGAGACCCAGCACAATAACAATAATGATAGCACCGACCATACTAATAATAGTAGCTTCATCACTAATAGTAGCAATGACACAAATCCTTCAACTCCAGAGCATTCCATAGAGTCAACCCCACCAAGGAGCATTAAGGATGAAGGGATTTAAACCCTATTAGTGAAGTTTATCAACCTTATCCAGTTCAGGAAAAATCTCAAATTGAGGAAAACAAAAAACACAAAAGGTAATTACGGTTCCTCTTTTGCATCAACTTTTCATTACGGAGACATTCCTACTACTCTAATAAAGAGAAGAAAAAAATAACTCCTCAAAAAGGCTAAAACCAGTGAAACTACATATATTTAAATATCAATTCTACCACACAAAAAACTGAATTAGCTATAGTTGTCTGTGAGTGTATGTGTGTGTATTCAACGTGTTGAATTAAAACTCCACCCATTTATTCCCCCTTTCAACCTATATATGTCACTATGTATAATTATGTACGTACTACATTCGAGTCCCGCACTAAATACTATATATTTTATATGTTATTTGCTACTACATAAAAAAAAAGAAGCATCAGTTCTGTAAATACGAAAACCTTTGAAAGGTTCACGTTGTTATCTATTCCTTTTTCTTAATGGAGGAAATTGCTATATATATGTACGAACCTCTCCAAGCTCAATATATACTAATAAGGTAGCTTATATATATATATATATAGATACAGAGATACGAGTTGAAGTAAAGATTTTGACGATAGTGTGGCTAGCACATTGTAAACGTTTTTGCCTAAAATAAATCCAACACGCAGTATGAAAGTAGCTTTAGCTAAAACTATTACTACGACTACAACTCCTACAGTAGATGATACATAGAGATAAGAAATGAAACCAAAATTCCAAGCCAATGTTATTAATGTATGTAGATCTTATATATATATATGGACTAGTCTTTATATAATTTTAAACTTCATTCCGGTTATGTCCATGCACACTATAATTAGTAAATTACGACGACCACCATATTAATTAGAGAATCTGCACAAAACCTTAGGTAACTTTTAGTTAAGTGGAGAGAAGCACAAAAGTACTCTACGTATGTAGTAGAAGACAAGCAACCTACAGAAATCTCCCTCAAAGAGGTACATCACTTATCAATATATATACAAAAACGGAACCTTCTCCGATATCTGCGCAAAACGTGGCAGAAAGGTACTAATGACTTGAAATGATACCCTTTACGAAGCACTAATTACAAGGGGAAAATGTAAAAGTTGGAAATTATACCTTGAGCAAAATTGAGCGTTTAAAACATGAAAAGTCCACTGGAATGTAAATTGTTACTACTACTACTACTACTACTGCTAAAACAAAACCCATCCATTAATTCCAAAGAATATTTAAGCTAATTAATAAAGTGCCTTCAAATTAATTTCTCATACTCCGGAGTTCATATTATTTAATCGTACACAGCACTCCAAAACTATTACATTCTCATTCCGACATTCAGTAAGTGTACACGAGGCCTGATGATAGGCACGGGGGTAGATGTTGTTATTCCCTTCTTCGAAAAGTAAAGTTTTCTCCTTAAGGAGAAGGAATTTCCGAAAGACGATATATGGAATCAGGTAAATATTGAAATTTTAATTCCCCACGTACAAGTCTCTCCTTATACATTTCCCATGACTTGTCTCCTGCCAAAATACACTCCTGCAATATGCACAGGGCTCAAGAGCTTTTGAGGGACCGTTTAACACGTGAACATGAGAAATAAAGTGTTATTTTCCGCTGCTTTGTTTTCTTTCCAACTGCTACGTAATGTAATAACTAATGCAAATCAATACACACACTTATAGACTCTTGGACACATAAACAAGGGAAGAGAACAGTTCAAATCACATACTTTTGATGAGACCTACTATGTACTTTCATTCCCACTCATAAGCACACACTCGCTTCCTCTCTCCCTTCATAATTTATCAACCCATATCAATTTACACTATTCTGGCAAGTTACTCCTTTCCCCATATCCACTCACTACTTTAAATCACGCTTCCTATAAATTTCTCATGCATGAACCTTAGCGGGCGGTTAATTATTAACCATCAAAGCAATACATTTCCAGTCAACGAGACCCGAAATCTAACTTTCCAAAATCCGATCGATTACTATACACATACACACACACACACACACACATACAAACAACACCTTCCCATTCGAAACTTCTAAACCATATTTAGAATTATAAATCAATTCAAATTCACCCTAAGAACCTACTTACGATTCAGCAACGGAGAGAAAGTACCATATTTTTAAACGTCATGAACAATCTAGGGAAATTAAAGGAAATCATACGGATATTACTATCACAATGGAAAAGGTAAAATTTGTACAATAATGCTCCCTATCGTATATACTAATCCCATCCTTTGGCAAAAAAAAAATTCCAGGAGTGGTAGCCGATGAGTTTGCACGCGGGCACAGAAACAAGGAATATTGTCATTGATAAATTAATTTTGCATACCACCCTTAATGCTCACTCATCTATTTACTACCTTGTCTCTTTATTTTATCTGCTAAACATATATAGCAAAAGGGCTAATAGAATACGCCATATAGTGCATTTCCATACTTACAAATATACGTCCGTGAATACACTAATTATACCAGCTTCATTCCCCTGCTTTGTTTTACGTTTGATACATAATTACAAACGATGTTGCTACTGGAACTGGCGTGGAAATTATGTATCAACTATAGTAAATTATAGCCGAAAAAAAAAATACTTAAGCCCGCTCCACCAGGAACATCCACTGAAGATTGGGTGAGTCTCTCGAATGAACTGTATGGGGCAAAAGACACATGGACATTATATCATATGGGTAATAGTCCAAACATTACATTATCCATCCTAGTATTTTATAAGCATTAGAATATTTTCAGGTCGGAGAAGTCCTCTTTTCGTGTTTGGTTTCATTACTTGTCATGTGGAAAGGATACCAAGAGCTTCGTTTACCCATAAATAATACGAGGTATACGAGGGGTAATATAGTACTACAGCAAATCCATAATGTGCCTCTACCTCTCTAGGATGTGTATACATAGTATGGACTTTTAATTCAACGACTGCATCATGCAACCCCTTTGACTTAATAATATCCTGCCGATAGAGTGGCCCAACTTAAGGAGCTTTCTAGAGAGAGTGGTATAAAAACGCGAAGTCGAAAAAATATTGCAGTAATAGTTATTATCAAAGAAATTAAAGGTCGCAGTGGTTTTTATTGAACGAGTACTATGTAGAAATCCAATCATACAAAAAAAATGCTCTCAAGCTCAAGTACGTAACTGAAGCTGATAAATTCTAAGGAATATACATAATTACATACATACGGCATACATACAGATACACCTGTATGAAGGTTCCTTCAAATCTACATTATTCCTTTGAATGTATCATTTCTGGGCTAGAGCAAGACCTCCTGGACTTAATGAATTCTTACCGAGTATAGGATTGACCTTGGATACTGCATTTCATCAGGTTTCTGGGTGAAGTACTGGCTTTTGAAAAGATGCTTAAAACGAACTTTCCAATTTGAACAAGAGTCTGTTCCACCTCTACATTTCCATATTTTGAATGTTGATTGTCATAATAGCATGCGACTTCAAAATAGACATTACAAAAAAAATGGAATTATGCTTTGTTTACTACACTCCCTCGGAGGTGCTAGAAAGTTAGGGAAGAGTTAAAAAAAAAAAAGAATGAAAAAAAGGGACGAAAACATTACCGACAAAATCGATGTCTTATTGATCTGAAGTCCAGTGCTCTCAATTAATTATTCACGACATTTAGAGGGGATCGAAAAACGTTTTGTCGCCCTATCAAATCACGCACCATTTCCGCCCTTGTTCCTTTTCTATTTGTCACTTTGGAATCCATGCAGAAGTGGTATTCCCTAGTAGTAGTAATAGTAGTAAGTAGAGGATATGGTAGTCCGTCCTCGTGCAGTTCCAATTCAAAAAAAGATGCTTGAAGGTAACAATAACAATGAAGATAGTTCATAGCTGAGGCAGATACTTATGTACATGCCTCTCGGATAGTTACAATCTTACCTGAAAATTCCCATTACATAATTTATCATGATACACACTTGTGTATGCAGCAGGTAAAAAAAAAACTTCCTAGTATAGGGGATATAAGTACGCAATCTTCTATTCATTCCCATCAAAATCCAGTGTTGTAAGTATGTACTCCTGTAGAACAGCAAGCAGTGTAACTTCAACTCTTCCTTCGCAGGGAAAGGGGAATCATATATGTACATTAAAGTTGAATTCGTCTGTGTGAGTAACCCGCCTGTCAATGCAACTCCTTCAAGTCACTTTATCCCACACAAGCACCGATTTCTATTTTTTCGGTACTTACACCTCCATACAATTTATAATGGACCTCAACCATAGAAATAAAAATTACTATAGAAATTACTTCCTCCCTCCCTATACTACAGATAGTACAGGCACAACTCCATATATGACTTTCCACCAAATCTTTTCAAATGTACAAAACTGGATGAAACAAGCCAAGCCCCACTACACAAGTTCTGTTGAGGGAGTCTTAACAATAAAAATATTTCCTACAAGCCAACCTCCATGAATAATTACATAATTACATATATGGAACTATGCACGTATATGTAATTATGTATATGTAATTATACCCCAACTCTACAGATAGATACATACCGTGAAAGAAAAAAGTAATTCCCAGAAAAATCACTTGTAAAAGCGGCAGTGGTTCTGCTTACATCTAACTTATATCCCAGTGGTAATCGTAGCATTCATTTGGAGTTCCTACTAATAATAATAGGACAATAACTTTGACATGACATAATTGTCAAATGCTCCCCCGTTGAAGAACAGGTCCAATTCACAGGAAAATCCCAATGAACCTGTGACTTACGTGACATGAAAGAAGCCAACGTTTTAGCGTAATTTTTTTATACTTCACCCAACTCATACCTTCTCATGGAGCCCAATGTACGGCAAGTGCATACATATGCCATTTCTAACTTAAGATACATACAGTAACAACAGAGGTTACACATATTGATGAACCAGGAAATAACTTCATAGAAGGCAAGGTAGCAAGCAGTACTAGGAGTAGATATAGCAGGAGAGTAGTAGATGAAAGAAAGTGCGATTGAAAATCCTGGCAGCTTATCAGTCAAATCTAGTACAAGTGAAGTGCTGAGTACTAACACTTTGTATCCCCCCCCTCCCATATAATAGGAGCAGCAAAGCAGTTATAGTGGAGTGAGGAGCTTGAGCAAACACCAGCACAATGCATTACTCGAGATAAGTAGGAAGAAAGAAACCCTTGAGAGAATCTAAACTCCGAAGAAATTATTTGAATCGCATGAGAGTAAACTATTGTCCAAGTATTGTAGAGTAATTCTGTGAAAACTCATATAATTCTAAGAAAGAGTAAACTTTGTAAAAATAACCACCCTCTTTGCAATATATTTAATGGTTTTGCATAACCTGTAACCATTCAAAAGCTAAAGTCCCTGAGAATTGGAGGAGGAGGAGGAGGAGGAGGACGAGGAGGAGGAACACAAGTCGAAGAAGGGATGAGCGGACAGGAATAGTATTATTGAACCAAAAGTGAACAATATTGTACACCTTACTTCAAACACCCCAATGACTAAACTATGTTTGTACAGTTGTATTTTAGAGTAACCTCTACATACGCAGCCATTATCCTTGTCGAATTCAATCATCTTTATGAATTTTATGGTCAAAAGCGGAGCACACAGCAAATTAATGAATGCATGTGTTCCCTCCAGAACTGACTCTCCAAAGTAGACATACATATGCACGTACATACATATGTAGTACTAAGAGTATAAGAAGGAGGAGGGTACACACAGGATGATTTTATTTCATGAAGTGTCTCACAAAAAAAAGCATAAGTACTATACATTGTATATAGGTATGTATGTATGTACACGCCAAGAATTTTCAACTCAGGTACAACACCACCACTCATACCCAACCTAACACTAATAAGTGATGCTTATAGGCACACACTAAGCTAGATAGCTACGGTGCGGAGAACCGGAGCCACAATGAGGAT
Organism: Allacma fusca; assembly: GCA_947179485.1. Lineage (NCBI taxonomy): Eukaryota > Metazoa > Arthropoda > Collembola > Symphypleona > Sminthuridae > Allacma > Allacma fusca. The sequence goes on from OX359248.1 coordinate 31,295,433, forward strand.
AATGACATTAATAATAGTATACCCCATGTCACAATCACATAATATATTGCGCCAGTGAACACACAAATAACCATTTGAAAATCTGTCGTCCAACCGATCAATCCATTCAGCAACTATAAAAGTAACTATGTATGTATATACATGGACTGAAGGAAGCAAAAATACTCCAAGTTTCACCACTTCTCAAGTCTTTTTTTTTAATGCATAATGTTCATACTTACAGTATATGGTACAGAGAATATTATGAACGCTTTCCTTCCCAGCTGCAACTTTTATACAAGTTCACTGCACTTACTTACTTACTTAGAGCCACGTATATTTCCTAAAGATATGGTAACTATTACAATGATTCTTTTCACTCTCGCTCCTATTTCAACCCGTGAGAAAATTATCCGCTGTCAAGTACTTATATTCTGTAACTTTCCCTGGCCCCAGAGATTTTCTTGGCCTGGCTTTAATATTCCCTTAACGTTTCAAGCATATTTTCTTCGTTTCCTATTCACTCAAACTTTATTCAAGGAGATGTGTCTGTGTGTGTGTGTGTGGCAGAGAATCAGGAAAGAAGGAAAAATTTGAGATAGTTTTTTTTTATCAATTATGATTTACTGGTCATGGTGACAGTGAAGTATACTTGAAGGTTCATTATATACCAGAAAAGTAATTATTTTTTATAGATTAGATACATAGGTCTAAATTTGTCTCTATATCCTTCAAAATGCTGGATACTTACAAAATGTCAATGCAACTTCCAGTTTGCACACTTCCAGCCACGCAAATGTTTTCGATTTTCAAGACAAGAGTGATTAATGGTTGAGGATAATGATTCGTTTTGCACATTTCTACACCAGGAAAAATAGTTGAGCTACAAACCACAATCCAATGGAATTTTTGAATTAATAAGTATGATCCTCCATTTGTGTAGATACATATATGAAAACTATTAAAAATAGTATGATATAAGGTGTGAATGAAAAAGGGCTTGCGTCATTCCCTACTCCAGGAAAATTAGCTGGGTATGGAAAATATGTACGTACGGAGGCTTAAATGGCTTATCTGGATGGAACCAAATCGTGGGGGGAAGGGTTGAGGTGCAATTAAATCCTGCATGATCTGTGTGTCTGAGTGTGTGTTTACTTTTTTGGAGCTCAATGATATATTATTATTGCCTCTCGATGTTCAGTACGACGCTGCTGACAACTTTTTATTGGAGGCTTCTAGAGGACGAATCTGCTCTCGTGATTGGTTGTGGCTAACAAAGAGTTACCGAGGGCACCGTTTTCCCAAAATGTCATTCCAGTGATTGATATAAGTACAAGATTTTAACATTACCAACTCCAGTAGACCAATGTGACTCTCCCAGCTGTCTTCCAGTTTGTAATGATTGTACATTACATTAAGAGTTTCCTTCCATACGTTCGTCAAACAATGCGATCGTTAATCAGTCGTTCATGATCGTATTTTTTTTTCATTTATCACTATATCGTCAATAGACGATAGAGGATAAACGATAAGATTTTTAAGTGTGACTGACTGAACAGTGCATAAAAAGTATATGATATTAAATTAAATGACACAGTCCAATTACTTACCTGAGCAATGAAAAGTAATAAGATTCCGGAAATATTTCTGTGTGGTTTCATTTTTATTCATACATTCGTGTATATGCGTCATACATGCGTTTAAATCATGAATGCGATTTTCTTATTCCAATAATTATGCTTTATGATGATCCGCATATAGTCAGATGCATACGATGCTGGTTGCCACACGTTACTGAGTAAGGAACGGTTTGCCACGACAAGGTAGCCTAAACCGTTCCCCGGTTTTTCATGATAATTCAAGTGCTGCACTAGCACTCTCTGTTAAGAGAGAATACAACAATTTTGGGCTTACCTTCAATGCGCGCGAAGGTTGAACCAGCTTTCACCTCAGGCTTTCACTGCGTGCACACGTTAACAATGTGTGGTTTTCTTTTGAGAACGACAATCTCAAATTTCTTCTTTCTCCTTCTTCGCCGTAATATTTTCACACATTTGAGAGGTCCACAGATCCTGCAAGAAATGAATTTTGTAGGGCTGAAAATAGTTAGGTTGTGCGAATCGTGAAAATCCTATTTCAATATCATGTGATATGTGGCAATAGAGAATGTCAAGACATGATAGGAAATGTAGGGCGAAGGGGAAAGGTTATCAGCTTGGTGCGAACCATAGAAGCAAGCTATGATTTAATATTAAAAATATACAGAGGAGATAATAATTATTTTGCACCATTACGTATTAGACAGTTGTCAAAGTTTAAAGAAAGATTTGCCAAGGTTGGCCATTACTCCTCTATTTTACGGTCGTTTTTCTTACATTGGTTGCAAAATAAACCTACTAGACCACTATACACCTTAAGTTGTAAGTTATTGCTATAAACGTATAAAAATACACATCCATAGATACTGCAAAATCGTATTTAGATAAAATTAGCTTTACAGAGTATTCACCTCACCGCGGAAATATAAAAACTAAATGCTTGCTAAAGCATTTGATGGAGTTAGTGCTGTAATATAGTTTGAGTTTTGTGATTTTAAATATTGTGATTTTGCTACAACCACATCCACCATTACAAAACTACAAAACACCAGATTTGTAACAACAAAATTCACAACAACAAAAGAATGACAAATAATCACATATTAACACAATCCAAACAACATGTACATATAATTACTACAAAACTAATTACATACAGATCATTTGTCGTCATTTGAACTTCAACAAATGCACGTACTTGGATACCATTTCAAGCCAATACTCGATCATTGATTGAAACTTAAACTTGAATTCGGATTCAAACATTTTGATTGAAACTTAAACTAGAATTCGGATTCAAACATTTTTATTGAAACTTAAACTTAAATTCGGATTCAAACATTTTTATTGAAACTTAACCTTGAATTTGGATTCAAACATAAACTCAGGTAGAAACTTCGAATTCGAACTTGAACTTCGTTCAAACCTGAATTGCGATTCAAACTTGAATTGCAATAACTTCAAGTTGTCCCCTCGATTCTTTAATTCCAAAGTTGAACTCGAATTTTTCTCAAAAATTGAATCTAATTCAATCTTAAAACTAATTTCAAACCTGAATTTAAATACAAACTTGATTCTAAGTCCAAACTTTATTATAGAACATTTATCGGGCACTACTTATGTTTGTAGCTGTTTGATTTAACTTGTAACCACAAGAACAAAATGCCTCCCCTCAAAAACAATACAATATTACAAACATAGAGACGGCAAAAGCAACAACTCAAACAAAATTTACAATATTACAGCACTAGGCACGGACACGTGCTCTCTGACAAAAACCTGTGTACATAATTATAACAATTACTACACACAGAAAAAAAGCAAAAATATTAACAAACCCGTAATGAAATATAGATTTTTCATTTTATTTTCACTGGTATCGATATTTGCATGTGTGAAGCTAGCTCCTTAATGCCTACTTCAAAGACGAGAGATATTTTTGCAATTACTAGAAACGACTGAACTTTCCAACCTTTCTATTTAGAATCCGAGGTATCCCTAAAGCATAAATACCTAATATCCAGTTTCATCCGAATAATCCAGAACTATCTAAGTAGAAGCACAGCAAATTCTCCTTATACAATACTTATATAAAAGAAGTTATGCTTTTGAGTTATATACATCTGAAGTGATTCAAGATTTCTGAACTAAAACTCCCATCACTCACTTCCACATTTTACAATCTAAAGCAATAGCAACGAAAGTAGTAAGTAGTAACAATGGCTATTTATTACGAAACATACGAACTATTTTAACACCAAAACATACTTCCAAATTCATTCAATGGTGAACTCTGTTCTGCATACCTTAAAATTTGAAATTCTGTACGCGTTCATTACTCGGCTTTCACATCTGATGTCACGAAATGCCCCTGCTAATTGAATTTATTAAAATACTACTACAATAATCCCCACAAATGTACCCCGCTAACTCTTCTTGGACGTCAATCTACGATGAATGAAAAGTCAGAAGCCTCTAATAAACCGGTTGATGCAACACTAAATAAATTTTTCATTGCATAGAGCACATTTCCAAACTCAACCCCACCTCTTAAAAAAATCTTCAAACAAACTAAAAGGAAAAACAACTGAACACTTATTTTAACTTTCCAAACTTTGCGATTCCAAACCCGGCGAGAGATTACCCTTCCATCCACCATAACCTAATCAGATTGCCCTTTGAAAACAATCTAATTGATAATTGCTCCCGGCAATGCCCGGCATGACCCACTCTATCAAAATAATACCTTCACGCTGATTCCACAATAACTATTTGAATACAACCAAACACTAGTACTTATTTGCAAATAAATCCTCCTAAAAATTTTTAAAAAAATAATCAAAACACACCTTTGTACTAGTTGCACGTAAAAATAAAAATACAACCAACAATTAAACCATTCCCTCCCAATTCACTTCAATCAATATGAACTCACATCCAACACAAAACTGAATATTCAAACCCCTTGTAATTTACAAACTTCATCAAAATCTACAATTTTGCAAAACCAAATATTTGCAAAAAATTAACTGGTCTACAATTTTTTTTTAAATTCCTTCAAAATCAAATTACCAGAACTTAAGGAAATCCACACACTTCCACTGTCACTACCGGAGTTTCTCCTTCAAATTAAAAACTGGAGAAAGGCCCAAAATTTTTGCAATTTATTCAGAAATTTGTATTTGCAGTTTACACTCTAATGTGCAGACAAATTCCCGAATTGGAGCGGACCATTCTACAACACGTGAAATTTTTCTGGACGGAAGGACCATTCAAATGAGCAAGTGTTCCCGCTGATAATTCCGAAATTATGAGAGCGAGGAGCTTCCCATGACACTCACAGATGTTAGCAAAGCTAGTGGAAGTGGAGCTGAGAGCTTCAGTGTTTCTTGGCTCCACTCGAAGGAGGGCGCTGGTTGTGTCCTTTGTATAGCGTTGCTGGGTTTGGTATTGCAATGCGCTACTGCTGAAGCTTATGTATAGAAGCGACTGCAGAAAATAAAGGAGACAAAAACGTGGGAAACCGGGTAATATGTCACTTGCTGTGAGATCGGTTCAAGGAGAAGGACGAAGATAAAAACGCGGAAACTTACGCACGCAACGCACAATAACGTGCATCTTTTTACAACGTTAGGCCAAACATGCAAGCAAGCTACAGGAGTGTGGTGGGATTGACATTTTGTTGTAAAATACCATTGACAGTACCCTCTGATAACATTTGATTCTTGAAAGGTAAGTTCAGATTTTTATTACTCTGTTTTGTACTGTAGTTGTTGTCATTCCAGAATTTCAAGTTGTTAAGTTGTAATTTTGAGTGAGTAGACTTGTCTCTATAAATGTCATCGGCGGAGAGTTCTTTGGGTAGAAGGAAATAGTAATCAGTGTTTGTTCTTCAAGGACTTGTAAATGTTTTTGTACCGGTTCTTGGAATTCATATAATTTACAGATTGTCATCAAATTTTTGGGGCTGAATACTTTGTGATTTCTTTTAATTTCAGCGTATGATGGTACGCTTCGGAAAGTTCCGAATGTGAAGTTCGAGAACGTCATTAAATTAGGGCATGAAGTGACAATGTCAGAGACTGGGGAACTCTCAGAAGTATAGTATAGGCTGTGGAGGATTACACTTCGCTCCGCAGACTTTCTTTTTCTCGGAGAGTAGGAATTGCAAAGTGCGTAAAAGCCGGGCTGGCACACACGCATTGATTACTACGCACAAAGACAGACCTATTTTTGCGAGACTGATATCAGACGGGAGGAATCGTCTGGAATAGGATTTCCTTCCAGAAGATTCATACCCCCGTTATGGGACATTGAACCAGAAGCTGGTTTCCTTTGACCGTGTGTTGTTGTCTGGTTGGAGACTTCGGGAAAGACAACTTGTGGAGTTCCCAAGTTTAATTTGGCTGGGATTTCTCATGCATGTTCTTTTGGATCCTTTTACGTTCATGTGGATTCTTTGTACAGATAGTATGCTTACTTTATGGCAGTACCGTCTTCCATGTGAATACTTGTGTTTCATTTCTTATTTCGACAGTAGGCATGAGATTGATATCATGTTTCACTATGTAATCATTTTCATTTACCAAAATATTTGCGGCAGTCAGTCATGTATGTGTTCTTAATGGTTTGAGGTGAAGAGGGGAAAGGATGTAGATGCATTTTTGGTTAGAAGTAAAGTTGTTGTATTTACATGCGGGTGTGGATAGATCATATTTGGCTTGTAGTCGATAATGTATGTAGATCTTTTTGCCTCTTCTACGACGATTTGTAGGTAGTGGTGCTTTGTAGTTGTATGGAAATGGAAGTAGAATAGTACAGGAGTACATGCTCTAAGATGGGGTCGTTGTAGTAAGTTTTTTGTCTGGATCTGTGGCGTTCTGGAATATGAGTTGTATGTTGGCTCAATAATTTTGCTGTAATGACAGTAATTAATTACAGCTGTGTGGTTTCGGGTTTCGGATTTCCAATGGAGGGTTCTTTAGTATTTCGGTCACGACAGGATTCATCTGCGTCTGCAATTGCTACACCCCCCCTCTCAACATTATATGTGTTAACGTTCTTATTCGAAAATGGAATAAGAGTGGAAGAAGAACAATGAAATATAAGTTGTGTCATGTCATGTTGACCGCTTGGCATGGAATCATACGGGTTCTTGTTTTTTTGGAATTCCAGATGCAGCCATTGTTTCATGCAGGGGTCTAAAGTTTCCATTTTAATAGCCTGCTCTATGCAGAAGCAGAACTGTTTTAATGAGTTAATTAGCCCTGTAAAGACTTACTCAAGGCTTATTTAGCTATTGCAAAATGATGTGCATCTTGTCACGTTTCATGAAATTTTGCCCAGTCAGCTACAGTCATGCCTTTGCTTACATTATATAGACTTTGAAATCGGGCTAATGAAAATATTGCACCCATGGAAAATTGTTTACTTATGAACACATGCAAAATAGTTTGGTATGGAATTAATTTTCGAACAACTGCGAGAAGGATGGATTTGGGTAGTAAGTATTTTAGTGTTCACAATTTTTGGGTCGGTATTATTTGAAAACGCTTTATCATGGAATTAGCGTAAATTAAGTTTGGCCTACTTTCAAGAGCATTTTTCGCCACTGTGTTCCTGTTAGTGGTATCTGTCTGTCTATGTGCAAGCATGTAATGTGTGCAAATATTATAATTATGGATGAGTATGTAATCTTTATTTCTAGGCCTCCAGCAGTTATTTAATCGTCATCATACAGTCGTATGAATGTGGTATAGGCGGTATATCTTATATCTATAAGCCCACGATACAGTTTGTGATCTCTAAATAGGCGAAGGACGAATGGGTGATTGATAGCCAAAACACTTGACATGATTTGCACATTTAAATTTCTGTTTCTTCTTCTGCTTGCAAATAAAATTCGAATGATTAGTATAGACTAAGGACGATATGTATACTCAATATGGTCGTGGTTCTATCCGTAATGGTACATTTTACATGTGGGAAGTCTGCCTACCGCATAACAAATATGCTGACTACTGTGAACTGTGACTGACTACTGATACTACCGCAGATTCGAATCCAAGTTGCAGTGCCAGACAATAATGCACGTACATCAAGAAACTCTTAAGTCCTACTGATCTCTGACCAATTGAATTCATGTTTTTTTTACAAAAGTTGCATGTATGATTGCTTTTTTTTTATTTTACTGAAGAAATCTTCCTCATTGCTTTATGAATCAAAGATTATTTCATAGAGATTGGATGATTGAAACTAATCCCTATCCTGCCTTGCGTATATATTTTGTCCCACCGTCTCACGTCATACTGCACAAGAGTTTTGAAGAATACTACTGAGCAAGCAACTATGACTTGGAAAGGATGATTTAATTGCAAGTAGGAGCAATTTCGTAACGAGTGCCAGAGCAGCAATATATTTTTTGGGGAGCCTTGGATTTTGATATAAAAGGGCATTGGCGATTATCATCTGATGTATCAAATTTATTTAGGGTGAACAAAAAATATTATATTCAGGATTTTGAAGCATGCAGTGGGTAAAAAACTTACCAAAAGTGTTCATTCAATGGTAAGTTGGTAAGGTCGAGGTGAGGTGATAAATTTTGGCCGGGTCGGCATGTAGGTCGTCTTGGCTGGAAAGAAGTTAGTACCTGGTAGTGTATAGGTAGCAGTAGCAGGAGCTTGATTCTCTTCACAGTATACGCTCCTGGTCTTCAAGGTATCTTCTGGTTCTTGTGAAGTGGATGCTGTCTATCTGGAAGCAGGAGCTTCTACAGCAGCTCCAACAGCAATACTCTTTCTCCCAGATCTATCTATCTCACGTTGATATTGTACTTACAGGGATGGGTTATGTAATGCGTAATGTTGATGTTCCTTCTGCCTCGGTAAGGATCATATAATGAGATGCTGCTCCCTGTGCCTCGGCTCCTACTGCATATTACTGTTTCCCTTAACTTGCTTCTTATTACAGTCCACCTGGCTGAGTTCTTTCCTACCGTTAAGACATCTTTTATCATCTGTACCTACTGAATTTTCATTCCTTATGTAGCTGCTATGGGACGAACCAGTAGTTGTAGGATGCATGCAGACACTACTGCATTTTTTCTTGCATTTTTTACCCCCGTAAAACATTGAACCCTATTCTTATATCCTTGGGTTTCTTATACTATTGTACTATTCTTCTTTTGAATGCTCAGTCTTAACTACTGCGGTATCTCGGACTCCACACTTTAATCCTGGATTTCTATGTTGAACATCTTCCTTCAGGTATATACAGACAATCAAGTATTTATTTATTGACTTGATGGACTAAGAACGTTGAAATGGTTGTTATTCTTTTCGCCTGTCTTAACTTCACTTCGTTGTTCGGGACTCAAGCTCAAGGTATAGGGAACTTGTGTTACATTCCAATTTCTCAATCCACTGTGCTTAGGTATTTCTTTATCATTATCAGTATTTTTTTTCGATTCTTCAGATTAGCTTTTGTTTATACCTGGTTATGCTAGAGACTGGTTTTGTGCGTATATAATTATGTGTATTGTGTATGAAGGTATTTATGTATAGGTACAGAAATATGGTTGGAGTCGGGTGGAAGATTCATTCAGTCTTACCTGAACGGGTCGAACAATTCTTTATCAATATGTGTTTCAAGTGGCTACCACACAGATTTATGCATGGGAGGAGTGAGTATCGAGTAAGTCACAGAGGATGAGAAAGGATGATAGGATATCTATTAATATATGTAGTTTCATAGCCTGGCTCTTAAGTGCTGTGTGATTACTCAGGTGCATATTTGGGATGGGTTGCAGGCATGTTAATATACGAGCTGCCCTAGTTAGTTACCATGTTCGTGTTCTCTGCACTTACTTTTCTTTGTTCTCTCCTTAGAGAGAGTTTTCTCATCGGTATTTTCGTATGGATGCATCAAAATGGTTTGTGATAGCGAGAAATCGTTTCATGGAGTTAATACTAAACTATGCAAATACTTCTTGCGGGCAAAAAGGACATGTACATAAATATATAGGGGGAATGGATGGGGTAAATATGAGAATAAAACAAGTTTTTGGATATGAAAGTGCATGCTTTTAACCCTTTTGGTACAACCTGCAGATAATTAAGTATACAAATGTACTTTTACGTAAATACATATGTAAAAATTACTTTTCATGAACTTATGGATAGATAGACGGTATAGAATTTGTTCAATATATCTTATGATAATTTAGAACTTTTGTCAAATTGTAGTTAAAAAAGGATGCTTTACCAAACTCTTGTGCTTATCATCCTTTCACACTTGATCGAATCCACTTGTAATGTGCGCAGGAATTTTAGATTTTGGTTTTCAAACTCACATCCTATGTGTTCACAGCTCTTTGGTTGTAGTTTTGTTTAACATTTGTACCAGCTTTTATGTACTACTAGAAGCGTATAAAATACTTTACATATAATTAGATAATTTAAAATTATTTTAAACGTGGGCATGTACGTTTTTTGCAGATACTAATTCTTCAGTTTAAAATGATGATGATAGTTTCAGTCTGAAGTAAGTAATTACGTATGTATATAATGGGAAGCTTGGTCTAAATTGTTTATAGTATGTCGTTAAATTTTTGTCAATATTTTTTCTTGAGTAATTTGGGGTTTTGTAGGCAAATTAAATCTGTTCCAGCTACAAGTAAACAATGAAAAAATTGTTACAAACAATTAATTACTGATTGTTCTGTTAATGGCCATATCAGATCTCATGACACGGTACGGCAAAATCATTTGGAGGTTTTCATTGCTTTCGTGTATGTATTAATCTGTGAATCTGCGCGACTTTGATGCACGGTTTGGGTTTCCTAACCTGAGGTGCTCGTCAGGCAGTTCATATTTGTTTTTGATTTTTTGGATTCATTTCATTTTATGACTTCTGGTTTATGAACACTCATGAACGGTTTTTAGCTTGTAATTCAATTCTTTTGGAATTGAACATTGAAAACTGAGTAATTTAATGCATTTGGTAGTTAATTTTGTGTATGCATGAGTAACTCCAGTTTCAGTAAATTCAGCCTTTACATTGATAAGACGTATAAAATTGTTGGGCTTCATGAACGTTGAATGTCATGTATTTAATTTACTCATTCTTTTAGTATAAAAACGTTCGTAAGGTTTGTGTTCATTGAAGCAGGTAGATTGAATATCCTAGAGTAATCAACCCTGTAGTTATTTTGTAGACTCTAAATTTTCATTTTATACTGATGTCTGTACAAATGTACATATGTATGTATCTTCATCGATATTTGTCTTTTGTACATATACATACGTACTAATGTTTGCTATCCTCTTTTTATGGATTCGAAAATGAAGTGGTAACAAATCCCTGAGGAAAGTATCGGGTTTAGCAGATCATCAAGTTTGTAAACATTCGTGTGCGCCTTTTAATTAGATAACATGGCTGTTATAAACGGATCTATAGGCAGTCATTCTAGCATGAAGGTGGTCAATTTTATGGCTGGAGCATCACCAAGGTTGTATCTAGGGGCAATTTCTGGGGTTACGTTCTTATACAGTAGTAATGTATAAAAATTATATGAACGGCGTCGTCTGCACTGAAATTTAATGCTCATTATCGTATTGAAAATAATAATCATTGTTGTATTTGAATTGAAAACGTTTAAGCCTTCCAAGAAATCTATTGCTTGGTTGTGAGTTGTTGAGGTGGAAGTGCAAATTGCAGCTGCTGATGTTGTTGCATTTCGTAGAAGCTCAGTAAATGTGCAAGAGAGGACGAGAAAGGGTTGTAGTTGTTCTTCTCTGAATACTCTCGAAGGCATTCAAGCATAAGCTTACATTCAGGAGTTACTGGAGTTCTGATAACATATTTTTTCTTTATAATTTAACATGAGTACTTCTGAAATTCTCAGTTGTCATAATTACAATAGATGCAGATCAATCAGAAGTCACTCGGAGTTATTTGGAACTTGGAGCTCATATGTAAATGCAATGGGATATCTACTCTGTAATAATTATTGCGTATATGTAAATATGCACACATATAGATATACATACTTCTCTGTTTTTTTCTGCTGTCCTGGCAAATAACTATTGCATTAATTTTTAACCAGAGTTTGTGCTTTAGAGGTCAACATCTTTTCAGACAGTACAGTCTCTGACAGATTTTTTGTGACTACTGTGATTTGGTTATTGTCACAAGTCACATTAGTCAGTATTCAGTGGATATTGAATGTGTATGTGTAGTATACTCCTAGCTAAGTTCATAATTACACAATTGTTTATATGCACACGTACGTTCCTTCGATTCCCTGTGCTATCAGGACAAATCCACGTAATGATAATTGGTATAAATACGATAATTGCAACCGCATGCACAAGCATGGTACAATTACTGTATCTACTGATATGTCTTGATGGTTACTGTATTACCAGGTTCAGCACACAGTGTCAGTAGAAATAAAGTCACATTTTCCCATAAAACTTGCTATATGTACATACATTCGGTATTTAACTTGTCATGAGAGATCAAAGTACAGCTTTATTTTTGCCTTTTATTTTGTTATTTTTGTTTCGTGGCTAAAAAATGATTATGGTTAAAGTGCACTTTCACACATGTATTATTACGCTGTGTGAATGGTATCTACATCTAAGCTTGGTTTAAAGGTTGTGAGAATGCTGTTGTTTACAAGTATATTTTTTTTATGTAATTGTATACACGCACTCTTGACGTCCATTTGACTTGATTCTCAACGGTCAGACTGACTGAATGTCTTCTTCCTCTCTGTATAGTGTGTATGATGGGGTGGTTGACCGCTCGTGGCAGTGTGGTGTTGTGTAGTTGTAAGTTGGCAGACCGACTGACAATAGATTGAAGATCAAATTGCAAAATCTTTATGGCACAGCGCTGGCCGCTGGCTGAGGAGGCTGTTCAGTTTACATTTTACACCTCCATATAATATCGTATGTTCGATTAAGCCTTGTTACTTTTAATTAATGGTTGGTTAGATCTACACTGGCTAATTCAATATAGTGTTAAAGGGTGGTGTAAGTATTGGAATTTTGGTTCTCAAATTATGGATGTAGATATGTATGTGTCGGGATTTTTTCGTGGTGATGAAGTAGGTTTTAACCCTACTGCTCCCAACCTATGTCCAGCCTGTCCAAAATGGAAAAATTTGAGGAATACTATTATTTTTTTAAACTCCAGTTAAACCTACAGATTTGAAAAAAAATGTTTTCGTTTCCGGAAGTGTTTTCTGCTGTTTTAAAAATTTTCAACATTCCAGGTTCATAAACAAAGCCGCAATAAAATTATAAAAAATTAAAATCCTTATATTTCCGCCATTTTCAATGCTAGATAAGCGGTCCATGCAATTGCATAGGGGCCATCAAAATATTTCTACGAAATGAAAAGGCAATTTCTATTATTTTGAAGCCACTGGGAAGGCTCAAAGTGGTACACATGTGTAGCAGGGATACCAAAGATTGTCCCTATCACCTTTGCAGGTCACATAGGTCAACTTGAGGTCACGATAAAAACGAGTGGAATTCTCCCAAATAAAAGCCATCTGAGAGTTTCAGTTTTATTTATAGGAGGCACTGGTGGTAATTGTGTCCTATTGACAATTATTAAGGGGCACCACGCTATAAAATGACGATTTTGACGTTGACCTCATCATACTCTTTTTTTTTCTCTACAGGTCACAATACACTTCTTGTACCTTGTTTAGGTTTCCACTACAATTAGTTTTGGCAAAACTCGGTATTTGTTTCCGATTTTTTTTTCATGTAGTGTTTGACCTCCTGATAACCTAGTTGACATCCAGGATCACGGTCTTGAATGAGGATATGTTTGGAGGGGAAAGCAGACATTATTCGTCAGTTACACTGTCTAACCTTATTTGACCCAAGTTGACCTGTAAAGGTCGCGTCAGTCATTAGCAAAAAAGTGGCCCAATCTAACCATTTTTAGGTTGAATACAGCGGGGTTATCAAAACGTTTCGTCCAGACCAGTGCTCGGCATGGGTACGAAAAATCGGTACCCGTACCCGTATCCGTACCCGAAGTGCGGGTATTGTAATATCTGGTATCTATACCCGTACCCATACCCAAGTATCCGGGTACAAATTTTTCATACCCGTACCCGCAATGTAATCTCAAACTATGTACCTGTACCCGCATTGTACCCGTACCCGAAAAATACTCGAAAATTGTACCCATACGCGTGTATCTCAGTGTCGTACCCGTAATCGTACTCGGGTACTTTATATCCAGATTTCTCTAAATGTAGTATATAGTATGTTATGTATAATAATGTATGACAACTTATTGTTAGTGTGTAATTTTGACTAGCTAGGGCGGTATTTGATTTTGTATATTTTCATTGAAGATTAGAAACACTAGAAGCGTTTTTGATTAGAAATAAAATTAACTTGCATACTTGCAGATTTAACAAAATATTACCAAGCGTACAAATGTTTGCTGAATCCTATTCTCCTCTTCTATTTTGTTATTATTCCTCGTTTGTGTTTATTCATTTATACATCCTAAAACCTGTTTGCCTAAACACATATATTTTAGCTACAGTCTAACATACATTTACTGTATGTTTTAAGGTTAAAATAGTATTAACACTAAGCTATAAGTATTCAGAAACACCAAAAATAAGGCCAGAAGTTTCCAACGTACGGGCATTATAGTATAAAATGCATTAAAATGTCTCATTTCTCAGTGTATCCAAATACTCGGGTACAATAGTCGTGGGTACGATAGTAAATGACCCCATTATACCCGTACCCGGTGGGTATATGCCCATTTTGAAATCCGTGTACCCGTACCCATACCCGTATCCATACCTGAAATTTTTATTTACCAAAGTGTACCCGGGTAGTACCCAAAATTGATCGGGTACACAAAATTGGTATCCGGGTAGTACCCATACCCGTACCCGTTTACCCGAGTATTACCCATACCCGTGCTGAGCACTGGTCCAGACGATCTACTAACTGACCTCAGGTCAACCTAGTTGACCTGATGGTTGACCTATTGGGTTACACGGGGAATTTGTGGAAGGGTGTTTCAGTTTTCAAAGCAGCCTGGAGGAAATTGGGTTACTGCATGTGACAACTCCTTTGTAACTTTGTTGATGGACCCTTGCATGGAAAATTCCATTGGACAGGCTGTCCATACCTTGGGAATATATGTAACCAATTTAGGTTGGGAGGCAACGGGTTAATGAAGTATACAGATGGCCAGACAGAGATCACGTGGGGGCATATTTCGGACCAGGGATTTTTGTGGTTATTCAGCTTTCGCTAATGAGGTACAAAAACTCAAGGGGGTATTAGTAGGATATTATTATTATTATTACAGGTAGAATTGGTGTGATGCTTGCGGCGGTGAAAAAAAAAGTGATTGCGTGCCACTTAATGTATACCCTTTTGTTGCAGGGGATGTGATCATTTGATATATTTGGAAATGCATTGTGTATGATGCATCGAATGGCCATGGCCTTGGGGTAATTTTATAATAAATGCACAGAGACTAAGTTCCTAGCGCATTAATTATATGATTCTGTGAGATTTGCATACTCGCCTACCTATCAACAATTTATGAATCAGGTTCTTATTAAATTACTACATAAAGTGGAGGAATTCATAATTCATGCAACTCTCTCACCCTCTCCATTCTCATGCACGCACATTTGCACTTACAAAAACGATATTGTCTTCTCGAGTGTTATTTTAAATCGCGACTGGGTTTTTTTTACTATCCTTTAGAATAGATGGTGCAGCTCTTTCTTTTACACCTGTATCAATCTGTGTTCACACAGCCAGAATCCAATGTTCATTTAATGGTGCCATAGGCTGATACTCTTCTTTTTTTTTAATTTGCTACATAACGTGCACGCTTCAGAATGAATGCTGTGTCACTTTGCCAATCACTAGAGGAAGTGCAGGTGTTCAGTTTGAATCAGTGTTCATTATAAATTTATAAGTCATCTATACTTATATGAAGGAGCTTTCAAGTTACATACTTATTTTCATTCATTCACTGGGAATGTGGGAATATCCTGATGCTTAACTCTTTTGCAGCAAACTCGGTTTTTAAGGCATTCAGAAGAAGCAGAACCAGTCTATGGTGCAGTCGGAATATTCTGAGAGCATAGTAGCATTGTAGTTTGTAGTAGCACAGATAAAATATTAAACTCACCTAGAATTGCTGTAACATTGTAACTATGCGTATTACAATACCTTGGCTCACACATAATTGTTGTACATTTTGATGTCTAAGATTTTTGCTATCTAATCATTGCTACAGTTCTGCATAGTTCATTAGTTGAATTGAACTCTCTTGTTATATTTATTTTCAGTAGACTTTCTAAAACCTGTTGCACTGTTGTGAACAGATAATTTGTGAGCTGTTTCGGTCTCATGCGTGACTCATGACTCATCACTTCCTCGCAACTGATAAAAGGATTAGATGGTTTTATTTCCTTGGTATTGGACAGGGCAGGAGACGGGACATGACATTAGCAGCACTTACGTACAGTACTCCCCTGATTTGCTATAAATGATGTAGTCATTCCTAGTTCCAAGGAAGGTTTTTCCTTTTGCCCTTTATACTGTTGATTCGATCCACTCGTCAGTTTGTCACTGTGATACTTCGTGCGAAAATCTGAAATTCAGTCTTGCACATGACAAAATTAAATTCTGAATTGCAAATGACAAATAAGTACATGTCCAGAAACAACAAACAGAGTATAATTATTGTCAATATACTAGTTGTGAAATATTGCTATTAAAGTTATATTTTATACACCAGCATGTGTACCGTTTATGAATTCACGTGACGTGTTGATCATGTTTTGTGAAAAAAATAGGTATCGATGGATAATATTTACAGTATATAAATATTTGGAACTTAATCAACAGCTTTAATTGGCCAAGCATGTACGTATGTGTATTTAGCGGATGTAAAGGATTGCGTCAGAAGGATATTTTTTGGGCTGTCGTTTTGTGTCGTATAAATATGTTTGTGTGTTATTCTTTTGGGAAATGTCCATAAGTGTGGTGCCAGTGGTTTATGTAAAAGGATGGAGTATTTGTTGGTTTGTTATGCAAGTTTAAATATTAAGGAGTGGTGTGACATCCTTGACATGAGGAAAACATTGGCAGCGGCATAAAATTGAGAAACTCAAGGGTCATTCGAGGAAATCCTACGAGTTTGTGTTTCCCAGGGAAGGTTCTTATGTACATGACTATGAGTAGCTGGACGGCACTTAGCAGTTCAATCCGCATGAGTATGAAGGCATCGGCCCGGTCCATGATTACATGACTTAATCTATTAGAAAGTTCGGTAAACATGTGAGGAGGGTATTTAAATATAGAACCGGAAAATACTAGACATTGATGAAGGAATTTAACCAAAGATGGGCTGAACCTTTAAACTAATAATAATAAGAGAAGAGCTCTTTGAGAAAAGAAAACAATGTCAAGATTTTTCCAATCTGTCTTCGTGCTCTTCGTCCCCTTGTTCATGTGCGGATGCTTGAGAGTCTGGGTGGCTTTGACTTGACTTCAAGCCGTGTGTTTATCTGGCGGATGATTATCAGTCGTCTTATATCTATTCTCTGGATGAATGATTCTGGTGATGATGAGGAAGATGAGGATGATGACCATCCGTTTTCATATGAAGAACAAAACTCTCTCTCTACGTATTTAAGGGCTTTCAAGTGCACACTGTATCCATATATAATTATATACGTATGAGTTTCTTGCCTGAATATCTATGTATAAGGTAACCTTAGTATTATTTATTCTTCCAGTCCTGAAAAATGAATTGACGGGTGACGCAGCGAAAAAATCCACTTCACTTCGATAACTCATGTTGGATGGTAAACAAAACGATCAATCCTTTAGCGGTTAATTATGGGTTGAAATTATTTTTAAGTCTAGTAATTTTCCTTCGGTGAGCTCTGTTTATTTGATGATAATTCGGGTTTGGAGGCAAGCATGCAATATCTGCCACGAGAAAGGTTATTTTAATGACGACATCCATGTATGATCATGTGCATTTTTTCAAAGAATTTTTTTTAATTGATTCAATGAGTTTGACTGACTCCGCTTCAAGTTTTTTTTTTTTGGTGTATGGGATGTGTACAGATATGTATACTTCCATCTCGGCTGACTCAAATGGGAATCATGTTGGTTGCAACTGTAAAGTAACTACACATTATCATAACAATCGACTCTATTAATAGTACACTGAATTATTAATGCGGAGGGTTTAGTTGGCCTGCATGATCCTACAAATCATGCAAAAGAATGCATGTAGTTAGGATAGGATATTTCGTTCAATATTTTCCAATATTTCTTTATTCCTTACCATCGGGTGGAACGTTTTTAATTGACTTTAATGGTATAATTTTCAAAGGTTCAGCAATTAAAAACAAAGCGCGACTGTCATACAGTATAGGTTGTGTAGGATACCCTGTCTTCAACATCTATGTATAGGCAAGAAATGCAAGAGTAGAACAGTTGGCTTGTATTATCAGTTCCGTCTACACTCCCTTGACTCTATTTACTTGGTATACTACTTTGTTCACTTCTGATTTTAAAATTGTCTTTTGTGTGATAGGAAGCAACTAGTACTGGCAGCATGGAAGCTATTATTTTGTACATTTCGCTTCAACGCACTCCATATGCATGTAAGCTAAGCACATAATGAAAACACTGGCTAAATGCTGTTACAGAGTTACTCTTATACTGCTATGTTGAAGAGTCATAATACTGTTACGCTTCGTAAGGCTTGTGTAAAAATATTTCTGCTTGTTTGAGAAGTTACATTATATACGTAAGGCTACGGGCTACAGTTCGTACTGGTCGTAGGACTCAGTAGTGCAGGGATGATAATGAGGCTAAAGTAACACATCCATATGTTCATCTCCTCGCATTCACCTTTAAATTCTCCATCTATGTACTATGTTTTTACCCATCAGATTTTAAATGTGATTTTTTACCCACTCGTGTCACAGTTAGCCCAAAAATCCATATGAATGACGTCGAGCAAGAAGACATCCTTTTTTCCCATCTCTGTCGTATACAAACAAACATGAAGGGAATTTACGTTTTTTCTATACAAATACCAGTTTTTCATTGAGACTTCAACTTTTTTGGGCTCAGTAACGATACTTACCTTGCATGCGGGAAAAAAGGGAGGTTCTTCAGCATATTATGTATCTCTTCATGCACATATTTTTGGTGAGATATGGTAGTAAAGAGTAAAGGAGGATATTTTACACTTAAAAGGAAATGATTTTTATTTTTATACCCAGGGAAAATTTTAAATCTGGTTGAAACGTTATGGTCCATGTATATGTGGCACTTTTGAACAGTGTGAGAGATAGGGCTAAGCTGTGCTACAACAA
This sequence comes from Allacma fusca, assembly GCA_947179485.1. NCBI lineage: Eukaryota > Metazoa > Arthropoda > Collembola > Symphypleona > Sminthuridae > Allacma > Allacma fusca. The sequence continues at coordinate 31,314,435 of OX359248.1, forward strand.
CTTTTCCTTGTTAAAGGCTCTCTCTGTCTCTGTCTCTCTCTCTCTCTCTCTCTCTCTCTCTCCGTCTGTCTTAGAGGGGGTGGATTTGGATGGAATATTTTCTTACTACAAGTATGAATCATTGGGTTCCTTCTTCCCGAAGTATAAAGTTGAAGTGATGTAGGCAGGTCTTATTCTTCTTCTCTTCTTGGTAATGCTTGGGTCCTCCAGACTGGACTATACACAGGCTTTAGCTCTGGTCCTGAGTATTGGATAAGATCGTAATCTCAAAGGGCAAATTCCACTTTATATCCATTAGGCATAGCACAGTTTGTTTAATTATGGTATATATATTATATTGAAGGTATGCATGCCTACCTTTTTTGTATTACCTGTTCCACAGGTAATACATATATATATATACATATATATATATCATACATATATATATATATATATATATATAAGTAAGTATCTATCTTTTTTTTCCAGGCTGGTTTGTAGCAGTAGACGTGTTAAGACTTAGGGGTCCACTGGTAGGTACACATACCTTTTACGAGAAAAGTTCGTGTGAGTCAGGGTCGTGAAAGGGCCTTTTCTCAATCTTGACATTGTACTTACTATTACCCTGATGCTGGGAGTGGGGAAGGGCCTTCTTCGGCAGTATTCATATTCATTCTTGAGTCATCAAAGTTAGTATGCATTGTCATATACAGTAATTGTTACATGCATTGTCATGAGGTACCGCTCAGGTTCGTACTGTTGAGAATGTACATATGTATATGTAGTTGAAAGGACCGTGGATTTGTTGTATGCCTTAGAAATTTTATAGAGAGATGTTGTTTGAATCTGGGTATTAAGTGGAGGTCAAGCTGAGCGTATATATCATAGGAAAGTCAGTGGTTACTAGTAAACACGTGTGTCTGGGTGGATGAAAATTTTTGACTGTATATATGAATCCAGGCTGAGTAATGAGTACGTACACGTATGTATATACTACTGGGAACCGAGTATCTGAAAGCATTGAAATAATTTTGAGTTGGGTAAATGTAGTACTCCCTTCTATCTCTCTCTCTCTCTCTCTGTTTATACGGGATATCGTGGTTAGTGTACGAAAGAGTTGTTAATATGCTGGTTATTTGGTATGTAGTACCCCAAGTCTGTGGCTGGGTACATATGCGGATGACTATATTTTGATAAGAAGTTAGCAAGTTAATGTTAAATGTACATAATATAAAATGGTTATCATTTTGTTGCAGGGGGGACGATTGGGTCTGAAAAAGCTCTCAAAGAGATCTGGCAACACCAAAGGTAGGCTTGGTTTCGTGACGATAGAGGGAAAGGGGCATCATCCCCATTTATTTCTTGTTATGGAACTTTGTTACCCCTGAAACTCTCTGACAGTAAGATCTGGTATGTCCTGTTGTATAGCTTCGTGATAAACATATTTCCTTTTCTTTTGGTTTAGGTGCATTCAGCAACATTCGGCTGGTCTTGCGACGGACGTCCAGGTATACTCTCTTAAGCGCTGCTCAGCGTCGGCTGTGTGGAAGAATTGTTGAGAACTGAAAAGCAGTAATTCTGGTGGCCTGGAGAACAGAACTGCTAGGCCCTTGTTCACATTTTGAGTGGAAGTTCTGTGTGCAATAAATTCAAAACCTTGAAATTTAATTTATTTCAAAAAAAAAATTAAATATAGAAAAGTTTGGGGAAACTTTTACTCGTCTTAATCGACAAGTTTGAATTAATTTTGTGTGTTGACTATTGTGTAAATCGGCGCGGAGTCGTCGCTAAACAACTGCCAAAATGTTTGATGTATTCGGATCAGTTAAGTCCCTGTTAAAATTAGACAGTGTTTGTATCGATAATAATGTATTTCGGTTACATTATAAAGCCACCGTAATTATCCTTGTGGCATTTTCGCTGCTGGTAACGTCCCGACAGTATATTGGAGATCCTATTGATTGTATTGTGGACTCATCAATTGGAGGAGATATTATGGATACCTACTGTTGGATCCATTCAACGTACACCGTTCCAGACAAACTGGGCGCAGAAGTCGGTAAGTGGATGATTTTATCTGTACGAAAAACTCTTTCGGTTTTATGAATGAAATGTTTACGTGAAACTCGGAGTTATATTTACGTTTGTATTTCTCTGCCGTACCTAATCCAATTCTCGTAACGCATGCTTGCTGTTGATAGATGAAAATAAGGACGAGGATAGTACGAGAAGTAGTAGAGGAATGGAAAGTTGCTTAGGATTCATATATACACATAAATTTTTGTAGTAGTAAAATAATGCTGATGGGTTTTTGTGTTGTATCTTAATATAGGCTCAGTTGTACCCCATCCGGGTATTAGCGGTGTAACCAGTAAAACGGATTCGGTGAAATACCACAAATATTACCAGTGGGTGTGCTTCGTACTTTTTTTCCAAGCTCTGCTCTTCTACATCCCACGCTACTTATGGAAAACCTGGGAAGGTGGTCGGGTCAGGATGTTGGTGATGGATCTCAATTGTCCGATTGTTGATGAAGATAACAAATGTGGAAGAAAGAAGCTCATCCTTGACTACTTCGTGTCGAATATCAAGAATCATGACTTTTATGCGTACAGATTCTTTTTCTGTGAAGTGTTGAACTTTGTCAATGTGGTTGGACAAATCTTCTTCATGGATATGTTCTTGGGCTATGAATTCACTACCTATGGAAGTCAAGTCTTGGCTTTCACCGAGGAAGATCCCTACAACAGAGTTGACCCTATGGCATTGGTGTTTCCTAAAGTCACCAAATGTACATTCAACAAATATGGTCCATCAGGTAATATCGTGCCATACGATGGACTTTGCGTTCTTCCACTCAACATTGTCAACGAGAAGATTTACGTCTTCCTCTGGTAAGCTTGTCGCTTTTAAAAATATTAACTTCGTCATCCTATAGTTTTTTTTACGACGCCTTAAATATGATGGATGCCTGCATATATTGTCATACTGAATGCATGCCAGTGTCGATTTTTGTTATGTTGTTGCTCAATGAGCATAGTCGGCATGTGCATATCCGCATTGCATTTTTGAAGGGTATTAAATCCTAATTATGACCATCCAAACGGTGTGTTCAGCCTTGGTCTTTGTTTAGTGACCAGTTGTATGGTCAATTGTGGATCAATTGAGCTCCAGAAATACAAATGACTTGATTGAGACTTGTTCAGATTTAATTAGGCCAATGCCGCAATACCAGTTAGTTAATAGATGTCGGGAGTTGTTCCAAGGCCATTTAGCTGCTCTCAGGAACTCATTATTTGGTGCCGCAATTAGTAAAAGTTGTGAGTTTAGACCACTATTAGAATATTTACATTGTCTGAGCTCAGTATTGGTTTTAGCAATGGAAATATTAATTAAAGGTGCACCTTACCACTCTGGACTCATTACTAGTCAGTTCCTTGTACGCAATCGTACTTGAATGGCTGCAAACATACTGCAACTGTCGTTGTATACTTATCTCTGGACGGTTAAAGCTGATTTGTGTATGGATGATGCAATTCAAGCAATGTCTGCCGTATATTTAGCCAGGTTGTACAAGTTGTCTTGTACCAGGGCATCGTTAACTCTGAATTACTGGTTTCCTAGACTACAGTCGTGCTAATGTCTCATATTTATCCATGCTGCATTGGAAAGGTTGAAGGGCCGATATTCTTTGTATGCACGGAAGACGGAAACTGAATTCCTCTTGTATATCCACGATAACATGCATATTTCTTACATTAATTGAGGTATTCTACACGAGTCTATTCAGGAGATGCAGTGCGGTGTCTGCATTGGCCGGTTTGTGTACTGTCCTATTAATACCTGTCATACCGTGGAATAGGATTCCAACAACCGTGCATACAAGCAACTTGATTGGGTTCGGAAGTTAAGAAACTTTATGGGGCAGGAAATCCCTCAATGAATGTAATTAAGTCAACCATACGGTATAGATAGTTGAAAGAAGCCACTTGTTGTTGCTTCTAGTGTTCTTACCACCTTTGGATACTCTATATTAAAAAAGGTTGGTGGCATTCGGGACTGGAAGAAGCCGTACTTCTGAGCAGGCACTTGTTGATGATCAGGATTTTCTTGAGTAAGGGTCATAAGTCTTTAAAGTCGTAAAGCCTGTTGAATGTGAGGTGGGTGGGCAAAGCGAAAGGAATATAATTGTAAATGGAAAAGAATTATGGTTGCTGTTAATGTTGTGAGACAGGATCCGAAAGGAAGATGAGGTAGATGCAGCCACTGTATCCTTGGCTGCGTAAGATTCCACATTTTCTTTTTCTCCCCTTTATCATTCTGGCGTGAACATTTCACTGCATACATACATATTTGTGTTCTTATGTTTGTACCTATATACCAGCTAGTATTTTGTTTATTTAAGTCATGGTTGAGTAAAAATTCGGTTTTAAGCATGAAACATGAAGCCACTTTTGTAGCTATGTACATGTTTTTGTGGTATGCACATTCCCTGAATCAGGCTCAGTGTAACTGGTTATATTAATTTGTGAGAAAGAAATCATTCACTCTGGAACGTACCTAGTCGGATTTCCTCGGGCAGTACTAGAATTACCAGCCTTGGATACCACTGATTAAACCTATGACCGTGTATGCTGATGCTTTCATATATGCTACTATCTGTATGTTAAATGATGCGAATACTAAGAATTCAGTAATTATTTATTTAATTATCTTTTAATTAATCATACGGTCATGCGTCCTATTTCTTACGTTGCCATAAGTATTAGTATGCATACATGTTTGTATAGCGGACGTTACAAGTTACATACAAATGTTTTTTTCAATTCGGTTGAGATATGATATAATATTTGCAGGCATAATGAAGTGAAATACTTAGCAACATAGTGTAGTGGCAATAAGTTTCTTTCAATTCACAATGCGTACGTTCGTTGATGTGATAACAAGTTCGGTAATTTGACTGCCCAATTAATTCATTTTATCTTTATTTTTTTTGTCATAGGTTCTGGTTCATCATTGTCTCCGTGATTTCCGGAGTTGCACTCATCTACCGACTTTTCACTATTTTCGGACCGCAGATCCGTACTCATCTCCTCCGTTCCAAGGCACGACTCGTTGATACTGCCTACATCAACACGATTGCAAATAAGTGCAAAGTTGGGGATTGGTTCATTTTGTACCAGCTCGGACGTAACATGGATCCTCTGATCTTCCGGGAGCTACTACAAGACTTAGCTCGCCGGTTAGAAGGAAGGGATGCCGTTTAATAAGTTGTTTTTTGTTCTTTTTAAACAAACATATTAATCATTAAGAATAACTTTATATAAAACTTTGTGGGTAGGTTTAGTCATATTTGACTGACAATTATTAGGCAGCAGCTGTCATATATTTTTACTGTACACCAACAGTTTTCCATTCATATGCTATGTACATGTGAGTTAATCATTGAAATTCCAAAAATTGTTGCCATCAACACGTTCTTCCAATTGTTACTACTCACTTTTGTATTACAAAGACATTTACTTGCATGCAGTTTCAAATTGAATGTGTTCTTCTTGCAATAGCCTTATAACCATTTTGAAATGAGCGGTGATTGCAAAGTAATCACGTACCAATTAATTAATCCATACTTTTCCACCGTTCCGTACTGTATACATAGGTAAATGTTACTTAAATTCAAACTATGCACGTAGCTGCATACATATGATGGTGTGAATTTTGTTTATACATGGAGCTTTTTACTGGCTAAATCATAGTTATTGTATTGATATTTGATCACAGTTTTGACACAAAAAAGGTAGTAGTTGATTTTGAAAATATGTAACTTTGCTGAAAATAATTGCAATTAGTATATTGCAAACACAGGCCTTTGTGTGTTTAGGAAGAGAAATGAAGTAAGTGGCATAACCAACCAATTTATGTTAATTTTGTAGATTTATATTATTGTGTTACGTTTTTTTGAGTTAAACATGCTTGAGGATGTTGTTTGCTACAGATTTTATAGAGGGAGGATACAGTACAGCATTATGCTCAATGTGTTCTTACCAATGTAAATGCTATGTACCAGCTTGATTTATACAATACTTGAATCTTTTTCATCTCGAGACATCTAAATGGTAGTATATGGCGAGATATTTAACTGTTATGAGATTGCAACATGTGTCCATGATGTATGCATTCCTCAGGATTCGATACTGTGCCTAGATTACACACGTTTTTAGGAGTAATTTCTACATTTTTAAAGACATTCTCTAAGGCATACACGTGCTTTTCCTCCTTGAAATTTTATTGAATTATAATTGAATGGGTTGAAGGTACATTAAACTTTGAATAAGAAAGAAATGTTGAGAGAATGGTACCATCATAAAAATGTCTTAAAGTTAATAGTTCTAGAGCTCCTCGTAACTAAGAATGGATTCATTTGACTTTTTTATAAATGAAACTTTTGTATAAGAACGAAAAACTAATCAGAGATTAAAACCAGAGGGAACCAATCAAGTTCACGCACAGAACATATATTCCATTTTTTAAATGATAAAGGAAGCATAACTTTACTTGAACGTGAGAGATCTCAAGGTGTGAAAAAGATATTCCAAGTGCATTCAACAAATTAGAAAACACAGTACAATACATTCGACGTATACATACATATTTTAGTGAGTGATGGTGGAAATTGTATGGAAAAAGAATATAGCATTAAGGAATAATTCTGTACTTCATTCTCGGTAAACGGAAATAGTGGTACAGGGAAAAATGTTTAATAGTCGAGTTGTTTGCTTTTTGCTCTGGCTCAATCCTCCTCTTTACCTATGTGTTATAAATATTTGCGCGACGGCGACAGTTCTGACTAGAGCTCGAAGCATGCATTAGAGAAAATCTGATCTATACATATGCAAACATTATGTCTTAGTTGTCGAAATGAGGAGTGTGCATAGTTAAAATGTATGTTTGTATTAAAGCGGGGAAATATATAAGTACAATATGACAGAAGTAATTTTCTGTTACTATGTGTGCACTAATGCATGGTGTGAAAAGCTTGTTTAAAATCTAAGACAGATTTTACGATGCTTACCTACTTACCCCTTATTGTTAACAGTTTAGATTTCAGTGACTGTGTAGTCTCTCTATGAATAATTATACAGTATATAGATACATGTATGTAGAAATATTTTAAATGATACTAATACAAGCACGAGCACTAATACCTAGTGGAACGTCATGTCTGGGATTTAATTCCTTAGACATGTTGTAGCAAATGATACGTATAATAGTCCTACAAGAACAATATTAAGTAGATTTCAGAATATAGGAGAACATAAGAGCGCCTATTTGTAATGAAGGAAGGGAGAACAGCAGAAACACAAATGCATATACATATAAGCATTTTGGGCTTCACCATATACATGTAATCAAATCCAAAACCAGCTGATACAAAACAAATAATACTATATTTGTACATCTTAGCAATATGTACTTTCACTACGATAAATGTTAACAAAACTTTTCGGAGCTGCTGCCAATTTTAGCCTAGCCACTAACATGGTAAGTTAACTTTTGGTAGAGAAATTCGCTGTAATATTTTCATACCAATACAAGTAATGTAATAAACTGTTCAATCATGGAATTCATGAGACTAATAAAAAGTGTTATTAATGTCAATAATAATTATATCGCGTTTGACGTGTTTACAATAAATAAAGCGATCACATTAATTTTTAATTAAAGATTCCTACAAACAAAAATTACCGTCAAGTTGTAACTACTACTTTCTGACTGTCATCGTCTGTGTAAACATAGATATACATATAAAATATAATATATCTAAACGGTTATCGAACTATCCGGCTTTCATATTTCACTGTAGCCCTATATTGTATTTATATGCGCGTTCGAGTAAGGATGCAATGCTACAAATCTAATGTAATGTATTTTTGAGTTTCTATTTTTTAAATGCTTTTAGGAAAGCGTTGCTTTTTTATGTTTGTGTGTGTGGTTTTAGTAATACTGGTTGACTATAGTATAAGATGTAAATCATATCTGAAGAACTAATTACTATGCAGACGTTTTGTTGATCATTGCATATGTATGTAGTAGTATTCTATCTAGGAGGACAATGCGACATTTAAAACCTTATTAGTTGTGTAATTATTACTGGAGTAATAATTTGAGTACCACCTTTCGGATTCCATACCGATTATCATGGTATTTACAAATAACAAGTATCATCACTTGTCACGTGATTGAAAAAAATTATTGAGGTTTCATAAAAGTATGTTTGTAAATTATAATATGCTCTATAAGAAATTTGCGCAATAAAAGTTATTGTTCTTAAGAAATATCTGGAGTTTATGCATGTGTATTATCAAAAAACCAAATGCTATCATGCGGCGCCTTTTTTACGGAACATCTTTTTATGTTATGATTTTTTCCCCATACAAGTAAATTTACTTGTTCGAAGGCACTCAACCTATTTGTTCTTGTTGGTATCACCAGAGATGCGAATGTTTTCACTGGCCTACAGACCTGCTTTTAACAAGTTGCGTGCAATTTACTCTATGAACTTGTGGTTCTTTGAAAAGTAGAGCAGCAGACTGATTTGAAACTCTGTGCAAATATTTTTCTTTTCTGATCATTAATAAGCATTATCAGCTGGAATCATCCTGAAGCCTTGCTGCTTTCAATGGCTGACAACTTGTAAACCATTTCGTATAATCACACTTGTGCTTGCTTATATTGCAGTACATTTCGCCCCTCGTATTTTTTCTTCCTGTGCATAAATGCAAGGAAGTATATGTACCTGTAATAGTGGATATATAAAGAATGGAGGAAAATGCCGGCTTGATGCTTAAAAAATTAGACTGTACTCGTACTGCATCTGTAATATAATTACTTATGTTATGTACGAGTAATGACTTCGGTGGTATCGGAAATAAAGAGGGCATATGCATTGTAAATTTTAACGGAAAATGACAAAAACTTATAGAAGAGAGTGTTACAACGTGCGAGTAGAGTAGAACTAATCACTTCACTTATGTTACTTACTCTGTGGTCAATTGCAGCTATTTCCCACTACCATCGGCAGACTATTCTGAGGATGTTACATTGTGCATGATGATCAGTACTGTACTAAGTCATAGTTTCAACATAACTTTTCACCGTACGCCTTCATTTATTCATCATATCGTAACCTACATCGAAGCCAAGATGTTTTAGCACTAATTGCGGTCTCAAGTGCTGGTGTACTTATTTGCTTTTATCATCATCATGAGCACATATATGATTTAGAAGTTGTGGACGACAGTTATCGTTGAAATTTTATCACCCTTTCTAGTATTTATCTCCTCGTACGTTGAAAGTAAAATGTTGCATTTGAAATTTTTTAAAGGCAATGCCCCTTTTGGACAGATGCGAAAATTTATGCTGACGTATAATATTTCCAAGCGAATCACGTGTTTTGAACATTTCGAAGAATATTTTTCGTTGCACAATTAAATCGGACGACAGCAATTTATAAAGTTTCTTCAGAATCATATTGACACTAATAATAAGGTGATTAACAGAGATGAAGTTACATCATAGGCTATTCCTCAGAAATGTCTGAGTCGTGGTGCCACATTACCAAAGATGGACTTCGTCAAGCGTGCGAAATTACATGTTCACTGTGAGATAAACAACAGGAGCATCATCCCCCCTCGAAGAAACGCAATTTGATGTCCAGATGACTACAACACACTATTAAATGACCGATTCATGACGTAAAAATGTGCTTGAAATCAAAGAGTGAGGTGTATCGGTAATTATTTCCATGATTCATCTTTTTTTGCTCACAGCGGAAAGGTGTGGCCTCACATTCAGAATGATGATTGTCAAGTTAATATGTACACATTTCCTTGGGAAGCTCTGCATGATCTCTTTGCAGGAATTGTATCAAGTCGTCACGAGATACTGTTGATTTAGTTCAGTTACAGAATGTGAGAACTTAATCCTTTTACGTTTCAGTTGATTAGAAGTCCTATATTTACGGTTCCTTCAAGCTGTCTCAGATCAGAATTGAGAAGATGCAAAGGAAGAATATTCATAGTCCTAAGTCCGATTGCCAAAGCATTTTTGAATTACGTAAAGGCATTGCGCACATCCTGTTCCTGTTGACTTCCATTTTGTCCCTATCCCACTATCTCTGGTACATTACCATGCACGTTTTAATCTGCGGGAGACAAAGCTCATCATATTGGACACTCGACATTCCCGTCATTTCCTCCCATGATCTACTTTAATTGGAAAACAAATGGCTGTTCTTATTTATAGTTAGTATGAGCTCAGTAGCACATTCTCATGTGCTATGCCTACATGAGAATTTTCAATGTATTTTCTGTTGAGGTGGACTCCCGCATTGCAAGAGCAATATTTGCCAACTATCACATTAAACATTTGAACAGTTTGTAATTTATATTATAAATTATATTGAGACAAAGCATTTACTGACAACGCTAATTTATTACTGCTAATGTGTTAATGTATATTTTGTCAGTTAATATTGTAAAAGTATGCAAATTCATCGGACAATTTTTTGTCGAGTCTTTTTAAAATGCAATCGAAAATAGGATGTATTTCCCTGGTACTTTAGATAGCAATGCGGGGGTAGGGGGGGGGGCTACTAAAATACAGCATTACTACAAACATACAATGCACACATAAGATCAATTCATGATGCATCAACTTTGCTGACAGCAATCCAGCTATCAGTACTACGTTCCGTCCTTATATCGAAATGAGCTATACGCGTGTGTACTATCTGTATATTTGAGCATGTGTATTTTCGATTGCACCTTCACTACCTTCAGTAGAACATCCTTATCTTCAGCATTTTACAAGCTCACTATTATTTCGTAACCATTTCGTACAATTCTACAAGCCGATATTTTATACGCCATTAAAACAGCTGTGTACCATATTACAAAGGGGCTTCACTGTTTCACATGCAACCGGGCTCTCTGGAAACCCTCAAAATATTTTCGAGGGGGGGGGGTCAAAATTCCCTATATAATTTTGTGAATGTAACACTAATTGAGCTGATGTACATAGTTCTACCTAAACACAAGTAGTAATATTTGGGAGTCGATTTTTAGACTTTCGCAACATTAATTCTAAAGCCAATAATAAAATGTTAAACACCCATTCGCTTTTAAATTTTTGTAAAGATTTTATGGAAATCTTACACTTTTAGTGAATCAGTTCCTGGGAACAGGGAGGGGGATATTTACACGGGATATTTTATTCAGTTTCCTGAAATTGACAAATGGTACAAATACACCCCACCTGTCCCCCCGGTTCCGGAGGGCCTGTCTGTAACCCTATCTTTTCAGCAGGAATGAGCTTATGGGCGTATCTGCGTATATCTACATATATGCATATGTGTATACAAGCAAAGTATCTTCATAGATGTTTTATTAAACAGGAAGAATTTAATAGGAGTAGAGTACTCGTACACCCTCAATCGTTAAATATTAAGTTTTCAAAGCCTGTTTTCCATATATGCATCCCCCCGATGATACCATCAAAATTCGGTATTGTACATCGTATGGACATGAAATAAATTTTTTGTCAGATCGTAAAAATTTGAAACCTGTATTGCGTGTTGCTTTGCATTATTGACTGGGACCCGAAATGAGTATACTTTGCTGTTCTGAGAGGAGCAGACATAACAACAACTGGAGCTGCAATCAAGCACCTAGCATCTCTCACTCTTGACACTAAAGACCAGGGGAACGTGCAGACAACCTCGTCCGGAGGGTACTGTAAAACTAAAAAACGGAATTCTCCAGTGCATTCTTTCCCTCTGAGTGTCGATAGAACAAGTATCTACCTAATTATTATTATGATAATTTTGAAAGCATTTTTTATCAGGTAGACATACAGTTTTCAATGCACCACATCTCCGTTGGACTTGACAGTCTCTGGTAAACGTGACGGATTAGGGTCATCAATGTGTTTTTGTTAGATCAAGAAGGGTACTTTGGACACAAGGGTTTTAATTTCTCAAGTACTGGTTATTGTCCTAACACCAACTGATCAAAATGACCCCAGGAGGCTGACCTGAGATTATTTCTTATCTAAATCCAGCATGGATTAAAGTGTCTATTTTTCAGGTACAGATTTAATCATAAAACTACGTAATTGCCATTACAGACGGTAATCATACTCTCATTTCGTACTGATAATTACTGCAAAAACAAATTGGATGCTCTTTGATCCTACAAACATACATACATAAAAAACGTAGCTATGAAAAAATTCCATTGCTGACACAAACACATGAGTTTTTCTGTAGAATTGCAGCTCTGGTGTCAGCACAGAGATCGATTGCTCAACCATAACCTCATCACTATTCCATTTAGTTGAACCATCTGAATGAAAAAATAAACCGTGATTAAAATTAGCTCTATCAGACCATCAGGAAATGTGATCTACTGTAGGAAAGCAGAAGCGGACAGCTGACAATGAGTATGCTTGTGTAGAATTTTCCACGTGGAAGCTAGCTTTAGATCTCCTGTTTGATTTTATGTGCTATAAAATTCGAATGGATAGAGATAGTGCCAGACATGGTGTCATTACAGCAGATATAGCATGCCAACCAGCATTTTATTACTATGATCAAAAGTTTCAAGTGTATATGTGGCTCCTGCCTTGCAATTTGAGATAATTTTTTTGCGACAATTTTTGCAAATAACCGAGCAATCAAGATATTAGGATTATGTGCTCGAGTTTTGTCACAAAGTGATTGTCATGGAGTTCCAGCAAATCCTAAGTGCATTTAAAACGATTGCCTAACCTATCACTATCAGGCCAATCACTGTACGTACATATATGTACGTACGTGTAAATAATTACTACAGTCTGCATTTTTTTGAACTACGCAATTATTTATGTATAGCTGAATGGGACAGTCGTGAGTTGATTTTCCCCTCTCATCTGATTGCAGCTCAAGTTTCATTTGACGCCAGAATTTATTATGAACCTTGTCGACACAATGCAATTATGGTTAGATACTAGCACGTAAAAACTGATTTTTCAAATCTAACTTGTTTGTTTAGTGTCATTGTCAGAGCCGTTATGGACACCACACCACACTGACTCAGTTGGGAGCAAGATTTCATCCGTGTTGGTATTCTTACGCATTTACTATCATGTAGCTTGTAGAGAGATACTGTAAGGGAATAACGTCATGATGCCTTTTGTCAGGCCAATATGTGGAAAGAAGCTGCATGCTATTACTGGTAAGAGATTGTGTGGCATGCAGTTCATACCCGGACTTGGTGATAACCAGATTTACATGTATTTCTCTAAAATCACTTTACATCATGAGAAATTCCATTTCTGTTGACATATGCAGCGTGACGTATATGTTTGAGTTACGCGTCCTAATGGGGTTTATGGCACTCCGCTGATTTCCAGGAAGTTATTACCCGATGGCCTTCCTCGTTACACATTTGTGAAAAAAAATATATCAGGAATTAATAATTATTTGTTATTTCAATGTTTTGAGGGCGTACTGACTTTCGTCAAACATTTGTGGAAAGATGAGTCGATGGGGAATGATAGTCATATTAAACAGAAATGACAAAATGGTACTCACACACCCTGGATGTGTGAGGCATGTAGGAAAGGAAGGGCTGGGATAAATATTTTTGGGGATAGTTTTGTCCTTCATAATAATAAACACTGGTTGATTTATTTTTATACGACAGCGTTTACCACCGCACGTGGTTATTTGACTTTCATTCAGAGGGTTTGCATGGTTTATTTAATTATCAAAGGACCATTTCATATGTTTTCAAATACACGTTCAATGTCAACGACTTAAATTTTAGAATTTAATCATTATCTTTATATAAATATGTATCCAATGGTTGTTGCAGTTATTTTCCATAATATTCTTAGAAATTTACAGGACTTGGGAAACGTTGGCATTTCTATTCTTGGCTCTTGGATTAAAGTCTACAATACATCTACAACAAGCAAAGTAATACTCAACTTTCTAATAGAGTAAATATTTCCCCTTGATATACAATATCACAAAACTACAAATTTATATGAGCATGCATACATATGTTCTAGAAACCCATTATTTTCAATTTAAATGCAAATACTACTACTTAAAATTAGGGGATTAAATATTGTAGCGTGTTTAATATTTGTCCTTTGATCATGTGAGTTAATACAATAATTTTTGACAAATAATATCTACCCTCATTGTATTTACCAAATTGATAATTTAATTAATTTACTCTAAAATGTTTGCTTGCCATTGTGAAATTTGAAGTACTAAATTCAAGCATTTATGAATCCAGTATATACTGTGTATTCCAAACAAACATAAATGTTATTTCAGATTAATCTGGAAATATTCCCACAAAGTCCGTCTCTCCTGTTGTGAATTTATTTATTAAAATTGTACTTTGAAAATACATGCATTAAGCAAAGTTGGATGAAGCCTTTTAACAGTAATAACGAGGGGATTCGAGTAATTAAATCAAAATTGATGTCATTTGACGGGCGACTGCATCGAACCGTCTCAATCGACACTTCGTATTTCTCATCTTATTTCCTACGATGCACATATAACGATCTCTGGGAATCTCACTTTACTCATCTCAAGATTGACATGATGGAATGCCTTGAATGGGAGTACATGGAATTTAAAGTGAAATGTAAGCCCTCATCTTCTCTTTCACATCATCAATCCAGATTTGCTTTAAACACTTCTGACAGGATTGACTGGAGCCCTTTAAGCTGTGTCCTCATATGTGCACATTATATGTATGTATGTACGTGCATAGGAGAAAACTGCAAGGTTTCTTAGTCCTTCAAATCCCAGCTTGAGCTCATCAAGAGTCAATTTCCTAACGGCTATGACACTGGGACGATCATTACGTGTATCAACTCGCTTGGTCGAGTTTAAGTGACTTACGGCTAATTCTTGTTAGAACTACGAGTGAGCTGATCAAATGTACAAAGTGCAAAGATTTTGTGCTGGGATGTTACAACTTATTTGTACACTGTGAAATTCAGTGTGAGAATGCATCCCTATTGGATTTTATCTATGCTACTGTTCAGTCCCTACCCTACATGCACAGTTTTAGTAACTCATAAAATTACATGGAGGTTCTTATAGTCTTATGACAATCCTGTATAATTACGTACTCTCAGATGAGATTAGCAGCTACACACATTTTTCCGGTTTGAACCTAAGAATATCTACGTGACCAAAAGTGGTGTAATGGGGAACTTCATAGGAACTTATGATTATGTGTTCCTTTTGCTTTGACTACTTTAACGACTACTACTACTTTTACGAACATACCGATGACTACAAAGTTGCATAAATCATCCGTTTGTAGATAATTACGCATGTCGCACTACTAGTTTCCCCTGTAATCCGTATATGTAACAGTAGTTTTACTTACTGACTTAATGTTTCATTTTCTCACTATGATAAATATGAGTAAGTTCCATGGAGGATTTGTAGATAATTATTACGTCTGTCTATGTAATTCCGTTCAATGAGTTTTCTTTTAAAGACTGGATCAATTTGAGAGTAATCGGAGATTTACATAATTTATGAACTGAATGCGGAAATATGCCACCTATGTATATATTCTTGATAGAGCGATGACAGCGTGGTGTAATATGTATCAGAGTAATATTAGGATATTCTCTATCAGCCTTTAGGTTTTAAGGATTTGTAAAGAATTCAAGGATCTTTATTTCATTTTCATAATCACCCTGCTAATCCACTGATGGATTCTTAACGGAACGGTAAAACTGAACGGGTTGACAAGGGATGGTAATGCAATAACCATAAAAACAGATTGATTGTAAACAGAATGGTGTCGAACAAAGTACATACAACTGGAACATTTGCATTTTCAGAGACTGGGCTAGATAGCACTCACAAGGTAGCGTTTTTATGTGATGCTCACAGATTCGAAAAAAATAGGACTCTTTTTGAGGACTTCCCTAGTATTTATGAAAACCCCTCTGTAATTCCAGTGTATTTTGTCTTTTTCCCCCAGGAGAAGCTATCAAAGTTTAAAAATTTAAACGAGACTTATCCTTGAAACTTCACATCCTAAATCTCATAAAAGTTCCTTTTTTTTTAAAGTTGACTATGAATTTCTCGTGTGAATAACAAATTGTATTTTCTACTTTCGAAAACAGCAAACTTGACGATGTAACGTGAAATTTTAACGGAAATTGGTGATACTATTTTGGATTTTTAAACTTTGGAAGCCCTTTCTCGAGAAATCAGACACAATGTAATTGAGCGACTATACAAACATCTGTATGTATCTATAGTTCTGAAATATACTAGGGGAGTATTAAAACATGGTCTGTATTTTGAGCGAATCCATGAGTTCAATGTAAAAACATTCCCTTGTCAGACATAGGAGCTATTTATACATGCTGCAATGGAACTTGAAATGACTTGGGATGAATTAGCTCCACAATAATAATTATAGAATGATAAATTATGCTGGTAGTGAATATAAATCAGGAGAATGAATTGAGTCTTCTGCTCACTATCTGTTTTTGACACAGAGATTGACCCCATTTTGACAGCAGATTGTCTGGGAAAAAATTAAGTGTGATTATTGGAACAGTCGACAGTCCTTATTTTATGCAAAGCTCCTTCATTCCATTTAAAATTCCAGCTGTTATTTTCTAAATGTCTAGATTTTGATGGCGGATTCGTGCCAGAGAGTCCATATCTATTTACTTTTTGACTATATCATCAAATATTATTTAGATAACCTGATTTAATTCATCCAAATTCCAACTCATACGTACAGACTTCTCTTGTATAAGATTTTAAATATTCGTTTAATGGCGAAACACGACAGCCCTATATATGTATACCCCTCCATTAAAGCTACTCCCACTGTGGTCTTCAAAGCTTCATTTTCAAGTTTCATTTTGAACGGGAATTTCTACATTAGCCCAAGAATTTGTGTAGGATTTTAACACTTTGCAAATATCTCTATGTGAAGTCAGCTATGTGGATCTACAAACACCTACAATATGTTAACCTAAAGCGTCTTCCTTCAAAGTTTAATATTTATCCCCGGGGCATAGTGACACAACTGATTGACGAACAAAGAAATTAGAAGAAAGTATCGTTTGTTGTCAAATCAGCAAATGCAAATGATTTTTCCCCATCACAGCATGTTACATTTTCAGGTTAACTACATCTAATCCAGACTTTGCTCAAATTGCCACGTGCAAGGGAATTAATTACCTGATTTCCTTAATATCCTCATCACAAGCCGATGAAGGCTAGGAGTATAGGCAGAGAGTCCTCATGGTCCTGGATTTTTACAGCTTGAGCAAAGGGCAAGGTTTTCCGTTTAGTGGTAATTAGTAAACCGGATTACGGCAGTGCAATTGATTAAAATTCAATCTTGTTTGAAAGGAAGCCATTACTTTTCCGCGGAGATAGTCTCGGATGGACGCATTTTTCTACTCTAATGCTCCTAATTTTCAAAATTGACAACAACAGGGAATCTGCAATGGGTTACCCAGATTGGTTTTCCGAAACAAAGGGCGGCATACATTATCCGTTCAATGACTGTCTGCTTTACAATGCACCAAAGCAATTATCAGTGACAGCAAAGGATAAAACTGAACAAAAAAGGTGTGTGCGTTTTCTTATATGGAAATTGCACACTTTCTGACATGACTCTCTTCCCTGACTGAGCAATAAAGTATTATTTAAATTGTAGATTCAGCTTTTTCCCCCTGTCTTCTTACCCATTGATGATAATTTTCAGAGCTGCAAATATACTGCACACAGTATAGATACACATGCCAGTCCCATCCCTTCCTTCCCTACTTTCATCTTAAAGCATGGATTTTGTAGTTATCTCCAACGAGCTGTACAGCAGCAATGCTAGGATGATCTCCAAGGAAAAGTGCTCAAAATCTTGAGAAATCGTGAAGCATTTGTGACGTCAGCTGGTACACGTCTGGTTATCCAATTCCTTTAATTTAATTGCTAATCTTTTAAAGACAGGTACACTCTCAACCTATGCAAATGTATTTGGACTGCCTTAAACTTTGCCTGCCTACGGACCTAAAGACCTTGTACAAGTATACCATTCGCAAGTATAAATTTAAAATGTGTATAGTACTAATAGTACACACAGACTGAAAGCAAAACCCACCAACAAACTATACAGTGTGTTCTTGCTATGGATAACTCCCTTATAAGAGCCTTGTTTACAGAAGGGTAAAAACACTCTCAGAAACATTTCCCTCCCCTGTACGGCAAACGGCAATGTTAATTTTTGTCCTTAAAGGAGTATATTACGAGACTATGAAAGTCAAAATTGTATGAGTTTGCACAGGTGCTCTTATATCATGTCATACGGAGAGAGAGAGAGAGAGTGCTTTCTTGGTGTGTATTTATGTACTTTCGTCAGATGTGCTAAAAGCATTATTTTGATATGGTGCTAAACATGTCAATCCTTCACAGTACTGACCTGTAAAACTGGATTTGTGCAAGAAAATACCATTGAAAATCGTTTGCTAATAGGTTGGTTCTAAAAATCACATGCACATTACAAATTACAACTGCGAAGCAAATAAGCTTTCACGCTGCGGCCGCCCTCCACACGCTTGGTATATTTTTCTAGGCAAACGGCTCAGTACGAACTGGAAATGGGAATCGGCACAGTTTTTAGAAAATACATGGGACTTGAGACATGGAAGATACTCACGTATCTAGTATGTATGTATAAGTAGATGTGTAATAATGGCCAGAGTTGCATGTGAGCTGTTTGTAAATGAACGAGGTGGCTTGGATTTGAAGCCATTTAAATTTTGACTGCATAAGCCCATCACTTGGACTTCCCCTTGGAAATACCTGCTCTGTTGTCACACAACGAAAAGGAAATATTTTCTTACTGTCTTAGAATAACACAGTCAGGTAATTGATACAGACTAATGACGGAGTTGCTGTCGTAGGCCGTAGGGGGACATGAGGCTAATTAATGTCTGGGGCTTCCTTATTTTTAACACGAGGTAAAGGACATCAATTAGTTCAAAACCATACACATTAGATACAGGAGGATGATTGACGTGGGGACCTTTTTTAAGAAAATAAGTCTGTCAAGTTCCCACGAACTGGTCATAGTCATTTCAAATCCAAACTACTATTGGTTTTGAGGGATGAACAAAAAATAGCTTGTGGGGAATTCTATATCAAATGGTATCATTATACGTAATTATCTATTGATGATTTAAAATTGAAATTAAGCAAGATGTCTGTGAGTTATTCTTTGCACGCTACAAAAATGTTCACCTGATATCAAATTAAACTGAGTCAGTAGCTTAATTACATATGTACATAAAAATAATACACAAGTTTAATGGAAAGGAACGTCAATGAAGTTCGATAGTTTAATTGGAAATGAAAGTGCTGTCGTCATGATTGTCAGTTTATGTACATGCCAAGGCATTTCTCATGACTTGATACTTGATTTCTCATGGACACAATGACCCGCATGAATTTCCGAAGAAATCTTATGATTCATAATTACTGTATTTGTCTTCAGATTGTAGATAGAGTACCAGTTTCAGTTGGATCTGTCTTTCCAATGATTTTCTTTATGTTCTGAAGGAAGGTCGGATTTTCCTTGTTTACCGTTTCCAACAAAGTAATCAGGCCTTCGTGTTAAAATTGTATTCATCATGACATGGCTTTACTGACTTTAAATATCATTTAGATTAATTTTCCTGGGAAAAATCGGTGTGAAGCATTTTTGATTTTCTTGTATCTATTTACATGTGTCTCCTTTTAGGCTAATATTTGGGAATGAATGGACGTTTGTTCAAACTTCAGCATCGAATTAGATTTTCGAAAGGGTCTGGCTGAAAAATTTCTAGACACAAATGGCATATGCTTGTTTGAGGCAGTGCATGTTTTTGAAAGCTCGTCGAGACACTGTAGCCTTTATGACTTATCCTTTGGTTTTGCTAACAGTTGAACTGAGGTCAAGTCACGCTCAGAGTCCACATATCAACTGGAGCTCTAAACGCATCTCCACTTGTTTGTCACTTGAGTAAATATTCTGAATAAACTGCCTCTCATGTGCAAGCCCCTGTATGTACACTACAGTTAAGTGCTACTCGTTGGCTGGAGTACTGTATATGTATCTATGTAGATACATACATCAATTTTGAAATAAGTATCAGCATGTAAATACAGATAGGAGTTTATTCCAAGGAGGATTAGACGATAAAGGAAACTTGCTAGAGGAGTGCGTTACAAGAACATGTTGAATCCCAGTCACGAAATGATTTTGCTGGAATCTCTCCAGCAAGTATACAAAGTTTACAAAAAAAAATGAATGCACATATGGGATGATACATACAATTACGATAAAACCAGGGGTAGCTGAGCTCGTCGCCTCTGTACATCATATATGTAGATACATACATGTGCATTCGTCCATTATGTATACATATGGGGAGTGAGAAAGGCATGTGTGCGTAGAAAAAAGTAATTAAAGGCTAGGAGTACGGAGCTCTTACTAGAGGATTAGAGCATATGAATTTTTTGACATGCACAGGTCAATCAACTGGTCCCTGGAGTTTGAGAGAATAAATAATCCTTTTCAAGGAAAATAGAACAATTTTAGCTTGTTGCACTTTTTCCTTCCTATCCAAAAGCTACTGTGCTGCCTGGTGCTGGGCAGATGTCAGTTATTAGATACTGTTCTGAAAGTTGTCGGACAACTCATCATATAGGGGAATCAATACGCCTAAAACTTGTTATTTTTAATAAGGTTTTCCATCCTGAGCAGTAAGCTCAGTATATAGTCCTCATGTGTATGGATTTTGAAGGGAGAAAACAAAGGTGAATTCTATATATTTAGATAATAAAGGATGAGGGAGGGTTATGAGAACGGAAAACAAAGCAGGCGGAGAGCCGCTCTGAATATGCGGATGCAATATTGCAATTTATATTCCTAACGTGCAACTCTAGATATGTATAAGCTATGACCGGGGACGTAACAAGTTTTCACATTTTTATTTTAGCTCAATAGTCGAATCATCTACATATATAAGTGCTATGTAGATTCGCTCGTTACGGAGAGAATGTATGTAATTACTTATAGGAACGTTACATTTCTTTCCCCTATACCTTCACTTTACAGTATTCCTTCAACCTGCAAAATCTCATGGAAATCGTACGAAGTCAAAGTGATTGCTTGCATCGCATCGGGACCCCTCAACACAAGCTTTGAGAGAAGGACGATAAATGAATGATTAAAATCAGTAGTCCCTCTCATATTATTTCATGAAACAACTTTTATTAGCATGAATTTTATGTTGAGTGGTAGCCATTGTAATGTAAAAGGGTTACTAAAACGCACACGATGGTTATCCGCACACTCCTTTCTACTATTCCTTTCTAGTATTTGTATGTACCTACTTACTTGGATAGTAGTACCCTGTAATATATATCTACCTATTCTGCCAGACAAAAAATACAATCTTGTCAATACATCATGTGAAATGCCCAGCCTTTCTTGTACTCTCAAGACTGTGCCGGTGTTTGCAAGGATTTTGCTCAACTCAATTTTCGCACATGAAATGAAGTACCTTGTCTTTCACACATGTTTGCACTTTTTCTTCTCTTTGCCAGCAAGGTAATCGTAGACGGAGCACAAATCAAGTGATGGATGCCTTTATTTTTATAAAAGAGGAATAATCGTTGGTTATTATGACCCATGAATTTATAAAGATATTTGGGAAAAGGCGAAGGGCGCCAGAGAATGTCAACATATGCATCACAAATTATAACTTTCAAGTTGTAAATCTTCCCTTCGCCCAGAGCATGGCCGGCATGAGAGAAACCAGGATGGAGAATTAGTAAATGTGAAACGTCATTGATTAACAGCACAAAGTTAGACACACACAGTAATAATATGCTGGATCCTGCCCGTACCGCATACATACATACATACATAATCCATGAATACAAGAGGACTATTTAACGAAGGGATAATGAATTGCACAGTGCCAATAAATGAGTAGTTCTCACGTCAACTCGAACTATTAGAAAGTACTTCTGGTTGTTACAACTGATACTGGACGCTTGCAACTTTGTAATTAATGTCTCATAACTTATTGTTAAAAATGTATTCACTACCAGAGCTCGCTAGTATGGGAGGGAGCACTTGCTGGCAAAAGCAATTGTATTTTGGTGTAATTACCTGTAAGTGCGTAAACATCATGTAGAGAATCGCATTGAAAAGTGCATTTTCAAGCGAAATTACTATCTTGCAGTTACCAATGTCAACTTCTGAGATAATAGTTCTAGCTCATGACATGGCGTTCCCAAGAATCTCCATTTTGGAGGATTCGACTCATGTGACGTAGGATTTATATAATACGCCGAGAAAATTACAGATTTCTCTACTAATATTTTTTCTTACTCGTAGCTTTTTTTCTTTTCTTTTTTAAGTCGTTTCTTATTTTCCATCCTTTTCTTCCGATGCTGGGGGAAAGTGCCACTGAAATATGTGGTAAGATTCTAGCAATATAAAAATCCACGTGTTACACTGATTGTGAGCCTTTTGAGTTTTTTGTTTGATGTCAACGGAAAATAGAACGATTAAAAGTGAACACGCCACCTGCACAGAGACCTCGTGTTTACAGGGTCTATGGTACAAAATATCTAAAGTAAATAAAAAAAACTCCACTGTTCGGTAAGTTTGAAAGTAGAAGTCCAGATTCTGATAAACCTGTACATGAAAAATCTTTCATTGATTGAAGTTCTATCTGAAAGTAAATACTAATAAATGAAGTAGCTGAATAAAATATCAAATATTTTCAAGTGTTTATTTAAACAGCATGAGTTCATTTGATGCAACAATTATTTGAATAGAAATAATTATCACGCTTTTGATTACTAACATTTTTCCATTACATATTGCAGGCGTAGCCTTACACGAGCCTGAACTAGATATTTATTCAGAAACTATTGTTGGCAGTTAATTGAGCTAATGTCCGATAAATTTTAAATGATTTTGTTATTTTTTAATCACGAGTTCTCTCGGGAAATAAAATATAGTTGTCCTTATTGTTTGGTGTTACATTTCTCCCTAGATAGCTCATATGTTTGTTTTGGGGACTCATAAATAAATGTACAATAGAAATAATAAGATTCACTAAAATCTTGCTGCAGTGAAATTACATTAAAATAGACACACAGATTATGACCACCAGCAGAGTAATAATCTGAAGTTACATTCAGATCCAGATATTATTACTCTGACAATAATTGGAAATTATCTGTTTAATGGATGTTTCACAGTGCTATCTAATTTTATTACTTCCCACTATTTTGATTGCATGCGTAAACCCATCATTTCAGGCTGTAGAATCAGTGATAAATCAATTTATTACGGAATATTAACAAATAGCGATGATCCAATGTAAGCTGACGGAAGGGAGTTGAGATTTTTGCTTCCTCCGGTATATATAGCTTACATGTGTAAACCTTCAAATTTGCTATCAATATTAGTAAAAATTCGTTTACTCAATAATATTATCATGTGTAATGAAAACATGGGATTTTGGTCGAAAATCTCTTGAATATTAGTAACTATACAACTGGCATTCCTATACTACAATAATTACTCAATCCCTTACTAAAGTTGTCTTTTCCTGAGTAGTCTAGACTTTGGCTGCCTGCTTACATTTCCGTTATTCTTTCATGCTCTATTGTGCTCATTTTGCAGAAATAATATTGAAATATGCCGTAATATTGACAATGAATAAATATTAATCTGAACTGCTAACAAATTTATCATCCAGATTTATATGTTTCTCGGTGAAGGTGCTGAAATGTAGTAAATATTGCTAAATAATATTTAAATACACTAATTACTTTACTACTAGATACTAAAGAGCAAACATTCAAATGAGACATTGTGAACATAACTGATGACTGTATCCTAATTACCCAGGAAAGAATTGGTCACAGTCACATTTTTCCTGGCGTCACTATATTTATTTATTGTTTGTGCAAGTTCTAACTAAAATCATATTTTAACAAACTGCATGCACAAATATTATAATTTGCTGATTGTTTTAGTTAAAATGGTGCTGAAAAAGTGAGGTAATAATCTTGGAGTCCTGGGGGTAAAGTACCTGACAATGAGAATGTAATAGGCCTGAAACTAAATTTTAAATTTGGCAATGCCTGGGTAATTGAAATCTAAATCTGACCTCTGTTAAAAATGGAGTATTAGTAAAATAATGTTTAGCCACACCTACCGGTGTAAGCACCTCCCAGTTGAATGATATTTCGGGAAGGTGGCTAAATTGACCTGATGGGGTGAATGCAAAATCCCACTACTCTTTGACTTTGAAGTGATGATATTAGAATTTATCTGTAAAGCTAACTTTTGAGATTTATCAGTTCACATTCATCCAGGGTTATATATGCTCTTCCGTACATAGTAAAATAAAACGAGTATCTCCTGAAGCAAATAATGTAACTGATATCCGCAATTGTTTAATTTAGTTAAAACTTGTATGCTTGTATTGTAGTTTAGTATGTTACCTGATCTCGGTGCCTCATTACTTGCAAATTATTTCAAATAGCCGGACTTCTACCTGGATTCGAAAGTGTCCAGTGGGCTCCGCAGTGCTCACGGGCTTACCTGACAAATTATTGTACTTAATTATATTAGATTTTTTGTTACTCACATTTGCATCGAAATAAGTTCCTAAAATGGCGGATAAAATTTGGGGATTGCTTGGCAACTTTAAGGGTGCTCTACGTTTTGCTTCTAAAAATGTGAAAATCGAAAACAACGTTTTCAATCTCTTCTCCAAAGTTACCTCTTCCGTTTTATTTCTGGCTGCTGGACTAGTCACACTCAGCACCTTGATAGGTAATGGAAGTCTCACATCTCAAGTGTCTAGCCGATTTTCTAAATTATAGTAAAATTTTTATATTTCTATATCCATATAATTATGTATATTGATATGACAACTGATCTAACGGATTACAGGGGACTCCATCCAATGCATCACTCCTCCAAAAGAAGACATAACACAACCGAAGGCCATAAATCAGTACTGTTGGATCATGAGCACCTACACCCTGCCGCATTTGTAAGTAGGATGTGATTTAAGGAACATGTGTTGGAGATTTAAAATGGAAATGAACTGATGCAAAGATACCAAAACTTTAACTCAATAACACAGGTACAACAAAACCATTACAACGGAGGTGATTGCCATGGGTGTCGGTCCCGGCAATCCTGAGGCAGATGAACAGAAGTATCATTCATACTACCAGTGGGTTCCGTTTGTGTTGTTCTTTCAAGGCATGCTCTTCATGGTACCGCATCATTTATGGAAAATCTGGGAAGATGGCCGGATCAAAGCATATTCCTTCCTTGAGTTGACCAGCGCCGCTAAACTAAGAGTATGTACCGCATGCCTTGTCTATAACATTCTAAAAGGAGTAAAATTCTAATCTAAAGATGACATAGATTTCAGTCAGAAAAATAAAATTTTTGTTTGTGAATTATTAAGGACAGGACACTTGAAGTGAATCATGATCAAGCAAAGAAAGGGATAAGACAAGGTGCAGAATACTTCAAGGCTTGCATGTACTTCAACCATTTTTATTCCGGGTATTACATCATATGTGAGATCCTGAACTTCATCATTGTCGTCTCAACGATTTTCATGACGGACTCATTCCTTGGGAACGAGTTCACGACATACGGCACTGAAGTTATCAATTTCGTGAATTCTGACCCTGAGACTCGGATAGATCCTATGGATAGAGTGTTCCCAAAAATAACCAAATGCGATTTCCGTAAGATCGGTCCCTCAGGGAATATCATCCACTACGATGTCCTCTGCGTCCTTGCCCTAAACATTCTGAACGAGAAGATTTACGTATTTTTATGGTAAGTCAAAAGGAAATAAATGTTTGTGTCAAGCAGCGTGAGTACATGAGTAAATGTACATACAAAAGTGTACGTAACATTTAGAAGGCAAGGCTTCAATCTGATAGTTGGGAGAAGAGTTGCTTGAAAGAGAAATGAAAGCTGAAAAGTCTGCATGCATAAATCTAACTAGTTTTAAATTGACTGGTGAGGTCATAATATGCTGTGGGTCTGGGCTGGAGTGAGGCACAGAAGAGATGAGAACGCACAGTATCATAGAGGATCAGTTGAAGCACGAGTGGGATTTATTATTTAGCAACATTGTTTATAGTCACGTCAAAGTGATATTTAATTTTTTCTCCACGTGTCCTCGTACATCTTACCAATTCCTTTAAACCAACATAATACCCTTCCTAAACCTTTGGTTTGTCTCCACTTGTTGCGGGTCAGAAGCTCAAAGACGACCAAGTCACAGACGCACATGGGAAGATGCCAACGTACATTTGCCAGCATGTTCATGGTGACAGGGTCACTTGGGTCTTGTCGCCTGTGAAATGTTGTCGTGAATTTTCAGCTCTGGGCTATGTTTGTATGGCTACTCAACCAAATGGGTTGGTTCAGTCGTCCTCCACTCCATGCATCTTCGTCAATCAGCTTTGTCGAGCCGGATTTAATATTTCTTTCATCTAGTCTGTTGTACATGCACGCATAGATACATACGTTTAGTTTGAAATTAATATGATCAGGCATGCAAAACTATAGCTACTTTAGTAAACACACCTACAATCCGAGCTGTATATGCTGATTTGCTCTCAACATGATGTTGGGAGCAACTATATAAGTACATGTGGCTTGGGTAAATTACGTAAGTAGTTTCGTAATCTACTTCTAAGATTCTGAGCAGGGAAAGATTCTGGAGTCTTGGAGCCTGACACTTTGATTCACTCCTGTATTTTGAATTTCAGGTTTTGGTACATTATCTTGGCCATTATAGGTGGTCTGGACCTTATTTACCGGCTCCTGGTTGTTCTCCTACCTGGACTGAGACAGCGATTGATTCTTCGCAGAATTCCAAGAGATATCAGAGATAATTGTCGACGCTTCTTAGGTCGTCTCGGCTACAGTGATTGGTTCCTACTCAAAAGGATTTCATGCAATATAAATACAATTAGGTTTGGCGAGCTTTGTGTAGCTATACATGATTCCTTGGAGGAGGATGAGCGTGGTCATGAACCTTCGATCCGATCAAGCGACAGAAGTCCAAGTTCACTTACAAGCCCTCCCCCGACATACGACAGCTCCACTATCCCCATCAAAGATGATTTCGAGAAAGATAGGGATGATGAGAAGAAAGGGTCAGAGTTGTTTGCCCGACATTATCCTTCCTTCTCTTTAGATGATTTCGGGAAGGATGAAACTGAGCCTTTGAAAACAAGTCGTCTTTAAATTTTGAAAAAGTTTCCCTCATAAGGGTTAGGTAAGTAATGACATTTTACAGGATAATTTACATAAGTAATTATACACACACACACTTTCCAAACAAGGAATAACTGTAATGTACTAATGGCATTTAACATATCATATCTTATTTTATTAAAAAATTGTAACTGCAAAAAATAAAAAATCAGTCTACTGTATCCTATCATAGGATAAGGGCCAGAGCATTCGAGACTGCTGGAGAAGCCTTCATGGTTGATCAGTCTTGGTTGACGCTATTCTATTTCTGTACCACAGTAACATTTTTATCTCATTTCTTCATTCAACTTCAGATTTGGCGTTGACGTTGACAGTATCAGGCAAAGGAGTAGTATTTATTGCTTATTATAGCTCCTCAGCCCAAGTTTACGACTGGAATTTTGTGTATTATTGTAGGTCTATAACTAATGTAACCGCTGTTAAATTTTCAAGAAAATATTACGTCAGGAAGGTAAAGCTTATTTATAAATCCCAGCCTTGTGCTTATATATCTAAAGTGCAACAGAATTGTAAATAAAACTCTTTGCTTTTCCCTTTTACTGGTAGCAAGTAGTATGTAGTAACTAAAGCCGTAATTACACGTACCCTTTTATATCAAAAGACTAAAGACTGGTTTTTCTTTATTGAATACGTCAGGAGTTGCTTAAGATAAGTTGCAACCAGAATAATGGTGCATGTCTTTTGCCCTTGCAACCTTGTATTTTTTTCTTGTTATATTCCTGCAACTTTCGTCACTTGCCTTTCAAAGAACTATAAACTTATTTAGAAGTAAATAAAATGGAACAATTTTCCTGGGCTTGAATCTTTTGAGTTTTTGCAGGTAAGTACAAAAATGCTGGTGACTGTGTATGTAACATCAATTGGAAAAAGTTTGCAAAATTACAGTGGCTTTTACATGCATGGAGCCCCTCGTGAAATGACACGTGCATGGAATGGAAACCTCTCATGAAAGTAAATTAGTCTCAACACATTTGGAACAATAAACTCTAAATGCTTTGCACCGTTCCGTCGGTGTTGTTAGAATGTCTGGGGAAGTTAGGCTTAGCGTCATGTATACAAAAAGACGGTACGAGTTTTAGTTACATTTCATTACTTACTAACCCCATCATCAATATGCAATATGAGTGAAGTAGTTATTGCCTCGTTATTACTTCTCCAAAAGCAAGATAATAATGTAGTACATATAGCTACATTATTGTTAGAGCAAGCGGTGCATAGTTGTGAAAAACATTCCGAGGAAATGGTGCAGACTGCACTCACAATCAGTAGTCACAGTCAGTACAGTGGGTAGTAATAATAATAGGAGCTAACGAGGGGACCATGCGATAAATCCTTATTTATTAGTACAGGTTTGCCTCACACTAAGGAACGTACATTTGTGACAATTACTTTAAGAATTACAAGTCAGCTTCTTAACACTGGTTTTTCTCCGAGCCACCAACCATGATTACAATTCGTTTAAGTTTGAAATCACGTTTTTCTTACTTTGCAACTTACAAATTAAAAATATGTACTCACGTCAACTGTCTGCAAAATATTTTTTTCAATTATCAATTAATATTGCTTACTTGAAGAATCTGC
Source organism: Allacma fusca (assembly GCA_947179485.1). NCBI lineage: Eukaryota > Metazoa > Arthropoda > Collembola > Symphypleona > Sminthuridae > Allacma > Allacma fusca. Next base: position 31,343,456 of record OX359248.1, read on the forward strand.
TGCAAAAAATGAGGACTAACAAAACTATCTATAAGTACTCAGTACACGCACAGACAATCATCAGAATGAGTCTTTCACTCGTCAATTCCCATTCATAACTAGATCTTATTATGTGCGTGAGAATATAAAGGATTACATAAGGCGTAACCCTGAATTAAATATTATATCTTTTTAATTCCTAGACCAAACAAAGGTCTTGAGAATTGTACAATATTTGATAGGAGCAAATCTACATAGCCTTCATAAGTTACTGCCATTAAGTGTATTAGAATTACTTTCCTGCTTGTATAATTTTGGTATAGTGCTTACATTTACTAAACTACTTATCAGTATACAAGAAGCACTTCAACAAGCGTCGCTTTTTATCTCACTACTTACCATAAAGTAGGCAGGAGCCTATATGATAACTAAAAGGAGCTAATTGCACAATAATTATAACATCTCACAAGTGCAATACAGGGAATTGTGTCGTGAAAGGAAAATACTAGCAGATATTTAATACATTATTAATCGACCAGCAAGTCCGTCATATATGTAAGCAGAAGATTTGATGTACAAACGTAATTTAATATATACTACACATATATAGATTATATTGTCATGTAGCACAGCTTAGCATTAGCCTTGTATTTCAATTAACAATAAGTAAGGCACTCCTACTGAACAGCAGTTCAGATCACACAGACACAGTAATAAAGCACATGGATGGCTCAATCATTGTTCCATGAAGGTCACCAAATTCGTAAGAAGCGTCATAAAAACCATTTGGGGGGTTTTTTATAGCTTCTCTGCCACTTACTCCTACATAGGAACAAAGTAGCAAGTACACCTAGAAACAGCAACGAAGATGAGGCTTTTGTAATACTACTACTGAATAAATTAAGAACTAATTTACTGCGCTGATGTGACTTGCACGACACACAGAAAGATATGGCTTATCAAATTCATTAGGATAAAAGTTTTTACTCTAACTGACGCAATGCTTTAAATATCTTCCTTAATGATGGATATATATAAAGTTGAAAGTAGTCCGACACAAAATATTCAAATATCAACGGGTATTACATTACATTACAAGCCTGGCAACTGTAAAAAATATTTATGATTCTTGAACAGCTTAAACAATCTAGATGGGCTTGAAAGGACCCCGTCGCCTCTTGATAAAATAATTACTTAATTACAGGATTCAGAGTAAACCCATAAATCAAATCCTTAAATTTCTAGAATTTCATCATACATTTTAGTAATCAATTTCTGAAACTTTCTCGACTCCATATTCAAACGGAGGAGACGAAGGAGTATCCAATCCGTAACGGTGATTCGATCCAGAACAACACTAACTTGCGAGTTGGTCTTGTAAGTATCTATCTGTAAACCCATTAATCTGACACGGGGTGAGACCAGTGTCGCAATACGGTACAAAACCTGAGCCCCCGTCAATGCAGCCACAGCAACGAACCTACATCAGACATAAGAATCACAAATTAGTTTCTCACGAGACTTTGATGGTTCGCCTCAGAGTAATTTTCCGCAGCATTTAATTTCCAATTAACCATTAAAGTAAAACAAATGACACCACAAAAATACAAATGAACACAGAACACACAGATATCTACAGTTACAAATTATGAGTAAGTAGCGGTACTTCATGTAGTCTACAATCATTAATGATAGTTGTATGGTTCCCCAGCTCGGGACTCCACTCACTTACCAAAACCACATAAAGGCAAAAATCTTCTCATTAAGAATATTGGATGTCAGAATGCAAAGTGTATCGAAACGCTGAATATTTCCAGAAGGACCGTACGAACGGAAAAAACACTTCGTTACTCGTGGGAACACTCTCGCCATCGGATCCAGCCTATCTTCAGGGTCTTGACTTAGGAACTCAAACACTTGGATTCCATACTTGCTAAATTCCCCGTCCATTAAATAATCCGTGAAATACATGTTGAAAAGGATCACTGCCAAGTTCCCGAATTCACATAAAATGTATACCGTACTCCACCAAAAATGCTCCCCTTTAGATTTCAACAGGTATTGAGCCAGGCGCTTTAAGCTCAAGGACTCATTCTCAATTTGCAGATCTCTTCTCTGCAATAATAAAAAATAAACTATCAATCGACATCTTTCTGGCGTAGAATTGAAATTACTTCAGAATACTTACTACATCAAATCAATACATTTATAAAATTATACAGAAATGTTGATAATAATATGCCTAACTACAAATCATGAAAATTATATAACATCAAGACTAGCATGTTACTTGGCTCCAGTACAGGAAACACAACATCATAGGCTCAGATCCAACGCTTACTTTTATAGGTGCAATAATCTGAGCAATCTTCCGATTTTCATAGAACGTCCAAATATGCATTGTGGCTTGAAACGTAACTGCCTGGAGGAACAAGAAGTAAGTGACCCACTGGTAGTAGCCATGCATGACCTGGTCTGTGGTACCCGGTATGTATTGGGGACCTCCAAGCATAGAATGTTTCACGGGCCTCGGGCCAGGAACATCAAGGAGATTCCGTGTCGGGTCGAATGGAACCTGCAACAATCATCATTTTTAAAATACCCATGTTCACACAATACATCTCAATTATTATAAAATAAAATACGCTACTACTTCCATTATTTCTCTCTAATCAAATCCAATTTAATAACTTTATTATCATAACTCACAGTAAAGGTTGAGCTGACATAGCAGTAAGTATTGATCACTTTCTGCGGAATCACTGCTTCATTCGAAGTATCTTCCTGGATCGGAAGACATTTGATATGATCACCGATCCATTCCTTCCAGCAGAGCATGCACGTGAAGACCAGGAGCAACCACGCTGTCCACATATAATGGAGCCGAAATATCCACTCACAAATCTCAATTCGAACCAAATATACCGTTAGGGACAATTTCCCCTTAAACCAATTTGCGATATCTTCGAAAAAATTTGCCATCTTTCACACTTTTTTGTATTCCTTATCCAGTACCCCCCGTATTTTAATATATCCTTAATTAATTGCACGGGACCAGCAATAACAGGCGAATTGACTAACACAAAACAATAAATTAAAATAAATTCCTTTCTCTGTCAAATAACTATTCGATAGTATTCGATTCGAACTATTTCATGAAATAAAATGTGGGAATTATTATGAATGAAAATAAAGTAAGTTCTCTTTTAAAATTCGACTTGTATAATCTATGGCTTTGCTTTTGAGCTTAATAAGGCCGGTCAAAATTGTTAAACTGCTAACTGAAAAAGTTTTAATTTAGATTTTACATGTAGTACATGGTAAAAAAAAACAAAGTGTCACTCGCACAAATTGAACTGCCCGGACTAAAGTAGCGCCAGAACGGTTATACAAACCATGTGGTTCAGGTAAATAGAGAAACGTTTTTAAATGGCCGTTGGCGCCGTCTGATATTCCAAGCGTCGCAAGTCCCAATAAGCACAAAAGTCACACTATTCCGTTGTTTACGCTAAAGTGTGAAAGCACGAAGGGGGACCGTTACCGACTTATCGGACTTTAACTTGCCGAAGGTGCGATTTTAATTTAAAAGTGAGCAAGGCTCAATGTTCGATGAATACCAGAACTTAACTGATTAAGAAGTATGGAAATGAAATCGATCGGGATTTTCTTCAGACTAAATTTTATTATTATTTTTAAATCTACATACATACATACATGTGGGCATCTGTTAAATCTGAAATTTATGGCTCCATGAGAAACACATATACAAAAATTTTGGGCCTTGTGCTAATAAATTGTATACAGAATCAGAGGAATAAATTCTGTAACTTAGTATAACTTGAACCATGTAAGATTTTTAAAATCAACAAAATCCTTCCATGTCTGGGGACTTTAGTAGTTATAATTTGTATATTGATAATTGTAAATAAATATAAAAAAAAATACTATATACATAACCCGCATACGTGAAGTGCTTTGAATTCCTTTACAGAATCTAGGCCCTCAGAAGGAACAAGTGCTTGTAGATATATCTGTGCATTTTCTGGATGTAATTTATATTATAGAATTGCAAAGCATATTTGTACTATAATTTTCCCTGATGGTTTGTACTTGTCATCAGCTCTGTGACTCCTTCTTCCTGCATCGTTAGTATTATATAGAAAGATTAATCATGGAGTAACATGTGATTTAGTCCTATCAAGTATCAAATCCAGGGGGTATTTATTGAGTTCCTGTGAGAAAACACTTTTCCCACAAGAGTCAAATACAGTAAGGGAACTGCATAGAAACAAATTCCAGCCAATGTTGACTCAAGACTTAAGCTTTACAAGAACTAAATTATACGTTTATTCTAAATAGATTTAAGTTATGATATTCCATGTATTATGTATTACAAATAATTATTTTATTACCCTATTTTGCCATTGGGTTATATAAGTTGAAATAGACTTCCGCTATGTATTTTACGGAAACATGTTATGTACGCATTTATTTTATTGCTGTTCTATGTACTATGATTTTTTTCAAGTATATTTCGAATGGAAATTCCAAATCACAAATCGTCTGATGTAAAATATGGGGGGGGGGGGCAATGGGATATAGTAATTTGTGGAACTGGAAATTCCTTTCTAAATTTGGGCATTTCTGATAACGCAATATCAACTGGAATGGAAGGGAAAAGCAGGAAGCTGAAAAAGGTTACTGCACACCGTGAATCATCTGCAGTAGGAGCTTCCTCAGAAGTCCGTCCTTTCCATTGAAGCACTGATGAACCAACCATTCATTCATAATTCATGAATGATACATACACTCGAAACGTACTGACTTTTCAATCTCCACTTGCTCCGTTCCCTTCAAACTTCCCTACTGCTTTACTGTATAACTTCCATGTTGGATATGGGAGAAGAAACCGTGTATAAATTACGCATATACATACACCATATAGTCAAGTGAATTGATTTTTATTACAAATCAAGTTAGACTAAAGGTAGCACTCCAGTTTGGGGTCATGAATATGAACCCAAATGGTATAATTAAAAAGGAATAATTCTTTAGGTGGATTTACATTCAAGTGAGCATAAATCTCCATCGAGACAACTCAGTTAAATTATGATCCTCTACTTTCTAGTCCTTCGATCTGTACGGAGAGTAACACAGGAATGTTCAAGTATAGTTAGTTACTATTTTGAATAGTACATTCGATGTCAATGCAGCTTACTTAGTAGCAGAATGCAGATGCATGCTTGTGTCTCAAGAAGGCTTTCTTTTCATTGAAGGAATGATATCTCTGTTGTTAATGAGTTGTGATCCAAGTTTGTGGTCAATAAATCGTCCGTACATGAGACCGATTATTGTTGCTACGATTCTCGGTTGTCAAATCAAATTCCATCTGATAAGTCTGTTGCATTCTGTGCATAGTTTCCCCTGCCAGCTTACAGTACAAAGAATCTTTCCCGAACCAACGGTATGTAAAGCACGCAATACAGTTGAGAATTAGGGGGAACAAATTAAGTTCTATTACATTATATATTTGGTTCATTATATGTATATACATAAATGTAGATACTTTTGGATATGAAAGCAAGTCAGTTTCGAACCAAGGGAAAGGAGGAATTTCTGTGTTCAAGAATCTCTTGTTGTTTGAAAATTGACTGGAGAGCATGAGCGGAGTTGGGGATTTAAAGACTTTCGGCTTTGCTCGGGAAAAGGCTCATCAAAGGGAAGATGAGCCCTTCAATCAGGTTTATTAGTATATGTATTGTAAGGTAGTGAACCCTTAATTTCCCTGCTTTGTCTGTTGAGTATTATCGGATAGGTAAGTCATTCATTCCAGTGTGGTTATTATTACAGGGACATAAACGTAATACTTGGTCTGCTAAATAAGGAAACCTTCTCATCATAAAACTTGAGGAGTTCCAGTCAGCCCTGGCCCATAGTGCAGTTAGTCTTCGATAATTATTTTTAGTACGGAAAGAATATTTGGTTATATTACGACCGGGCCGAATGCATGTGGTACTCAAGGGGTTTTGATGTGTTCCACATATCTACATGTATGTACATATGCACTCTACCATCAGACAAGAGCACACATGAGGATTTGAGGAGAAAGAAAGTGCCTCCAGCATCTTCCCAAAGTTTTTATTACCAATGAATTGAATTGCATTAGGATTTTTATAGGGCCCATGCGTATTATGTGATTAAAAGGATCCGTCGTAGACAAGTTGACCATCCTTTTGCTATGTGGTCTTGTTCGAGCGCCCTTTCTCACACTCTTCGTCTCGGTTGTAACCCAAATCCCTGTTACCTTACTCTTTCCTAGGAGGAGAGGTACAGGCCATATTAAAATACCTCAACTACACTCTCACCTGGTCGGTTTATTCCTTATAGATTGGTTTCGACCGGAGAGGAGAAGATGAACGTTACTTGGAAATGGAAGTTTAAATTTTAAAGTTGCTCATTTCCCCTTGTGAATCAGTATGGCTCACTTTGTACTTGACTCTAACTATCAACTTGAACCGACGTAGATGCTCGTACAACGATACAAGGCACAATTTCCCATACACGAAATACACCTCAGTTTTATTTATGTATTCTCGCCTTGCCTTGTATTTTATAGACTAGTGGAAGGAAGAAATGCATCGCTGGCAGGCAGAATTCATCTCTCTTTCAAGTTGAAAGTTGTTCTTTCAGAGGAGAGTGTGAGTATATGAGATTGTGGTTGTTCGGGCTGTTGTGAGTGTGTGCATTCGTTTTTCTCCTGTCTGAATTTCCGAGTCTGAACATCCAGTAAAGTACCCACACGCAAGGAGTCTCTCATTATTTCTTTGTACATACAATTTTGGTGAATCAGTGGATAAATCTGGAAATCGTGCCGAGGAGTACAGTACCATATGAGTATCTTCTCGGACAATCCGTGCATTATATGAGTCGTGTATCTTTCAATGTTTATATGTATATACACAGATTTCAGGGGTTTCGTAGGACTCTCCTTCAGAGTGTACATACTCGATCTGTTATGTGTGCACGAAATTGGGAAGGGACTTTACAAGATAGAACATGATAAGCGTGTCCAGGCTGTCACCATTTGTGGCCATTGTGTCCCTTATTATGACAGTTGGGAATGCATTCCGCTGGAGACACTTTAGCCCGGACCACCATAAACGAATCAGTTCAATGGAGGCGCTTTTTCCGTTTGTAGGTCCCTATTTAACCAACCCTGTATATATGTAGGTGATACATTCCGGGGTACATAAAAAGTCCCTGTATTAGTCACGTTAATTCCAAGCATTCACACAGCGATATCATATTTTCTGTCTGAGTCAGCAATTAATAATAACATTTGGTGAAAAATTATTTTCCAGGGGATGACCCTACTCAGTATGCAACGTAGCTAATGAAGTTCCTCTCAACAGAACCATCACTTTCAATAAGACCGTGTATGTACATACATACTCTGCCCTCTCAGATTTGGACTCCATTCAATTTTGAATTTCATTACAACAATTCGTAATGAAAAGAAAAATTTGTTGTCAAGAATTTTTTTTTCAGCAGCTTCGTTGGAGGTATTCATCATTGAGTGTGTTTGAGGAAACGTACGTGTAAAGATACGCCTGACGTCCCATGGGAAACTGGTATGGGGGGAGTGGGGAGTAGTAATGAAAGATATTCAAGCGTTGTAATAATTGACAATTCATTTTATTCTGAATTAACCCGAGATTTTGGTAATGAATGCCTTGTACGGAGCTGGTTTATTTACTTCACTGGTGAGATTTCAACTGTCCCGTACTGTCACAGCATCATTTATTGAGTTTCTGCTGCATATGGCATTGAAATTAGCACAAAAGTCTGAAAGACATAATGGATCATTACCTCAAGTCACATTGTCCTGTCATTACGTGGAGATAACAGCTTCATCAAAGTCTCAAGTGATGATAAGAGCAATTACTTCATGTTATTAGCACAAGAGCGTAATATCATGTCACATTGTGTGCACATATCAAGGGATTCATTTTTCATTCAGCTTTTCCTTCATTTGTGAACAGTTAATTACATACAATGTCACTACGAAGAATTCCCTTGCAGAGCTTATAAGTAATAGGGCATGGGGCACACGCTAATAAAAATACTGATGCAAATTCCAATGACTGTTATCAGTTTGCCAGTAAGGGATTGTGGGAAGAGTATATTATTTATGATGTGAATCCATGTGAGTACATGCATAAAATTACATTCTCAGATTTAACTACACTACACTTAGTAGACTTGTAATTATTTTACGTAACTTTCTGTATGATAGGGAATTTACAAAAATGCTATTAACTGAGGAACTGATCGAAGAAGGAAGTCCGAGAGTAATAGTAGCGCCAAGCGCAGCCTCTTCTCAGCAATCATTTGGTGATACAAGTCCTGATATTTTTCTTGATTGTAGCCACAACTTAGTGTGTATCATTGGGTAAATTTATTGCTTTCACGGATTTAATCGGTAAATCGTGTCATTTGAATGTGCCGAGATTCCTTTCGTATTACTCCACACGTTGTGTCGAGTACCACTACGGATAGTCCAAGTGGGCAGATCATCTATAGATTTAGTATTTAGTGTACAAAACAGAAGTACTCTGCGAAGAATGTACACATCACACATGCATGCCTAGACACATTACTAGAGTGTTGTGTAAGGAGCGATAAAGTTTAAAGTAATGGGAGAAGAAAATGATTTTCATGGCTGAGCCTCGAACCACCCTATATTTATGTTCTTTCCAGTAAATTCCCTAAGCGGTGTTACATTCGATTGTAAAAATTAATAACAAATAATCGACTCTATCGCTCCTGCATAAATAAAATGTATGGTGCCTTTAACATATTGCCAAGCACTGGAGTAATATTGAGAATAGATTAAACGGCGGCTTGACTTCATCAGACATATATACACTACCGTGCTAGTTGAGGAGCGTTTAAAAGAGACGAAGGCATTCCCAACTTGGAGGGTGGGTCAATGCAATGCCACAAAACTTGTTTTTACGATGTCTATGCAAATCAAATGCAATCCGTTTCCTCAGCTCTCGCACTCTCCTGTCCTCTCCGATTTTGTCTGCAATATTATGCGTCCTTTGCGAGACACCATTATCATCACAGGGAGTTTAATGGGAAAGTTGCTTTATCCCTTCATGAAGATATATAGTGTGTATATCAATATCTATCTACCTATGTATATGGAAAATCCCTATACTAGGGTTTATTGTGGCATGAACCGCTAACAAAGCTATAAAGTTTCATATAAAAACCAAAGACTGGCTATAAAGGTGTCCAGCTATGCATGGGACGGTAATTTCAATCTAAGCTTATGATAAATGTGAAATTTCCACAGTTAAATACACATATTCAAGCTTCTCAGGCAAGAAGTTGGAGTCAAAATCATATAAAATCAGATGCCTCGTGGCTCACCTTTTTTTTCCTTTGCTGTTTTGCCAAAGTTGGTCATATTTTTTCATGATCCTCTTTAAAGGTATAGGTGTGGATTGTATATTAGATGTGTATAGGCTTCGTGGACATAAATTTACATACATACATGTATGTGTATAGCTTACGTATCTTCTCAGGTTCGCTTTGAGTCAAAAGAGCAGTAAATAAGTAAGTGATGTTAACAAGTAAGTAAATGTGAACATGTGTACGAGTTTACATAAAATAGTGAGAGGTATATAAGCGTTAAGTGAAGTCAATTTCAAATGTAGGGACCCTACCATACTACTGGCGAGGATGCACTTAAAGTAAACTACATCCGGGGCAGTACTGTATGGTCCTTGTCATATTTTGTATGCAATTATATGGGGACTTACATAAAGGGAGAGAGAGAGAGAGGAAAGGTGAGATAGTAAGTCGTCGTACCCAGCCTGTAATTTTTCGGTACATATAAACTGCAAAATCTTGCCTGGGAAGATTTACCTGTACTTTGACTCTACATTAATGCCTTGAATGGGCAGTTTTCCCGCGGACAAAGTGTATTTTCCCAAGTCATAATATCCAGAGAGGATTTCATTGCTTGGTAATAATACATCCACATGAGCTAGGGACAGAAGCAGAGATTTTACAAAAAAAACGTGTACCCCACCTTTTGGACGGTGTAGTGTGTCTACACACTCATTTTTATACGGACTTCCTACAAAATAAGTTACTTCTTAAAATCAAAAAGTCAGTGTATATGGCGGATAGAACGTGAAGAAATTGTTAAAAAGCCTAATATGATATGGAGGAGCATATGCTTATAATAATATATGCTCCGAGCTCCATGTGTATACAAAACTTGTATTAAATACACGTATTAAATTAAATGTTGGCTAAACGTCTGGTGTAGGGAGAGGGTAATCGGATGTAATCTTGACCCACAGTAGGCCCACTAGCCACAAATAGAGAATCCGGTTGGTTGGGGTCATTTTCTATAACTCTCTCATCTCTAGCACTATTAAGTCCATATCCTTGTATGTTCCTACTGGTTAGATCATCTTCAATCCATCTTTTAATGATCCAGTGTTTCCACTCACTCCTCTTATTTATTCCTGTAGATAAGAACAGAGGTGTTTATTTACACTTGACTTTCTCAATTGGACTGTACAAACACATTCGTATGCATTAGTTTGTTTTTTTTGGTGCCCTTTCAATAAAATAGAGCAAGATTTTTCTTTCCTTCTTATTATAGAGAGTTTTCCGAAGGACAAGATATTATGTATACTTGAACTAAAATGCGGAATTTTCTGATCGCTGGAATGTATTTTTCTATCTGTGTATTTTCTCTACCCTTCTCTCTCTCTCTCTCTCTCTCTCTCTCTCTTGTTCCTTTGAGTATGTCTCAGAAAATTGGGACGCGATAAGAATCTACATCATTTTGAGATGATATTTTAAAACAGGATGAATTTTCACTGTTGAGAGAAATCATTCTTCTAGTAAAAATATGTCGTTCCAATTAGTTTGATAAAGCTAACATGTTTTGTCGTTTGGAAATAAAAGATTTTTACAAGCCTCTAATAATGCTAGTGTTAGAATTGACAAAAACCGTTTGAGGGGAAGAACAAGTAATGGATAGCAACTTGTATTTTCACGACATATGGTTAATGTAGTGTAGTGCATTAGGAAAGGAGTAGTAGCATAATACAAACATGACTGACAAAAGCATACCTGTTCTTACATTTTTATTTTTTCGCATTTCAACTTCCAGTGACTCAGCTTATTAGAATAACTCCAACCTTGTGCCTTTCAACTCAAGTTCGCCGACTTTCTGTATCTAGTTCTTCTATATATTCATCACCTTCTTGGACTCTTACTGGAAATCCGTGGATGGTAGATAATGATTTTATTCTGTATTCAAGCGAGACATCAACAAACTATTAATTCTTTTGAGGAATAAATACAATTTCAGATGTAATGTCTCATTCAATGTTTGAGTCCTGGCTCATAATTCATACAATTTAAATGATCCTGAGCTACGCAAGTATTTGCGTACCGCCTTGTTTAGCTTTATGATCCATCTGGTTTAAAAAACGTGGAAACGTGTTATTCCTTTAAAGAGAATTCAATTTAGTAAAGACCTCCTTAGTCGATGCTAAGTAGAAGTTGAGAAGCATGAAAATATCAATTTAAAATTATAAGTACGCCTTTAAAAATAACACATGACTGATCACGAGGAATTCGTGGATGAGTGTAATTGCAAGGAAACGACTGTGCTCGGGATGATATCTTACATCACATGAAGCAGTATCTGATTTTCTTTCGCTGTCATGCCCGCCCTAATCGGTTATTATTTTAGTACCTGTTTTGTCAGTACAGCACGGTACGACACGTTTTTTCTGTACCCAAAACTTTATGACCAACAGGTTGAGACCGTCGTTGTTCTCTGTCTCCTTTTTTTTTTAGTATTTACATTTGGCATTTATTCTATGTGTGAGGTTAGGCACAGAGATCCGAGTCACCCTTTTGGTTTTAAATTTATACTGGCACACCAGCCAAATACACAAATGGAAGATGTGACTTGGAGAAGAGCTAGGGATCATCCAAGAATGTCATATTTTCTTACTGCCCCAGAGCCGTTTACACTTTTGTCGTGTCTTCATCAAGCTAAATATGGAACTTGAGGAGAGTTTTGTTGTCTCAAGTCATTAATCTTTACACCGTCTACACACTTTACGATTTTCTGGGGAGGAGTTTATTCTTGTCCATGCAAGTACATGGAAATCTGTTCAGCTGAAAATACACACACACACAGCAGGGTTCTTGTCATGTACGATGATTATGACAAAATGCCATTTATTTTTTATGAATTTCCTAGAAACTACATGTTACCATGTTTCCCCGAAACATATTAGTATTTTCAAAGTTTCCTTCAACATTTCACAAGAACGATGGTTTTTTTTATTCATTCTGCAAATTGTATACCTTGTTGGGATTTTCTACTACTGTATAAGTGTGCACAGTAGGCAAGTGTGTCTAATTAACTTCAATGGATTTTTTCCCCAGTTTCAATAAGCATCACATTTAGGCACAATACTCCACAAAGATTTTATTTGCATACTATTATAACATATTAGAGGTACGCCTCATGAATGGGAGTAACAGTTCCTGTTGCGGTTTTGCTTCCAGGGGTATTTGTTGAAGTCCAGCTATGACAATACTGAGGAATTCATAGAGAGATGTACATACAGTATTTGCATTTACGATGAAAAGTACAATGAGGAAAAACTATGAGTGGCATGTGTGATTCCAAGAAGGGAAGACTTATTGAAAAAGTTGATTTTTAAAGCTACAAAACTGTCAAAGGTGAAACCACATCAAGTTTTCAATAGGGGATTGCGTTTTGGATGTGTGAGACCCTAAAATTCTCATTACATAACCCGTCGTCTCTCATCAGGTCTCTCCAGGGTTTGTGTCTTTCTTAAATTAGTTTAGCTGCCTCTGCCCATCAAATTTCATCTCCCCCTCCATCCATGGTATGCCTCATGCGACCGTTTTCCCAATCCGTCCGAGAACGTGCACATGAAAAATAGGCATTGTATTTCAATTTGAGCCTCTATGGTCATAAAATAAATGAATGCAGTTGTTGTTCAAGTGTGTGTTCCACCCCCGTGTGTAAAGATAGGTTTCCATGGATAAAAATTTTTCCATGTCTTTGTCTCGAGTTACTAATTCGGGACCTTCCGCGAAGAAACTCGACCCGGTTGGAAAACCGGGGGAGGGAACAGGGCTTCCTACAGTGAGCCCAAGCATAAATTTTACTTTCTAACACAGAAGGTTCTCTAAAAAAAGGTTTCAAAGGTTTCTCAGCCAAAAGCACGTACAGATTTGAAGATGATGCTTTTAAACAGTAAGCCCATGTGAGTGAGGTGAGGGGAGTCTTAACCAATCCGACAATAAAACCAAAATTTTAAAGCCATAAATTCATCATAATTTAATCGATGGGCTTATCTCACCTCACAAAGAAATCCCATTTGAGGCACAACTTGGAATTCTTTAAGGTTGAGGGAGGACATTGCACATCCGTACTTTCACCTTAAACGTGTTTCCAGTCACGTCAAATCCGCACATTACCACATGGAGAATTACCGAACAACCAATGCATACAAAATTACATAACTTAAACTGACATATTTATAGATTTAGAGGCAAATAAATACCAACATGTTTCGCGGATTTTTCTAAATTAAAAAAAATATCCTATATGTTTTCCTGAATAAATTATAGCCTAATATTTTTTTATCATTTTATAATGCATGGATTTAGTCAAGACTCGCTGAGTCTGGCTCAGTAATCATTTTCCAATTATTAGAATTTGAGCGTGCAAAAGTAAATAAGAAAACTATCATTTCTTTTATCAGAGTTGAATGCATTTCAATAGGAATGGATGCTAATTGTAAGTTGCATGAATTCGAACACGACGACAGCGGTATTGGTGCATATCATCTTTTGTATTTCCTCGTAGTGAAATAATATTATTCAATTTGCACACGCTCTGGCAAACGCCCTTACAATCTGCATACCAACACTAATATCATACCAACATGTTTGATTCACCCTGGGCTCGTCGTGTGTTAGCTAGAACATCTTGTGGTCATAGTTCAATAGTGTCTGTACAATAGACAGCCGTGTGCCGTGGAAGGAATCTACATCATAATAGGTTCCATGGGTAGGGAAAAACAGCACTAAATATAGTTGTGTCATTACGAGGTTATTTTAATAAGAAAAATTTCCTAGAACAATTTTCTAATGTGTCAGTTGCTTTTTGTTCCTAGGGATTCCATACCACAGGCATTACGCAAGTAGGAAGGATGTAACAATTTCCATATCATGTAGCCACAAAAACAATGAATACCAGTAAGATAAGATGGTTGACACTGTTGGCAGTATTTCTCTCAAGAAATAAATTGTTACATATTTGTATTTCTTCTTTGCACTCATAACAACCAGAACCTTAATTACTTTTTACAGGATCACTGCTGAGGCTGCTGCCTTCATCGACTAACTGTACAAACCCGTGTTAAAAAGAACTTTCCAATGTTGTGGTCTATGTATATACACCTGGATAGAAAAATTATTACACATAATTATATATTCAAGACAATGCAAGTATGTATGTACCCTAGTCAAAGACAGTCTAATAAGCTCTTGCTCATTAACGCGCCATCAGTAATTGAGTAAAATTAAATGAAGCTGGTGAGAAATTGGAGGCACTAGTCAATCCCGTAAGTATCCACTTAATTGTCAGGTCGTTTGCAGCTCAATACAAGGAACATGTTGAAAACTCCTGTTAATTATTGATTCTAGAAGTAAGAAATAATGTGCTTAATTTTCCTTGTACAAACAACTTATCCTTTATGTTTGGGCATCGTGAAAGCTTGTCTTCTAAAGTTCTAACTTAGCACTAATTTGTTGACACTTTCTATTTCCTGTTTCTCAAGATTTGTTGATTTTATAGGCAGCATAGATTACACGTATAGTGCAAGATAAACTGATGAGACATACATAATTTATGCTTACATATTTAGAATGCAGTCTATATTTTATGTATTGAGTTGCGTGGGCACTAATGTGTCTGCTTGGCTATCGGTACTGTTGAAGTACAGGACTGTCTGGTGTGTTCGTTTGCATTAGACAAACTTATAAAAATCAGTATTTTTACGGTATTTCCATCATTTCAGTACGGCACAGGTGTTACTTTTACAGTTGCTGGCACGCCGTAAGGAAAACAAGGTAAGATGTGAACAAGATAAATGGCATAGAGTATGTGTGTACATTGGTTCTTGTTTTAATAGGTGTGATCCGTAGAAATCATCCGTCAAGGCTTGCTGATGAAGATGAATGAATATTGAGCGTTGTAATCACGTCCATTCTCTATTCCAAATATTAATATCTCGGTCGTTTGTGTGTTCCATGCCTTAAAAAGGCTTGATACGAGTTATACATTTCAAAGGATCCAACATATTTTTTTCCCCCTATTGGGGCTTCCTTCTTCGAAAAACGAAATACTGGACAAGGCTACGTTCGTTAGTGCATGTTTATGGGTATATACATATTTATGTACGTACACTATACACACAAGGTTTTTTTACCCCGTACATTTCCACTGGTATTTATGCATTGTGCTTACTTATGTATGTGTAGGCGATAATAATTTTTTGACCAGAGGCTAAAACCCATATTCTTTAAATTCCAGCTTCCAACCCTGAGCTTCCCTTTTATGATTCGTCAAGTAGCTTGGGTCATCTTTGGTTGTTCATTTAAACATCTCATGACTGTTTGTAGGACTGTAAGGTATAAAAATACAAGCTATTTTAAAAAAGGGTTCGTTTTCAGTTTCTGATGAAACCCGTGGGTATGATCTCGTCAGCGACGAATTACCTTTTGAAGAGTCAATGACGCCTGGAAGCTTCCAGAAAGAGCCACTACCTACATATGTGCATATGTACATTTCTTACATAAATGACTGACAACAAAGGAACATAAAACGTTGTTATCATGCAAATAAAATTATGACAAGTAATTCTATAAACTAATTTCAACATCTTCCAAACTTACACCTAAATGAAAAGTGGAGCAAACATGCCATAACGAAACTAAGCCGGAGACGATATAACCATTAAATTTTTGCGTCCTTTCAAATATAATTATACATATGTAGATACATGTATTGAATTTCAAAGCCCCCAAGCATCATGGCTTCATTTATATATAGTAATATTTAAATATGTATGCTATCATAATCCTGCGTAGTACACACACCATTATTGCTTACTTTAACCATATCAATACATACAGTCTCCGGAGTAATTACCAATTCATTGACTTGATCTTATCTGAGTATTAATGGGATTCCAACTAGTGTGTTGAACTTTCGGGAGGAATTTTTCACAATTTACTTATCAATACTTACTGATACCGGAATACTGAGTATTACTACAGACAAATTGAAACTACTTCTTTTTTTATACATTCCTTCTCCTGCTAAAAATCCTGGAAATGAATGTAGTGGATGCGGTGATAAGGTGTATTTTTATCTCCTGCCTCGTTACCTCGTTATGCGTATTTCCAGGGATTATTAAACCATTAACTGGAGAAACGACGCCGACACCATTTTTTATCTTCTCTGAGCAGGGGCTAATGGTAACGAGCAGTCAGCATGAAGATTGTAGGTTAATTACTGTGTACACTCTATGTGTGTACGGAAACGGAAGGTCAAGTTACTAAATGGCGTAAATTTCCACGACAGAATCTTACAGCAAACATGTAATAGTAACTCCATCAAAACTTTCACCAAGCTAAATACATCCTTACGGTTAAAGCGTAACGAACACGGTGATATTATGCAATTGCAAGGGAGTCAACTAATACAAGTAGGCCCAATACATGGTTTACTGTGATCACGAGTGTGTGACTCACAATCAGTGGGACTCAGGTTACCTGGAATTCATCAGAGACCAGAGACGGTTATTCCTTTAGCATTGCAATAACCACAAATATGTCATCATCCTCCAAGCGCCCAGCACACGCATACACTTTTACCAGGAACAAGATTGAGCTTCTATAGTGTAATTTTACTCTGACCTGGGTGTGAATAATTGATACTTGTGAAAGGAATCATACTTGAATAACTTTTAAAATACTCGATAAATTCATGCCCCAGTCATGCTAAAGACTCGCGTATAGAAGCACAAGTAAACATTATGTAATTTATACCAATTGATTTTACCAGTTTTAATATGTACTCGGCACTAAGTCCGAATATCTCTAGTGACGCTTTTGTGCTAATAATATGTAAACACAGAAATAAATTACTTCATGCAGTAAGACCAGCGCATGCATACGTGACTAAAACCACAGCTCAGCACACTCCTCACCTAGCCTAGGCCAGTGTTAACTAATTAATCTCCTGGAGAATGTGAATGCATACATGGCTAATCAACTATTCCCCTCTGGAATGCTTATGTATCTATAGACACTTTTAGTTTGTGGATGGGAGTCAGTAAAAAATTCCCAATTACCATGTGACTATGAAAAATGAAAACCCAACATGCTACTCAAAAAGTTGAAAACCTGAAACCGCGAGGGTAATACCGAAGGATATCTTAACTGGATCATAATAGAAAAGTTTCTATACATGGAAGCTTCAGCGTAGACAGACACCTTCGAGTGATTTGGTTCCAGTTCCTGGGGAAAGAATGAAGAAGCCCCTCTCTCCACGTCTGTAATCACCAAACTCAATCAAATGAGTAAATAACTTATAAAAATAACTAACCATGCAACCATGCACTACTAGAAAAGTCATGAGAAGTAGGGGCCTTGTAATCCCAAATGGTTATACTGCTACCAGGAACAACAGCATTATATTTTAAGAATTAATTTAGGATAAATATAGAAGGCTCCAGGGTCTCTGTCCGCAGGTTAGTAAAGATTACTGAACAAAGTCCCGTCTTTGTACACACAAGCCACTTTGGGAAATCTGGACCTTCCAACGTTCCGCCTCAAAGTATTTTGGGTTGTACATACGTACAGAGAATACAATGGAACCCCTGTTCTAACCTCTCGTTTCAATTCATGGAAATTTCCAACGATGAATCATAAAATACTAGTAGCCCCACTTTCAAAATTGTCATTTTTGAACAGTTGTAAAATCGTCCCTTTTCAATAACTCATGTTTTCAAAAGACTGACTATAATCAGCTTCTACATTTTCTAAGCGTCCTCGCCAGGTTAGTCACTAGTCTCACAATACAGGCCAATCAGTGCTGCATTCTTTCAACAAGTAGCTACAACGGATGTTTCCAGTTGGATGAGTCGGACTGCCAAGCGTACAGAGACTAACAACTATTAGGAAGCACAGCAGTAGCTGATTAACAGATAGAAACGAAGATAATGGACAAACCTATACATAATTATATTTTTTTACATAGCTTTATACCGTATTTTAAGCCTCATATATCCTATTTCCAGCACCTGTTTTCCTTTCCAGAAAGGAGTCTCTACCAACCATGAAGTTGCTCCACGTAATTTCTCAGAAGTCAAGTCATATTTCAAACTAGTCACTTACCATTTATGTCCTCCAACAATGTGCTGTGTGGCAGGACTCCCAAAATGGCTACTCATGGAATCTGATGTAATACTGCAGTTTCGCACCATCTTGCTCATTATACACTCAGGGACACATTTGCTTATTATGCAATTCCCGACTTCAACCATGCTATTACCTACTTTTCTCTAAATCACACTGTCAAGCCAGCATGCACATATGAATTTGTCCACTCCTTTAATAGCATTACAAACATTACCTGCCTTCCTTGCATTAGTCTCAAACAGTAAGAAGAACCTTCCTGAAAGGGTGACAACATTCTCACATGATTTTCATGAAAACATTTGTGTAAGTTTGCATATGATTATTTTTAGAAACAACCTGTTGAAATACATTGGGGCATATTACAATTTGCATAAGTAAGACGAAAAAGGTTGAGTGATGAGTGAAGATTGTACCTGTTGAAGCCCTGGCCAAAGAGTCAAAGAGTACACAGTCAGACAGGACATACAGTCATTCCTTACTGTACAACCTGTAACCAATACCTTAAATGCAGCAGGTACTCAGTCATAGTGAGAATATGGGGTGAATTCTATACGCACAGGGCTGAGAGACAGAGAGAGAGAGAGAGAGAGAGCTGCCGCGGCTGCTGATAGTGTGAAGGAAGAAAATGCATAGAGAGAAACAAGAAAAGTAGGCATGCAGTTTGGTCCTGAAAGCATTTTAAAACCTGAAGAAGAGCCTGATTGTGAGGAATGAATAGTTTGGGGGATGCGAATGACCTGGTATATCCTTCCAGCACTAGACAACTATCAAAAAGAAGACTTGGGATGCATGAAACCTCGGTTTTGCTCTCATCCAAAGACCTTTCTCTCTGTTATGGACATGAACTGTGAGATCCAACAATAAGGATAAAGGTAACAACAGTCTGTCAGGCCAAGAGTAGGTACATGGGTACACACACACACACACACACATACAGACACACAAAAGTACGTACATTCTGTACATTGAAGGCACTGAGGAACTCATAGCCAGGGGCAAAGCTGTCTTCAGTTTCCCAAGAGCCTCTCAGTTTTTCTTCTAGGGGTGACTACTGATCGCTGACAATAATGCTGGGGATCCAGCGACTACACAAGTAGCAACAGCCCATTGGTAAGAGTGACAACATCGTAAATGGGGTTGCTGTTTCGTATATATTGTTCAGCTTTAAGAGCAGGAAAATTGGGAGGGAGAGAGATGTACTGCAGGATAGCTGCACGAAGCAAGCGATGAGAGACGAGGTAACCTCAGATTTACTTAACTAGCATTCGAAGTAAGTAACAATACTTTTGTGTGCTAGCTCATTGCAGCTACAAAATTATCCCTCCTAGTCTTACCCCAGCTGTCTAATATTTCTCTTTTCCCCGTCTATAATAGTACTCATCCCGAGACCCGGAGTATACACTATAGGACTCTCTCCGAACACATTATCCGAAAGTTTGCAGTGATTATTGGCTGCCCGACGTCTCTATAACCCCAAAAAAAAATATTCTCAGTACAATATTTCGGGAAAGAAAAAAAGTTATATAGTGAGGACCTACCCGCAGTGGTAGACGAACGCAGTGCGTGAGCGAGAGTATAACATCACGGATATTTAGTTTCTACGCACAAACAGGAACAAATTCGGATCCAGTATTCTAGTGAAGCTCGGGAGCTTATACACACACACACACACACACAGACACACAAACTACGGATTCGTCCTGAGTGACGGATGACGGGATTGTAGTAACCTGGAATAATAAAAATATAAATTGAGTAATTGTGTTCATTTTTAAGTGCTTCCAAGTCCCCCCTTAAACAACTGCCAAAATGTATAATTTGTTGGCCGGTTTGAAGGACTACTTCAAACGTCAGGAAATTATTATTGACAATCCGATTTTTCGGATTCATTGTACATTTACGACTGTCCTGTTGATCACATTCTCTATGATCATCACGTGGACACAATTTATTGGCCAGCCTATACGCTGCATTGTGGACGGTGTTCCCCCCCATGTGGTTAACACATATTGTTGGATTATGACTACTTTCACCATGCCAGGTAAATATTTCCCGTAATTCTTACAAAAGGGGATTTTTATTAAAATTATACCCAATGAAGGGTTCGGAACGTTTGACAGTTCCTTGGAGAAATGCGGAGCGGAACAGCGTAGTTATTTTTTATTTTTGTTACTCCGACGGTTTATTTGGGGGAGATGCGCAGTCTTGAGTGTAAAAATAGCAAAAGAGCGTGTTTTGTCGGCTTATGGCAAAAAAAATTCGGGGACGGTAATTATTCCCGGGTGTTCGGTTTAAATCTTGGCAGTCTTCCCTGCCAAGCTGAAGAGACGTTTGTCGTTAAAAGTTGAAGGCTTGAGGGTATTAAAATGCAGAATGTTTCCTGACAAATTTGGATATATAGGATGTTCATTAGTAGGGCAAGAAAATTTTACATGGTATTTTGTATGGTCATGGGGAAGGGCAACAAAGTATTTTGTTGTCCTTCTCTTGATTAAACTTTGATTATCTTCCTGTGTGGAGGGCAATGTGTGTAGCTTGAATAGAACTACAATAATTTAGGGGTCTTCAAAATTCATGAAGTGCAGTTTATACTTGATGCAGCTTACAATTAGCTGCTAATTGTGTGCTGAAAGCATTCAATTGCAAAGGAGACCCAACGAGAAATAAAGGAAGTTATAAACAACTAACCTTCAAAACGTCAATCCATGAACTATTTGTGGCTCATTACAGATGTTTGTGTGCACTCTATATGTGTCATGTATCTCTTGGGCTCTGACAAAATGCATCTTGTAGAACATGTACAAGGAACTGCTGTTTCGTCGGTGTCCCTTTCTCCCTTTCAAACTTTTTAATGTAATTAAGTCTGAAATTTGGAATGAGCTGAAAATTGATGGTGTGGATTTACTTGTCCAGATGCATTTTACCGACCTGCATCACAAGTGGCACATCCTGGTGTTGCCAACAATGACGGCCAAGTTGGATCGCAAAAGCATTACTCATACTACCAATGGGTATGCTTCGTCCTGTTTTTCCAAGCTCTCTTTTGTTACTTTCCGAAATGGCTCTGGGAAAATTGGGAACATGGTCTGATGAAAACAATCGTTTGTGGACTTAACATTGGCCTTCGTTCGGACGAGGAGAAGACTCAAAAGAAATCCATTCTCATTGACTATCTAATAAAACACTTGAATGTAAGTACAAACAAATATTCAGTGGGATTTCGGGCTGCATTGAATTGGATTCGGCCACAGTCGTAATCATAGTTTCAATAGCACAGATAGCTGATTATTGGATTCACACTCATTTTGAACAACGTGGAAATTACTGTGATTAAATTTCCTCTGTACTGGGATGACCGTGTATTGGATTAATGATAAATGCTGATTTATAATCTTGTTACTCCTTCCAGCAACACAACATGTACGCCTTCCGCTATTGGTTTTGTGAAGCTCTTTGCTTCGTCAATGTAATCTTCCAAATGTTCGTCATGGACTGGTTCTTCAAAGGAGATTTCATGACGTACGGGATGCAAGTACTCTCCTTCGATGACAAGGATCAAGAGAATCGCTACGACCACATGGTTTACGTCTTTCCGCGTGTGACCAAGTGCACCTTCAGAAAGTAAATAAAAGCAAATCATCAGTATTTCCTTTAATCCTTAAGATTAATAAGTCATTTCCGTGATAGAATTTCTAAAGGAATGAGATGCTATGTGCATATAGAAATAGGGTAGTAAATTATGACGTTTACGGGTTCCAAATATCTTAAATGAGTGATGGTAAAAATACTTAAAAGGAATGTTCCTAACTGCTTGTTATTAATAGATTCGGTCCTTCGGCGACGATTGAACAACACGATGCCATGTGTATCCTGCCGTTGAACATCGTCAATGAAAAGACGTACATTTTCCTGTGGTTCTGGTTCATCGTTCTGGCCATCCTGACTGGAGTTGTGATTGTGTTCAGAACCATCGTCATCTTGGTTCCAAAACTAAGACCAAGACTTATGCATGCCCGAAACCGTATGGTATCCGAGGACACGATTGAATCCGTGACAAGGAAAGTTTCTGTCGGTGACTGGTGGATCCTTTACATGCTAGGAAGAAACATTGATCCACAAATTTACAAAGATGTTATATCTGAATTCGCTAAGAAAAACGCAACAGCCGAATCAAATAATCCCAAGTTTCAATAGTAATTTTTAATATTTTAAGAAAACCATTTAAGCAGAAATTTAACCTACAACATGACGCACCAGCAAGGATTCTTTACATTTTTACAATTGCA
The DNA here is from genome assembly GCA_947179485.1 of Allacma fusca. Taxonomy (NCBI): domain Eukaryota; kingdom Metazoa; phylum Arthropoda; class Collembola; order Symphypleona; family Sminthuridae; genus Allacma; species Allacma fusca. The sequence goes on from OX359248.1 coordinate 31,366,306, forward strand.
TACATTTAGGGGCGTTTTTACCAACGGGAACTGCTGCTGGTGCGCTCTATCAGAATGGTTATATTTCAGTTTAAATGGGCATGTTCTAAAAATCTATACGTTCAATTTTATTTCAATGAGCAATAATATTTTACGCCGGAAAACACCATCTTGTTCATCATCGGAAACACTTTAGCCGCAAAAGGATGAAGTCACCACGATGTAAACTTTTCATAATTCCATATCGTTTCCTTGATAAATGACGATATCGACATGAACTTTCTATATTTTTTCTGCTCCAACCAATAATGATTTGGTGTGGCTATAGTAATGTGAAGGAAAGGATGACGTCTGTAATTATTTAGATACGAAGTCTACATTTATATTCATATACATAATTACATGATGCTACTATATACTTACTGTTGTTGAAACTTGTTAAAAAAAGGAGTGATGTTGCAACTCATAAGCTTAATTTATATTTTCGAAAAAAAAATCATTACTAATGTAATCAAACCTAAACTGATGGGTGTACGATTTGAAAAGCCAATAATTATTTTAGTGGTTGGTCAAACCGGAATAATGTACTCTGTAAATTAGTGTATTGTATTAATGAGTAAGGAATGTGACTGGGTGGGATGAATCTGAAAAGAAGACATGAGTTTGTACAACATTTAAAAATAAGTACGCTATGCAGATCTCCTCTAAATGCGTTTGTTGTTTTAGAATAGAGATACACACAAACCTTGATATAGTAACAAAATATACAAAATGACTTTATACAGAAAAGAATACATTCATGCCATGAATCCGAAGCAAATTGTAAATCTCAGCTAGCTGTTATTATATATATATATGTATCACCAACAAGAATGCTTTGTATACACATTAATTATTAATAATAATTAACTACCAAACCACCTGCTCACTTAATAGGGAAGTAAGACGGATATGATAGAAGAGAAGAGGGATTTCATTTACCTTCAATTATTACAATTAGTTAATGTTCAGGAGCAAAAAGGATAGCTATTTATAATTGATGTAGATGTAATTGTTAGATGAATGGTCACTCATGGTTGCATTTATCATTAAATCTGTACATCAAAGATGGAATACTGAACGGTATCAACTCATCACTATATATAATATTATGTCACTTAGCCGCAGACAAGCTACAGTAGATTATTTTATTTTATGCAAAGTTAAAGTTACTGAATGAGTTGATTTATATGTTCACAAGTGTAAGATAAAAATAATGAATGAAATAAAAATATTAAAAACAGTAATAGCATCCAAACTGTAATCATTATTCGATTGTTTTTATAAGTAGGTGAGCTGAAGAATTCTAGGTAAATCAAAGCAATAGGACATTCAAGTACGGCTCAGATATCTTAGTGGGGATAATTTCCAAAAAAATAACATTTGTACTATTTGCAGTTCTAAGCACAGAAGCTTATCTAATGCTTGTTTTAGATATTACCATCAAATGGATAATTCTACCGTCATAACTATAGCTGCAGTAATTATTAGCTCTCAGGTGGGATATGTCCATTTCAAAACCAAAATTTATCCTGTCTTCATTTCAATTCAAACAAAGAGTTCGAAGTAGCTCAACAAGCTGCTACATGGCTACTAACAAGCAATAAAATGTAAATTAAGCAAAGTAACTGATCAAGTTCAATATATAGCCCCTCTCCTTACAAGCACATTGTTGTAGGGCAAGTAGATCATTTTGACTCTTCAACGATGATATATTCTTACTATAAAGGACCAATTTTGTTAGAAAATTTTCAATTTTGCCATAGTTAAATTTTGGTCCATATAGGAGTGCCCGTGTAGAGAAAGTGTATTGGGTGCAGTATCAAAAAGTGCATTCCTATTTACCACAATGTCAATTTTACCCTATATAAGAACAAGAGCAGGTCATTTTAGCAGTTAAATTTTGTCTCATATAAAAGTAAACTTGTGGAAAACCTCACTTTAAAAAATACATTCTTGTTTACCAAAATGTTAGTTTTACGCTATAAAAAAGCATGTCATGTCATTATAGGAATTAAATTTCGCTACCTACGTAGGAGTGCTTTTGTAGGGAGAGTAATAACTGTAAAAAGTACGAACGTTCCACATCTTTAATTGACAACAACACTAATATGTAATATAAACACCTAGAGAAGGCTCTACTACTTGAATATTTGAAATTTAAGTACTCTTCCCATTTTGTTATTTTGCTTATTTATTTTTATTTTACCAAAATCTGGAGCGAATTCTGGAGTTCCGATATCTAGAATTTCTCATATTGTTAAATCTAATTCGTATAAAATAAAATCCCAGTCTTTTAATACCATCTGATTCTGAATTAATTCGAATTTTACAAGAACATCATTCAAGTATTCACATACAGAGTACTGAGCCTTACAAAGGGAGTTTCTTATGATCAAAATAAGTTTTGAAAAATCAGTGATTTCCTAATTTTCAATAATTATTAAGCAGAACAACCAAAGTTTGCTTTACAATCGAAATAAATTATTTTTTGGTTGCGAGCATTGAGCACTCATGATTGGGAATTGTCACCACACTATACTACGGTAGGGGAGAATATTTAGTGAAAATTCCTACATTGTAAATAAAGCAGATAAGGACATGGCTCTTAGGCTGTATAAGTTACCTGTTTTAGAGCTGAATTGTTAATTAAAGAAGTGCAAATAAAATCCATGATTACTTGCATCTTCCATCAGGACTCCTGATCCTGGCTTGTGTCAAGAGTAAACAAATACACTTCATCTCATCCTTCCAGCTCTTATTGTCAGTGGCGTGGTCACGGCGATTTTTATCCTTGTCACAGTAAACTAAGGCAAACATGATCATCAAAAAGGTGTATTTACTGCGAAATCGCTACATTCTAATAGATTGGACCTGTACTGTAATTCACCATCCATGGTTTTTTTGCCCGAATGGACTGAACGCCCCTCTATTTTTAATTACGTGTAGGTTATTAAAACCCTGAACATGTACTTTTATATTGCCCGTTTCTTCACTGAAGCTGAAAAAAAGCCACTATTTCAATATTTAATTAACGAGGAGAGGAAGAGTTTGTAGGTCATCCATATCAATTTGGGAAATTGCAATGTGCACTGAACATGTAAAAATCAAAACGAAATTACACCGTAGACTTCTACCATCCTCACGACATCTCTTACAAATCATTTCAACCTGAATTTTTTTTCTTTCCCAAATGTAAAAACTAAAGATACACATAAAAACTCTTCAACAATAGCCATTCACATTAACCACAAAGCAATAAAAATTCAGTTGCAATAATAATTACTTTTAGAAATTATTTTCCATTGTTACAAAACAATGCTATGTATTAGTATAAGGAAATTATTATTACCATTGCCAATTGCCATCATATGAGAAAGACCTCGTAGTAACCTTATATGATTTTATTGCTGAATCTTTTTCTCTTTGAATTGTGCTGTTCGGATTAAATCTCTTCATAGAGCTTTACTTACATACGTCCTGGGTTCAGATATTTCCACCTTTCTTGTGTTTATGCCGCAAATATGGCTCTGTACTGCGTGACCCATCCTGAAAATAAAACAAAAATGGTTAAATAAAAACTAGTTCTCGGAATTTTAGTAGGGAACGCCAACAATGATACTAATTATTCTAAAAATAAAACAGAAAATGTTTAATTAGGAGCATCTACTGAAGAAATAAATATAGAATCCAAAATGGCTTACAACTGAGACAAGATACGCCAATTAATACTGCCTAATCACTTGCCTTTGCGATCACTGACTAAGCAAATAATTGTATCTATGCAAAGCCTGTGCAAATGTTGGAATTTATAAAAATAAACAGATGGTTTCAATTCCTCAGCCATATTGACTGTTAACGGAGAATTTCCGACCCACAATCAGCGGAAAGCAGTCACAGAACACAACTGATTATTATAATTATGCCAAATAATGAAAACAACGTTTTGTAAACGTTGGGAATAGCATTAGTGCAAATAAATATTACATAATTACTTTTAGTGTGGCTGTAAGAATATAGCTGGCTGCTACGATGAATAGGGAAAGTTCTGAATTAAGTGTCAGCAAAAAATAAACAAGTAGATACTTTTACAATGCTAAGAAATAACACAATAAATTATAACCAGCTCAGCAACGGGTATATACACAGTTCATGACTGAGAAAAAACAATAGTAGTGCTTACATTTTGAAAAGGACTCCAAAAATGTGAATCTTGTAACTTGCAATTTGCACCTGAACTTTCCTGCCCTTACTGTTAGAAAGGCACTTATAGAGTACCTGAGTAAAATACGTACCACATAATGCTGTTTGTAGTTTTTAAATTAGATAATAATCATTTTTGTACGACTATGATATCACAATGTTATTTCCAGAGAATTTATAGGTAATAATGAAAGAGACTTCAGATAACCTAATGTTTCATTTCCTTTCGTCAACTGATTACCTTGAGAAAAAATTTGCTAATTTGGGAAGCGCATGACTTCGCCCCGCTGATTCACCATTCTCCCGATGTTAGACACTTTTTAGTCTATACGCTTACAATTTTTTAAGAGACGAACGCATACTAAAACTGTCTCCGTTTTTGTGAAGCAAGAAACGGTAGAAGAAAACCCACACATACGTGTCATTAAACCAAATGCGTGCATAAGTATAAGCCTTACGGAAACCCCATATCAAGCGGGTAACAGGATCAAGGGATAAAAATATATGAGGTGAATATGACTCCATGCATATTGTAATATTACCAAGTAAACCATTTCAAGTGCACAGGAACTAGTCCAACCAGAGATACTGGGAAATGTCACATTAAAAGAGACATGATTCTACTGTACAGATATTTGTCATGGGATTTTCATAAGGGCAAAGTTTCTTTCGTTGTAAATTTTTAATGCCAATATTTTAATGAAGGTTTGAACATTGGGCCTAAGACCTATCGAAATCCAAAGTTTCAATTCTGGTTGGCAACCCCGAGAGCTTTCCCTGCTCAGCACAATGGAGAAACCTGCTTACATGGTTCATGTGGTGTAGGATTGGAATGCTTTAATTAAACGTTAACTATTCTTTATTATTGTTTAATTAAATAAACAATATTAAACGAGGTCGGATATATATTCTCTCGGAATATAATCCCTCCGGAGACATTCCCTCGGACATAATCCCTCCAGAGATTATCCTTTGCAAAACGGAGACAATTCCTCCCAATATTATAACATCACAAATCCTTCCTATTTTAACTATTTCTATGGAAACGTCATGTAACCCTTGCATACATTTGGTTCTTCTAGCAAGGAAATCACGATCGTGCTGTAGTTATTTTCTATGATATAAGTCATTTAATGTTTAATAAACACTAGATTGAATGGAATTAGCTTTTGATGCATTGAGGAACCCTATTATATCGTCCATATATAGGCGTGTATATCTACATGAATCTCGAAACTCTAACAAATTGGTTATTTCAAGTCAAGTTAAGTTTTATTGACATCGGCCATGTTTTTACATTAAGTTTCGTTCCACCGAGCTACACAATTATGAACTTCGTAGTTCAATCACAGCAGACATTCCCGTTCAGCATAAATTGAATATTTATGCATTGGAATCCTTTATCCATATAATTATACCATTTTGGATATATGGTCTGTAATTCATAACACTTTTTCTATTCTAAAATACAAAATTCGAAGAATAAATTCGTTTAAGGTTGTTTATTTAACTTCAACCCATACAGGTCTACTGATCAAATGCAGTAAAATAGCCAAGATGTCAAGGATATGAAATAATAGCTGATAATCGCTTTTCTTCCGGCCTTATAATAAACGCAGCTTGTCTTTCCATTGATTTTTTCCTATGAAATACTTTACTTGTTAGTAGCACCCGCACACACAAAACAAAACAGAAAAAAATCCAATGTAGTGTAACTTATTGTCTTCGAAGAAGTGTCCCGCTCGGACGTTTTACTAACACCCAAAATCCGAACACTTGCAGTAGCAGTCACCACTACCAACGTACCGCCCCGTAAAATAAGCTCCGTACAGTCAAATTTGGATATAACGTATGGCTATATAAAGGATATTATACATATAACATACAGTTTTGGCAGTCCCAAGTCTGGATTATGTAATGCTTAAAGAAGAGTGCATAGAACGGATTTTTTTTATAGCGTATAAAAATTGGTGAACCCTGAGCATACGTCATATAGAGATTTAACTGTACAAATCAACCTTTTCACTTGTAGTTTCTGACAGTAGTATTTTAGCCATTTCTTCGCTTCAGTTCATTCTCACATGCTCATAATTGGAGTTCAATTATATCATACAATTTTCAAATGTTCATTCTTAAAGACAAAAATAGTATCTTCACTCTCAGCGTCAGTTTTCCCAATTTTTACGTCTTAGAAGACATTGCTCCACTTTCGCGCATAAAAAGTTACGTACCGAAAATTTACAAATTAAATATTGTTAGTTTTTCTATTACAAGCGAACTAAAAAGCAACCCTGAGTTGTACCAAATGCAAAATTCTTTTCAACAGATCTAAGCTCAAAAATTCCCATTCACCTATTATTAATTTCTGTTGTACAGGGAGCCAAAAAAACGTTTTCACCCATTCCCGCTAGAAGGGAAAATGATTAAAAATATTTGATTTCGTAGCAAATTCTTTGTCAGATTTTTCAAAAGTTGTTCGATCCTTGAAAACTTGATACGCCTCACCACCTCCTCACTTATTGTTAGGGAAGTTAGATAGAAGAAAAGAGGTATCACATTTACCTAGAATGATTACAATTAGTTAATGTTTAGGAGAAAAAGTTAGCTATTTGTTGTGATGTCGATGTAGTTATTAGACGAATTGCCACTCGTTGCATTTATCAATAAATGAGTATATAATATCAAAGATACTGAACGAAATACATTTATCAGGGTGTTTAAATTATGTCAATTAGCCGCATACACGCTGTAGTAGATTAATCCATTTACTCACATCATTCGAGCAACACTTCAGAATTTTAGATCATGTAAGTTAGTAGCGTAGTTTAATTTTTGGCTCACGCCAGTCTTGACCTCACGCATTTCGTTAATCACATGACCTTATTTGACATATTTGAAGAATAGATTTCTGTTCCAACCTCGAACCAAATACAAAGCATACATAGCCACAATAGTCGCATTAAACAATATGCAGCGTATGTTGTATGAAAATATTCTAGTTGCAATGAAAACCTATCTCAAATTCTTTTAGAAACATAATCCCTTCTGCTCTGTTGGTGGTTTCTAAAATTGTTTATATTAATCAATATAGTAATCGATTTGAGATTATTAAAATAAGCCATGTACTTCAGTAGGTAACGCAACAATACTTCGAATGGAATCCTGGCAAACAGTTTATAAAAATTTCGACAATGGGCTCAATTTAAAACTAAATTTGAAGAAGTGAATAAATGAAAGTGTAACGATTTTTATAGCCTTCTGGTCCTTCAATTATTGTTGGTGGTATTCGGATTCGTTGTTGTCCAAAAATGACACAAGTCCAGTTGAGCCTGATCACTTTGATTGGTAATCATTATTAGAACATCAATAAAAAACTATTGATTTGTAGTTATTTACTGAAAAATAATTTCTACGTGGTCTGGGTAAAATGTAGTGACCCGAACACAAGTCACGAGAACATCAGACAAATGTCTTTATCTTCGAAAAGGCTATACCTAGGGAAGTCAATGGTCTGGTCGGGACCATTTATAAAGGTCCGTTATTGGTCTGGTCCAGTCTGATCCAACACTTGGGTCAGACCAGACCAGACCACAGGACCACGGTCTCAAAAGTACGCAAAAAATTTTTTATGAGGTAACAAAATCCCATGGAACAACTTAAAAATGTCACTTCTGGGGATTAAAGAAGAATTTGACTGGATAAAATGTGATTAATTAAGTGTTCACAACAGTATTTTGGACCATGGTCCGGACGATGGTCTTTGGTCTGGTCTGAGGTTTGGGCCTGACCAGTTTCATAAAATCTGGATCCGACCAGACCATTGGCATCCCTAGCTATACCACACGTTTGTCCTTCAACGGAGTAAAACAGAATTTGTAATGTAATATGCCTAATTTGCTTTACCCCAATTACCAATGATTAATCGACGTTAGTGAAACCAAGAATTTGCGATATTACAGAATTTCAGGCTTTTCGTGCACATCCTATATATGGAGTACTGTAACTCTGAGTAACCCTCATAAGCCCAAATGAAATGAATTACCAGACATCTAATTTAGGCATGGGCGGTAATTGTTCACAAGTATATCGAGCTTGACAATAATGGTGGTGTGATAAGGATTACGTTTCGATGAAATGAAATTAGTGAAAACAGGAAGAAAACGAAGAAGAGATAAAAAATAATAATACGACGAACATCGTCAACATAATCTAATTAGCACAAGTTCAGTAATGGTAATGAATATTGATGAAATTATACTTGGTTCCATTTATGTCAAACTTCTAGAAATAATTTGAATAGCCGACAAATTCCAGATATGTTGAAGTATTCCTCACGCAGAATGTCAGAAATTGAGTGTGAAACTTCTTGGTCAATACGTTTGTTGAATACCTTGAACCAAGTTGGGGACTAATTACAACACAATTACAATTCCATTGCAGAGATTAAATGGTTTAACCTAAACCCAGGGATTAAATATTCTAAGCTGGGGTGCCTTATATGGGCGGCCATACACCGTAATTGCATGATTGGTTGAATTGCTTTCAAGCGCCGATCTGATTGCTTGAAAGGAGGCAACAATTCAAACGTGTCTCGGGTCGTTTTGCAGTACATACTCGTTCTTGTTGTTATAGATGTCTTAAGTTGTTTGAGAGGTTGTCGGTTCAACTACATTCTGTTCCACAAGTGACAATTGAGGAACAGGAAGAAAGGGACAATAATGTTTGCAGACTTGGTCCACCTTGTAAATCCATCTACTCAAAATGCTGAACTATCCTAATGTAAAGGTAGGTTCACATGGATGCGTTTATTCATGCGTTTTGAGCTCAACGCGCGTTCATTTGGTAGCGCTCATGTGAATCCGTTTGCGTTAAGGATCATGCGTTTCACCCTGCGTTGGTGTTCATGCGATTGTAGGCGCGATTTGAGAGTTGGGAGAATTGAACTTTGACGCACGTCCACAATGAGACTGATCAAAATGACACGACGGAGAAAGGTTTCTACTGTTATATCGGGAGTAAAAAAACAATTCATAAACGATTATATATTATGTGGGAATGTTATAATTATTATATATCTTCAATTGAACAAACATTACAATATTCTTAATTAACATGTTCCTACCTTGTAGTTGTAATAATATCTGCTTCCATTATTAGGGGGTGCTGGGATAGCAAAAAGTTTTCCGTCAATAGTTTCCACACAATGTGAAAACTGCCAAGCTAATTCAAATTCCTTTGAAATATTTTGAAACTCTTCCACTGTGGGTGGCTTCAGATAAATTAGTTGCACTACCTCAAAAAATTTCTGACTCGTTTCCCGAATTATTTCGCAAGCAGTACTTCTGCCAACCCTATAATTTTTGGCAATTGACTTTTTCTGGCTAAAACTGACTAGATATACTAGAATCATTTGCAGTCGCTAAGCGGGTGATATTGATGCTATGACAAAATCTTGTTCTTTTAATTTTGGTAATACGCGATAACTCCACAAATGTCTCCCGAGTCATTCGGAAATGCTCAAAATAATACTCCGGATCATCATTTATCATGTCTGGAATCTGTACAATACTAAACCAGATGTGAAAAATACCACCTTAATTACGTATATCACATTTTATAACTAGAAGTTAATTTTGTAATATGTTACTCACCCCCACAACAAATTCTCCATGTAATTCCCGTTTTTGTAAAAATGGTCACACCCAGTACGGTCTTCGAACAAATTTATGTTTGAACTTTCTACGCAATTACAGCACTGCTAATACAACTATTGTCTTAACTTTTATGAAACTTTTCTCTTTAGAACTAATAACACGACAACGAGCCATTTCTCCTTTTATCAGAAATGCAAAATCGCATAATTACTTCGCGCCTTCATGTGAATAGTCCCGCGATGCGATTTGCCCCGTGAATCGCATGAAGACAAATTCGCCGCATCGCATGCTCTCAACGCATCGCATTTTTGAACGCAAAAGCACGTTCATGTGAACCCACCTTAAGTTATTTGTTACTTCGTGCGAATGTTCATTGCGGCTAGGAAAGAGTTATTTCTCTACTTTACGTGATTATTGACATAATCATTGTCGTGTGATCCTTACGAATGCAAATCTAATCAGTCCGGTATACAGATATCGGACACAAATTTGTACTATTATGAATACCACTTAGAGGCTATAACTCTTTATCACTGGTAAGAACATAATAATATTAGTCATTTCCGAAGGAGTAGAACTGTTTATTTTATATTTAACTTTCCTATTTGCAATTTTAAAAACTGTTTATTAAATATTATACATAGGTGATACATATACTAAATTGCTAAGAAACCCCAAATGAATTCTGATGACGTATTTATGGTATTTTATTAACTTATAGTTAAATAATTGTAGTTATTCATCGAAGAACTGTTGCCATAGCAACACCGTCATGGGTAATGCTTTTGCGATGTGACAGGGAAGAATACTGTGAATTATGGAGATCCCATTATAATCGGGTTTAATGAATGCACATAGTATTTGCATTTCTTTGTGGAAGTTAAATTTACATAGCTGACACCGACGAAACCAACTTGTCGAATTGCTTTTTTGTATTATTTAGTTGAACAGACGTCCTACACAACTTTAAAGTGTTTGATGTAGTTGAGTTTAATAAAAGTTATTGTAGGGTCAAACAATGAGACACTAGTAGTCTAAATCATTAAATTTACAGAAGACTACGACGATGCAAACAGTACATTATTTGAAACTTTGCATTACATCGAGTAAGCCAAATGAATATTTCCGGACGAATGTTCTCATTCAGTAGTTCTAACAGGACGTCCTTCCCGTAAACTAGCTTTGAATTTGATAAAATAATCAGGTTATTGAGAGTCTGGAAAATCAAAAACGTTACTGCAAAGGTGCACGTCTAATTGTTGAATGACTTATTCATGGCTTAATTTTGGTTCGAAGTGCGCAAGTCATATGATGCCAGAAATATACTTAATACAATCAGAAAATGAAATCTACATCTATGCATATGATCAATTATACGATGCACTTCAGCGTATAGGCATACCACTTAGGTACTACGCGTTAGAAATTATTAGAAAGACTCATTTCACTCGCATTTGTCCCCGTAATCTGAACAGCATAATTCAATGATTGAATTGGAATTGATTTTCGAGTACAAACACACTGGATTGAACAGATGTAGCATACATTGAATGCATAGACTTCAAGATATAAAATTATAATTAGTTGAAAATGGCTACAACTATGCTCACTAGTCACTACAATACAACGAATGTTGGGTTTCACAGGATGTGAGATGAATGTTCTATAAATTGGAAATAAATATAAATTAGTGAAACCTTCATCATTAATACAAAATAAAATAATATTTATGGAAATGCTCGAGTTCATTAACCATTCAAGTTATGCATACCAGAATATGGTAAAATATAAGAAAAGGATACTACTTTTAAGAGAGGTGAAGTCCTTATCGGCGTATTGACCCGACGAAAAAATAATCTAATCGAGTCCTAGTTCAGATTCTCCTTACATCTCCTTGAAAAAACACTAGTTGGAAAAACGTCCGTCTCCATCCGCTGTGGAAGAAATATTTGCCTGTCCAGTCTTCACCTAAACCTATAAAGGTTCCCACAAAGCATCATGTCCTGCTCTTGAAAGGCTAATTATTGGGACACAATTAATGTACTATTTGAAAATATGCTTACCTGATTATTTTGACTGCAAACAAAAAATCATTTTGTTTTCCAAACTACGTATACAACTACCGCACTCCACCTGCAAATTCACCGAATACTAGGATCTACGATAGCTTTCCAAACGGTTTTCCTAGCCACAAGCTGAGCTGGCAGCTGTCATTGTTCCAACAACGAATATTTGTTAATAACGCCTTTAATTATTTCGTTCTGACCAATATTTAACTATAAAAAATGCTTTAAGGTTTGCCCAAATAAGGTGGAAAAGCACAACATCGGATTGCTTCGCGATCCGTATTGTAGATACAGTTTTACTTTGTTTTTTAAGGTTTTGAGTTCCGGTGGATAAGGAGCGTAGATATATCATTAAACCTATAAACCACCGATGGAAAACCAAAAAATATGGTTTTTTTAAACACTTTAACGTTTCTGCAAGAATTATTTACGTTAGCGTTATAGTTTAAGCTATCTGGAGAAACGGGTATTGGTAAAAATTATTACGGCATTCTTGCTATTCTGTTAATGTTTCAAAACAGTTTTCCAAGATTACGGTTACAGCTTCGATGACATATAGTTAAGCATGAAAACGGTTATAAGAATTCTTTATCCTCAATTTTTGCAATCATTAATATTTTTTAATATTATTATACAGCGCACAATAATTTAATAGTACTGGTGGCTCATTTTTTAAATCACAATTGACAACAATCAAAATTGTAGTAAACAGCTGGTGTACAGTTCACCCGTGTGATTGAATCACAGCCTTCCACTAAACACCGGGAATTGTCTTCTCGATTGTATTGGAAAAATCGGGCACTGTGCTCGTCTTTTTTCGTTCCATTGCTTTCGGTATTTGGTTTTGTTTGTTTCATCAAATCAACACTAACAATGATGGCCGTTACTTGCTTATGTGTAAATAATTGCCTTATGTAAATGGCTAAGGAATGACTTTCTGTAGTTGCTATGCATTTCTATAGATGTCACAAGGAGAGCACGTGTTGAAAGAATTAGTTGAAGTGAAAAGAAATAGCAGCGTTTTACTTTACTTTACTAGAAGTAAGTTTTTCCTAGACTTTTTTTGGAGCTTACAAGATGGCAATGCATGGGATTTGTAAAAACGGAAAATAACGTTTATATTTTTGGTTACGGTTTACTTTTTTGGTTTTGCAAATCCAACCTTTGGGTTAGTTTTAGTTTAACGTTATTACATTTTTTCCGTTTCGTTTTCGTTACTGTAAACCGTTTTCTCTTTTTTTCTATAATAACGTTATTCAATAATGTTATGAATAACTTTATCCATCCCTGCTATAAACCAAAGATGGAAGTGTTACTTCTTGTTAATTGTATGTCTAATTTAGCTGCATAGGTGTCAGTCTCTATAAATTATTTTGTGCAAAGTTAAATTTACTGAATGAATTTATTTAAATGTTCACTATAAAAACAAGGCAAAAATATTGACAGAAAGAATCTTAAAAGCAGTCATAACATCTCATTTGTAATAATTATTTGATTATTTTTAAAAGGGAAGGAGCAAAATTATGGGCTAATGAAAACAATGTGACAAGTACTAGCCTCATATCGATTAGTGATTACTGTCGAGGGTGGATAATAAAACATTTTTTACACTGGTCCTAAGCCTCAGAATGGCTTTGTGGGCCACCCCATAAATCCACCCCTGATTACTGTCAAAAAATAACATTTGTACTATTTGCAGAAGGAAACAAGCTTATCTAATGTTTGCTTTAGACAATACCATCATATGGATATTTTTGCCCTCGTAACTTGCTGCAATTATAATAGTTCCCACGACTAGGGTAAAACCAGGGTTGAACCTTCTACCTTCAATTCAATGCAAACAAGAATGCCAATTAAGAGCTGTCGCTGATGAAGTTCAAAAAATATTGTCCCCTCTACCTAAACCTTTAAATGTAGAAAACATGAAAGGAGAGAAGAAACGCAAGTCTTATCTTGAAAGTAAAACAAAAATACAACCAAAAACGTTTTGCATTCTTAAGGATGTACTCACAGTAAGCGACCTACGTGCGAGAGCATATTCACTGTACGTGTGAAAGTGTGTCTGGTCGCATTCTCGCTTATCTTAATAATTTTTCCCCTATATAGATGTGCTTTTGTAGAGAGAGTACACTGTAACAAGTAGGAACGTTCTGCATCTTGAATTATCAATAACTCGCAGCAAAAAACAACTAGAATGGACTCTGCTCCCTGAGGGTTTGTTATATAAGTACTCTACTCAGTTTGCTATTTCATCCATCAATATCTAACGAAAGTACTATTATGTTGGAATTTATAGTCGACATTTTGTCAAAACTACTTCGTATTTAATAAAAACAGACGATTTTAATACCATCTGATGCTAAATTAATTCAAATTTTACAAGAACAAGGAAGAATCATTTGTCAATCATTAAAGTTCCAGAAATTAAATCTTCACATGAAGACTTTTAAGTGGGTATCTAATAATCAAAATATTTTTTACAAAAGTTTTTTCATACGTGCGAATAACCATCAAATAGCACAGCCGATGTTTTCTTTACAATCGAAATCGAGCTAATTATTTCTGTGGCTGCGAGCACTGGCAATGATCACATATGATCGTAAGCTGTCACCACAGTAGCAACTATTGTCTATTTGTTAAAGGGGGAAATCGCATGATTGTAAATAAAACAGTTCAGCATATTGCTCTAAGGGATAAATTAACTGTTTTAAGTAATGATTGTTAATTAAAGAAGTGCAAATAAATCTTACATCAGGCATCTTGAACCTAACACATGTATCTAAGAGCACAGTAAGATTCAATTCACATCATCCTTCCAGCTCATATTGTCAGTGGCATGTTCACGGCGATTTTTATCCTTGTCACAGTAAACCAAGGCAAACAGGACCACCAGAAATGTCTGTTTCAAATCTACTTTCATATCTACCTATTAGATTGGACTTGTCATTCTCCCTCCATGATCTTCATGCCCGATTGTCCTCTTGTTCCCATCCTCTTGTCTTTAATTAAATTCAGGTTATAACCTTCACAATATCCATTTTTCATTGAAGCTGGAGAAAAGGTAAGATTTGTAGATCAGTGTAAACCAAACAAAATGACACTGTAGAATTTTACAAACGTCACGACATCTCTTACATATCCTGTGAACCTGGTTTTTTATTCTCTCACAAATGCAAAACCTAAAGGTAAGTACTTCAAAACAGCCTTTGGTATTAACGATAAATCAATACAAATTTAGTTGCAACTTATTGCAAAAAAATTACTTACCTGAATTATTTTCCATGGTTACAAAACAATGCTTTTTATAATTAAGATAAATATTACTACAATATGAGAAAAATTCTTCTATTTTGTTAGGACCATTTGTGCTTCTATTCTTGAATGTTTTTCTCGTCTGATTGTGAGGCTTCATTGATCTTACGTCCTTGTGCACAGATACGTACACCTTTCTTGAGTTCATGAGTAAAATGTGGCTCTGTACTGTATGACCTTTCCTAAAAATAAAACAACAATTTGCGTTAAATAAACAGCGGGTTCTTGAAATTTTAGCAGGGAATGGCGACAGTATTCCTAAAATAAAGTAGCGAATTTTTAATTAGTAACATTTAACTACGGAATCAATATAGAAACCAAAAAGGCTTGCAACGAAGGTCAGACCATTTAAGATCAATTAATACTACCTATCAATTCCCTATGTGATCACTAAGCAAATAATTATAAGCAACGCGATTACAAACATGGAATTCATACAAATAAATATACAACTATGTTATAATTTCTCAGCCTTATTGACTGTCAATGATGCACTTGCGACTCACTATCGACGGAAAGCTGTAACTGGAAACAACTGATAAGTCAAATACTGAAAATACCGACAATTTTCAAATATTGGGGATAGTGTTAGTAAAAATAATGGAAAATAATAAATGAATAGAGTAAACTCTTAATAAAGATTCAACGCAAAATTAAAAATTAATAAATACTTTTATAACACTAAAAAATAAACCAATAAATTTTAACAAGCATACCAACGTGTATAAAGTTCATCAATGTGGAAAAATGAGAGTTGGGCTTACATTATGCAAAGGACTCCAGAAATATGACTGATATGGTTACAACCTGCGCCTGAACGTTCCTGGCCTTAGAATTACTAGAAAGGCACTTGTACAGTACTTTGGGGAATTACGTGCTGTATTCAGTGTTTGCAGTTTTTAAAATAGATAACAATTATTTTTGTTTGAGGGTCTATGATATCACAATGTTATTTCCAGTTGAAGAATTTGATGGTAATAATGAAAGAAACTGTAGATAACCTGATGCGTTTCATTTCCTCTCGTCAACTGATTACCTTGAGAAAAAGCTTGCTAATTTGGGAAGCGCATGACTTCGCCCCGCTGAATCACCATTCGCCCCGACGTTAGACACTTTTTAGTTTATACGTTTACATTTTTTTAGGAGACGAATGCATACTAAAACTGTCTCCGTTTTTGTGAGGCAAAAAACGGTAAAAGAAAACCCACACATACGTGTCATTATACCAGATGCGTGCATAAGTATAAGCCTTACGGAAACCCCATATCAAGCGGGTAAAAGGATCAAGGGATAAAAATATATGAGGTGAATATGACTCCATGCATATTGTAATATTACCAAGTAAACCATTTCACGTGCACAGGAGCTATCCCAACCAGAGATTCTGGGAAATGCCTTTTTAAGAGCAACGTGATTCTACTCTATAGTTATTTGTTATGGGATTTTCATAAGGGCGAAGTTTCGTTCGCTGTGAATTTTAAATGCGCTACCCAATGGAAAAATAATTACATCAGCACATGGTGCGGTCAATGTTTTTTATTTTGATACAACCGAAATAGATGTATTCCCGACTCTCAACTCTGCAACATTACTTCATCTGCAATTTAAACTGAATCTGTGCTACTAGGACTCTTTTGAGGTCAAATTCTTTCAAGAAAATTGAATTTGGAAATACTTACATATACCCGTAATCGTCAAGAAATTAACTCAGAAATTTCTGGATTTCTTTAGAGTAAGATATACATACATACATACGCAATAAATATATATCTAATTATATAGCATGCTGCTAGAAGAAAAATACATAATTACTCAAACGTGTACAAGAAATTTCCAAATACTTCCGAAATTTTAGTTTCCAGTATCAGTAGATGTAATTACAAATAATGCAGGAACACATTGTGTGGAAAATGTTCATTTTACATGATTATTACGATTTTTGCATCTCTTGAAATTTTTCTTATGAAGTAGTTACTTTGCACTTCACTCGTAGTGTGGGCTCATGTGAAGTAAATAATATGCATATTTTTTCTTTAGACTTGTGTTTTAATTCCAAATTTGTATCTCACATTTCCCCTCAGATTCTGCCTTGTAATATTATGTATTGTTCTGATCAAGGGGACACACATAGAAATAGAAAGTCATCCTTTTGCGACTTTTTTTAAAGACATTATACCATTTTGCATTAAAAATTTCTCAGAACCAAGTGACACAATTATGATCTCCATATTTGTAAAATTGTAAGTCATGCTCATCCCGGCCCAGCCTAAATTGAAAATGTAGCAATTAAAGTTTAAGATTTTTGTTTCTTCTACAATATTCCTGGGGATGGATGATCCCATTGCATTGGGGCATTGTGGTCTGCAAATTTCCAGCATTTTTCTCTTCTAAAATATAAAGATCTAAAGTATGAATTCGTTTAAGGTTATTTATCTAACGTGAATCTATAGACGTCTACTGATAAAATGTTGGAAAATAATCAAGGATATGAAATAATAGCTGATAATCGTTTTTCTTCCTGGTCTTATAATACATACGCAGATGGTCTTTCCACAGATTTTTTTTCCGATGAAATACTTTACTTGTTAGTAGCACCCGCACACAAGCAATAAAGTAGGGAAAAATCCAAACAGTGTAACTTCTTGTCTTCGAAGAAGTTTGCTAATGCAATGTAATGTGGCGTAATGGTAATGTGGAGTGTAAAGCAATGTTCAAATAAGCATTCCCTACATATACACACATGACTGAGGTACAAGTTGAATCGGCTGTGCCCCGCTTCCCGGCTCGGGCGTTTTACTAACACCCAAAATCCGAACTCTTGCAGTAGCAGTCACCACTACCACCGTTCCGTCCCGGAAAAGCATGCTACTTCTACACCAACCTTTACACTTGTCGTTTCCGTCAGTAGTGCATTAGCCAGGGGCCCATACATTTCTCCACTTCAGTCCATTCTCACATCCGCATAATTTGAATTCAATCACATCATTCAATTCAAATTTACATACCCAACAACAAAGACAATTTCTTCACTCTCAGCGTCAGTTTTCCCGATTTTTACGTCTTAGAAGACATTGCTCCACTTTCCCGCATAAAAAGTGACCAAAAAAAATCCCTCTGACAATTTACAAATAAAACATTGGTAATTTTTTTTATTATAACCAAAGACAAAAAGGTAACCCGGAGTTTGTACCAAGTGCCTTGAAAATCTTCTCAGAAAATCTGAGCTCAAAAATTCCCATCCATCCAATATCAAGTTCTATTGTATATAAACACGTGCAATTAAAATCTGAAGTATTGAACTCCGAATTGAAATCTTGAGAACACAAAATCTGTCAAAAATGTCATTTCAAAAATTCAATCTGTAAAATATTTGATACCCGAACAGCAGCAAAAAGAATAACAGAACGTGTAATATCTTCATTGGGAAAGGTACATATAAGAAACCAGTTAAAAATTCTGAACAGTGTGAGATCCACAATGACGGCAAAGGCACTACTCAAGTTTGTGGTTTTACAAAGTGTGATCTTATGACGATATCATCATCGCCGTGATTCAACTCCCACTGGTTTTGCTATTATGACCCGGCAACGCGAGCCAAAATGTTCCGGAAAACATGTCCTCATTACTATCTTGGTGAATCCAATTGAATATCCGTGCAATTATAATTGCATTGACTTGCATTGTAATTTACACTGAGTTCATTAAAGTGCCAATTAAACATCTTGAGGGTATATCTTGTGGTAGAAAGTTCATAGAGTCAGCACGTGTTACGTTTTTTCCGGTTTTTCCGCATTGGATGAACCGGGCATGGACTTTCCCATTTCAGTCCGTATCTCCACAACTAAAGGGCAGAGCCAAATTGGGATCAGATGACATTGTAATTCATTGTAAACCTTGAAGGTACATGGGGAAAATGAGATCTCTTAGTCTACATAGTTGTACAGTTCGGAAAAACAATATACATACAATGCAAAATAATTTAATTTAATTTCCTTAATTCAAAAATAATTAATTTAAGTGAGCTCCATACATACGCTGTACGACAATTATTGAGAACACGAAAACAATTTATGTCCATTACTAGTTCCAGTGAATGCTTATTTTCAGTCCCCGACAGCCAGAATCAATTAAAGCAGGCTCATAAATTCCAATATCAACTGGAAAAAAAATATTGTAAATGATGGTGATATCCAGTACTTTGATACTCCAAGGCCTGACTTGTCCCAATGTGAGTTTTCTAATTTGCAGTGACTCAAAAACTATAGTCAGTCTAATTGCCACAAATAATTAATTGACTCTCCGTGTTTGTTTGACCAAAAGAAAAATGTCGGGAATCCGTACGTAATGACAAAATGACCAAGTGAGGATCAACTGCTAGTGAGAAGTTGAAAGACAGTTGTAGTTAACAACAAGGATGTGAGAGTAAAGGGCTGGAGCAATGTTGGACATTTTCCGAGGCTTGAAAAACTTGGTAAAGGTGAGCCATGTCCGAATCGACGCGACCATCTTTCGCCTACATTACAGTTTGACGGTGATGATCCTACTGGCTTTTTCCTTAATTGTCACTACAAGGCAGTATGTGGGCAATCCCATTGACTGTATTCATACCAAAGAAATTCCAGAAGATGTTCTCAATACTTACTGCTGGATCATGCATACTTACCTTGTCAAAAGTGCCTTTCTCAAGAAGGTTGGTAAAGATGTTCCCCATTTTGGGGTCGACAAGCTCACTGACACAAGCGACATGAAAGTTTACAAATACTACCAGTGGGTTTGCTTCTGCCTGTTCTTCCAGGTAATTGACTAAAGACTCTTCCCGTATTCATTGCTTTACGACTATCCCTTCCCTCATTACTATAGTGGAGTTTATCTCGAAACATTTTTTTTTTATGTACTGTAAGCCTTCCTTGATTATTGTAGAATTATTTGAAGACACTCATCCTCATGCCTTCCTCGCATGCCATGCTTCACTTTTCTTTTCATCTTCACTTTCACTTTCTGTTATCGACTCCGCCAATCTAAACATTGGGATAGGAGTCAGCCGGATGAGCGGTCCTTCCAGAATTTCATCATATGATGCTGAGCAAGCGTGTGCGTAAATTTGGGATCTGAAAGCACTCATGCACACAGCTGTGTGGCTCTCCTATATTTCAAATATTTTATTTATGCATATCTACTTTTGAGCCCGAGCTAGTCTATGAGACAATTACTTAATCAGTTGATGAATCCACAGAAGTAAGACAGTTGACAATAGAATGAACCCTCCAGCCATTTATCCTTCAATGATTCAATATTGTTTTTCATTTGTCAGCAGAAATGAAGACAAACTTCTTAGAATAAGTTGAATGTCGTAACTTAAAGGTTATACAATTTCACAAGTCCTCCCCGTTGTGTCTGTCATGAGAGAAATGCGTAGATCATCAACTGCAATACAATATCAGCTCTTGAAATGTTTGTAAATCTTAAAATCTTAGCTAGCCACTACTTAATATAACAAAAGTGAAGAAGGAATCTAAATCCTCAGCTTTTGTTTTCACCACAGCTTCACACAATCCAACGTTTTGAAGATCTTCAAAGAAATCCAGGACAGATAAAGAAGTGAAGTCAGTCTACATTCTCTCAAATGACAAAATAACAAAGGGAAAACACTTTTGTTGGTATTTTTGTGGCCCATACCTTCCAGACAGTAATTTCTTAACTTACAGTTTATTCTTAATTGTACGAGACAATTTCTTTACATACATACATACATACGCTGACATAAGTATAATACATAAGCTCTAAAGCAGCTTATAAATGCTCAGGCACCCAAGTAAGTTATTTTTGCCGGATTTTGTGATATATGCAAAAGACCCGACAGGTATAAAGTATTTTTGCCAGGCGCGTGTCTTGAAGCATCATCTGATTATCTACTTATTTATTGGACTGTACTAATTTGCGGGTTTGTTTTTCTTATGGGTTCCTTGTGTGTATAAAATGTTTTTGTCTCAGTACGCACATTTGCTCATATACTTCCTCTTCAATTACATTAAACTCTCTGTCAGGAGCAATCACTTTTACTACCCACTCTCATTGTCAGTGAGGGTTACGTATGTATGTGCATATGTACATACATACGTGCTGGAGCGTCAGGAATTATACTACAGTATTGCGATAATCCCTCGAAGGAGCTACTTATTCGTACAGAATGTTCGAGGAGTATTTTTTTTCTTCTTGCCTCCATTGCTGAGGAATATCTATTATTATGAAAACACAAGTTCGGCTACCTGTGTCAATGAAATTAGCTGATTACTTAAGGGTAGGTGAATACAAATGGTGGTAGGCAAAGGTCTCCGAATGCGTAGTAACTACAGTGATTCCAGACACGCATGAATGTAAGGTATTTAACGCGAATTTCCTTAATTCTTCCAAGATGTTTACCTTCTCAGGACTTTTTTAGTTTCTGTAAGAACATTAGCGCTGCAATAGTTGTGTCAATACAATTATGTCATTATCTTGTCAGGCATTACTTCCAGATCAAAATACAGGGGATAAAAGGTTGATTCGTTAAATGCGTTTACCTCTTGTCGCAAATTGAGAGCTAGCGCTTGGGGCACCCCTTCCAAATTGAGAGTCCGCCATGGGTGTTCCGTGAAAAATAAAATATTGTAAATAGAAGTGACAAAATTTCATAGGGGAACCGCAAATTTTAATTATTTGAAAGCAACACTGTCGGGAAGTGGTGGGAGTAAAGACGTCTTAGTTGGAATTGATCTTGACACCAATAAACGTGAGTACGGCGTCTCTTCAAATAGAAATATTTAGACAATATTAGGTATCCTGAGTGTAATAGAGTCTCTCAAGGATATTATTAACCAAGAGAATGTACTGGTGTTGACAAACAACATGTAGGAAAAATGATCAAGTTGGCGGCTTGAGAATGGTACTGTAGAACGTGTACTCTATTATAGGCGAGTTAACCTAAATTTTCTCAAGTTTTGTTATTTCATTTGCCTTGTCACATTCTGTATCACCTCGCGTGTTCAGATTTGGCTATGGCTGAAGCATACTTTTAAAATTTAGACAAATACAGGCACCCCCTTCTTACGTATGATTTCGCATAAGTAGGAACATTCTTTGGTGAGGAGTGAGATTGTCTAAAAGGTCTTTTAATGTGTACCATTTTTCTTGTTGTCACGTGGGTGGGCACCCAATATTATGTTTAATAGGAGAGAAATCATTCTCTTTGCTACTTCTCCCTGCCTTATGAACTCTATGAATGAGATAAATGACTCTGTGTATACTGTAAACCCTGGTATTCGTTTTGTCTTCCGCCACCCGCCTTCAATACTTCATATTCTCTTCACTTAAATAGCTTTTGTCAAGTGACTCCCGACCGCTCCTTTCTTGTTTGTGAATTATGATAATATTTTTTAAATATCCCAATTGAATTTGACTTGACCCACACACACACACACACACACACACACACACACTGTTCATTAGAATTTATTACTCTGACGTAGGCTGAAAATTAAGACATCACTCGAGTATATCCCACACATTCATTTGTGGAAATTCCAAGTCATAAATTATTTCTGATGCGTTACCTTCTTTAAACATTTCAAGGGGGTGACTTTTACGCAGGAAAAAAGGAAATAAGAAAACATCAGATTATAGTTGTGTCGAGTCGAGACGTTAAATACTAAAAATAAAAGGTTGCTTATTATTCCATAAATCAAGTTCGTATTGACATCGAGGGAATAGACTGAACACAAGGAAATGAGCGTTCCATCATACGCACACTTGCTTTTGTGGGAGAGAGGATTATGTTCCTTGTAAGGATTCCTTAAATTCTATTTTGTACGCTCAATCAGACGGGGACGGTTTCAGTGGTCGCATGGAACTTTCCCTATCGCCATTTTCATTCACTCCTCTCGTACTTTCACGTTTCATAGTTATGACTTTTGTACAAGTGCCCATGTACGTATACATATGTATACAGGAACTGGGAGTTCCATCCAATTTATTGTGTGTACATTTATGTCCTCTCCCGCTACTCCTTTCCAGTTCTCCCTCGAAACTGAACGTTTTCTCAGGTAAGAGCATTTTTTTCCTTGGACGCATTCTAACGCATAAATACGACAATCCCATGTACCCACGCACATTGACTACCTACGTGCGTATGTAGTATTACGACTACGTGAGCCCAGGTTTGCACATGTGGGTGCCGTATTATGTAATTCATAGAAGGATCGTGAGCATACCACTTGTCCTGCATTGACGTCTGGTCATTGTGCTCTAATGAGATAAGAAGTGGCTTGCCCCTGAAGACAAAAGCGCTTTAAATCCAATCTATGCCAAAGTATTACATTACACCTTCATGTGAATTAATCTGAAATTTTAAATAGCATTAGACTCAAATCTGAAGGGTACAAATTGCAGTAGTAATTATATGATACCTAAATGGTGCAGGGCGCGTTAATTAGCACCTACGCATGTATGTACATACACGAGTTCTATCATATCAGGACCAGCAATTCAGGGTTGAAGGACAAAATTCAAATCCAGTATTACTTTCCCCTTTTAAGGAGCCGCACTTTCCTTTTATATACTCAGGGATGTTTGAAGACCAGGAAAGTGCGTGACAATACGACCTTATAATTATACCTATATTGAGAATCCTATAATAATTACATTATTAACCAATGAAAATTTAAAAATATGAGTGAAAAAATAAACTCCAAAAATGAGCCCCACTGTAAGGGAAATTTTTTAATATCAAGTCTGGGAAAGGCACGTTGACGAGTTCTGTCCTCGTCTGTCAGTTCATACTTACTGTTGTTTTGTTTGTGGGAAAACATGGCATTAGATTACATCTGACTTCGCTGTGTACCCAAAGCAAGGGAAAACATTCGAGTGCACAGTGATTTCCCTGAGTAGGTTGATTTTAAAAAACTCGAGATAGTAGAGAAACTACTACTCTCAAGGAAACTGGAAGAGCATGTATGAGAAGGTGACGCAGTGAGTTGCATAACGGAACGACCGATAGGATTTTGTTTATTTATTGGTTCACTTTCCTCCGTTTCCCTTTTTTTTTCATCATATGCTCTCACTCTCAGTAGCACAGGTTCTGCTGCTAATCTCCTGCCCTCCTATCTCTCCTACTCCTGTTTTTCATGCCCGTTCTGTGAGATCCAAGTGTTTACGTATCACGTACATACATAGATATGTGCATGCCGATGTATGGAGCCTGATGAGGAATCATTACAGCTGGAAATAGGGAATAAATATGCATGTATCCCAAGTTATATCTTGTATTTACGTTCAAACACTCAGTATTATTAATCGGTCTACAGTTGAGAGAAGTAGGTAACGGTCCCGAGGTATTCATCTTCTCCTTCGGAGCCTCTCCTAGTACTGGCCATGGTAGTATATAGGGTCTGTATGTGATGCCCCGTAGACAGAAGGGAGAAAAAGTCTGGAAATAAAATTCTGTATACACAAGGAAAATTGTTGTATGCAAATGTTGAATCTCACTGTATTTATAGTTTACGGATAGACCAGCAAGTAATGTTATGACTATGACGTTATGCTTCACTCCGCATTATTATTATGTAGATAGGGAGAGAAAACCCGGTGGAATTTTTGCATGCACGCATATGGGTCACAAGAGTTGGCTAACCTTTTGGCAGTCATCCAGTCATAGCTCATCTCTCTCTATCTCTTCTGTTACAATGGTTCCCCCTGTTCTCTCTCGCTCATCTACTCTTTTCTGCTTAAAGTTGTAGTTCCTCTCCGTATATAAATAGGGTATAAGTAATACCTCGGGGGTAGTCCCTTCCCATATATATACTGTCCAAAATCCGATCGCAAACTGTACCTATCTGTGTGTATGAGCCGAGCCGGAGTAGTAGTAGTCTCCTTACATAATCCGAGATGAAGCAACTAGTTGTCTTGGACGAGTACGTTCCTCTAAAACCATATTATTATTCAAGGTAGTTTATCCTCAGCGATTTTCCCTCAACGTTCTGCTGTGTAGTACACCAACATTTAGTTGAATGCGTTCAGCAATATGGCATGCTTTCACATTCACTGAATGTAGTAGAGAGTTACATTGTAGAAATACAACCTAAATACGTGTGATCTTACTTTTCCAATGGCAATAGCTCCAGCCCCATGCTCCGTACCACATCAGGCCTGCCTGATGTGGTAAAAAATCCTCCCTTGTCACAAAGTTTGCAATTCCAAATGGAAATAGACTCACTCGTGGACCCCTCTCAAAAAAGTATGGTCTCAAACGATTAGCAAAGAACATAACAGTCAAATTATCTTCCTTGAATATTTACCCATGGTATGCAAACATTTTAAATTATAAAAACAGAAACAGGGAAGAAACTACACTAGAGTATAGTCAGTAGTGCAGTGAGGCTACAATAGTAGGACCAAGGTTGTATGTATATAGAGGTAGGTACACTGCGTGCTTCATAATTACATATGATAAGACATCTTTAAATGAAAAAAAAAACCTGGGCATGCTGTTTTTGTGTGCGTCTGGCGAAGTTATACATTCACTCATGTTCAACTTCATCAGGCTCACTGAAGATGATTTTGAGCCAGAATTTCTCATCATTCAACTACCTATGTATGCAGACTCTCACAGATGAGATTGGTTCTTATGAGTACAATATGCTTTTAATGACATATTACAATCTTTTTGGCATTGAATGTGAATATTTTTGGTGAGTAGTTATTAATTCAACTGAGACTAACAATAAGGGAATGGTAAGGTTAAGTAATAAAAATATGTACAGCTTGTACTTACATAGTACTACTGCGGAGACACTCACTCAAACGAGAATAATACACTGGGAAAGTACTAAATTAGAATAATTTCCCCGCATCCTGGCAACGGAGAGAACTCTCAAGAATTTCAGTATTAACTTTTTATTTATTATGGCTATTAAAATTACTTCAAGATGGGATTCCCCATAAAATCTCGGTCTTGTCTTGTGCATGGGGAAAAATTTTCAGGGGATTACGTATTGTTTTCATGGTTCATTAAAACCCTTATTAATTCTGATGAGAAGTAAATTCTTTTTCGGTACGTGACACTAATCTTCCAACATGATAAGTACACAAGGGACTCTCGGCTAATGTACCATTCTCCCCGTGTGTACATTGTTCATATTAATTGACTGCACTAGATTTGGCATCGACCTCCTAAAAAATTTACCTGCTCAGCATCTTCCTCATCCTTCTGGCATTATTGTTACCCCACCATTCCTGAGAAGCAGATCTGGCTGTAAATCATGATTGACACTGTGTAGTTCTGCTAAGTTATTTTTTTTTTTGCGAAATTAATCTATCGTTATTTGCCATGCCAGTGCAAAAATTAAGAGTATACATCTGGCGACATTTCTTCATTGAGGCCTCCCCTCCGTTATGTGTAACTAACCCCGTGGAAAATTACTGAAACATCTAAACCCGACTCGGGTTTAAGTAATTATATGTACGTACCATTGAGTGAGAGTCAATGGTAAAGAATGGCCAATCGCGATTCTTTCCACAGGGATGATGATGAGGCACATTCCAACAAGGTAAATCATCCTTGATGAATATCACCTAAATTTTAATGATTACATGGCCCATGTAAGAAATGGCAATAAGGACGGGGGAAAAACATTTCTGCAGAGATTTTGGCTTGAATTTGAAATATGTAGGGGCGTCTTTTAATCTGGATTTTTGCACTACAGATTTTTACTTTCCACATCATTCCCTTTCCAGTGGTTGCGTCCTTTATCTCATTGTCAGTTCCTAGTAGCAGTACTGTACTACTAGTGCGGGGCTTCTCTTAAAAATAGACCTGAAAAATACATGGGAAATTAAGCGATAAGGAAGGAATACTTGCAAGTATTTAACTTAATAGTGACAAAGGACAAAAGGGAAGAAGAGACACAGAGAGTGTATATGTGTGAGAGGTTGGATTTTTAACATTAAAAATCTTGGAGTATTTATCCTTCTAAAAAATATAAGACTACAAGACATGATCGTACATAAATAATGAAGCTCTATTCAACATTCCTGTCTGATGAAGAAGAATTTAATCTGTGACTCTTTCCGCTGCGCGGAATGGAAGCAAAACCCGGATGACGTTCGATATAAATCACAATTCGGTTAAGTTTGGTAGAGGCGGAGAAAAATCATCTCTCTCCTCAAGATCTTTACAGGAGCAATTACTTGGTTTCCTCTTACTCGAATCGGGCGCTTGTCTACATGAAAATTTCCACGGGACTAAATAATTAGATAGATCTATTCGAAAATACGATGAGGACTTTAAATTTTCTTTTAATTTAAAAGGCTTTGATAGAGCTACAAAATTAAGTCGTTTTTCTTGTCGTCTTCTTGTCAACATGATCCCAGAGCATGAGGGAAGCATTGAATTGAAACGACGAGAAATGCAAGGTCTACTGTACGTTCTAAGTAAAAAAAAAATCTCTTTGTTTCTTGCAACTAACTTTTTTCAATGCTAATGTGACGGTAGGCGAGGATTTGAAGCATGCTACACTACATCCACATCGGGAAATGATGTCAGTGCCAAAGCTATATAGGCAGGAGCGGGCATTAAAGGTTGGAGAATAGCAGAGGATATGTTCTTCAAAATCAGACGAATTAATTGAAGCGATGAGCTGATTATAGATGCGGTATGGTTTGTATTTTCTTCTAGGAATCTCTTTCTCCTACATGAGTAGCTCTACTTCATGCTCGCTCCGTCTTCATCTTGTCTTAATTCCATTTTTCCTCCTTGTACTGTGTATCTATGTATCTCATCCCTTGTCGCAGAGTTTTTCTTGTTCTCTCCTCTAGGTTTTTTTTTCTGGCACTGCCAACTCTTTGACATTTGCATTGTTATGGGTAAATCAACCAGGACGGTTTACAACGTATGTATGTAGATAGATCCTAATGTACACAGGGAGCCGGAGTAACTCAAACTTTACACATTTCTTTTATTATGTTAGAAATAAACTTGAGTCAAACTTACAATAATAACTACACAATAGCTGATCTCCCTGACTTCTTGGGCGTACCTAATCTTTTAAGGAATCAGGCTGACACATCTCACAATTTCCCATCTCACGTCCTTCTACAGATAGTAATTACATATACACAACAACCTCTGTGTATACATGTGTAGGCCCATTCCAAACCATGGAGCTCTTTCCACGTGTTTCTTCACTTTTCACTGTACTGTAGACTCAACCCTTTGCTGAGTTAGCTTTCCATTCCTTTCCTTTGCGAATAGCTGTTATTGCAAAAATCCAGCGGAAAGGCACGGTTTGGAAAGATCAAGAGACGATAGGATTCTTTTTAAGTAGCATAAATAAATTATTGTCTTTTGGTAAGTTAAGTACCTACACATTCCCACCAATACAGAGTACATACGGGTACAAAAGTTCCAGCTCCACCTGTGCTTACGTACGTACATATCTACATATGTAAATAAAAATATCTTCTGCATGAGGTACGGATACCAGGGTGTAATTTACAGTTGTACATATGTATGACGAACCGCAGCTAAAGAATTACAAGAGTAATTCAGATGTAATTTCAGAAATTAAAATTTCAACGGGGGGATAATTAATTGCAGGAAATTCCTACAATAATTAATACTTCACGTATCATTGCATAGAAATTAAAGTTGACTCTATTCGTCAAACTGATGAGGCTGGAAGGAAAGTCTGTCATGCATTGAAAACAATCAAGCATGATAAATCTTTTTAATGCATATAGCTAGCTCCCCACATATGTAATTATTTGTATCCCCACAGTCTAAAGTAAAAGGAGGAGACAACAAGTAAGAGCAAAAAATGTCTCTGGACGTCACAAGTCGGCGCTGACGGAGAGGATTCCTCTCGTACAATTTCTTCTCTTTATTCCTCACTTGTTGTGTTGTTTGCCTGGGATGTTTGGATTCCAAAGGGTTTTCCCCTAATAGCCCTAATTAATATTACAGCAGTGCTAAAAAAAACTTACCTACAGCTTTTCTTTTACATTACAACAATTTATTTTAATTACTCTACATAGCTTTTTCCTTTTTATTCATCTTGATTGAGGATTCATCAAGCATGGAAAATGAACCTATTTTATTCCTTTATGGCTCAAATTGAGCCTAGCTCTTGTAAAGAGATAATAAATGCCAAGGGAGGATCAGGATCAGAAAAAGAATACTTTCGAAATCCGACCGTCCATGACCAAATCCTAAATACCTTTCAAGTTCCAATGAACTCGAAATCCTCAGGGAAAAAAAGTATTAATTGAGAGAAGGTATATGAGGACTGCTTAAAAGCTTATCTTGTCACGTCAAATCAAAACAATCACGTAACTTCCTCATCCTGTGTGACAGTAAAGTTGGTTTCCGTGTTTAAATTTCCAACAGGATCATCTGCGGGATCCTTTGTAGAAGCTGGAAAGTATCACATAATGGGGCAGAGTTATTACTGTAAGAATAGATCCTATGCTACTGTAAGAACAATAGAACTTTCTATTCCACTAATCTCCCCACTACGAATACGAATACGGATATCTACTCCTATAATATAGTAAAGTTAGTCATCTGAACAGAAAACAATCTCTCATTAGCCCATTGACCTGTTGGTTTTTATGTCAGGGGACAATGGTATCACCCATAATAAATATTTTTATGGAACGAGTTGCAAATGCGGAACATGCATTAAAACTGCAGCTAACAAACAAGAAATTCTCTTGTCGGGTAACCCTTTTTAGTAGTAATAACTTGTGAAACGGGAAGTACAGTATTTGTTTAAGCCTTCGTCTTCATCATGCTTATTGTGAGCTAGTAGCTCTGCTCTGCGTCCTGTCTTTTCCGAACTTGGAGAGTATGAGCAAGGATATAAGTTGCTCAATATGTGAATACTTACGTATTCCATAACCATAGATATACAGACCGTAGGGATAAAGTAGGTTAAAACTAGAACAAAAAACTGTAGAAGTCATAATTTAATCGTTTTTTTTTTCAATCCGAAGAGCACCCCCCATAAATATGTAATGAGTGAGATAGGATGAGGTGGAAGTGTGTGTGTGTGTTGAGGAAAGTTAGCCGAGACAAAGTTTGTATAAATCTTGAGAATGTGTAGTAATATACGTCAAAAGCTAGCATTGAATTTCTTATCCATATCGACCTACTCCGGTCGGATTTTGATAAAATATCGGTCGTTTATAAAACAACTGTGTGAATAGCAGCAACGTGGAAGCGAAATGACGTCAAATTCTCTTTAAACATATATACGGAACTATTACATTAAGTATATCCCACTCTCATGTAGTACTGTAGCACATATGCTACACAGCTACACCTTAAAGGCTCAGACTGCTATAAAAAAACAAGCTCCACTGAAACGATGGAGAGGAAATTTTTTTGTCTGCATAGACAGGAACTATGTATTTTTTCTTAGACTTTTAGCCATGTCCGTACATATATGTTGTTATACAATGTTCGGTATTACATTGTGTGTGTGTGTGTGTGTGTGTGCAAAATGTACATGTGTTCCATTCCTACTTCCTTGCAGAACAGCCTTTAAATACGGATATAGTAAACAGACACACACATTCCCCCTACAATACTCATACTTCACACACAAACTTAAACATACAGAGATTCGGATGAGCTTACACGTGTGGTTAATTTCGGATGTGGATTGGATCAGTTGTAGCAGTGAGGGCGAAGCTTATTATGCAACTACTATAAGCATGCATTTCCTTACATATAAGTACAGGTACGTATGAACCCAAGGGTAGGGAGAAGTATGTATGTATGTACATCCCTAGTGGAAACAAATTTCAGGAACCAAACAGAAGCACTCAGATTTTTTCTGAAAGTGTATCTAGGTACATATATCCCACTTGAAAAATATAGAGGGAAAAGCAGTAGGCTGTATATCCCTGATAGCAGTGAACTTTTGTACAATGCACAATTATAATGCGTTTGGGAAATCACGCTGGAACAAGGATGGTAAATAGGGAAAATAAGTTACACATGGGCAGTGCAAGGAGACACGTATGTTCCCCTCAGAAATATAACAGGAGTTTCCTTAATTTTTACTGCAATTTTTCCAAGGCTATCAGTGCAGATGTGGAAGTTAACTTCAACTTGGGATTTTCAGCTTGAGTAGAATTAAAGCCAAGATAAGAAATTACCAAGGGCTTATATAAGACATGTTTTTAATAAATAAACCGTGAGTGCCACATCATCAGGCATATGATCAAATTATTACGTGGGATGACATAAGAAGGGAGTCGGTGCCGAAGAGGAAATTACATTATCCCAGTCGTAACCTAGTATGTACTCCAAATTGTAACTGAATCTATAGGTTTTTTTCCCCAGGAACATAAACTCACATGGCTAGTTTATCCCAAAGCTGGTCCAAATCTTCATAACAATAATTAACCGATCAGCACATTGACAACGGGGAAATGGAGCGAGGTCCCAATTATTCTGTCTAATTTTAGTCTCAATATAAGTCTCCGATTCCCAAACCACCACGGACTTTCCACACAGACTCTCTCACATACACACACACAGAGAGAGAGAGAGAGAGAGAGAGAGAGAGAGAGAGAGAGAGAGAGGTCTCGGATGCAAATAAATACTTAGGAACAGAGGCATAGCATATACTTTATTATTATTGTTAGCCCTTCAGCCTTGATTAAACACTGGAAATGAAAGCAACTTTTATAAGACTCGCTCTCGTCTTTGTTTAGATACAAAACGAATTACTACTTACGAATCGACGTGTTCAATTTTTACGGGTTCCGTTTGGCTTCCATTCAATCCTCTTTTATATTTAATCTCCCTCACATCACCAGAGAAGAGTGGCAAAGGAGAAAAAATTGAAATACTGCTCTTGCTTTACGACTACAGCAACACAGCTTGAGCAGACAATAAAACTAACAAATTTTTTTATCTAGAATTTAAGTGGTTGTTTTTTATTTGCTCTCTGGATTTCCACTACAGTGTTGTAGTTAAGAGGCAAGCAGAGACACCTCCATTTATTTTATAACGATTCAATAAAGTCCTCAAAATCTCCCTCCCACAAATCTCTAGATGCTAGCCTCCATACACAAACACACTACACTGCTTCTTAAGCAACCACGTGAGAAGATTTTTTACTCTCCATCTTTACACTCTTTTTTATTAAATCTGCATGCATAGATTCCCCGTTTTAAAAAATCCCTTGAAACATTTTCGGGACTTCCTGCAAATATTTCTTGAGAACTTGATTGAGTGAGTCAAAGATTGGAAATTTTTCTGGGGAACCTCCATCGCACTATTAAATCCCTGGCCATAAAATGTTAATTTGTCTTTGTTCCCAAACGATAACCCGAGGGAATCTTTCTTGAAGGTTTTTCATCAATCAAGAGCATCATATGAATAAATAGATACCTATAATTACATACAAACTGAATGCATAGCATATAGCTCCTCTACAGGAGTACGGAGCCTCAACTGAAAAAAAGACCGTTCCGGATGCATCCTCTCAAAATATTTCTCTGAATCACTGATTTTAAAGGATTCTTACAATGTCATTGCTGAAACAGAAGATCATTTGTAAATGGCTTACACCCAATCAAACACTTCCCTGCATAACTCCGGATTTTCTTGTGCCTGCACGTGTGTAACATACCTTGGATGCCTCAGTCTTCTGAGGTGTTCCTCTTTAAAAGAAACATTTGTCGGGTCTCCTATCCTTACTTACTTATTGTTAGATATACCAAAACCTTATATGTATGTATCACAGAATTCGTTTCTCTTAACAGTTTAAATATATTATGGGCTTCGATATACATATTATTCTTGTGCTGAGAAATAGGAGAAAAACCGAGTAATTATATTATTATTAGCTGGTTATATGTACCTCCTATGTATTAGCGTTCGTGGCGTTCACCTTCAGAAGTGACATGTACATGCATGCGGGGACATGCATAATTTAATTATATGCAGACATTTACTTTGTGTATTGTAGCGTGCGAGGGGAAAGAAAAATACGATAAGTATAGAAATTGTTCAAATCGTTCCTCCAGTCTTGATGATACTGACTGATAGGTGCTGTCTGTCAGCCTGTATTTAACTAATAATAGTATATTGGTTGGAGAGCGGGAGAGTAAGTGGAGGAAGAAAAGTGCAACAAGAAAATCGTTGAAATTTTTTGAACCTCCTTCTCTCTGGCCAGAATGGCAAAACGGTCGTCATTCAATCGTGCCCGTCTCGATGGCTATACTTCAAGTGTATGATTCAAAGATTACGGCTTGGCGATGAACCAAAACGCATTATTTTTTCTGCAAAGTTTATCATTACTTCATAAGTCATATAGCCACTCTGGGAGAAAACCCTTTGGAGATGAGCACGTAAATACAGACAAACAGAAGAGGAGGGTCCAAATCATACAAGCGATTTGCCAAAAAGCTTTCAATCGCTCCTGTACACAAAGCTAATCCTCTCTCTCTCTCTCTCTCTCTCTCTCCCTCTCTCTGTCTCTCTCTCTCACTCATGCACATTTACACTATTTAAGCTTCGACTGGAAATAAACTCACTTGCAAATAAACACAAAATAACACCCCGATTATAGTTTCTCTAAGTGCATGTAAAAAAGGGATTCTTATTAGAAAGTTATGAGAAGCCACAAGAGAAATTTGAGTCTTGAGGCTCAAGAGTATACATACATCTGGCAATAGTCGTTTTTTTAATCTAATCACGAAAAACATGCTCTTGTGGCGGAAGTTTTGGTAATGGATTTTCAATGTACCTGCATATAATATTTAAATGAGAACTAGTGATTGGATACTCTCAGGAGTAATGTTTTCCTTGAAAAATGTATATTTTGGCAGGGAGAAAATGCTATTAGTTTTAAAACCAAAACTGTTATGGTAACTTCAATGGTATTTAATTTAAGATTTCCAGTCCTGGCAGCAGAGAGTAAAACATGATTAGTGATCCCATCAAAATTAATGTCCGTTGAGGGGAATCTGGATAAGAATGTTAACGTTCTGGGGATGAACCTGTGACTTCTTGGGTAGCGAAACATTTCGAATAATTCAGCCTTCATTGCGTGACTGAATTTTGCAGACGGGCATGGAGTAGTAAACAAAATGTATGTTTTTTATGATACATTCCCTATGAGCACAAATGTAATGAACAGGAATATAATTTGTTTCAATGATGCCAGACCCACTGATGATATGACACAAATGTCCTAGGGAGCATTAATTTTTTTTTTTCTTAAAACAAAAAGATTACTCTAAGAAATTTTAAAATCCAGACGGTTTTATGCAATTTACGTAGGATCAAAGACAAGTCAAGCTTTCCCTATCTCTTCCCGCTCAGTTACTTACCACACCATAGGATTTAATTTCAGATGCAGAAAATCCAAAGAGGATTATAAGGCTGAACAGGCCCCTCCATGATGAGGATCTCTATACATACAACTATGTACAGTTACTGTTTCTGTTTACAATTTTTGCAGCCGCGTCTGTTACTCTTCTCAGGTCATAAATTACTGGAAGACCTGTAAAACATTTTTAGTACTTTATTCGTACGCACTTTTTCATTCGTCAGTCTTTACGTAAATACTGGGTTATTTATTTCGCATTTTTTCCCTCATCTGTTAGTGATATAATGGGAGAGTGGAATTAATTGAGACTTAAATTAAGACAGATGACTCATTTTTTACATGGCACAATCACACATCCTTTCAACTTTCTTGACTCTTCCCTGCTGCTGGAAGTACCAGTGACTCTTCATTTACCTTTTTCCCTGTTTTTGCAATGCCACTTATAGCCGAAGGTTTTAGAGTAGGAACGTCATTTCGTAAATCGAACATGAGATTTAATGCTATATTTGAGAATAAAAATGGTTTCCTTTATTGATAATAGTCCTGTAAATCATTTTGAGGATTTGACTGCCATAGATGTATGTAAATGTGAGTTTTATGACCAGCTTTGTTTTTTCCTTCTCCAGGCGATTTTATTCTACATTCCGAGGTGGCTTTGGAAGAATTGGGAGGGAGGAAAAATCCAAGCTCTCATGATGGATCTTGATGTCGGAATTTGCCCCGAAATGGAGAAGAAGCAGAAAAAGAAGCTCTTAGTCGATTACCTATACGAAAATCTCAAGCATCACAACTGGTGGGCTTACCGGTACTTTTTCTGTGAGGTCCTCGCATTAGGAAATGTTATCGGTAAGGAAACATATTGAATTTCATTATTTTAAAAATTAAATTCTAGAATCCCCGCTCAGTAAACGTCTACATAATTTATCTTTAGTTTCTTCCTCCATGTATGAATGCTCTCTATTCCACAATACATAATTATTTAAAGTCATACCGTGATACATGAATGTATTTAATTCCATGGAAAATCTAATACATACTTGAGTTGCAAAGAAAAGCAAAAATTATTCCGGAATAAATAACAGCACAAGTAGGATTGTGGGGTGTATAATTGGAACATTATGAATAATATTAACGGTATGATCCAAAAAAACAAGAGTTTGAACAGCCCCAGAGAAAATCATGGGTGAAGAACCGGAACGGAAAATTGTAACAAATCCTTTATTGTGTCATTTCCTCAAATGTTACATATACGAAACAGCCTCATAAAATTTCCTACAAAAAACTTTGTTTAGAGAAACAATGCTTGTTTCCGGTTGTCTTACAAAAGCGCACAATGTAAATACTATGGGATACTGCTCCGCATTATGCTGATCTGATACTGAACTAAAACCAACATTGAATGAGGTGCGCTTAATTGACGGAATGATGGCAACAATCACTATTAATACAACAATTTGAGGAAGATAATGAAAATATTAATGGGAAAAGGAAACTCCACTGTGAAACAATGGAAGACTCTGAGAGGCACCCGCTTGGAAGTCATAATCAATTAATTACATAAACTCTCCTACAGGGAACTTAGGCAAGGTCAATGTGACAAGAGAGCATTTGACTATTTTTCTTCCCTGATGTGCTACATATGATAAGCTCTGTTTATTTTCTTGTTTATTAATACAATTGGAAGCATCCATGCTCTCCATAAAATTCCCTGAATAAATGCGTGTCCTGTGAATGAGGACGCTTCTGACCGACAGAAAGGCACACAACAATAGTCATACACCCCGGAATGTGTACAGTACTTGAGCACACGCCACATGACGCCAGGTAGTAGATACTCATATAGCTCGACTTGTTATGTAATATAGATACAGTACACAGTATTTAGCCTCGCCTGCATTCAGCATCCTTACAGTACAATTTTACTTCAGAATGGACTCCAACTGGCCTTTTTTTTCTGTGATAAGTATCTTTTTGAATTCAAATTTGGACATAAAGATATGGGTTAGCACAAGAGGGGAAAAAATATACTTGCAACGGAAATGTGACTTGGGGATGTCCACGTATGATGCAATCTGATATGTAATAGAGGGGTGTATAAAAAATCTATATCTCGTCTCTGAGTGCGTAGATGCTGGTGGAGTGTTCGGAGGATGACAAAACACGTTTGTACAAGGGCTGGGGATGAGGTGTGAGAACTGTAATAAAAATAACTCGTGCAATAGTTGTAGACAAACGGATTCAAACGGTGTGTTTTTTTCATAATCAAGTTGACGCAATGGAACTAAATGCTTTGAGTATGTATGAATGAAAATAGGTGTTACTGTATGCATGTATGTACTCCCTCATTGTGTGTGCCTAGAGAGCTATGAGCGTCCAGGCATGTACATACGTATCCACAGACTATGTAAGTATATACACATTTAATTGTGTCATAACGATGTCAGCTCATGTTACATGACAATCCCCGCTGCCTGTTTCGTTCTCCTCGAAATCCTCTAAATTTTACTTTAAACTCGTACTTTTATTGTACAGAGACATCAACACTTAGTACTCCCAACTACATACATTGTAACACTCCTGAGTATAATATACATTAACTAGTACGTACATATGTACATACGTCTGGGGACTTGATTCAGTCTTCATTCACACTAGTAGCAGTCATTATAAAAATATTAACTCACATTCAGTCACACACAATAATACCGGCACTTAAACTTGGCTGCGCAATGCAGTGCAGGTAATATAACGGCGTTAGTCATAAACAGTGAAACATGATTATGAATCTTTAAGGTAACTCACGGTAGGGAAGAATCTCCGTAAGAACTGTGCAAGCTCTGTCACTTCTGCTGGGCTATAGTAGATATAGTACTGTAATTCTCTACTTTACTACTACTTTTTTTCCTCTCTTTCTCTCTCTCTCTTGAAAAAAATCAACAGAATTATGTGCTTGTATGTGACCATACACCTTATTACGCATGTTTCAGCACTATGTAATAGATACTCAGGCATAGTACACACAGACAGGGATACCTACTCCATCCTTATGACAGTCAACTTCGAATGAACAATAATATCAAACCTGTATACAAGCAAGATTAACTTGTCCTCAAGCATTAAGAGCTTGCAGATTTGAGCTGAAGATTATTAGCCGTTGGAGATGTAACAACGATAATTGTCAGGCTTTGACAAAGTAATAAACAGTATGGGATGGCTGACACTGAGACTAAGGGATGTAAATGAAAATGCAAATAATACTTACATTTAAGTAGACATAATAATACTACACTACACATTGCGGCATTAAATTTGACCCTGAAGGGGTTTTATTGTTTCTGACAATAAATTTACTTCTCTTCCCATTGATGTCATTATACTGAATAAGAATTAATTTCCTTTGGCGATAGGATTTACCTCAATGCATTTTTTTTTACTAGGACTTTCACCTGTTCAAATTCAATTTTTAATTTAAATTAATTTAATATTCTTCGCATGAATTGAGGTGAATGCTACAGAGAAGGGAAAAAATCTGACGGAAGTACATACATACAGTGTCATAATATGTATGTATGTATTTTTATGGAAAAATGTAAACTGGAAATTTGATGGATTACAGTCTCATGTGAGTGTATGGGTTTAAATGCAGGTCAAACTTTCCTCATGGACCGTTTCTTCGACGGTGAATTCCTCACATTCGGCATTGAAGTTCTGCGTCTTTCAGAAGAAGATGAAGACAAGCGAATCGATCCCATGGTTCGTATCTTCCCCCGTATGACCAAATGTATCTTCTACAAGGGTGGACCGTCGTTAAATATTGAGCATCATGATGCACT
This sequence comes from Allacma fusca, assembly GCA_947179485.1. Classification (NCBI taxonomy): domain Eukaryota; kingdom Metazoa; phylum Arthropoda; class Collembola; order Symphypleona; family Sminthuridae; genus Allacma; species Allacma fusca. The sequence continues at coordinate 31,404,774 of OX359248.1, forward strand.
CTGCATTCTTCCTTTAAATGCCGTCAACGAAAAAATCTACATTTTCCTATGGTTTTGGTTCCTTATCCTGACTTGTTTATCCTCCCTTACGTTACTGTATAGAGCCGCCGTGGTCATTTCACCCCGTATCCGGGGGTTCCTCCTCGGAACCCGCTTCCGTCTCATTAGTGCTGATGTGATTCAAACTCTTGTGAAAAAGTCCCGGCTAGGGGACTGGTTCCTCTTTTACATGCTTGGCCAAAATATAGATTCCATCGTTTTTAAGGTAAGAACATCCGAGTCATTCAAAACTATTATTTGATAACATTATTTACTGTAGTATTATATTCTATCTGTAGATATATCTAAGCCAGTCAGAGTTTACAATCTCCACTTGGGATTTATTTCCAATAGCTTCACATCCTGAAAGGACCTTCCCCATTAAAATTTGTAGCTCCATAAAATTGATTTCTGTCGTCCCCAGTAGGATTTAATGCTTTGGCTAACTCAAATTGAAATCCCGTAATAATTCTAGAAAGTCAGTAGGTGAGGCTATGGGTGTAAATGATCCGGGATGGAGTGGAATAAACTATAGGGGGGAAAAAAATGTTTTGCGTTACACTTGTCAATACAAAACTGACTGTTGCAGGAGGTGATGCACGATTTAGCAAGACGATTAGGCCATCCAAAGGATTTTGGAGAACCATAGCACACATAAAATTGTCGGATATTTTAGTATACATACGCATATGGGAGAGAGAAGGCGAGAAGGGTCGTTTTCTCGTCTTCTGTATATATATCTGAAAGTATTATACTCTCTATACTTATGTGACTACTCGCCAATTGAAACTTTGCACGAAAATAATATCAACAACCAACAATTTCACCGCAACGACGACGACTATGATGTTCACATTTCTCATTGAGACACACTGCCGTTTCAACAACAACAAGACAAGGTAAAGTCAAATTAACTGCTCTCCCTTTAATTCTCTAAATGTGTACGCAACGCATGTATCTCTGTGTACTTGTCTCCATCTCTATAGAATCTCTATATTTTAAACCAAGGGAGTTTTTCCCATACAAACTGGAACTAATTCATGGCTCAAGTCAATCTTGAACATGCTTCCATTCCTACCATACTTAAAGTCAGTCATTGTGTCTGAGTCAATTCTGAACACTTGTAGAATTTCTTGTCTAGAATAGAAGTCAGTTGAAATTAAGTCAACTAAATATACTTAGTACACACACACACACACACACACACACACACACACACACACTCACACTCACACTCACATTGTTATCTTCCTTTTACCTTGAGGACTTGCCATAATATAACCCATCAAAATTGTTTACTTGTACGCATATCACAGTACCACTTGTAGCTGTATGTTTCACCAGAATAAATGATTGTCTCACAGAGCCCTATACTCTAAATACAGGCTTCAGATCTGTACTAACATCCTATATGTAGGAATGAACAAGACATATGCAAAGCCCCAGTACTGAAACAAGAATAACTTGTGATGTCAAATAGTCAAATGGGGAATCCACCGTTTAATAAGTGTTTGAAATATTTTGTCAGGATTTGTCCCTCAGGATTAATACAACTGTCTATAGTGTATATAAGTAAAGGTTTAGCTAGAATACTGCTCCACACTCCCGCCTTGATTGTCAAGTATTTTTTATTTTCCATGGGATTTTTTCCCCTGACTCATGATGACGATGAAAGCCAGAGAAAATCCAAATAGCTCTGGTATTTACTATTATTAGCATCCCATTGCCATCTAAACCCTCAAGTATTGTTTGAAGTGTACAGTTGAAATAATTATTGCTGGATTAAGTCAGCAGCCCCAGTTAATTAATTATAATTGACCCCTCATAATTCACACTTACGAATTCTCAAAGTGAATTCATAGTTAGCGAGAAATCTCAAGAATTTTGACGTTAGAATTTATATGGGGTTTAAATTGTACAGGAATTTTGTTGGGAATGACACCTGAGACTGAGTACACTGAACAATTCAGAGGTAGTAAATTTACAATCAATGTGATAGCAAATAGTAAGACAAATTTGGAAGGTTGACAGTGCATTTGTAGCTAAATTTGTAACCTTTAAGCATGTGTGTTTGGGAGATTGAGGCACAAGTTTTAAAATATACATTCCCGAATGCAATTTCAGATACATAGTATGATATGAAAAAAATATTGTTTATTTCTCTTTCTGAATTTCACTTGAATTTTACACTCCGGTCCGTACTTTCCCTTTTCCATAAACGTTGGATACTGTTTCAAGTTTAAACCCAACAAAACATAACAAAATGGGAGCCTCCCGCCTGCACCAGTGAAATAAAGCCTGGCTTTATAAACTGGGACCATTTATGGTACATTTATAGCAATAATATTTGTTTTGATTTTAAGTACTTGAAAATATCACATGGAACAGGGAACAGACCTTGTTTCTATGTTTACCTTTTACTCCCGGACTGCAAAACTGCAATGTACACATGCATACATATGTACATACATACTGTATGTATTTCCACATACCCTCCTATGCCAATAAAAACGTTATCTTCACTAAAATGCCATGGATTTTTCTCTTTGAATTTCCACAGATCTCCTGGCCATCCAAAAAGACCTCTCAAGTTTGAAAATAAAATACAAAAAATTCATTATTCGAATATTACTACCTTAATAATAATTATTGTTATTATGATGTAACTATTAAACGATTGTCTTGTTACTTATTATTAATTAATTACTTATTACAACCTTGCACCTTTACTACACTAAAATTGTAAAATTGCTTATGTTTACATACTGTACATAGACAGCCATCGTCTTTTATGTCTTGTGAATACATACTGTAAGTTGGGACTTCATTTATTATATACAACATGAGAGTATACTCATTAAGTATTCATCTATCAAATATATAAAAACTGGATTGAAAAGGGAGCGTAAAAATTGGTAATTTTAAGGAATTCAAATTGTTTGGGTGTATGTGCATAGGTATCTACATATGTACGCCCATGGATGATGTAATTTTATTGATTAAGTAATTATTATAAGGCAGGTATTTATTCCTATATCTTTAAGAGGATTACCCTGTGTACCAGTTTTTTTTTCTGTATAGGATTCAAATATGTATTTGTAAATGTGACTTGTGTACATGAGGACAGTTAATGATACGAGGATAATATTATCTACTCTTGTGTATCCCGTGTAGATTCCCCTGTATGACAGATGATTTGACTCTAAGGCCATATATTTACTTAAATGTGCATGTTACACTTATATATGATTTTAAAAATGTGCTGTATTTACGTCTGTGCGTGTCTCACATGCATCTTATGTAATGTCTGTAATTATGTGCAGGGTCCTGCAAAAAATTCTGTATTATTATTATGATTCTACATAAACATTTACTTACAGAATGATAAAAAAAATTCATATGATATGCCTTACATGCAAAGCGTATGACTAAAGACATTATTATTAAAATAATTACTCCTTCATTTACAGTATCCTCGCTATACATTTCCACTACTTGCATATTAATGCGTACATCTGACGATCTGACTCACATTGTATCTCTACAGAACTGACTCAAGTGGCATCATCATCTTTCATTAACAAGTGTATAGGTTTGACAGGGAATCACAATCTATCATCCCAGTGTATTATTTAGAGATCTTATAGAAGAAGCTAATTTCCCATTTTTTCCCCCATACACATGGAGCAGACATATGTACGTATGTACATATGTACACAGATGCCTTCTGATGTCAATCTCTGTATTTGGTATTTAGTTGGACTAAATTTAGACATTCGTAAATCTGTTTCATCTCCCCGATTCCTCCATGTTTCCCTTTTATTTATCACTTGTTAGGATAAGATGAGTGAATTTAAAGCTCAAGTCTCCACTAATTTGATGATCCTCGGCACAAATCTAAACTCTGTACTCCCGTTGATACTTGTAAGTACCTTAAATCCAAATCGTTTTTTTTATCATCGAATTTCACCGGCAGTTCTGAATTTTTTTCCCTCAACTAGACAAGAATCCAAGTTTATGTAATCAAATCAGTCAAGAGGATCTCACGCACGTGTCTTCCCCTTCCCCATAGTCTTGAACATTTGTCTTTGCTATAGACAAGTGCATTGCAATGTGAATCAACATTCTAGTCCTTGTATTTAATGTCATAGCACACTACTCACTACACTTCCTCTCTCTCTCTCTCTCTCTCTCTCTCTCTCTCTCTCTCTCTCTCATACACAGGTTGGAGAGCCAGGAATTTGAAAGTAACAAACGCATGCATAAAGGACGTCATTAAATTCATACAAGGGATCACATATGTGCAATTGAGGCTGGTGTACAAAAAATTTCGGAGATTTTATGAGGAGAAATAAAGTGCGTATCTGTGTTGCAGGCTGTAATGTTAACTTGGTTCGTGTCCCTCTTATACATATCTACAGTACATGTCTTGAGTCATGTCGCTTGTTCCTCGAATAATAATTAGAGACCGCTTTAGACTCCAATCTGTTATGCCATTTTTGGCCAAATGTGCTCAACTCTAACGAAGACACGGGGCTCACTTGTACACTATTCTTTATGTTCCAGTCCTGTACATTTCACTCTACTATTTACATGCACTCACCATAAGAGAGGGAGAAAAAAATTCTGCACTCAGCAGACCCTATAGGAGGTTTCTGGAGTTGACTCCAACATTGACGAAGAATCCAATCCTATGCCTCGTGCAATAGAAGAGCCTTATATCTTCCCAAACGTTTTCCTAAATACGTCTCTCTCTTTTTGTACATACGTTATTATTATACATATGGGATCTACTTCAGATTGTACAAAGTCAAATAGGTCCCATAATAGTATATATGAACTACAGTATTCTAAAAGCCAAGTGAAGCACTTCCATTGCACTTTTTGTTTATACTCTAGATTTCTAAACAATGTACAGATACCATGTATGTAATTATGTATTGGGCGTATTAAAGGAATGTACTGGATCCCATGTAGGTTGTGTGGTTGTAGGTCGATCTTCTTCCCATTGCTATTAACGTGCGTTACAGTCTCTATGTATACTTGAGATGGGGCGGGTAAGAGCAAGTATACATGAGTGTACTGTTCCATAGGATTCCTCCAAACAAGAATGAATTTCGGAAAACAGGCCGATAAGACAGAGTTGAAGACGTAAAGCTCAAAAGACAGAGATAGACAAAATACCTTGGAAGGATATATGACAAGAGTAAGTGAAACATTCTTCTTGTTACTTTTTCTTCACACTCTCTTCTTCATCTATAAAAATAAGCTGTGACGGTGAACTTAAAATAGGCTACACATGCATATATTACCCTTTCCTATTTTTCCTAACTGTAATATATCTTCCCCATAGTCTCATAAGCTTTCCTTTAAAATCTCAGCCTTCAATCCCGTGCAAAACTACTGCTTATATGGTTGATTGCAAAGCCCCCAACAAAAAAAAGGAGTTTCTCCAAAAAATTAGTCAACTTGAAGGAAATTTGCCAAGACTTTGAAGGGACTCAATTGAGCAAAAAAATGCATTCCGGTGTTGAAGAATGTGAATCTTATTATACGATTCCTAATATAGGAATCTTTTTTTCCCTGAAAACACTCCAAAAATTTTACACTCTCTCCGTAATTTTTTTAAATTTTAAATTCTATATTACACACACGACTCTGATTCATAGTATTTTCTTTAGTCCGATTTTGCAGTGACTTCCGTTTTAGAACTGAGCTCTCGAATCCTGTCAGGTTGGGCACTTGTAAACAGACTTCCATGAATGAATCCCATATACACTTCTTTTCATTACCATTTACCTCCTAAAGCGAAAGTAACATGGTTGTAGATAATTACAAATAGCACTTCTGACACAGCATCCGCAGCATCCTCATCTCATCTCCTGCCATAGTAATTAAGTCTATGTAAATTTACTCAGGATCACATCTCTCAGCGCGGTAGTAAAAATCTATTATGCAAAAATCCTCTCCTTTTGGCATCCCCACCAGCATAGGTGTAAACATTACAGTTGCTCATCCAGCAGCATACAATTTTGTTGGATATATTATGTTCATTTATGACTATATGGCTACTGTAAATAGCCAGAGGAAAATAGGAACTTATCCTTGTATTAAAAATCAATGTGTCATCTTCCTTTGGAATTTTTTCATTCGTATTTAAAATACTTGTTCAGATAGGAAAAGTAAATAGGAATAAGGAGGGCTTCATTGCGTCATCATCCCCCTCAATGGATAACGTCTTTGTGAGCGTAATGCGTTAAGTCAATAAAAACTTGGAATTGTATGTGCTCAAATGTACTTCTCTCATGTTTGCACATTTGTTCGGCCCGCAGTAAATAAAATAAACTGGAAAGAGAACATTACCGTTTGCTAATGAAATGAATGTAGTGTACATTCGAGTGAAAAGATGACTAATCAATGGTTTTTCAGCGTAATTTCAGGCTATTTTTCAAACTCACAATATCACAAGCCTTACATAACTTAAACATCCAACGTGAGTACTACTATAGTTATGGAGTTGAGAGACCTTAGTGTACATACATATGCACATATGTATCTACAGATGTACACACATACACAATTCGGTCCTTCGTAACAAGAGCCAGAAGGTACATCCGTTCGAGAATAAACTAAGATTCTTTATCATTTTGTTTTGTGAAAGAGTGTGAGGAGAGCGGATGAGCGGAGCTGATTGAATGGAAAAGTCAATATACGAAAGGAACAGCTGATTTGTACAACCGTCATAGTAACGTGTGAATGATTTAAAAGGTGCGTTCGCGTAAATGAACAGTTAACGATAGATCCGTCCACAATCAATGGGGGAAAGAGGAAGTTGGTAAATTTAAATTTAGGTAACTCATTATCAGCTGATTGTGCTCCGTTTTGTTGTCTCTTCCCACAAAAATGTCTGTGGAGGAGATTTCCATATGTAACTTTTGAGCATGACAAAAGGCTCCGTTCCGAGTGCTATTTTATATATTTTTGAACTTACAATTATAAAGGGGAAATTACAAGAGACACAAATACATTTACAAAAAACTTTCATTAACAAAAACATATCTGACAATATGAGTGGTAAATTTTTCTTTGGGCGAGGAACAGGAACTATACTCATACTGTAGCTCCTTGAATTATTTGAGTTATGTACGTCAAAACAGAGACAAACATATTGGCTGAGGTGCATGGTGGAAGAGCCGGAGACAAAATGTCAAAACATGTATGTAACCTTTGGGAAATTAAGTGACGTGACAATAAGAAGCCCACGTAACGTTGCTCCCCATGCCTAGGCCAAGATACAAAAGTAACTTTGAGAAACTAAAAGGTATCAACAAGGAGTCAAAGAGGATTTACATTCCTCCCGTCCGCTAGTATAGTAATATCAATTAGGAGGTTTGTCAGACATCCATCACTTAGCACCATGTTAACTAGCTACCTTGACATGACTTTTAATTAACTTGTAACTTCGGAGAGAGATAAAAGTGAGCATAAATACGAAACTCTCATGTTATTACAAGCTCTTCGAACTATTTCAAATTCTTTTTGCGCAAAGGAGATTTTGAGAGTCGGAGTTAAAGTCATATAGTTTTGAGAAGTCCCTGTGAGTAATGTCCCCAGCTCTCAACATATGCTCTATTTTATCGCATCGATAATCCTTCTGACGGTCGTCCAAAAGTAGCTAAAGATGTCTCCGCTCTTTATATCGCGTAACCGCAGTAGTTATCTCCTTGCTCACAAATTTACAGCTCGCTCACTCCCATAAGTCTAGGATTACTTGGGTCTTCTAATCCTTCAGGGGAATCGGGTTTGAGACCCGAAATTTAAAGAGATTTACGATATTTCCCTGAGAATCAAGTGAAATAAAAACAGGAAGTAAAAAGTTGGGTCGGAACTCCGCTTTTAAGAGTTGTTGTATTTTGTTTGGAGAAAAACGAGAGATCTTTTCGAGGATCATCCTCATTCCAGAATCATTTCTATTTCCTTAAAATATATAAGCAAAGAATTTGACTCTCTGGTAGTTATAGCTATTTCTCAAAAAGTACGGAGTAAATAAAGGAAAACACAGGAGTTTTTTAATGGGGTGTTTTATTTCTTGGGATTTTTTGAGGAAAGTCTTATATCTTGCGGGGATCGCGCTAATCCTCAGGATTCTCACAAGTTACTGGATTTCAGGAGGAGCTCTCATTGTCAGTCGTGAAAATAAACTGGAGTTACGAGGTTTGATTGTAAGATACTATATACATTAGAGCCTCGAGCCTCGTCGATCCCTCATGCCGCATGTGCTGGTGATGCTATTCCTACCTTCAGCTTTCCATAACAAAACATCCTACAAGGATTTCGGGTAAAAAGTAATGACATATGACTGATTCGCTATTTATTATTTCTTTTAGTGGAAGGGCTATGTACTACTACTGTAACTAAGAAAACAAGTAGTAGATATGTGATTGCAGGTTGTTGGGGGAAATTCTGAGACTCACAAATTTCCTCATTCCAGTGTGTTAACGTATGTATGTACATGCACACTCACATATGTAGATAAGTATACGTGAATACTAGGTATTAGAGTTTTGAAAAATTATGAGAAAGATTCACAGGACTGTCCCTGCCAGCAACTATAACTTCCCTTGCATAAGGACAATCAAATAAAATTCAGTGCCTTACGATTTCATCTCTCTCAGCATGTGAGAGACAAGTGACTCCTTAAAACAGTTTGTTTTCTTTGCAGAAAAGAGCGAGAGATAGAGAGAGAGAGAGAGAGAGAGAGAGAGAGAGGAAAAAAACGTGATTTGTCTTGTTTCTTTGTTCATGTATTTTTCTGCCTATAGTTTCCCTTAGATGCTGAGGAACTTTGGGAAAAAGGTTTGCGTAAACCAATTCAATCTACTTTGACTTTTATGCTTACTTCTGTATAATTACGTATGTACACCCCAAAGGTAAACATTTGTTTGGCTTTTGGATTTTCTTTTAAACGTTTCCGTGGTTTTAATACTAGAATAAAATCCTTGGTAAATTGTCTCTGTCGTCGATCATGTCATGGCATGGTGTGCATCTCCAGCTCGCATGTACATACATACGTATCTACAGCATTTACACTTTGATAATTCTTGTCTCATCCTCTTCCCATCTTTTATTCCCTTGATATATCTATCTATAATTATGTATATCTATATGTACATAGAAACGTGTGATCAACAAATGTAAAGGTTGAACTTGGTTTTCAGTAGTTGCACCATATGAGTGCTTGTAACAACACGTGAGAGCCGTATCAATGTACAAGGGAACAAGTCACAGAATTTTGCTACTCTGGTTGTGAGTTTCGTCGTATGATATATGTAATTATGTATGTACGTAAAAGAGGAAAATTCAATGTTAGATATGTGTGAGGATACTGATGGGTTAGCTCCTTGACCGTCGGTAGTAGCTTGTAGTAGCTCGCACGTAAAAGCATGGTTTCTCAAGTCCTTCTTGCACATTTCCTGCCACGCTCGTCCGCGAATAATTCTTTGGAAGGTGCCTGACGGTGCCGATCGGAGAGATTTAATTTGATTAATAATCACGTTGTAGGGGTAGGGAGTCGTTTAAGCTATGTCTTCCCAGATGCACCAGGACAGGAATAATAAATACTAACGGGAGCCCGTCGTCCTCCTGCATGTTAACCAACCCTCAGGATCGTGGAAATGTCTGGAGATTTCAACCAAACTATCATTCCCCTTTATGAAGAAATCACGCTAAACTATGGCCCAAACTGGGATCAAGTCAATAAACCAACTTTCCTTGAACTTGCTCAAAAATCCTCTTCTATAAAAATTGACACTCGAAGGCCAAAATCCCCATAAGAATGATACCTATAGTACTAGTCCAGTCATAAGAGATGTAACAGGTGGCCCCTAGTACAGTACAAACTGACACTGGGAAATAGCTTCCGGCGTCCAAGTCATTAGGTCTTAGTTACAAAAGATAGTTTTTTAAAGGAAGGAGATTACCAATGCACATTCCGCAAATCGCTCTAGCAAGGTAAGTTTCATAGCTGAGCATTGTAAATGTTTATTTTGCAGGTTTGCAGAATACATTTAATTATGTATGCTACAGAGCTTGCAAAACAAACAGGAATGACAGGAGTCATTGTCATTAAGACATTTTAGATTTTTATCAAACTTAACTCCAGTTTTGTCACTCCATTCATCTCAAGTCTTTGACACTTTACAGAAAATGACTGACTGGCTGTCGCAACTCATCTTTCATTATTTCCATTGGAGAGATTTCTCATTATTTATTTTTATATGTAAATCCCCTACCTCTAGCTGGAGACAATGGTTGGGGAGAGATGAAAGCCAGTTTTTAATGTGTAGATAGTATTGTCAGTGACGGAGAGAATACAGAATGAAAACAGCTCCGTGTACATAGAACTCTCTGCTCTTCAAGCTGTAGTTTTAACTAGAGAGCCTGGGAAACTAGGAATCATGGAAGTCACTTCCACTACTAATAAAAATGACATGGGAGCACATACACTAAAGTAAACACTTGGATGAAATATTCTTCAGAAACGCACATATTTCACGTACGTGTGCTTCAGACTTTAAAAATGGTTAGTTTTATTATCACTTTCCACTGATTCTTTTGCCTGTCTGAAAACATACACACACACACACACACACACAATATGAAAGTTAATTTCCTTCCGTCGTGTTCTTAAAAAAAACTTGTCATTATCATTACGTGTTTATATTGCAAGGCTTAACTGTTATCTAACAGGGGATTCTGTATATAGTAACTATCTTCCAGCCAGGCTATGTCCTTTCAATTGTAGTTTCAAAGCCTGTAGCGTTGGAGCATTTTTATAAAAACGGCATTAAAGTACTACTTCAGTCCCATGTCACTATTTGGCGGAGGAGAAAAAAAATGACAATTCCACCCATTCCCTGTACACAAAACTCATAATCATTGTGATAATGGTTGTAAATTGCACCGAAACGTGAGATTTGCTTGAAATAAACCATTTGAAGACACACAACCCAAAGGAGAGAGCCTCAGCACTTATTTCCCCTACTATTTCACTACACGTACATATGTACATCTTCCTCCAGTAAATCATTCATCACAGTTAATAACTCCAAATTGTTATTTATTCAATTTCCTTTGTCTCTATGGTCTACGTCGGACAGAGTGAGTGAGGCAGGCTTTGGATCCTGAGTCAAGGGATAATCAGCTAGGTACCTCCTTTTAAGAATTTTGAACAATAAAACCTTTTTTTTTCAGGACATATGATACAGATTCATCTGTACAGTTTTAAACGTTGGGGCTATAATAGAAATATGGCTCCCAGTGAGAGCGTCATAGTTACATGAGGGCTCCAGCTCCTGTCATTGCAGGTGTACTGAAGGTAATTATTCTGCAAATGAAATGATATGAGTTATAATTAGCCTGTCCATCCGTCATGACAGTGTTTGTCTCCATATACATTGTTGGGCTTGTGTGTCGAGGGAATTTTCTCGCTTTTCACTTGTGAAGCATTTATTAGACCCATGAGAGGTGTTTTTATAGGCTCACGTCGGACCAAAATCTTATATTCAAGGTAACGAAAGCCTAGGAGCTAACTTCTACTCTGAGTTAAACTACCAAAAAAATATCATGTGGTAAGAATCCGCGGAGTATGATAATTATCACATTGGTCTGTTATTAAGGATGGGGGAGTCAGAAACGTCTCCCGCAATCACTGCTCTTACATCAGTCTCATGAGCCTCATCTCGGCCGCAATATAGCTGGGACTTGTTACCTTAAAATCAATACTTAATCAATTTTTGGCTTTCGTGGTGGCAACAAACTGTCAATAGTATAAAAACTGGCAGGAGCGTTCCTGAGCAAAGGGATTGTTTAAAAAATGTTTTATTATACTTGCTATGTACATTTCAGTGAGGGAGCTTCACCCTCATATGTTCTTTTTAGGATTGCCAAATTTGCAGTGTGCAGTGCAGGCTGTCTCTCTCCTACTCATGATCCCACAGTTCTCAAACCGATAATTTCAAGGAGTTTTTTTTTGCGAAGGGGCATAATTTTGTTTTGTTTCACTTCATTATTACTTACCATGCAGTAATTCCTATAATATATCTATTGAGCAGGGGCTATGGTGGTGGATTGATGAAGAGGAAGAAGACCGGTGGAAAACAAGAAGGAACGGTTTGCTGGCTTGAAATTCTTTATCTTTTTATTATATGGTAGTGTGTTGGTCCAGTGTAAATTATTATGTCGAGTGTAGTAATGAAAAGGCCACTCCTCTCATCCCTTCCAATGTCCCGTGTCTCCCTCGAATCCTATTGGAATTCATTGGGGGAGAAACCGAATTGTCATGATCAGTCTATGGACTACCGCTACAACAAACTTCAAACTTCAAGGATCATCGGGATTCAGAATGTTGTCGTATTTAATGATCCGATGAGTAACAGATAAAATAAAATAAAAACCCTCTGCATTCGCTAATCACTTATAGTAGATATACTCACCAATAATAGTTTCCCAATGATTTTCATGATCCTGCTCAGAAATTCCGTAGATTACCATCTAACAGTACATACTGTATAGATACTTCAAGCTTGAGCAAAATTCAGTGATACAGGTTCAATTGGAATTGTTCAGAGTCTCCTTTTCCCCTACATTTGGATGAAGTGTCGAGTGGGACGAGCCCCTCAAAAAAAGTAACATATAGATAATTTTTTTTAAACAATTTGGAATTTTCTGCAAACTAAAATTGAAATGGGGTTTGAACATTTCTACCTATTTTTCCACCTCGATGAGTAATGAGCTGTGCCTTTGCAACATGGTACATGATAGGATCTGACTTTATAGATAGGTTCTATTAAACTGTAAGTATAAGTATATATAGGGTAATACACGGAGTGAGGCAAGGCGTGAAACAATGTCAATGAAGCAAAGAGAACGTTCAGAGTCAGAGTTCAGGCAAGGGAATTTATTGCTGCAGTATAAAAGGAAGGTAATAAAATTATTATGGTAACACTGCATCAGAACGTCACATACATAGGAGAGGGATTGACAAGTGCAAAGTAAACTTATGTAGGTGTGCTTTATTGCATGAATCAACCTGCTTCAGTCCATGGTGTACTCTTATTTTGAAAGGATCTGGGAAAGACTGTTATTGTTGAAACATATCAGCTTTGTATAAATATCCCACTGAAATACACACATGTACATACATGTATACAAACATACATGCTGGAATTAATTCTAACATCTACTGTACATACGAACACGATTGTGAGCCAATCTCAGGAATATTTACAATATATAGCTCCATACACTAAATAAATTACGGATGTGTATGTACATATACATATGTAATGGCTATTTGTCTGTATGGCAATAACTATGTGCCTTAAGTGTATGAAAAATAAAAGGAAAATAATTGCCTTTTCAGTGTACACCTAGTATATGATGCGACTTGAAAGGCAAATAGCCACCCACACACTACACCTTAAGAAATTTTCTCATCTCCTCTCTTTCAGAACCAACTCCTGTCTGGGCATTAGCCAGGACCATGGGTCAGATTTTGTATCCGTAGTTTTTTTTTAATTAGAACTTGCAAAGTATTTACCTCCGTGGACTGATTCCAAAGGTCCAGTCAGTGTATTTGGATATGACTGTTGGTTTGTTGTAAATTGTCTGTAATAAAAGTATTTTTTTTTTTGCAATTCCATAAAAACTTTAAAATCCGATTGGGAACAATAAACGTATTTCCCTTAAAAAGCTCGCTATCATATTAGCATTATTTTACAGCATGTCAATAAGCGTCCCTCGTCCATGGTAAACATCCACAGACTGCAGAACTTGAAGACTCTGTTGCAAGAAGTGGAATCAAGGTAAAACATGTACAATGCCTCTCTCTCTCTCTCTCTCCCTCTCTCTCTCCCTTGATTATGATTACAGTAGTGCTTCTCGTACAACTCTAGCACAAGCTTAAGAGAATAGGTGAACAGCAGCAAGTGAGCAAGATTCCTCCCAATGCTATAACCCTACAGTAGAAGGTACAGAGTCATACTTTACAGGTAGATGTTGATGATGCTGCTTCAGCCCACACTCTCCACACAGCCAGCGTCTAAATGCATCTCGTACCTGCTGGTTGGGATCTCAGGTGAGTATAACAATCCACATGCCTTATATAGCAGCTATGAAAATATATACGCAAGTTACAGTACTCTTACTTGTTGTTGCATGGATTGTTCAGTGTTTGTTGCACGTTCTGTTGTCAGTGCACGAGGAGCCGTACGTGCAAACAGAGCTCAGAGAGTGACGAGTGTCTCAAGCCCTTTTCTTAGAGGGTACCTTTCCCTCCTACTATCTTCAGGGTACCCAAGTATCTGGACGGAATCTCTTGACAATTATTAATAAAAAAAATTTTGTTCCTCATCCAATCCGACGATCTCCAGCGAAATTCGAATCCTCCCTGTAAATTTCCCACCCCAACAATTATTACAATCAACAATTTTTGTGAATTTTATTGGAAAATATTTTGAATCCTCTTCAGTGACGTTGGAATTATTACGTAAAAAAAATATAATTGAAAGTGAAACTTATTATCGTCAATTAGGATTCATTACTGGGATCTCTCAATCCTTGCTCCCAGCAATCAGTGTATGTGTGTCAATCGAAATTGCCATATTTGGCTCGGATGGATACATTCTGTGATTTGTGAAAGGAAAGGGCTTTCCGTACGTTGCTTCATAACGCAGCATTCCATTCCATCATGGCAAGGTATTCCAACTTTTCTTCTTTATTGTCTACAAATAAGTCCCTCAAGGTATATGTTTTCTCTCTCTCTCTCAGACAGAAAATAAAGTCTCAATCAAAAATTATAATTAGCATTGACAAAAAAAACAGCTCATAATTTTTAATGTAATCACATACCAAATTTCATATAGTAACGTTGTTTATATATATTTTTTTTAATTAAATTTCCTTCGAATGGATATAAACACAATGGGTGAATTATCCAAAAGGAATGTTTACGTACGTCATGGAACAATCAGCTCACTCATGACATTCTTTTAGTCAGATTCTGTTAAGGCGGGGGCAGAATTCTCCAAAAGAGGGAAGGTAAAAAAAAGTAGGAACCTTGCATAGGAAAACAAGTGCGGAATCCAGTTGCACGCCCAGTTTCTCTTTCCAGTTGGCGTTTTCATATTCATCAGCTAATTCACAAGTAATTAACTCTTTGCTCAGGCTCTTTTGAAATCCCACTTATTCAGAAGTACACCTGATGTCTTTTAAAGCTCCATGGAAAATGCATAATTCCCATTGAAAAAATCCCTTGTTTAGAGTCCCAGAGAGTGAAAACATGTGTAATCTTTAGTCAAGTTTGCGGGCCAGTGGTGCTCATTGCAGTCATGCATTTATTCAGAGTCAGTGCAGGACCATACGAATAGGAGGTTTGTTTGGGTGTGGGTCTTATAATCCTGCACTCACGTTCCAATGTTCTGTTATTGGGAATGTGATTACGGATTTTACATTATGACAATACATACAAAAATTGAGTTAGGAAAACAGGGGGGAAACTCATGTTGGAGCACGCTAAAAGGTTGATATCAGTATTGTGTAGATACTTCTGTACATACATATACATACATATGTTCACCACCTGGAAAAATGATATTGTAAAAGTAACACTTCATCCGTGGTAATTGTAAATATTCCTTGAGACTTCCCAGTGGAACAAAATGTTTACAATGGAAGGATACAGGAATTGCATTACGTTATCTTCTCTATTTATCTCTTTCGTCATTATAATTACAATTCGAAGACAGTCAGACGGTCAACTGTACATAAAATTAAGGCTGTAGTAAGTGAGTAGTTTCTGTTGTACTGTAAGTAATAACATTTCCCTGGCTATGGCTATATAGACTGGCAGGCTGGCAGGCAAGCAGGGAAATAGGGCTGGGTTCCTTATGTTCAGCTCATGTACTAGTGTCGATACATATAAAAAAATTGCGTAAATGACGAGTAGTAACTTATATAAGTCTCATTTAGCCAAATTGACTTACAGAGTGTAATATACCAAATTTATACCTACCATTTGGAGTATATAAGGAAGGATAGGAGCAAGGCCTTGAATATTTACAACCTGATTAGAATTTTCTCATTTTCGTTTCGCGTCCATGTGGATATAAAAAAAAGCTGCGGTCAATAATCAAACGCTTTAGGATACGTTGTTAGCATTATGAAGAACCAGAGATTAATACATTTAACTGCACTTGAGCGCTGAGACGTTCACACATGTCAGGTTGTAATGACTCCAACCGTATTATTATTGTTTTGCTCATCCTCATTACGTCCCCATCATCCCAGTGAGGATGGGATGAGTGACAAGTGGAATCAAAATAGTTTTTAAATCCCTTGTGTCAACCGACCAGAACCGTTCACAGCAGGGAAGAAATTATTTGCAAACAGGAATCCTTTGAATCCTTTAAGAGTAATAAGTGTATGCAATAACCAAGAGAAAAGGAGCAAAAGGAAAAGATACAGTTAGAATATTTCATATACCGAGACATAATACATTTAAATACAAGGATCTACATGTACAAATTACGGAGAAACAATCCCTCACTTACATTATTACATGTGTATTATTATGTGGCTCCTGAAATTACATACATACACATATCTTAAGGTATCTTAAGGGAGAGCTATAAGCTACATATTTGTAATCTACTGTTAAACTAGCTCTAACTGATTATTACTCCTAGGTGTATGTAATGAATGCAATTTTCCTCAGAACCACAATGACAATGAGATACTGCCGAGGATTTTTTTTATCCCCCAAAAATCATTGCATAATTATCACCCCAAGAATGGAGACGGCTTGTAAGAGACTGGATGTAAATAAGGCTTAATGACACCACATGCCAGGATTTAAAAACCTCCACTGTTAATTCACTGTGAGGGTGACTGAGTTTTCCGTACGGGTATAATAAGTACAGAGATGCATCTGTCGGGATACTTTTTACTACTATTTTAATGTCAGGTGGAGTGGAGACAGTGACAGAAATTGCTCTGTACATACCGATCCTATGACAATGGAATAAACCAGACTGGTTTAAAAAAGTTCTCTCTCTCTCTCTCTCTCCCTCTATTTGAGTGTAGGTTATACATTTCATGAGACGCTCACAACCTCACAGTATAAGTGGCTTATATAACCGTTCATATGTATGCGTCCTGACATGAGCCACAGATGAACGGTCCTGTTACTTAAGTCATTCATTTCAATAAAAGACATTGCTCGCTCGCTTTGTGATTAATTCCCCGTGTGAATTTCCTAATGAATGTTCCTCATTTCTTCCTCTCGTTTAGCTTAACCATACATATCCTCTTGTTGTTGTTGTGGGTAGGCCGAGAGCAGGTAGGAGCTTGCGACCTTATTCCTTGGAACTGACTAGTAGCCAGTATTGTAATTCCATCATATTGTCTTATTACACTTGAGGAATTTCCCGAGAGCTCATCAAAAATTGCGAGGGCAGTATTGTTCCTATGTGATGAGTATTGTTGATGGGAGAGGAAGCTTATTGCTAAAAAAGCCATGACTTGATTCTCCATCCCCTCGACTCCCATAACAATTCTCAGGTTCATTCCTTGTTAAGTAGTGAAGACTAGTAGTAGTGAAAAGGAGGAATTATTGGAATATGTACTTGCTGGGCTTCCCATTGACTAAATCTGGTTTCACTTTCTCAAGGGATCTTTCCTGTAGGGTCAGAAGGCAGACGACAGGATTCCAAAGAGGCTTTTCTTCATTTTAATCCTCAATATTGCATATTATATTCCTGTAATTATACTGTAATAATTCTATTAAAAACTGTAAACTGTAGGAATTGGATTGGGCCGTACTTTCAAATCTCCATGCTTTTGAGGTGGTAATAATGCTTTGGCTCAACTTGGTGACTCCATTATGGACTGGCAAGGCTAATGACTAATGAGAATAGAATGATATATGAAGTTGCCTATGTGTAATCATATGTGTTTCGTAATTTTCAGTATGCAGTTAGTCAGTTCATATACATACTTGGAGTTGTTGAATAAAGAGAACTGTCTTGATTTTTAAAGGGATGGGTGCAAAGGAAAGATTAGTGTGTATGTATGCATGCATATACTAAAAAAAGAGGTCTCGAGAAGTGAACTGCGTTTGTCATCAGGGAAGGATTGCTTGCATACTAAACGAATCCTGTGAGGTAAGGATAAGGCTAGGAGATCCCACCTTCCTACGTTGGAAAAATTATGTGCATATTTATTTGAAAGTGGGCTAAAAGCGCGTGGGCTTAACGTCTATGCAGTTCGGGCTATGAAGTAAAGGCAATGTGTAGATCATTATGAGTTTCTATAAGCAAGTCCTTATGAGCTACATCTATAGAAAGATGGGACGGATGTTATGAGATGGATTCATGTATAGATAGATACTTGCAGTGGATATGCGTGTGTATCAACAGAGCTTGTATGCATTTGTGCCACTATAGTTATATTCCTCTCCCCCCCCTCTCTTGTATTATACTATCTCTTATTATGCTTTTGATTTGAAAACTTTCACTTTTTCCTTTGAAGTTTCTAGGCAGGTGGATTATGTGGCAGTCAGATGTATTACCTCAACGATAAGTACACTAAATATGTTAATGCAGCATATCATGGCGTTTTTAGTGAGCACCACTCCACACATGTGCTGGTGGAATGTACACTTATTTGCTCTTTTACACTCAAGTCTCTTACCATTTCTGTGCGGATGACTCGTTCTTACATTCGTGCTGAAGTCACAAACTGATAGCCAAAGCACAGCCTTGCACGGAACTCCCCATGAGCGTACATACGAATGGGCAGACAGAGTTACGCAACTTTATAGTCTAATTTGTTACCTACTTGATCCAAAGCCATAGAAGTATAAATGATACAAGGATAGAGTTATCTATATATATTTTTTTTTTTAAAAAGGCCTGCAATTCATTTGCAACCTAAAAACTTGTATGCAGAGGATGTGGTTTACTTGTACAGAGGACTAGTATTTTAAAAGGCTCCAACATTACCATGCACCAGGACAAGCCTTCCTTCCATATGGGTGCAGAACATTTCACCAGAGAACTAATTTCCAATGAATCTCATTGAATTGGTTGTTGGAGAGATAAAGATTGAGCACGGAATAGATACTCTCCTCCAAAGTCAGATTAGGCATTGCCAGATGCATTTATTCCCTTTCTAATACTGATAATTGTAACGTGCACAGATTTCACAGACAGATGTGGTTCTCGGAGAGAGAGAGAGAGAGAGAGAGAGAGAGAGAGACTCTCTTCCAACAACGTTAACTCTCTGCACCATGTTTGTAAACTTCAAACTCGAACGAGACTGTCATGACAAGGGAGGGAGTCTCACGATGAATCTGTTCACTTCTGACTACACAGACTCTTATTCTCCATACCATGTTTATCCTCATCACATCAATTGCAAACTTAAAAATGCAAATTTTACTCTGTCGCTCCAAGATGCATCTTTTCTTTGGTATTTACCAAGACCATTAGTTATGCTTCCCATACCAAAACTCTCTTCTCATCAACCTGTACTTACACATCTGCATTGGAGATTTATATGCTAGTCATCTACTCGTCTCTAGCTGTTGTGTTGATGCTGTTGTGCCGCAACCAAATTTCTACAAACTGATATATAGTCTAAGTCTATTACTGTACTACTCACGTTGGGATATTATGCACCTTTCACGTTACATAAAACTCGTTCCTAAAAATCCTCAGCGTACTTATCCCAGCATCCCAGGCTGATCCTACGCATATCCAGTGATAGTCATGTAAACATATAGTAGTGAGTATCCATTGGAAGTAACGTCCGGACTATTCGTATGTACAGATATATCTGCATACTGTAAAGTGAAGCATCCTCCATAATCCATTGCATAGGGAACATAATATAGTGCAAGAGCCACGCACGCACTGTCGGAAATTGTACATACAAATCAAAAATGTAAGGTAACGACGACACAAAAGTAATTGCTCTCAATCTTCAAATGCAGAGATGATGTTGGAGGGATTAACTAGATGTATAAAAACTTGGGCTCTTCTACAGTATACAGTGTAGAACTTCCCTGGAAACAATGCTCACGCATATTAGACGCGCTTTCAGTTTACGCACAGGTAAATCCTCCCCACGATCTCATCCCTGCATTACATAAGTATACGCACTTGGTTGAAGCCAGTTTTTTTATATATTTTTCGTGAGTCAACTTTTATGCTAATGCTAAAAAATTTAACGCTTTTGCACTTGGAGCAATGTTCTTTGAACTTCTTCACTCAACCAATATCATCCATTATCTCAATCCCTATCATACACTCTGATGCAATCAGTCTTGCATTTAATGATCCAGCATTGACTCTTCCGTCTCAATAGGAATAATCAGTGCAACTCCCAATTGCATTGTTCTTGAAAGAATTCAGACCCTGAGACTGTCCGGAATTTTTTCCCATCTTCAACTTGTTCCCCCATTGAATTATTCTATAGCAGGGTCCATTGTTATTACAAAGAAATAGAAATTGAGTGAATTAATGCAAATTTAATAGGATTAATAGGTCCGGACGAGCGTCGGACCTGACATATGTATAGTTTGAAAAATTACATTACTGGGATCCTGAGCTGCGTGAAGTATTTAAATAATATTGAGATTCAGTCTGTGTAACGACAAAAGTAAGCATGTATAATCAATAGTTTAGGTTAAAGCCCTCCTGGGTTTTCTCTTCAATAATATGCGATCCATTGGATGTCATATTTCATCTCCCGAGCTTGTTTATAGTAGTTTGGTGGGTTTCTCCATGAAGAATTTTTAAATTGGTGCTATATAGTTATAAGCCGGTTGCACTTGTAGGTTGGTGCTTGAACTTGCGTAACTACTTGGGAATTTGCATCGTATTATCATCCTGTAGTATTTCTATCTATGTACCTTCACATTTATAGATATAGGAGCCCCAAACCATGATAATTGCGGACTTGCATAGAATAGTAAAATCGTACTAGTCAAAACAGAATTATGAGTAAATGGAGTAGTCAACCAGTCGACTAGGAGTATCAAGTGTTTATATTATTGTTATGGTCCTTTTCAAATGGTTAGATTTTGTAGTGTATCACTCACATTTCGTAATACAGCCTGGCTCCTCAACACACACTGTCCCAGTGTGATAAAGCGTTCCGTTGAGTTACCTCGGGGTTGTATCCAAGGATGGAATTCTACTTTACAAGCTCCTACAAAAAAAAATAGGCGAGAAAAAACGTCTACAAAACTTTGTAAACTTTGTAGATTTTTTCCTTAAAAGCCTGTCCTCTTCTGTGTTCCTACAGAAATTTCCTCGATTTTTTTCTCGTGCGTTGTAGAAAGTTTGTAGATCGTTGGGGATTCTCATCCTGGGCTATATCTTTATCGGTCCTTAGTGAAGCACCTACATACAAAGAACGCATAAATAACGTCCAAGTTTGAATCCTCAGTCCATTGTGAAAGCTGCGGAGGTACATATAATGCGTGAGATGGAATATGTAGACATGTTTTTTTTTGGGGGTCTTGTTAAAAAAAATACGGTCATGGCAAATAACGCCGAAAAGTAACGCTTCCGAGAGGGTGCAAGGATACCGACGTAATACATACAGTAGGCTGAGGAGCACGAATTATCACAAAGATGCGACTGCAACTCACAGGGACTTACTACACAGG
This sequence comes from Allacma fusca, assembly GCA_947179485.1. Classification (NCBI taxonomy): domain Eukaryota; kingdom Metazoa; phylum Arthropoda; class Collembola; order Symphypleona; family Sminthuridae; genus Allacma; species Allacma fusca. The sequence continues at coordinate 31,426,549 of OX359248.1, forward strand.
AGAAAAGAATTCCCAAAAGAATGTGAATCATCTGGATGATTTTGGGTTCTTAGTCGATTACTGTATATTTCTTCACAGATAGCTCCGTATCGTTGCTCTTCCTATACGATCATCCTTCCCCTGATACATATCCACGGATGTATGTATGTTTGTGCTCTTTGGGTGTATAAATAATGATACAGTATATTTTCGCCTGTACAGTTAGTTTCTATAGTTAGGATGACTAGTGACAAAAAAAAAGTATTCTCTTAGGTTGGTGGTGTGTGCCGAAATCCATAGTGGTACAGTACTGTAGAGTTGTGTGGTGGTGTCAGGTGCGTGCATAACTTTTCAGTATTTAATACATTCGAGTGTAATTATAAACGTCTATTTCATGTATGAGTTTAGGCGGATAATGGTAGTATATGTCTAAAATAATCACGGGTGCGAGCATCAGCGACAGAATGAACATTGTACAGACAGGTTGATGAGACACCTACTAAATAATTGAGGTTTATCCCCTTTATTTTCTCTTACTCAGAAATTTTCATCGTGGTTCATTTGAAATTCCCCTAAACTCTAAATCCTGTCAACCATAAATTGTTTTCGTGATTTCATTACTATTTTTTCACCCACCGAGACCCAGCGTACGGATGTACTGTATAATTACATGTTGTGCAGGGCTCTCTCTCCCGACACTACTGTAAGGATCCAGGAAGTGAACTCAACTTTACTTAACTTGTCCCAAGCAAAAATACGTATAGTTAGATACACATACATACATAATTACATCTATGACAGTGTACGTAAAAAGAGTCTAAATGCAGATGGCAAGGAAGAGAATGTCGTTGTGGAGGTAAATGCGGTATAAGATCAGATTAAATTAGCAGAGGAGTCATTACAGCTCCTGGAGGGAACCCAGTGGTGCATACTTCGAGTGTTGCATTTAACCACACATGGCAGCCGACATCAATTACTTTATTACTTAACTATCATATCATTAGCGGTCGTTATTATTCCGCAGGATATAACGTATCAGACGCTTGGATTTATGTTTAAAGCCTCTCAATGCAAAATGTCATCTCCCCTCCGAAATTATCTCCTATACTTAATCTGTTCAGGACGACCCGAAAGGGTAACCTTCCTTCTGAAAAGTTACTCCCCCGTGGAATACTGGCACTATGTATCTATTTCTATATATATACATATATAGCCACATGACAAAAATTATTGTTGTGATTTTCATTCCCGAGTGAAGATGATCTGACAGATTATTTTTATTTTGTGTAACAAAACGTTAGAGTTAAAAGGGCTTTTAAACTAGACATTTATGAAGGAACTCATCCTCGTGTCCTGCACACACAGATGTGACAATGCTAAATTTAAATTGGGAAACAAAATATTGGCAGAAACTATATCCTATCCTCATGCACGGATCCTCTTCTTGTAGATAACTTATGCCAGGAGCAACTACAGATAGAGGGTTATTCTATATACAAATACATGTATCTACATAGGGGTATATATGTATGTAAGATCAACGAGGGAGTTTTTCCTTCAGCCGTAAAATGACTACAAATACAATCTCTCTGAGAAATCTTTACCTCTGACGTAAACATACCACGCATTGGAATTAAATAAGTATTGAAGTGAGTGTGGGGTGAAGGGAGTTAGAAGGAATGGAGACTCAAAAACCATGAGATTTGTAGCTTTTCAAGTGTTTGATTTTGAATTATCCATCCGTCGGATATACTTCTTGTGATTTTGATTAGGATTTCCTTGATACAAGGCTTGTTTATGGCAGTGGTGGTAACTGCCGAAGGATAAACATGAGGCTTCTACTTACAACTCGGGTTGATGATACTGAAATAAAAGAAATATTTTGCGAGGCATGATTATACTCTGTACGTAGGTAACAACAAAATTCTCCGTAGGAGAATAAAATAAAGCATGGTATAGTACACACGGCATGGTTAAAAGAATTATGTCTGTATCTTGTTCCAATTTTTAGGTGAGTCCCTAAAAAAGACCTTCGCATGGGTGGTTTTCATGTTATAAACATACAGTTTCGGATCCTGGATGTTGTTAGTGTGTTGGTTGGTGGAGCTGACACAACCTTCTCCTCTCTCTCACTAGTTGCCGACTGTTTTTAAATTGGCAAGACACAAGGAGAGGAGAAAAGTTTTCATGTGACGATCTCAAATGTAAAATAAAAGTCTCATGAATCATTCAGCAATAATGGGGGATGGGAAAGGATATCCAGACAAATACCTAACATCAGCACGCACGTAGTCATAATAAATTGGTTTTAGATTAAATTCGTCTCTTTGGCATGTCATTGCCACTTGCCACCCGATTCATCAATATCATGGGGCATATGTTGAGGAGAAAACAAAGTCTCAAATTCTTCCCAAACTTGTCAACGTCTTGTTCCATGTGCTCTGATTCTTTCCACTTCCTAATAAACAATTCCGATTAAAATAGCTCCAAAAACCAAACTTTCCATCTCATCCGCTCGTGGGGTAATAAGTACATAGAATTGTACACCCCGTACTAGTCTAGTAGAACATCATGTGCGAAGGTTCTCAAAACTCTACGAATCACGGTCTTTGCATATACTGTACAGATAGGTACGATAGTTGAAGGTACAAAATGAGATTCAACTGCTAAATGATTCCCCAAGGATTTTACCATGAAATAGAGGATGCCTATGAGACTTTGAGAATAAATTTTTGGGAGGAAAAACCAAAAGATCTCAAGAGATGTAAGACATTAAAATTTATGGGAGCTTCTTTACTTAAAAGAAAACAAGAAATTAAATTCTACTTTAATGCCTATAATTTCCCAAAAGAAAGCTACATATTTTTCCAAAGCCATTATTTTTCTTTATATAAAATTAGTCATCCGGCCAGAGCCTGCGGAAATAGTTTCTTTAATGTATGCCTTCCATATGGGATCTTTGAGGATATATATCCCTCATAAATAAATTATACTGAAGAGCATTTTATTTTTATCCTCCACTCTCTCTCTCCCTCTCTCTCCCTCTCTCTCTCTCTCTCCAGCATACGTTTATCCAAATACAGATACTTAGCATTATTTACCAATTACTGTTTTCTTATCTTTTCAAATCTCGTAAAATCCTCCATGTTTTATATAAACAAATTATTATAAAGTTTTACGACTTTTTTGTCTCCAACCGTATTTAGGTGCTGACAAGGTGTTTACCCTAGGAGTCTCAAACATAACATATGGGAATCAATTGAGCCTTCTCTTACGTAAAATACAATAATTGATATAAGGCTGAATAGTGCAAAAAGTCCTCAAGTCTGAACAAGCTCCCAGTACTAGTACTTCGCACGTAGTAAGTCCACGTGTATCTATGTGTACGTGTCGTTAAAGTAGGTGTGAATTTTCTGGAAAGATAAGAATTCGGGAAGTCATGTCAAAATCAATAAAATATTTTTACAACGGTTATTAACTCTCATCCAAAAGTGGTGCTCTTTGAGAGCTCTTATTTCGGTATTTATTTAGCACAACACCTGTTGAAAAAATAGGGATATTACACCCATCGTAAAAGACTAAATGGCTTCTGAAGATTTTAATTAGTTTCTGTAAAAGTCTTTTGTTGTTGTAAGTAAAGTAGATTTTTTTCCCCCCAAGTTCCAAGAAGGTAAATATAATAGAATATAAATGTCTCCGGAAGATTTGAGAGGGACTCATTTATACAACAAAGTATGTATATTATCGTAAGGAAAAACAGCAAAGCTTTAAAACTTTGGAGCTTATCCTTCCCAAGATTTTTATTTGCGAATGAAAGACAAGCAAAAGCCAAGATGGTAAACTTTTCAAAGTTGCAAAACACATTTTGAGGAGATGGGCTTGGGTGCCAACCACAATTATACACATTAAAATTCTGCATTGCAAAGTGCAAACTACTTTGTTTACATCATCTGTATCCACATACATACAATACTGTATGGATCCTTCGTGGAAGTACATGCGTCTTGTAAACAATACCAGAAAGTTACACTTCTCAAGTGATGTAAGTATGTTTTGGAATGTATGTATCTATGTACGGGGCTGAAGGACTGTAGACGGTATCCCAAAAAGCAAATGACAAGTTATTGCGAAACCACCACCACAACAGTAATAATGTAGGATTGAGTTTACTGTTGCTTTCGTTACACTTGGTTTCTTCTTTAACCATATCTACAATCTACAGGATCTCAGAAGAGTATCCTTTAACAACTCATCTTTAATCTCTAATCTGTGGTCTAGTTCTAGTTTAACAAAGAGAATAAAATGCATGTAAAAAAAATGCACTTGAATATTTCCAAGCAATACTTTCCATTTTCAGGAATTAGCACAACACCATATGACAAAGTCATCTTTTGACTGTCCTCCTTTCCCGAATAAAGCTCACCTTTTCTTCCCCACAATTCCCATGACTGTAAAAGGTAAACAAACACACAATTACTATTTGGCAGGAACAAGTAGTGTATACTTGAGCAACATTCTAATTTCATTATTGTCCATTTGACTCAAATAATAAATGCATTTGGTTAGGGTTGTACTGTAGGCTGAAGACCAAAAAAAAATGTTGGGCAAGTAACGACAAGCAAAACGTCGTCCCTACTTGAATTTGCACACATAATTGTTGACTTACTTTGACCACACAAAAGAAAATATGTGCCTCACCTTACACACGGATGAATAGCAATAATTATAATTATTAACAGTTTCTTCTAATTCCTTATTAACTTTTACCTTGTACTTTTAAAAAGGATTTTTTTTAAACATGAAGTTAATTGCAGAACTCTTCCTTCTCAGTTAATTTGTGACTCGGGGGGAGAGTTTACGTTATTTGTTGTAAGTATTAACTAAGGCATAAATTATTATTTATAAAAGAGCCAGGAATGGTTGTAGGGATGAAGTATGAACAGTTGAAGTATCTATGTACTATTCTGTATATGTGAAGAGCATTGAGTACTCTCTCTCTCTCTCTCAACAGAATAGCACACGCTGCGATTATCGCCGCTTGACCTTACTTACTCTATTATTGTTATCCAGGTATGCACAAGTGTGTGCCTATATATGTACATACATATATGCAAGTCCTCACAACTGATAGAGCATGAAAGCTATTTTAAATGCTAAGCCTACACACATCCAGCCCCAATGTTATGTATAACGTAACAACACCTACACTGTGACATCCCTATATATACTGAAGCGAACCAGAAAGACCTTTGAGCTGAGCGGAATGAAGTTTTTACAGTTTCTCTGCAAGACACATTCAGTTGCACTCACATATACATACTACAAAACACATGTACAAAACCTGCGAAACTGATACAATGAGCAATAAGAGCCGAGCATAAATCTTCCATTCCCATTCAGTAACTTATGGGGTACATGGAGAAATGCACGGTATCCTGAGGTAAGAGAGACAGCTTTATTTGTTCCGTGCTTACTCAACGATCCCCTTTTAAAGTATATTTATTTATACGTCACGACTCCGCTATATCCCAAACGAGAAGCTTATTGCATGATAATGTGTGAGATCGTACCATAATATTGTATGATCCTTGCATTATTTTCTACGATTCCTCCATTATAGTCTTTATAAGCAGAGTCATTTAACAAGCCCAGGCATTTACGTGCTCACATATGTATGTATGTACAGCATGTGATTACGAGAGGTAGGGGAGTAAGTACGGTTGAGTGTTGAATGAAATCAATGGAAAAAAAATTTTTAAGGAAGGTTGTTAATTCTCTTGCACATTGAGAGCCCAGTGCTGAGTGAGAGACTAGGTAAGTTCATAAGGACAACAGGGCAGAGACGTGTGTTCAGAGATAGAACGTATATGATAAAATATCTACAGAGGCTCGTGTAAGTATACTGCTCGACTTTATTTAGGTAAGCAAGACAGGGGATATTTGATAGTCCAGCATAGGATTTTTTCAAGGCTTGGAGGGCAGGTGGATGTAGAATTTCCTTTCGCTTCCAAGACTTTGTCTTGATGAGTTATGACTTGGGATTTGCTAATAATGGTACACTCCAATTTTTTTTTGTTGAGTTAGCTATTACCCAGGGAGCAACTATAGATGTGTTTTGCAATTACTGACTTCCTTGAAACAGGATAAAAATCTGTATCAATCCCAGAGAATCAGATGAAGAGAGGTATGAGAGATGAATGGGGGAGGTGGGACGGAATGGCATCAATCAAGGATACCCTTCTTGCATCTCTTTTGCCAATGCAAGTTTTTTTTTTATACAGGACAAATTTCCATTTCATTAATAATTTGACATGGATCATACGCCGTGTGTTGGTTCGTATGTCAATACGATCTAAGGTTTCTGAATAAATATGGTGCGGCTACTTTGGTGTGGGTAGACGCTCATTGTCTTGTTCTCATTCGTAACTGTATGAGGGCTCACTCAGAGTGTGCATATACATATATATAGTCAAGTCAGGTCTGTATAGTCTTACCTCCTTATGAACTGATAAAGTTCCATTGTTTTCATCGAGTGGAACGACGCCCATGCAAAATCCTGAAGGATTTTGCAAGTTGGTCCAAGGCTATGTGATTCCACTTTCTGTATCCTCTGTCTGCTTGAACAACCGTACATGCTTATGTATATTCATTTAAACATGCACCCCGACTTCAAGACCGTCTTGCTTCTAGATAGATACTCCAACAGTCATACTGTTGGTCTTTTTAGCTTCAAGAAATCTCATTTACTTTTCCTTTGCTTTACTTGCTTACGCTTTAGCGTCTCTGTCTCTCCGTGTTGAGATCCGTTGTCATGTACCTATCTAAATACCCATCTGCATATCTTTCCTTATGTATGTATACCCATGGGAAGGTCGGGTTTGAATGCAGATTGGGAATATATAGGGGAAGGAAATATGTACGAATGTACATAAGTGTGTAGGCTAATAAGGAGCATATGTACTTACTTACTGCAGTACATACATACATACATATGTCGACTCCTTTGGAAGGAAAGGTTTTTCAAGCGTGGCTCTGTTTCTGTATACTTATAGATACACACAATTAGAATATATAGACACGTATAAGTAGCTACAGTTTTAAGATCCCGTCTTAAAGGTTACCATGGCAGGAGATAGAGTTGGAGAGCTGAGAGAGCAGAGCCAAAACGATTACAGAGGAATGGCGACCAGAGAATGACTTGTTGCAATCTGGCGTGGAGAAGGATTCATTCTTTTTGCAGACCCATTCTGTTTCACTACACCATTTCTGTCGGAGTTATTTATCATTAGTTTGAGAAGTAGACTCTTTTGCTCACGTTTTTAAAATGTTAAATGTAATAATAACTCGCCGTGAAGAAATTTCTATGCGGCGGTTTCCTATCTCCTATCTTGATGGTTCTTCTTCTTTTCCCTCATCTCATCCATTCTTTTTAGAGGGAACAGTAGATACAGTGGCAGTCTACGCACAAAAGGGGCTGACTTATTTCTATTTTCCATTTCAATCCTCATTGTGTTTACCTGTGACGTGACGGCTTGATTGTGTCTATCTGTTGTATTGAAATTAAAATTTGTTTTACTTTTATGTCCCTTCAATCATCATTACATCTTGACAATGGTCCATCTTTTCCAATGGAGTTCGCCTCATCATCTTTTTTTTTATCCCGAGCAATCATACAGGTTTATATGTACATATGTATTGAAACTGTATGTATGTAATTATATGAGCATGCATGAGATTATCGTATATATAGGTAAATATTCTATATATGATTGTAGTTATTCAGGATCTTCCTTGATGTTTATGTAAACAAATACATTATGAATATTGTATCATAAGTAGTGAGGTGTGTGTGCTCTTGTCCGTTTTATGTATGTCCCTACCTCATACTTACACAAGGGTGCGAAGTAATTGTTTAGCATTGCCTACAGCTATTCATTGTGAAGTTTTAAATTCACTTTCAATGGATTGACCTCATGGGTAGAACTGAGTCATAGGAGTGGAATATGTTCATGTCCTATTTGCAAGCGTAACCATACAACCCTTCCAATGTCAAATTGTTGTAATGAATGGCCAGTGTCGAAATATAAATGAGTGGGGTTAAGTGTTTGGGTCTCCCATCAGTAAACATAATTTGGGAGGGCTTCCCAAGTAAAATTTTACCATAAAAACATGTTGCCAAAATATAAAGACAATAATAATAATTATTATTATCTAGTGCTAAAATCCGCTTATTAAAGTTACTATAAAAATTTTCAGTCTGGCTAGAACTAGCGTAACCAGGTTATTGAATTTAAAACATGACTTTATGTTGTAAGTGTATCTACAGGGATATAGGAACGAAAGTTTTTCTCATTTTAGAACCAGTCTCGTTTTCATAGGAATGCTTGGTCAAAGTAGCATGAAATAATGAGAGGATCCTTTGGTTTATGTGGTGAAATAATTTCCCACTCCATGCAACGGGTTCTTGTAGAAAATATCCTCCTCAGATATCCAATTTAAAGATGGGACTCGTCTCTCTGCGGAAACAACCCAGCTTCCTTTTTCGTGATCGCCTCAACTTTGTAGCTGTATACCCCTGCATAAATTTTCGATAATAATACATGCATGGGTAAATTTGGATGGGATTCCTCATTTCCAACCAGTAAATTCCCATCCATAACAATATATCTGTAGGCATAAGTGGTGGAGTCAGAAATCAGCCCTTATTCCAGGAGACTCCATTGACATTGGCAAAGACTGAGAGACAATAAAGTTTCAAAAGAAATTGTGAATTTTTGACCGGAAACTGTCTCTACACGTATCTACTCATGTAACATTCACAGTTCTGGAGAGCGTTCTTCTTTATTTTATGTCATAAGACCCATTCCCTGGGATAAACCTTGGAGCCAACGTCCACCAGTAAACTTTAAATGAGAAGGAGGGATATTTGCATGTGGAGAGGATGGGATTGATAAAAGATAAGAAAGTGAAGCAAGGGTTTGGGAGAAATGACAACCTTAATAATATCATTACATTCTCAGACTGACGCATGATGATATAAGTAGGGAAATTACTCTTCATTTATTATACTCGTACCTGGCCCTCCGCTACCTGTAGTATTTAGAATAGGAAATTGCGAACATTCGTAAAAATTTTCATCGTGTCGTCTTCTCCTGTGAAGTTTATCTTAAAACTTTTAGTCTGGTTACAGATCTGAGATGAGGATGTAGCTTGTGACTGGGTATCCTGTAATAAGGACGGAAAGACAAGGGAAAAGCGAGTGGAGCAAGGCACTTAAAGATGTGCACGATTTCGTTATTTCCACTTGGATGCACTCGCAGATTCAGCAGCCTGATTACAACCTACGAAGCTCAAACGATCCACTCAATTCAGCTTTCATGATGACGAGCAAACTTATTATAGGTGTACATAGCCTGAAATTAGGGGTTTTTACATGAAGAATTCATACCAGAGTTGCTCCCCATCTCTCGCTCCAGGTGTACTGCTAAAGACAGAGCAGTCAACGTTGTTAACATACACGGGAGTATGGTTCCTGATGGATGCTGTTCAGTCCTCTCAATCCCTTCCCTAATGTTTCAAGTTTACATGCGTGAGTTCCAAGTTCGTCGGGAAAGTTCTGAAATGAGGAATAAAAATTATACGCATATGAATTCCAATGTAACTGTTAAAATGAGGGAGTGAGAAAAAAAAATCCTCACAGTTGATCCTTTAGATCTTCGAGTACAAATAGGTAGAATATATAATTACATATATTATGTGCGTCGTCGGAAAGTGAGGTTTAGGAAATTCATTGTTAATGTAGTGCTAATAAATGACAGGTTACTTTACAGGGGAACACAAGCTGTACATTGTACAACTACTAGATACTCAAGTGGAGGAACAAAATTATCCTGTCATTTTTCTTCTACTTTCATGTACATAGACAGCCACATGTACCTACATATGCGTTTGCTCAACTGTGAGTCTGATAGTGAGAATTTCTGAAATGTAGGAAGTAACCTTCCGCCTTCATCGGATACCGATTCACAGTTGAAACAATGCGAAAAATCTCTGGCCCTAATTGGAAGTGATGAGTATTATTCCTGATCTTTAGTTTTTCAATGTTTTCTTTCATATATACTTTCAAGGAGTAACGACTACGCACCAATTGTGAGTCCACGTCTGAGCTGAAACATGTGGTTAGGCTTTAAATTAAACAGGTGAATACTTCTCTCATGAAAGAAACAGTTCCTAATGAAATAGTCACAATGGCAATGAAAACATTGTACAGTACTCTGTAATATCTGTACAGTAAAAAAAGAAAGGAATATAATTATGTAAGAACTGCAGGGTAGAAAACTATCATCTGATAACCAGGGTGGAGAAAAACATAATTTAAAGTACTGCTCTTGTTATTAACAACGTGTACGCTCATGTACAGTTGTCTTGAGTGGCTTGGAGGGAAATGCGTCGATGATAAAATTATTATAGTTCGAATATGAAAAGCAGGTCTGATTTTAAATCTCAACTTATGCACCGATATCTCCCTAAAGCAGTGGTGTATTCCCTGAGAGACTTTATTGTAAACCACTGTGTACTGTAATGAAATTTATATATGCGTAAAAATCAATAGGATACTTACTACACTATATAAGATAAATCTTCAAGTGATCCTGTTGAGTGGACGTATCTACAACTTTATGATAACATATTGTTTTTATATTTTTCAGGCATCTAGTCCTCTTCCTGGTTGTGGTCATCTTGGGGAGCTGTGCAGCTCAATCAAACTATGAGCTGCAGGGCCTTGATCAGTTATACCCGGAGAATCGGGAGTACCCACCGAAAGCTACATTGGATGGGAAAGTCACCGAACTGGATACTTTACTTCCTCAAATTAGCTTAAATCGTACCAAAGCTGTTTTGAATTGTGAAGCGGGTTCAATGCATGTTGAGCTTCGGTTCAAAGAACCGTTCTATGGCATTGCATACTCGGACTTTGACCGAAACAGTGCCTGCTTTGTAAAAGGGAATGGACTCCAGACAACCACACTCGAGCTGCCCTTAAAAGGATGCGGGACCAGACAAGTGAGTCAATTTGATTAAGTCTTTCCTCGTGTAACCTAATCATAATTGTTTACTCTCCAATCTCAACTTTTGAGTGCACCTTGAGTTTTATTAACTAAACAGAGGTTCCTACTTTGATGCTCCCTCGGATTAAGTGACCTTTTAAAGGAGTCGGTATTATTATCGAATTGTCACGGAAGGAATATTAATGATAGCTTAAATCATGCAGGATCTACCCACACATACATAGATTTCTCATATAGGTTTTTGTCATCATGCCCTCCATGGGAAATAGCTTTATAGTTTGTGGAGCTAAAAATGTTAATTCGAACTCTATGAGATAATTCATTTTTACAACTACAGCAGCTCTGTACACAAAAAGTAGACATACAGAGTTATTTTAATTTATTGTCCTCGCTGTCGAACATCTCCTGAGGAGTAGGTCCCATCTGTAATCCTCCTCAACTTGGCATGATCGGAAGTCTTTGGAGTCAAATGCCAACATGATGTCAACTGATGATTATCATGAATGATGAATTCTAACAATGGACCAATAAATTATCATTTCTTGCAAATGAATTCCGGAATTTAATTTAGGGTTTTAATTCTCCTTATTACAACTACTAGAAGGCCAGAAATAATCTGAATTTGGCATCCCCATTTTTAAATTGCTTCTGAGCTTGTTTGTAAGTTCTAGATAGTAGTGAACATTACATTTGCAAATTACACCTTGCAAACAAGAAAATTCAATTTTTCAAATGATGTTGGTGATGAGGTATACCTGCCAATAAGACACTCAAATGGATCTGGTTTGAGTGGTGATTCAAAGATAGCAAATAAATGGGGGAAAATACTGGTCAAGTGAATGTACCTGCCTACTAACGTAACCTTACGTTAATGATATGCCACAAGGAAATAATTCATATCATCAAGAATATAAATGCCCACTTGTCTATATTAGGAAGGTTGCTCCTTATAGTTGTTTCGTGTAGTCAACAGGTTCAGTTTACATTCACCCTTTTTCTTCTTATTATTAATACTCATCAGCTCATCTGCATATACATGAAGCATTCGTATATTGTTAAAAATATGCAATGACCCATCTCCATATATAGAGCATCCTGTATTTGTCATGTCGACCTCTCCCTCCTTCCTAAGAAAATGCCGATAGAATTTTTACAGATTAATACTGTCCCCCGCGTGTCGACAATACATCACAATCAAAGTTTTTAAATTCCCAGAACTTGTATCATTAAAAAAAAAGACTGGTCCTGAATTTTTAAACCTATTGTAACACTTAAAGAACATTTCTTATTTATAATAAAAGAGTGGCCAAGGGATGGTACGTAGCAGCTTCGTTGATTTTGCTCCTGAAAAAATGTGTCTTCATAACCCCAACCTACAGTAATAAGCTCCAGCTGGAGGGCAACTCATCTGGAAAAAATTCATAATTTGCAATCCACAACTCCCAGCTAACTTTGATATCATGGAATCCTGCCAATCAGCTAATTAATTCATTATCTAATATATGAAGGACAAGTAACATTCACATATGTGCTTATAGCTTACGGGCTGTTGTGTTGGCGTCTGCATAATTTTTTTTGTAAGTTTCATAAACCTTTTGAGTGTAATTGCCACATGTGCAATTCCCACAGACTTTCTTCACACGATTAAACTGTTTGCTTATTCTTAATTTTAGCAACACAGAGGCAGGACTATAGGTGGATTCCCAAGGTTTAATCTAAACAGAAAATCAACAAAAAACCTGTAACTCTATAGCCCGTCTGTGAAATTCTGGATGAGTATCCATATCTATTATCAGGGTATCGTGTGACAAGGCCAACTAATCTGTATGTACAGACACGAGCAGAGCCAAACAGCAGAAAATAGCGCAATTCGAAATGCGTCAGGCTTGTCTTTCACAGAAGCTTCCCCTTTATTCATCCCCTTGTGAATGTTATTTCCGAAAGTTTTTCTGGAAGAAAGAGATAATAATTATTTTATGGCAGGTATAGTCTAGAAACCCATAATTGATATGGGATTAAATTATCCCTTTATATTAGAAAAATCAAATAAATCTTTTTTAAAGAAACAACTAATTGATCTGATTAAGCAAGACTGGATATAATTATAGTCACATGGGAAACTCTCTGTTCAAAAGTGGCAACAACCTTAATAGACAATTTCAGAAGCAAAAAATAACTTCAAAAGATCTCAGCTTTAGAGTTTAGCTTCGGTAAACCCACGAAGGGAACTTAATTGTAAAAAGATATTAAAAAATTGAGTACGACGAACCCATCATAAGTGTCTGGTGCAAAAGTCACACAGGAGAGTGTCATTACAAGTATTATGTTGAGTAAGCCTAAGATTATATTGACTCTTAAAAAGGGAATGATACTGGTGGGAGAGAGTTTAAGTGAAAAGTACGGAATCGTCTTTATGCACAAGTCGTCCTCATGACCTGTACCAACCATATTGAGCATGGAGAGTTCCAATAGGAATTGCAAATTCTTGACTGACCAGAGAGTTATACGACTAGCAAGTAATTTTGAGTGAGGGCAAGTCTTTTTACAATCAAATCCAAACATGCAACACCTGTACACCTTCCCCGTACCATTGCTACCTACGTGAGGCTCTGTATATTGTCCATTTAATCTTAACTGCGATATTATGAGACTAGTGGATTAATAATGCATGCTCCAACACTTTTGGACTTGGAGGAAAACAACAACTGTACTTTGGGACGTGGCTAAAGCATATGATAATCCTTCTAGGTTGTTCCACTGAAGTTATAAATTGCACACTTCATTTTGAGAAAACGGATTTTAATGAACAGACTATAGTACATACAATCACTTGTATGTAAATTGAGTCTCATTTGTTACCACGAAAAAAAGAATTGCGGTGTCAAGGATGTGTGTATTTTGTCAGTTTCAATCTAGGAGACAAAAAAGGCTCGAAATTAGTTGCATACTGTGAATTATGTAAATTTCGTGTTAGATTTTTGCGGCTTTCCTGCCAATTCGTGTCGACAGCAATCCCACCAGAAAATCAACGAGATGCCAATTCCGGCTTGATTATTTTTTTTATTCTTCGTTAATACAGATATTTGAAAAGAAGCTTACACTAGTATTTTGGCTAAAACAATCAGACCAAATCGAAAACTATTTTTACTACCATGAGTGAGATCATGGCACTGGTTGTCATAATCAAGTTGAGATTGGAGATGTCCTGCAACATAATCTCCCGTTGTTTCATTTTGCCTCAAAACTGAAATTGGGAATGATGGTGCATGCTCACAGTTATGTATGTATGATGTATGTCTTGTCCTGTACATTTCCTAATGTCAATGTTCCCTTCCGCATGATATCCCCATCCAGTTTTAGGACTAAAGTAAATTATACGGAGAGACGGTAATAAACATGAAAAATTTTACTGTTTGAATTTTGCGTAGGATCCGCAAAGAGTCTTCACCAATAACGTGGTTGTCCGGTTCCACGCTGGTCTTGAGATGGAAGGTGATGAGGTCATCACAATCGTCTGCCGATACCCTCCTCCACTCGTCCCAGCCCCTCCTGATTTCTTGTAAGTGAGCGGTAAAGCTTTAGAGTATGCTAATACAGATATAATTCCCGAACGATTCCAAGGCAAATTGAATATGCAATGTCATATATAATATTTAATTTGTAGCGGCAAGGGACGGGACATGCTACAAAAAAATAAAACTTCAATAGTGATTAAATCAGCATATTGTGAAAATTATTTACATTACGTGGTGCTATTAGCGTAGGTTGAGGTTCAAAACCACCTGTGGTTTCAATTTTACAACACCAATGGTTTTTTTGGAGATCGGAATGAAACGTAAAAAATGAAAGGGAGGACAATAACGTGAAGTACGATGCACATGTACTTTTGCTAATGCATCATCTCTATCTTAGGTGTGTAGGACTACATGTGTATATGTACATACTGTGTATTGGAATACATATTGGGCAAATATTGCTAAAGTGCTTCTAACGAGATTGGCAATTGAGAATTTTTTTTGGGACTTTTTTTTTATTGAAATCCCTAAAAGACTGCTTTGTTTTTCCATCAGACTGCTGATTATTCTTGCCATAGATTCAAATAATATCCAGTTTCAATCAGAAGTAAACCCTTGGAAATTTGACAGGCAGAGCTGAGCATACGAGAGTGGACTCTCGTTAGTTCCAAGTATACAAAAACAGCTATCGTTTTAATGCGCTTTTTTTTATTAGATATCCAAAATGTCCAACTCTATTTTCCATAAAAGTTAAGCGCATTATAGATAACATCTATATATACAATGGCATTGTATGGTTCTTTATAACTAGATATTATGTACGGCTGATATAAATGTAAGATTTGGATGGAGATAGAAAGGAGGATAAAAGGAGAAATGGGCTTTTCCTTAAACAATATGCTTGTTAACGTCTCTGTTTTGGTGATTTGACGGTGTCGTCCATGGTAAGTAAATGGGTTTCAACACTAATGTAAGACCTGAAGGAGGTACATATACAGTCACTGGAAGGGGACGATTTGTGAATGTTATGATGCAAGGATAATTGTGGAAGGGATATGATGGATGATTTGCGAAAGTTCAAAGAAACCATCATTCTTTTAGTTGTAGTAATGGTGATCCGCTCTTGAGCTAAAACTAAATTATACATAGCATTCTCTGATGATGATAATATTTTCTACTGAATGACATGCGTGGTTCTTGAGAGAGGAGCACCCCCGTGCAGGAAAATTATTCGCAGTTGAGACATCTGCTCGACTGCGGTTTATTAAATGGATGACTGAGTGACAACGACAAGGGACAAAAAGTCAAATATTAGTGCTACAAATGTTTCTGGGATTGGAACAAGTGTCGCAAGTCTCAAGTATATTTTTTAAAGGATTTTGTGAAAGATTGCTTCTGATGCTTGATGGGTTTGATTGATTGGATTCTGGCAGGTACATTCCTCCAGCCGCGGCTGTACCCGCTGTTCCCAAGCCACTCAAGGAGTTTGAAGTATTATTAATCATCTGTGCAGTTCTGTTCCTGGGACTGATGCTTTTGGGACTAGGATGCTCCTACTACTGTCTCAAACAACGCAACATCCAAGTGATCCGGAAAAGACCTTTCTCGTATGTTCTCTTTCGTACATATTTCCCTTTCCTTGAATTTTCTCTCTTAAAAATTCTGTTCTACTGTGCTTGTACAACTTTATTGCTAAGCTCCCTTTTTTGTAAAATACAAGTAGCCCTTTGCAGAACTTTTGGATACGGAAGTTGTCGTCAGAATCGTACCTGGCTTGTAGTAACGAATCTACGTAAGAATTTAAACCCTGTAGATTTTGCCCTGTGAAAAATATATCAAGATCTCAATATCTACTCAGAAGTTAGGGAGCGTTGATGCAGGTACATATTTGAGAACAGTCTATGGTCGGGGTAATAGGCACATGCTATAGGATAATGCAGCAAGACAGAGAAATAATGGTTAGTTCTGCGTTAACATAGGATACCAGGCATGTTCACTATTAAATATAAACTCTTGCTCATTGGAAATGTTGTTCTTAGAGACATGAAATACAATGAATATAATGATTCAGGAGAGGCTGCTGGTTCCTTCTTTTGACTCCTTTCCAATACGTTTTTTTTTCCTTCCAGAGTCCATTTACTGCTCTGCGACTTGAGTCAGCTGTGCAGAAATGAAGGATATGCATGTAACATACAGTACTATAAAGAAAAGCACGTAGCATTAAACAAAGTGTGCATGCTACTTTCACAGAGATTGAGTTTAAGGAACAAATACACAGGATGAGATTACTCATTTACCCAAGCGTTTCCTACACACCTCCTTACACATAATAAAGCTGAATGGAAGGCATGAAACAATGTCCCTCTATGTGAGAGACATAGGCATAGTTGAGCACTCATTAGAGAATTCAGGAGGAATAATATATTAGTGGGGGAAAAAATTGGAGGAAGATCTATGCAATGAAAGTGACAGTTAAAATTTATCTCTGGGTCCACAGAGTTATACACATTAATATTTGTGTTTTGCTTGGTTGTGTGCTCTACGCCACCGACTTTCCTGTCAGGGGAGAGCACTCACATTCAATTAAAATTAAAATAAATGTATGATCATCCTCTTCGTAGGCCGATTGAAGATGATAGTGAAAAATCATCTGGGATTGAGTCTTTTACGGGTCTTAAGATACCCCGCGTTCATGCCCCATCCACTGAGTCCTCATCAGAGGTTCCCCTGGAAGAAACAATTGCCTCCGATTATCCCTCATCCATTGAGGACCAACCTTTGAGACCCGACACTGTTTCTTCCGAGTACTCCGATACTCATCTCCAAGTTGATTCTGAGGTTGTTCCTGCTGCCGTTAAGAAACCTCAGTTTGCAGTCAATCTTCGTGTTGCCAAACGTCCAGAGGTCCCTCCACGATATTCCGAAGAAGAGGGGTCAATTACTTCCGTCGAGACGGGAGTTGCTATGAGTTCTCATGTGCCAGACTTGCATCCTCCGCCAAGGAGACGAGCACCACCGCCTGTTTTCTCAAGAGTAAGATCTTCACCATTTCCCTTCCCAATTCCCCCTTTTGAATCTTTAATAGCCTCCGTAATGTTCTAACTGAACAATTTTGTTGATTCCTTTGCCAATCGTTCATGATTGATTTGAGTATACTCTGTGATTTATATCATCATAGCCGAGCTGATTCTACTTGTACGGGATCGCAGGCGTAAACCCAAGCATTTATTTAATTTCTCCATCAGAATTTCTATGTGCAATTTTTATATCCAAATGTACGTTAAGTTAGTTTCGGTTATATGTATGAGCCCTCTTAAAAGCGTGCGTGCATGCGTGTGAGAATGTGATTCCGCAAAAAGGATGAGAAAAGTGTTGAAATCTTAATGTGAGGAAGATGATGAAACATACGGATTGAGAGCCAGTCTAAGAGCTTAGTTTTCGAATGATGATCCTTTTTAGCCATGATTTAAACCTTGTATCAATCCCCATAGGTACCTTTACCTCTCACTTTGAGATGATTACTCAGGCGAATTTTATTTTGCACTTGGAAAGATTCATCGACTCCCCTTAGACCCTTTGGTATTTGACGGTTCTTCTGGTATCTCCTAGATGTGAAGACAGTATGAGATGATTTTGAAAATATAATACATAATTTTTATCACCACTAGAGTTTTGCATGATTTTTTTTTTTTTTTTGGTCTTATAATTTATATGTCATACTTGTATTTAAGCAAGATACATTGCTTGAGTGCGACTTCCCTTGAGATGAGATTTTTACGGAGTGAACGGCATATGAGTCAATGAGGCATGGGTACTTCCCGGCTTTGGGGTTTTTATATGTGCAATGGATGGTTGATATTACATAGCGGGAATTGATGTGGCGTTACAGGTGCAGGATATTCACGAGCCGCGTCGAAGTGTTCAGCACACTGAGCTCGTAGATACACTTACCGTGGTAGACAAAGAAGATGTGGATACGGAGACCAAGTATAACCAACCACTTGTACTGGCTCGCAAACCTGCAGTCACTGTTCACACTGTCGATGATGTGTACCTCCAGGTGAGATTTTATATGTAGATGCTTTCTCTAGCTTTCCTACTGTCGTCCGCAAACTCAGGAAGGTATCTCAGAAGGCAAACTCAGGATGTACGAGCAGAGTCGAATTAATAACAGAAATGAATTTTCATCTCCATTGGATTCAAACCCTTGATTTATATTATGATCTGAGTTTTCCCATATGTATTACATGATCACAAGTATAATTTTGAAGGTTGAGCGAGAAAAAGTTCTGTAGGGAAGTGAATGATAATTTGATGATTGCGGGTTTATTTCTATAAACTTGAGGTATGTAACTCCTTAAAGCTGTTACTTAGCTCACGTCAAATTGCGTAGGATACAGAAGCTGATCATCTCAAAAAGCTCATACGCGGAGAGGAGGAAACCGCCCAAACTTTTTTTCACTTCCTCTTTTCCATCATCTGACAGATTTTAAAGGGAAGATGTGTTGGAAGTAAAGGTTTAAGTAAATCTGCATGATCATTCACTTGCCGCAATTTTCTCGGTTCAAGCAACCTGCATAGGAGGTATTTACTTGTTTTGAAAGAGTAACGAATCAAGTCTTTGGTTTTCGCACTGTTTAAGTTTCAGTTGTTTCATTATTGTTGGAAAACGTTTGATACCATTTTCTGTTACTCTCCGTAACTACTATTTTGAGTTCTTGAAGTGTGGATGATATACTTACGTACATACTTAGGATGATTAAGCACTTACTCATTCTGATCTTATGGTTAGACCATCGTGGAAAAGAGACTGATTGAAGATGAGGAACGAAGAACCCGGGAAGTGACGCAATTTTACAAGAAAGATCAACCCAAGTGGGATGTTGTTATTCGAAGTCATCAAGCACCACCACCAGATGATGATACGTGGGATCGAGGTGAGTATCAGATATCATTTGGTTTACTTCCTCATCAACGTTATTCTTACTCGTTTATAGTAATTATGTAAAAAAAAATGATACCCTAACGTAGGAATCCTACGTAGGAAAAGGTAGCTCCATCTAAAATTACAATATCTAGTGTACTGTAGATATGAAGTTCGCCTCTTCTAATTGTATGTACATATCTGCTGCAGTGAACTCTTCATTTAAAACCATGCTCTTGATTTATGTCGCATTTTCCCCGGGTTTAAATATCAACGTTTCAAGAGGAAGGAGGAACTGTACAGCTTGTACTATTGATGGAGTATTTCCACCGGGATTCTATATAGCGATAATATTGACGGAGTATATTCCAAGACACAGTATGGATTTAACAGTATTTTACTGACAAGGCCATATTTTAGTAAGGGGCACTGTGAGTGAGTCACTGCGGTAAATCCCGAGTAAAATTCTTACATTTGGTAGCACGTGAGGCGGATGCTGCATTTAAAACTTTCCCAAATATATCTATGCGTACTTTCTTTATGGTAATATAATTTTCTATTGGATGGGCCGCAGTACACAATTTACTTTTCAATTAAAACAAGCATCGCAGACATTTGGATCTTTGGCATTTTATGGTAATTGGTTGGGAAAGAATTCCGGGGGGAAAGAACCTGTATTGTCAAGCTCTGTACAAGAGAGCTTTATACGCCCATTCTCACAAAAAGCGAATCCCTGAGAGCAATTAGGTGTGCACGAGAATTAGCGCGTATATGACTATGTTGCACTTCTTAATCAATAAAATCTCTTTGCACCCTGGAAGGCACAAATCATGTTTTTTGTTGAATATCACGAGTACGGAAAGTGTGTAGAGTTCAGAGTGTGAGGTTAGCAACTGCTGTAGTTAAATATCGAAAATGCTTAGGGAAGATGAATAATAGGTTCAGTTTTTTTTGTGCCACTATTTCAGAAGTAATTTATTCAGTTGTGTTTCGTACTGCAGATAGCTGTACATACATAGTGGTATGAAAAATCCCGTTGGGGAGCCGTGAAACCTGCGTCTACACATTACAGGATGTACGCAATATGATGCAATACCTGATTAACACTAATGAACTCATCCATAACTCTTGGGATTCATTGTTATCAACATATAGAAAATTAACAGAATTGAGAAGGAAAGTCTGAATATTTTGTGTTAGAATTTTACCAAGCGGAAATTCCTTAATTCTCCTTCACCAATGCCTATTGAATGCTCATAACATTTGTCAAGTAATTAAAATGCATGGAGCATGAATACAAGGAAATGCACTAGGGATAGATATCTATATTTATAATTACCAATTTCCAAAATGAGAAAGCTACTTGTATAAATTGGGGCGTTTTTGTAAACATAAGTGTATCTCTTCGTCTTACAGGTTCAGAAACTACGGACGTAGCCTCATCCATTGGCTGGTCAGCTGTAGAGGAACCTCCCATAAGGCCACATTATTCCTTGCAAGATCGTGAGACCATAACTCGGCGGACGGACGTGACCCGGGAAGATTTTGATAGAACGACAGTTACCCGGGCAATGCAGAAACTCCAACAGGACGACGCCCGTGTATGGAACGAGCGCTGGAAGGTTCTCTTGAGAGTCCTGGAGTCTCCTCCGCCTCCAAACGATAACATCAGCGATGTGGGTCCTCAGGATACGGACTACGATACGGATACGGCCTCCGTCCTCACGGAGGATGACCGGGAAAAGTGGCGGCAAATCATCACCACTGAGTCGACGCTCCGTACTCTTCTCACACAGGCTACCGTGAGGGAAGACTATGAGAGGATCCGTCGGGATACTAGATATGAAAAACTATTCGAACCGGAGAAATGGGATGTCATCATTCGGGTTCTAGCTCCGCCTGCAGGACCTGATCCAGCGGACGACGACGGGATGCGTTTTTACTCCGATTCTCAGAGTGAAGTCTCATCAGTGGCATATCCTCCATCCAAACCCAGGAGGAATTATAGGAAGATTTCATCAGGCACGACTAACACCCAGAAATCCATTACGGATGTTCGGTCAATGACAGAAGTCATGGTAGACTTTGCTGTGGATGATCCGTTAGGAAGGGATGATGATTCATCAGTTGTGTCCTCCCTCCCTGGAGCTAGATCTGTGGCTGATAGGTCATCTACAGAAATCGTCGAGTTTGCTCCTTTAGATGAAGAGGATGATTTTGATGATCATTTGATGAATCTACCTAGTGGTGGAGTTTCTAGGAATAATTACTCCACGGAAGAGCATCGTCTGTCACATAATGTGGACGATGACGGGAATCTAATTCAGCAATCTTCCACAAGGAAAGTTTTTAGCAGTAGCAGCAGCAGAATGACAAGATACTAGGCCGAGAGACTATTATCATCCAAGTCTTTTTAGGAGTTATATTATTAAGCAGCGCGAAGATTGCTTTAAGTATTTAACCAAACTGTTTTTAACCGCGAAACTTACAAAACCACCATTAACCACAATGAGCTCTGAAAAAAAAACCTTTGTTTAACAAATGTACTTCTTCCATTCACATTATTATTATATTCCTATATTGATGTTATACTACATAATATATTGTATATGCATTTTTCAGCATTTTTGCGGAGATAAAAGGAGAGCTGGTACGGCAAACGAGGTATTTTCAAGGTTAGGGTAATTTTTCGAGAGAGAGCATGGTAACAAAATAACAAAAGTCAAGTGTAGCAATTTTTAACGAACAACGAAATGTTTACTTTTGGTAGTGTCTGTATAGTGCTAGTGTATAGGAGCGGATATGTGATTAAATTTCCAAGTTGTACATACATACATAGGGACATATGTGAGGTAAAAACTCAGGCTACCTTAATTTAACATTACAGTAAGAAGAAGAAGAAGAAGAAGATATAGGATGAGACAGAGTGAAACTATTATTTCATTGCATTGTTTCATACTGTATGCGTGAAAGATCGCACACTTGCAAACTGATCTAACCCCAAGCCAAATTTACAGTACTAGTTACAGCATTTGCATAGGTTTAGTGTCATATTATATTAGCTTAGAAACTAAATAAGAGTTGTTACCGTCAAGGACACTGCAGAAGGAAACTATCAACTTTTTATTATTTCGCAGCAAAACGAAATTTACCCTTACATTTTAGCTTTTCCGACGTCTAGCAGCCTAACATGCCAGAACCGAACGCATTTTATTCTTTACTGTTGGCAAAATATTATGTTACTAATTATTATTATTATTATTATTATTATTATTATTACTTACTCACACCAAAGTTGAGATGTATTATCGACTTGTTAACACGACATGAAAAGATGTTTTTATTAATAAAAAAATATACTACGTGAAATAAAAACATTTTGTACATTTTACAGATTTGTACTTATTCAATGACTTCAATGCCAATTTATTGCGCCCAGCATTTATGCTAATTACTTTCTTCTAATGGCAACGGCCCTAGCATCACTAATTAATTTTTTTCATCCCCATTTGTCCTCCTGTCATTAATTATTGCCAATCCCCATGTCGTCTGACAAGATGATTTCACCACGTCCCCAAGCAGCAGCCCCCTTTTTTCCGCGGAATGATCCCGCAGCAATTAATTACGATTTTCTACAATGTCACTCATTACCCCGGGACGATGGCTGCACTCACAAGTAGTACACACTTACTTACGCATTCTGACTATACCCACCTTCATTTACCTATTACGCTCATGCCTTCAAACAATCAAAATTCTTGAGCTCGTCATAAAGCCGCCCTTAAATTCTCACGACTTGTGGACACAGTTTCCCCTAACACCATTAATGATAATCTTCATAATGGACAATTATCATCATAATTATTCCTCCGCTCGTCTCTACATATCAGTTTCACAATCTGGAACATCATTTAAAAGCAGTACGAGACAATGTACGTATATACAACAACTTACCCAGAGCTGCGTCAAGAAGTACCATTTACAAGAAATTTACAACTTTGTATAAATGCAAGGCTAAAGTAGTATAGAAGGTCGAATGCAATTTAAAATTCATTCCTCATTCGCCCGAGTCAATTCAGGCCCAAGTAATTACAGGAAATGCTAAATACATGATAACATTTTAATGTCCAAATCCAAACTACTTCAAGACGATCCTCTGTCCTGTTACGTAAGCCTATTAAAATAAATAATAAAAAAATGCATCATCCAAGAGCGAACGCTTTATTTTTAAAACCAACAATTTACTTGAAACTTGCGTGCAAGCATTGCCACTTGCAACTCACAGCAGCACACTCCCACTGCAAAAGCTCCCAAAAGAACCCAAAGTTGCTCTGCAATTAAATGCTCTTACACAGAAAAAAAAATTAATATTATGCTAAAATGATAATGCATCCCAAGATTTTTCCTCCCTTATAGAGAACAGTCTCATAAAGGTCTCTTACAGTAAAGCGAGGTACCCTGCATTTGTTGATTTCAACCCTTCCCCTTCCCATTACAAAAATCCAGACACAAATAAATGCTCGCAAAAACTAGCATTCTTCTTACACATCCCATTTTTATCAACACTCACATTTGACATTAATCACTTTTATTGCTACAACTTTACAACAATCCTACATAAATACATACATCTCCATTCAAACACACGTCACAATCGCTGTCTTTATTGCTACTGCTCCCCTCAGGAGCATGACAAAAATTTTGAGACCAATTTGTACAAAAAATACGAGCAGGTTCCAATCCTTTAGCAGAACAGCTTCTAAAAATTCATTTTTTCATAATTCCATGTAAACATAAGTACATGCACATACATACATAGTCTCTTCAAAATAATTATTGCAAAATACAAAGCAGGATATAGGATCCAGAGAGCTGCCCTTTACTTTGTCCGTGCTGCTCTGTTGATAAGCATTTGTGTTGTGAGACGCATTGTGCCATCCAGGGGCTAAATGAGACACTAGAACACAATCCCGTGGGCAATTCAAATCCAGTCACTAGAAACGAATATGCCGCACGAGACACCACGAGGTTGCACACATTGCTTATTGCTGCTGTTGGTTGCATTGGATAAAGCATGCGGTTGGGGAAAGTAATCCGAAATAATAGACAGTTATAGTGTTACACATTATTATAGACAGATTTTGTGAAAAATATTATTTACAGTAAAAGTATTTCTTGCTCCGGTTAAACGTGCGTTTAAATTATTCATAAATAAGATCTTCCTGCTTGTGTCTAAAAAGCGGAATTTAACAGCTGGGAATTCCTAGTGTTAAGGAAGTACTTTGAAAGAACATTGTACTTTTGTAAAAATGAATAAACCAAGACGTATATTAAAGTTAAAGATGAGAGAGGAGAGGAGTAGCAATAAAAGTAAAAAGAATGCCGTGACCCGATGGAAGAAGGGTCACAGTTGTGAATCCAACCCAAGTACCCGGAAATTCCGTGATGGGGCCTCCAACTTACATTTCCAACTCCACGCCGTGGGAAGTAAGTACATGAGCTAAAGATTCCTGTTGGGTTGTTTGTTTTTAAATTTTTTGGTAATCATTTTTTTAAAAAATGTAGGAGCAATGTGTGTTTTAATGGAATATTGAATCTGTAGGGTGGTGGGGGACTGATGGGAGATATTTGTGAATCAGTGGGAAAGTAGAATGGGTGATGAATTGTTTCTTTCTGTTATAAGACAATCCGCTCCTTACTGTGGGAAACTTGGGGGGATCTCGGGAGGACGATGAATTGGAGGATGACGTCCTGTCGGAAGATGTGCAATCGTTGACAATATCGGATGCTCGAACACGACTGGGCTCGTTCTCGTCTTGCAAGACTTTTGCGTCGGGCTGGTCTAAATGCTCTAATGGAGCTTTCCAGAGGTTGGGTCAGTCGTTTCTTTGGGCAGGGATGAAGTTATGGTTGTGTGTGTGTGTGTGTGTGTGAGATTAAATTGTAATTGAAATGTTTGGACAGATTTCTTGGGAGATTCAAAGTTGACTCGGCTCTTCACAAAGATATGTTGTCAATTCTGGCGGCTACAACTGAGGTCATAAATAGTATGGATGGGAAGCAGACGGAGACGGAATATTTCGCTATCTTTGTAAGATTTTGATTACAGAAAATGTAGTTGTAGTTTTGGGGTGGTGTTTAGCATTAACGTGTAGGTAACACAATTTTTGAAATATATGTGATTGTTATTTAGATTTCAACACTGGACAGTTGTCAGCCGGAGCAGTACCATCCCATGATGGCGTTAGTGTGTATGATCATTGGGAAAGTATCCGAGTCTGTGATTCGACTGAAGTTCAATGACATCTATCCGAAAATTTCACTTATTCTTGCAAGTGCTATTGAGAATAATGAGCACACACTGATTCGGCTGGTAAGTTTTGTGCTTGTTTCTTTTACTGATTGCTTATTGTAAGTTTCTGCTAATTAGGTTTTTGAATTAAATTTAACTGATCTTGATGAGTATTACTTGAAATTGTATTTTAGTGCTGCGATGCTTTAGGAAAAATTCTCAAAACCCAACAAGGAATTGTTTGTGATGCAGACAAACCAGATAGTTTTTCAACGTATTACGCAGTTCTCAAATGTTGTCTTCATGACAATCCTAAGGTGCGAAGGAAGGCAAGGCAAGTCATTGGTGGCCTGTTAAACAGTCAGAATGAGAAACAGAACACTAACTTGTCAAAGTTAGTTTTAGGCTGGATTCTGGACCAGCTAATATCGTACCCAACTTGTGGGCCAAAAACTGCTTGTGATGTTCTGAGTCTTCTCCAGTTTACTTGGACTTTTGTTGAAACTGTAAACTCATCAGCGTCCAAAAAAGTCTTTGAATCAGCTCTGA
Source organism: Allacma fusca (assembly GCA_947179485.1). NCBI lineage: Eukaryota > Metazoa > Arthropoda > Collembola > Symphypleona > Sminthuridae > Allacma > Allacma fusca. The sequence continues at coordinate 31,452,877 of OX359248.1, forward strand.
GAGTTATGTCTGGAGGGGATGCGTCTATTGTTAAGATAGGATTTATTTTGTATAGTACGGTTTTTCAAAAGGGGTTCGGTCTTGTACCTGAAGACAAGCCTGAAGATTCTCTCACGCCAAAATTAGTCAGTGTCCTTTGGGACCTTAGACCTGATTGGCGAAATAATGATGCATTCAAAGGTTGGATTAAATGTATTTTGGATGGCACTGTTCGGTTACTCGAAGAAGGAGATACAGCAGGACAAAAATATGTGCCGCTCCTTATTGAAGCTGTAAGTCCCTCATGGCCATCGAGTTTTGGGAAGCAAACAGCTCAGCTCATCAGTGATTACATGGAACACATTATAAACAAGGAGACAGATATTTCCGTGATTGAAGATACTTTCCAACTGCTTTCGAAAAATTTGATTGCCATCCCTCCTAATCCTCATTGTCTAGCTGTATTGGAAGGCCTGTTGAGCACATTGTCCCATTCTCATTTTGGCAGTTGTAGTAGGGACGTTTTTTTGCAGTTGGTGCCTTTATATTGTACAAATACCGCAGAGACAGTTCATACATTAGGGCGTTTTGTTAAGGCGTTTGGGGTTGAAAATTTATGGAATAGTGTCGATCAAGGAACAAGACGCTCAGTTATTCTTCCTCTACTGCGGGAAAATTTGTGTGAAGCGGATCTGTCATTCTGGAAAGATAATATTCTACCTTTGACCATTATGGATTCCTCTGAAACAACAGCTATAGCAGTATGGGATTCGTTCGTAGGTTTTTGTCGGGATCCTATTAACGTTGACAATTTTCCAGCCGAAATTGTTGGGAAAAATATATCTACAAAACCTCAAGTTCGACTTTGTGCATTAGCAGGCTTACGACAGTTTGGACTTTGGCCACAAGCTAAACCTGTTTTGACAAAATACTGCAAAAATTTTATCCCACTGTTATTCAACTTGTACGTCAAAGAAGCGGTGAAATCAACCAAAGAAGAAACACGAACGGAAAATTCAGGTCATGCAGAAGCAATTCTTCTCACTGTTAAGGAGTACTTGCAATTCTGTGACGCAGAATTTTTGAACGATTTAGTCCAGCGGTAAGTTTTTTTCCACCTAACTATGATTTCGCGTCCGACGTTAATACACACTGCTACCCAATTTTATTAAAATAGCTAATCCCTACCTTTCATTACTTTTATTAGAGCTATCAATAAGGTGACAATTGATGGTGACACAGTAGACGAGGAGCGACCACCACTGCTAGATTTAGTGGCAACTTTGATTGGTGAACAAGCGAACACTGAAATCGTACCCAAATTAATAGAAATTTCGGCAAAGTTGGCCCTCGAAACAAAACATCAAAAGCGATGCTACCGAATATTGACTGCTATGATTAAAAATCAAAACCTGGAGAATAGCATTGTTAAGAATGGGATCCTTGATATATTAAGATCCACTAAAGGGAAATCCAAATCAAATGCAGAAGCATTGCGTCTCGATTGTATCAATGGTCTTTGTGAAAAGGTATGCAACAGTTATCGCCATTATATATACTTTCATTTGAATATAATCTTAAGTTTGATGTATGGATTGTTCGTAGTTTTAAAGTTTTCGAAATAATAATAAGCTGTCAGACTTACTTACAGATTGACGATTTTCATTTTAGTAATTGTGAAATATATTGCTGGTGTTTCAGGAAATTATTTTTATGTATAAAGCTACAACAATATCGTGTCTCTACTGCCTGTCGCATTACATGAATGGGCATTAGTTAAAAATTGAACAATACCAGCTAGGAATTTTTGTCCTATTCGAACTATTCTGCATCAAGTTCTGACTCTTCTTTTGTAGGCATCGCAACACATTTAGTTTCTATGGTGAATTGCTTTTTGTTCGGTGAAATTTAATTATGATATAATAATAGATGTTCATCTTTTATGTGAACACAGGATTCTGCATTGATTGATGAGTTTCTACCCGAAGCTGTACTCAACCTCTTGAGCGTGAATACAAAGGCGAGGAAGCTTGCAATTCGGTTTGGTGTTGAAGCATGCAAGCAACTCAAGGTGCCCCTGACACTAGATCAACATTTGCTTCGTCTATCAATATTTGTATTCCACCAATATATTTGTATTTCATGACAAGTTTATAACTGGAAAATCAAATTTGAATTTTATTACAGTCGGTTGATAAAATGATGGAAGTAATTCAAGTTGGGTTGAAATCTCCGAACTCGTTTGTGAGAGCTTGCACAATAAACTTCATGACGTTGGTCTTCCTAGAAATAAAACCGAAGCAGCCGAATGCAGAACTGATTCAAGCATGTATTGATCAGATAACTGCAAGTAGGCATCCAGGTTCGAAGAACGCGTCAGCAGAAGCAGATGGATCTCCATGTAAAGAATCCCTTGGGTTTCTATCCCTCAATTTATCGCTTTTCAAGAGCCTCATGGGTCCGTATGCAGGTTCCATCGGTCAAGCTATAAGTCTGCCCGGGAATCCAAGGAAGGAAGTTAATAAGATCCTTGCCCGGATGATCAAAGTGTTCGGTGGTGCAGGCCTCAAAGCCGTTCTCCCTAACTCCAGTGACCCAAAGATGAACACACGCATTAAAAATTTAGAAAAGAAGATACGGAAGCTGAAAGATGCCAAGAGTAACAACAATGGAAAGGAGCACGTTGGTGAAGATCAGATGGATGGTAACCTCTCCGACGAAAGTGATGATGAGATAGGTGGCTCGGCTCCCACTACCAAACGCACATTAAGTAAACGGGGTCTTATTATTAAAGAGGGTGTCGTGGACTTTTTGGATCCTAAAAATGTCACAGGAGCGCTCATAAGTAAGTCGTTTTTATTGCTTTCATTCATGTACAACTTACATTTAGGCAGTATGTTTTGTATATTATAGATGCTTAAATCGTCACCATTTTGCATCCTTACAATCGCACACTGACTATAGTAGTTGCTTCTGTGGAACTTTATTCTATATATGAACTTTTTGTTGAAGCTCTTTTCTTCCTCTAATTGTAGCTGTATAGAAGAACTCTCTCTAGGGTAGTTTAAACTTGATAAGAAGTGAAGATAGAAAGTCATAAGTGAGTTACTGTAGAGATTGGCGTGGTGCCATGTATGTTCATGTGCCGTTAGGTGTAGATAAGATTGTTTCGATCGCATCCAGCAACAAATAGGTTTTTAACGAGCAGCTATACATATATGGTTTGATTCCGGCAATACAAAAAATCTCACTGTTAAAAACAGCGCATTGCAGGTTCATTTATTTGGTATGCAGAGGGATATTTTGTAAGAAAATTTTACATGTGTCCAACGCTTTTAACAACATTTTTTGCCGTCTATTTCTATTATTTCTTTTAAAACAGTGAGCGTTTCTTTCTACTTCAACATGTCATGCATACATAACTGTAGCTACATGTGAACTCAAGTACTGTCATTATGAGTCAAGAGTCTCAAGAAGTCAAGTCTGCTTTTATGAAACAGCTCACTGAACCGCGTCGTACTGTGAACTGTCTCCAAGAGATATATCTAATGTGTATAGGTGTGCAGGGTTTTAGCACACTTTCTCTGCTTTTTCGCTTTGTTTCACGCTGTCTCGCTGGAATTGGTGTGCAGAGATGAGGTCCATTTAACGACGTTTTTATGACAAATTGGTCAAGATTTATGAGCCCTGGAATAGTTTTGGGTTAGTTGTGAGTTTCGGATGGTCAGCAGGACTTCTCATGGACTATGTTTTTACTCCCGTATCTCGTCGTGAATACCATGTCGACATGTACACCGACTATAAGTATGTACGAACGATGTCCTTAAGGCTAGTTCGTTTTAGACCGTTTGCATCTTTTTTATGGCTCAGGCTATACAACTGCTTGGGGAAAAATGTTTTTCTACACGTATCTATTATATCTTTTATGCAATTGTGTCTTTCTAGGTAAACCCAAGGAGACGAAAGCAGGGGATCAGTTTAAGCTGTCAGAAGATGGAAAGTTAATTATTGAGATGGAAGAAGAGATGGATAAAGCTTCTTCGGGTGGGAAAGGTTCCAGAAAGAGGAAAATAGGACTGTCAGACCATAGCAATGCTGGTGCTTCAGACGATGAAGAGGATGATTACCACCCTGATAATCGAAGCACTTCGAATAAAAGTCTACGCTCTTTAAAGTCTTCCCGTAGTTTTAACTCTTCGTCGAAATCGACAAGGAGTTTTCACTCTTCGAAGTCTTCAAAATCTACAAAAAGTTCTTCAAAAGTGCGACCTAAAAAAGCTCGTTTCTGAATGAAGTAGTAGATTTTGTTAAATATGTTGAATGTTGACACATGTATATAAATAATTATACTAAACTGCATTACTTCAGTTTAATTGAGTTCAGGTTTATTTATGCAAGATACAATTGTTCTTACACATCATCATCTGGTAATGTCCACACATACAGTGGTTAAATCATAATCACTCACCCCCACTCTCGTCTCAGACAGCTACAAGTCTCTACAGCTTGGTTTACCACCATTACCTCCTTTATCCGAATTTCAGACTCACAACCTAGGTGAATGGTTCATAATAGTGGGCCTATATATAAGCTGGTCAGGACATAGTCTTGCGGTCAATTCCAATTACTTTGACTAAATAGTATGTTATACGTGTTATTTATATACTTCAGTTTTAATTTTCCCTCTTATCCTCGGGAAACGTTTGAAGTCATTTGGTCAAGGTATCGTAATTTGGACAGCACCTGTTTATCTTGTCATAATATAGTCAACTACTGGATGCATTATCCATGACATAAAGGAGCTTTATAGTTGACAAATGCCCTACAATGTTGAGGTGCATATATCCATGGAATCGGTGCAAACCTCGCATAGTCGTGGTCTAGTGGTCGGACCAGTTCAGTTCAAAACTGAAAATTTCAGTTCAGTTCAGTTCAGTTTGGTTCATCCAAATTTTGGTTCAGTTCGATACACAAACCAAACTGAACTGAATTGTTTGAACTGATTTTTATGCATGCACAATAAAGCCTGTTTCTGTCATGACGCACTTCTCATTTTTGACGGTTGCATTTGCCGTGCTTTATAATTATACATATAAGTATAAGAACATATCTTATATGTATGTATGCGTGTATGTACAAACATATTATATATATTGTACTTACGAAAACGGAAACTATTTACGTTATATTTTTAAAATGGCTCGTTAAACTGTTTTGGAATCAGTTCAGTTCAGTTCACAGAGGAAACTGGACTGAACTGAACCGAAGAATAGCTAACTGAACTGAAATTTTGATTTTCGATTCAGTTCACTTTGTGAACCGAACTAAACTGAATTTTGTGAACCAAACTGAACTGGTCCGACCTCTATCGTGGACCTAAGAATTCCTTTTATCGTCAAAGGTTTTGTTCCAAATTCTCCAGATTTTGAGAGTAATGTATTTTGGTATAATCCTTCAAATTGAATGAGAAAACTGGAACTGCTGCCAACCAGCCAGGCTATGGCATATACTTTGATGTACACACTAGAACACTATCCTCGGATAATTGACTATTTCCCTGCATTCGACTGGTTTCGGATGTCCGTAGCTATCATTATGACGAAGCCCGGATGATTTATTGCTGAACGGACTGTGTGGGTTAAATAATTGTTTCATTTGTTTCAAACCGTTGGGAAACTTGTAAAAAATTCATACTACAAGTTAAATTACTTGGGGAGATACGTAGCCAAATCAAACGGAAAAGAACAAAAGAGTTACCTAGTGGGAATGCAAAACTCTAAGATGGATACTATTTCCTCCAGAATCACAATTTTTGCGTGTAAGGACAAAAACAGACCAATCTCAGCTGTCGATTTTACTGTATATCATTAAATTATATATCATCATAAGTTTTGCATTAAATATTTTATATTTTGATTTTATACTGGTTTTATATAATTTCCCTCATATCATCAGGAATATATATATATATAGGTTAAGTACTTACGTTCACAAATTCTATGCTTATATTACACGTATGTAACAATGCAGTTGCCCTTATTCCTTAGGATCTTCATAAAAAACTATCGAAGTATCATCAAGCAAGTCCGTTTTTTATTTCTAGAATCTAATTCTATAGAAAATTCTTGAGATATTACTTTCATTGATGAAAGGTTCGAGTACAAATGGAGCTAGATTATTTTGAATTAAAGCTGCAACTTTGATTCTTCCTAAAATCAATGAAACCGCTATTTTAGAATCTGGAAATATTCAAACTAGAAAGACAGTTCAAACTTTTGAAAGATTGGTGCTTGTGGGGTTTGTAGCAGTGAATGGTTTTGAGAAATGAGAATGTACGTCCTGTGTATAAGGCCCAACTGGGTATGTATATGGAAATCCCTGACTGAGACAATGAGAATGCAGATCAATGAATATAACTTTAAATAGTATGTATTTATTTATTATTGGTAATGTGGGAAAGACACAGTTCTGCACAGCACTATTGGTAAAATGGAATTATCACTCTGGACGCTCCCCAAAATGGTATGTTGCAAGTAGGCATGAGTGTCTCGAATCATTTATAATTCTCGATAGTCTTGATCTTGTTTTAGAACAAAATATCGAGATCGAGAATTTTATAAATCGAGACATCGAGAACACAGTCATATCGAGACAATCGAGACATCACAAAATTATGAAATAAGGGGAAATAGTGCAAACCGTGGTTTATTAAAGTCGTCTAATTTATTAAAACCACAAATCCTTTAAATAATTATTGCGTAGATACAGTATGTACTGTTTTCAATTTCTACTGTGTACAATTTTCTCCTAATCCTCGGGAATGTGATGTAAAATTAAAATTAATTTTCTGCACCGAATTATTTTTAAATTCACGGCTGCAATATTTTTTCAATGAAGACAATCCGAATTTGGGTTTTTGTTTTCAACTTGGGCTGAATTCAGGATAACGCTAAAAATGAAACAAAATTCAATCATTTTGTTCAACTAATAACTGCACTACACTAAAAGTCAGCATAAGCACAACTTAAAATATCCCCACCAAGACCTTGACATAACAAGCAAAAAATGCAGAGATCAGAAGATATTTCACCCAAAGTGCACAAAACGAATTTCAAGTATGTCTTACATCACATGTAAGTCATACATTAAATTATTATCATAATTTGAATTAAATGTCTGATGAGAATGTACACATAATACGCAGATAGGTAATGCCTAATTTCAGTAATACTAAAAATGAAAGTATCAAATAGATATTGTTACCTTTACTTAACCGAATTCGGAAACTTTACCAAGGGGTTGAAAATGAGTATTGAGAAATGAAAGCATATCCAAAACAGAATCAGCTAATCTTGCCCGAAGCTTAGTACAAAAATGTCCCGCAATTGAAAAAGCTCTTTCACTTTCAACGCTTGTCGGCCGAATTGTTAGTAAAAAATCATACGCAAGTTGTAAATGATGTCCGCGTTTTGCTTTGGGTCCAGACTGCAGAAACTCAATAATTTCATCTCGCACGAGGGCTGCCATTGATTTTGAATGCTGGGTTTCCTGCAAAAATAAAATAAAAACAAACTCCACTAAAAGGAAAGATTTCAATTATTGAGCGCAAAATTTAACAAAAATGTATTTAGTATTAAATACCTCGCCTGCGTGTGTGGGTTTAGTCAGCAATTCTTTCCGACGTCTCATTTTTTCACGCAACGATATATCTGTTTCGGTAGACACTGACAAATCCATCCTTCTTCGCTTTGGTAGAAAATCAGTTATGTCCTCATCCGAATTCGGGTATTCGTCCTCATGTGTGAGTTGCAATCTGGTCAGAAGAACTAAAACATTTGCTTTCAAAGTTTTAGCATCAACTTTTAAACTTCTAACATGTGCAGATAATTCGTCATCTTCTACGTTGTTGTCTTCCTCCTCTTGTATTCCATGATGCAGAGTATAGATAATTTTTGACCATATTGTTCTACGTTCTTTTATTCGGTTTGCAATATTATTCTCGAGCTTTTGTCCGAATTCGGTTTTCAAAGAAAGTTCTTCTAGAAGAACGTGAAATATTTCTTCAAATCCTAAAAGGTTAATATCCGAAGCTGACAGTTCTTCTACTGCAACTTTCACTGGCTCCAGGATTTGTATCATTTCATCTACAATGTCACTTTCCCTGTCATTTAACGGTTGAATTCGTTGTTGCTGAACCTTTGAGAGTGTTTTATTTTTTTTCATATCAATCAACGTTTTTTCTACACTAGATTGCACTTCCTTGTAACGTTGTAGCATATCAAAAAGACTGGACCACCGAATTCGGGTATCTAAAACAAGGCTGAGCGGTTTTCCAATATCCGATTTTATTTGCATTTGTAAGATCGAGTTCTTTTTCGGGGACTTTCTAAACAGGCGTACTGGCCGCCTGATCTTATCAACAGCTACTTTTAGAACTGCTTGAGCAACTTTAAAAGTTTCCGAATTCGGCTTGCGGAAAATACCTTCTTCATCTGATGATGAATGATCTTGAGTACTTGTTTCACTTTCTGCTTCACTGTCGCTTTCCTGCACTTCATTGTCACTGGTTTCATCTTCCGAAACGTCGATGAAATCGTTCACATCCGAATTCATTTTATTAGGTGGTGGATAAAATGTATCAATAATTCCGAGATTTATTGCATGTGCCATGCAAAGTTGGTTAATCACACCTGATATATGTCCATATTTTTGCATTATGCTAGCACTATCATTTGTGCAACCGACAATATGAGTCAGAAGATCGATTCCATATATGACAAGGCGAAGGCATTCGACAGACGTGAATTCCGTTGGAATTGGCTCTAGTCCTAAATTAAGCCTAAAACTATTCTTATCATGAATGTTTATGTTTAAGTACCGTCGATTATTTTTCGTCGCTATAGTACGAAACGAAATACCGTCCTTAGAAACCAGTTCCGAAATGGTAGAATCCATCGTATGAACTGACTGAAAATATTTTTCGATTCCATCTGAAATTTAGTGTTAAATTACCTATTTGTAGATAAAATGTAAACTTTTAGTGTTACGCATGAAAATCAGTTTTCAATCAGTATTTAAACATATTTCATTCTTACTTGATTTTTTGGAACGTCCTTGCAACTCTTGAGATACCTTGAGCGGCTTAACCGTAAAAACCGAATTCGGAGTTTTAAAATCGATGTTATGCTTCGATTTTAAATGATGGTGCAATCCTTTGGTGTTACAATTATTTGTAGGTATTAGAGCTGGTGGTGAACTTTCACATAACGTACATTGTGCCATTAAGCCGTCTGTTCTTCGAAGAAAATATTTCCAAAGTTCCGGAGATCTTTTCGATTGGTGAACAGAGTAATCACTTTTCTTGTAGGTTGAATCCATATTGGAACTTACAATCTTTTGTGCAATTTTATTTTTTCTCGGCATTTTGGATTATGAGCTAATTAAAATACGTTGAAGTTAACAGTTGTGGTTGCCAGTAACTTATGTGTGCAAATACCGACACACAAGTATATGTCAAATGATATGGCGGCTGCCATTGTTGAGAGTTGAGACTATGATTGCAGCATTCGTACATAGGGTTCCCGCTTATTCTGTGCGTATGCGCATTTTATCGAGACGAAAAATGAACAAGATTCTCGATAAATTATCGAGATGTCTCGATTAGTCTCGATGGTAAAAAAAGATCGAGAATATCGAGAATCTCGATGTGCTGTCTCGATGTGCTCATGCCTAGTTGCAAGAAGCACAGGTCAAACCTGGAAATACAAGGGAGAAAGTGATAAGTACTTATTGTGATGGTACTTGAGCTGGTCAAGGTTCGAATTATTAATAGTAATAATTCGCACTAATATTCACAGTTATTACGACAAGAAAGCCCTGGGATCCGACGAGTTAAATCTTACCATTCAGTCTGACGATAAGGTGGTAAATGATCTATAAGATCAACGGCTTCGAGATTAGATGGTGCAGAATTCGACTTGCTCCAGATGAGGTGACGTGGAAGCGTCATGGAGATGAGAGCGCGGTGCTCGTTACATAAGTGCAGTGCAGAAGATGGTCAGTTTGGTATCCGAGCTGAGATTGGAGATATTGAGCCCACATGACTCAAACGACAAAATCTAAGAGCTAACAATAAGAGTACAGTAGTATGTACATATGTTAAGTAAGAAAAAACAAACTCAAACAGTGCTGCTTTACTCCATGATAAGTCAGGGCTAATTCGGCAGCTATAGTTTTATCCTCAGTTTTCAAAAGCGTTTTTAAAAATGATTTTCTATGAAAATATGTGTTTAAATAGCCCTGATCCCACCATTACAACAACTTCCATCAATTCTAAAGGTGTTCATGAAAGATACTTGTCTCCTCTGCTGCTACATTTAATAAAACGTTCCTTCTCTTACTGAACATTGTAAAGACAACTATTCTTATGCTTAGGCATTGTGAAAATTTAAGAGATTTTTACCGATCTTAACAACCGGAAACGAAACTTAATATGAGCGCATGTACCTGTTAGATATCATAAACTGTTTTTAATAACTGCAAGTCAGCACTACCAAACTGTTCCGTACAGCCGGACAACAACCAATGTCAATCATTACGAAATTAGACCGCTCAAAATCCTTATAAATTAATGACCTAGGGATGGAGTTTGTGGCTATTAAACTTTCGCGCTCTACTCTTAATATCAGCGCGCAAGGTTTAGGCATACAGTAAGCCCAAGACTGGGCTTAATTCGAAAGCCGTTTAGCCTCTACACTTTTCTGCTGTTGTGTTAATTTAAAGTTGGGCGTGCTCATTTCAATATATAGCAAGCCACTATGTACTATATTATTTCACTATATAGCCAAGCAAGCCGGTGGTATACAGCAAGTCGAGAAGCACAGCGGGCTGAAACTCTGTCGCAGACGAGAGCTTTTTCAGCTCGCTCTGCTTCTCAGCTATATACCAACTCCTTGCAGCCTACTGGAAGCTCGCAATATTACACAATTTTAGATTATCACTTAAAAGCGCTAATCGTAATTATTATAAACATTAGACATAAATCATCAAATTTTGATTAAATTAAGTCTGACAGTGATCTTTAGTGGGTCGGAAGCTGTTGTCCCATAATTATTTGATGAAATACCAACTATCCATGTATATGAAACGAATTGTTAGTCTAACAGTTAATAGTTCACATGTCTTATATAAGATTACTTTACCCGGCGAAGCGGGACATTAATATTAAGCCTTCTCGACAGGCCTTGATACAGGATCTATAGCCATTTAAGGTTTTGTGAATACTCTCACAATTCTCAAGTAATTTCCCATGTGCGAAGCACAGGGCTTTTACTAGTTAAACTATAAAAATCATCGATCCACGATTATTTAAGGTTGCCGCGTAGGGCGGCGTCAGTTACGGTCATCCCATTTATCGCTATTAAGGCTATACTCCTTTTATTGTATTACGTTGAACTCATTTAACTAGTTCCGGTAAAATTGTTTTATAATCTTTAAAACAAATAGTGTTACTCGTAAGGACTGGTATGCGTATACAAATTTCATTGAAATCGTTGGAGCAGTTCTGGGGAATACAAAGATTTTATTCCCGTTTAATTTTTTACGTACGACCACGTCGACCGATTTCAACCAATAACATCCCAGGAAGTGGCCTAAAGAATGTTCACACAAATTTTGAACGAAGAGTAATTTTGGAAGAAAACTACGGGAAGTAGAGACCCACGGACAACACTGTCTTATAAGGGGGCTGAAGTCGCCCTAAAAACTATATTGCATAGGGGCAGCATTTATGTTCACGTGTATATATTCTGTTGGTATTAGAACGGACTTTACGAAAAGTAATGACAAATAATGTTAGTCACTCTACCCCGAAGTACCATTAAGTCATTTTAGTTAGCTCCTTTGAAATCAGGACTAAATTCAAACTCATCAGGTCATCAGGTCATCAGGTAAATCCCAGGTCAAGCCAGGACTTCTGGGAACCCTGCCCCTCAAGGAAATACAGGTTATTTTTTAATCATCAATTTTTGTTATTGCTGACTTTGTTAAATTTGGAATATTGTTTTTAGCTACCTTTTGCCGAACATTTTGACCTCCAATTTCCAGCAACCATGCACTTCTAAATCAGTAAATCTACCGGAAAATCTGCCTTGGAAAAAAATTGTGGAACAAATCTTGTGGAATGGTTCCACGCTTGGACCAGACCAAGAATCAAAGAACAGACCGGACCATTCCCAGAACTAGTTCACAATCAGTGCAATGATTCTTTGATATCTCTATCTGAAATCCATAAAATTTTGCTAGTATTTACTGTTTACAAGAAAAAATTTATAATGTATGAGATTCAGTTGGTGCTTTTTTTGTAAGTTTGTTCTTTTAAAAGAAAAACATTTTTTTAAATTGGAAGATTTATACATTGCCTATATGACCTAGCTAACGAAAAGTAAAGTGTAATCCTATATGTAGATACACAAGTATGTACTTTTGTATGTAGCCACTAGAAAAGTAACTAAAACTAATTAAAAAATGTAGTTCCCTTATTTTTTGACTTGTTCCGGAGTGCCTGGTTGGCATTGTGGTGCGATCATATTTAACGAACATATCATGGCTGTTCTCTTCAGAATCCATGTTTACATCAAAAAATACTAAGCAAAGATCATTTTTATTTTGCTTTGCCTTCTTAAGCATAACTTGTACAATTGATGAATTAATTTGACAACCACATAATTTTTTTTTTCCTGTAGGTCCATAAGTACTATATTAGGGTGCAAGGTTGGTGAAATTCTGCTTCGTGATTGAAGTTTGGCTGAATTGATCTACAGTTACAATTCAAAAACTACTGTTAGTAGGGACAACTTTCGGAAATAATTCATAACTTTGAATCGCCTTGTTGGTTGCTGTGCCCTGCACCAGCAATTTCTGACTTACAATATTAGATTAGTGATATTAGAAATGAATTCCCATGAAATCTGCTACAAGTTCAATGCTTTGACATTTTTTCTCTGCTTCCACACGGTGCTGCTTGAAGAGTTGAAAGCTTCAAAATTCCATCCGTATTTAAAAAAAAAAATTTCTCCAGAATTTGAATTCTCTAATCTTGATCCATAATTTTACCGATCATGACCACAATTTTAAACTTTTGGTTTCATCAGCCAGCCCTCTGGAAAGTCCATAAATGTCCTAAAAACGGGTATCAAAATATCCTGCAAAAGAATTTATATGAGAATGAGAAACAGTTAATTTTGCAATTCTTAAAATATTATGACTTTGCTTTACGTTTGGGACCCTTTTGACCCCAAAATTTGACATAGGCCAATAAACAAAATTTTACAGTACATGAAAAAGAATTTGCTACAACATATATGTAGCAAATTGTACTTGATACCGTTACGTAGGATACAGTGGGAAAATGAAGTGACCCAAGCTGTGCATACATAAAACATGAAAACTACAGTAGCAGGGACGAGGGTCAAAATTGTCAAAAAATCATGACACATTTTATGCACAGCCCCTAATGCCAATGCTCAAGGTTAAAATAAAATAACTTGGCTTCATCTCATTGGAAGCACAGAAATAAATCCGTTTAGCCTGCCCGTTGGCTACAGCACTACCAGCTGATTCAATTTTAATGTAGCAAAGCAAAGAGTTTACTCAATTTAGCTGCGCTTGAGTTCTTGTTATTTAATTGATGGTGCGAGTTTAATTTCTTCGAAGCGTTCCTTATCTCTTCAGGTAGCTTATGTATGTATATCTTAAATGAAAGTAGGATATCTCACTATTTTCTTCTCTGCAATCTGTCTGTCTAAAGTATGAAGCGAACGAAGAGAAGCCTGTCTCGCACATTTTAGATTTTCAGTTCTGTGTGGAAGGATTGGAGTGGAGGAATTGAGTAGAGTGATGAGATGGACTACGGATTGGGACCGCATTATCTATTTAGTATTGTGGGGTTGTGGAAAGAAGCGAAATCCTGTAATGCCTTGAAATGAGCTGGGTATATGTGGGGAATGAAGGGATCGATGGAAGCCGTCCTACAGTCCTACTGCTAATTCAAAGATTGTGTGCACATCAAGGGATTTTTTAAACTTTTGTGCACATATATCATGAGGTATTAGCTACAATGTGGAAGCAATATAATTCTAAATCCGTTTCGATCTATAACACAATAAAAACTTATTAGTTTACACACCGATTCAAGCATACTACTACCCATTTTATAGCCTCTACATAACAGGTCTATAGCATGAGACTGAGCTTAATATAAAAGCTTGTACTGTAAAAACACAGGAATCACGCAAAGATCCCGTGGAGATAACTCACAGACTCCCGAGTTGATTTCAGGCAAAGTCGGAGTGATGAAGTGATGTTTGGTGAGCTGTATGTACCGAGGTACTTTCTCACACTCTCACTATTACAGGGGCAAGTGAGGGCTCTGAAGGAAGCTTGAAACTGTTACGGAATTACTACAAGGACCAAAGGAAAAAAAATAAGGGAAGGAATAGATACTGAAATGGAATAGATCTAGCTCCAGGAGTTTTCCAGTCCGAAAGAAACAGAAGTTTCCTTCACGTCCCACCTCTTCTATTTTTCATATTGGAGCATAGAACTGTCCTCAGAGCAGCGTCCCGGTATTCATCACGTACTCCAGCTCACCTCCTTTTATTGTAGTAGCTAAAGTTTTTGCCACAATAGGAATTCCAAGAAAGTTTCCCAGTATGTATTCATAGGATGGGATTGGGCCTCAAATACTATCCCTGGTGCATTCAAACTTTCTTGTCTAAGATCGTTATTGATATGTAAGAAGAACTCAGCTTTACATGATCAATGCCTCAATAATTTTCCTGGTAAGGTCACAAATATGAGAACTAATTATGGGTCTGTAGCCTCTAGCCACAACCTTCCGGGATGACAACAAGCTAATTATAAGGCAATGGTAGTTGGTTAGGTTAGGAGACCAAGGTTCTGGAGATTGAGCTCGTAAATGTTAAGTTCAAGGGAAATTAGGTTTCGGAGCTGGTACTGGGGGTTTCGGGTTTGGGAGTGGTGAAGGTTTTATTTTCCAAGTGGAAGTTACTCCGTATTAAATTACGGAGCTTCCACTAACAATAGATGCCCCAGTGAAAGTCCTTGTTGCTCTGTATCTCTAGGGTTGTAAAACTAGAGAATTATAGAGATTCGAAGGTTTTTCAGGGCAAATGTTAGTTAAGTTAGCAATTCTAGGGAAGAATGGGCTGGTTATACAGTAGGATGCTGATTGTAGGGATCGGAAATTACTTACATCTTTTTGCACGTACATATTTGTGTACATTGAGTCCCTTTATCTTCATCGCAGTTGCTACTGTATACAGAGTGAGTTCATCCTCGGTACATTTCCTGGAGTCTCTCTCATCTCCATAATATGATTTACGGTCCTGGTATTATCATCAGAAGATAGCTTTTGGAAAGGATTGTACTCGGGACCGCAGACAACCTTTCAATGGATCAAATTAGAGCTTGTTAGCGGGCTAGACGTTAATCCTCAAGCTTTCACCTCCCCACTCTTGCTCTTAAATCTTGTCTGTAAGCTTCCCTAACCGACTACAAACGTACTTACAATTAGCGGGTAGGAGGTTTTCCATTTAATCATGTAAGTGACATCATTATTATTTGCATTGGTAAAATGACATTTTAATGCCACTTCTAACTTTTCTACTGTATTGAAGTTGTCTATATAACCTGTCAGCCTTGAAATTGTGAGGTATACAAGCTTTATCTACTTCTACGTAAAAATAAAGTTACGAGGTTTAGGGAATTCTTTCTTGTGTATATGTAGATACAGGATTGATAGAATTCGTAGAGTGCAGTTCCGTGCTGTTACATATTTACAGATCAGGATCAGCGATTGAAATAATATCGACTTGGAAGAGTCGGTAGGTTTTTGGGCAGAAACCTTTTAAAATCGAGAATGTTTTCTCTGGATGGTCGGTGTTTCAACCGAGCTTTGCTTACAGAGACTATACAATGAAGGGAGAGTTACTTCACTCTGTGCACATCTTTTATATCCTACTTTACAAGACAGGTCTTCTTCCTTTTGCTCGCATTAACGTCACTACCCATTTCGGTAGCCAGGGAAAGAACAAGTTTGTAACTTGTAAAACCTTGCTTTTTTATAAGCTAAGGCTTTTCTCACTTGGTTTCATCATCGAAGATGTATTGCTTGAAGCGGTAGACAGATTGGTATAAAAACTTCCCTTCAAATTGATTCTGTTGATAGAATTATATGAAGTATTCTGTCAGGAGATTCTTGAGCTGTTGTCTCACGTCCCTAGCTACACGCCATATGTCACTATGTAAAATTACTTGGCCCGACCTTATTAGTTTTTTACATTCTCTGGCCTACAAATGCACGTTTACTGCATATTTAGAAGACACATTCATCCCATAGAAAAGTATCCTGCTTGTTGTCCCCCAGTCCCCAGGGTTTCTGTCGTCATGACATTGAAATGCACACTTAGTTGTTTTGAATACCTAGCTGGAGAAAGTTGTAAAATGTGTACTTTTGGAGAATCCTTTTTGATGGAAGTCCTTCGGCAATTTGCCAACTTCCCATGCACACACGGCTATCAGATCAAAGGGTGAAAATAAAGTTCATTGAAACTTACAATTTTATTCAAGACAGCTTGCATACATGTCACATGTGTGCAAGCTTGATACTTAATTGGAACGTTGGAATGCACTGAGTCCCTGAGTGAGTGATAGATAGCATTCTAAAAGGGGCTCGTTTTGTAAAGAAAGGATGCATGCATTGTCGGCTTTGTGTGCTGCCATTATTGATAAATCATAAAGAAGGACTTGCAAATATAAAAGACGTGAGTATGTGGGCCTATTCACTGTGATACATTTACAACTTCAGCATGTATGTATAATTATAAATACATATGTATCTATAGATATTACCGTAAAATCTAAAATAGTGCCCTTTTCCAATTGCACATCCTGAGTCTTTTGAGGAACTCTAAAATCTTCAATTTTTTTTTAAAAAAAACAAGGCACCTCGTTAGTGGTAATATTAAATCCAGCTCTCTTGAGACCCCTCTGATTTTAATGATGCTGATCGTCTGAAAAAAATATGGCATAAGTATAGTAACTAACCTGGGAATACCAGCACAGGTTGTACTGTGTACAGAACCGTACATGTAAGTCATTGAATTTTATTACAGTAGGTCTGCTCTGTAAACCACAGCAGTCGATTCCAAGTATCTATTCCTCGCAACTATGTCCACGTAAAAGTTTTTTGCTTTTAGATAGATGTCTGTAACGAATTGCAAGAAGGAGGTTACTGCTATTAAGGAGAGGAGGCAGTAAAACCATAAGCACTCGGACTACAATACTAGGGCTTAGGGGTGAGAGAGGTGCCAAATAAACGAAACTCCAGACCAGAATGTCTCCAGACCCCATGTATTAGTATAAAAAAAATTGAGCTTTTACACGATGGAATGTGTGAGTGTTTTCCCCTAATGGAAAAATCATGACTTTCTACTTGACTGGGGGAATGGGAAGGTATACATGGTTGGTTATAGAGAAGGTTGTGTGTGAGTAGCGTAATAAATCGACGCTCATTCAGCTCGATCAGACTGGAAGGCTTTGTTAAAGGGATTCATCTGCTCATGGGAAGAGGCACAGTATGAGTTTTACGGGAAAATTCACTTTGGCAAACCATTACCCATCTTAAGAAGTTCCTGCCGTTTTCATGTGATGAAGATGAGCTGTTAACTCATGGTGGATATAATTTTGGCCAGTTGTCTGGAATCCGCAAAACCCAGATAAAAAAATGAACCGTTTTCCTTCTGCCTCCATTCATTTCCCTTTTTTCTTAAATCTTTTTCAAGACCCCGAGCTCTGGCACTTTGTCTAATGGGATATCCTGTGGAAGAACATTATGGAAATATGGTGGAGGAGCATAGGGAGTACATATGGAGCCAGCGTTATTCTGTATACGGACATCAGGCCCGGATCCTATTGAATGGTAACGACTGGAATTTTATAAGTAGAAAGATGAAGCAAGTTCATCGCAAAAAGATCGGAGCTAACCGCACAAACCTAGCAAAGGAGCCTGCACTTGTGGAAATTTGGGCTACATAAATTATGCTTGTAACGACCCCGCTATTGTTGTTTCCTCATAACTCCGTGCACTCTCAATTTCATAGGGCTTGAGAATTTTTTGATGCTGGACAGTAGTAGTAGGGAGAGAGAGAGAGCCGCTGGCTTGCTGTCACAGAAGAAAAATCTATTCCGCCACACTTGTAGCAAGTGACATGAGAGACGATCTGTGACTTTTCCTTTCGGAAGCATAGAGTGAACGATTTTCTCTTTCCTCTACTCTCCCAGCTATTCTCTCTAACGACTGATCGGAGCTTTTCACCGAGCTTCTGCCTCTCGTTATCAACCCCTTTTATCCAGCTGGATTTAGGGAAAAGTTTATTGTCAAAAAAGTTTGCCAAGGATTTTTTTCCCCTCCCTATACTCAAGCCACGTAGGCAATACTGGTACTGTGAGGTGGAGGGAGGATTTATGAGAAAAATAAATTGTTGGGAGGTGTCAATCGACAGTAATAGGATTACCTCGATTGCAGCACTACCTTTTTTGAGTTCATCTTGAGTCAGAATTCCTTTGCTTTGTTTCTCCCCAAACGAACATATAAATATTTTCACAGGAGACAGCAATATTGTTATTTCTGCCGTGTTTGTTTACGTGGCTGTAGTGTAGTAGTGTTATGTGAGTACAGTACTCGTTTCCTAGTATAATTTAAAACGCTATGTGTACATGCAGGTATCTATGTATGTAGATATGTATATAATCATATAAGTAAGGCTAAAACCTTGGGTGACATTTGAAAGATCCTGGTCCCATATAAACATATCATTGCACAAACTATAGCAATAAATTCAGCTTTATCAAGTAAACACAGTTCTGCACATGTGAGCCTCGATCATTGGGACTGTGTTCATTTGTCCATTTTGCTTGCTTTTAAATTTAGAGGGCATCAGAATCCTGAAGAGTATTTGCCTGTGCATTCGTGGGTTTAAGTTACTTAATCGGATTTAGAGCTTGAGCTTGTTTTTTCCCTGTCCCTTTGGCTGAGCAGGGTCCTTGGGTTTTCTCTTATTGTACTGTAGCTCTATTCAGATTAGGTCCAGCTGGTTTTCCTATTAACTTCACGTCTGGTCAAGAGAAAGAGCTCCTAGGAAAATACGCTTAGCTGTTTTTCATGTCATTTCCGAAAATTACGGGAAACACTTATGGAACAAGTGGACGTTACAATTAATTCGAGAGGACAGAACTAATAGCTACTTGAAATAGTGACATTCCTTCTAGGCCATAATCTATTTTCAAGGGTGCAATTCTGTCCCACGGTCCACGAAATGGTCCAACATGGAATGAGTAATAGTCGATCGCCACTGAGTTTCTAATAGCCTTTCCCAGGAATGCTCCACTTGCTTCCTTCCCACATAAAATAACAACGCTGATGTCCCATGACAGACGGCCATTTAGTTTTTGCAATTATTACTACCCACCTTTGAGAGCCTTCTCTTCCCTTACAGTTCTGTTTTGCTTCATGTAATGGATTAATTATTGGAGAATGAATGGAGGGAAAAGGTGTTATAAGTTCTAATGGGAAGCAATTGAAAATAATCACAATCAGTGCATCCCTGTGTTTGTGAAAGGAGTTAAATAGAATTTGGGAGTAATTATAATTATTAATGAGTTAATTGTAAATTAGAGCATTCCAAAGGATTCATTATATTTGAGTGGGGAATTTTCCAGGAATTTCTCACGATGTCTCCCCGCCCATTTGTCTGCAACTCCTGCATATATTTTGTTCTATATCTCACTTACTGAAGGCAGGATTCCAATTTCCAAAGGAAGAAGGGGGCATCCAGAAAATTTGTAGCCTTGCAAAACATTCCTGGGGAACTAATTATTGTCGGCGTAATCGAGCAGAAATGTAGCCAAAAGGACGACTACACCCATTTATGTACCTTTTGAAGTTTTAATGGCAGGCCGGACAAAGTGTGACAAATGTTTCCCAGGTTGTGTGTATTCACTTGTGCAAGAGCAATTCTCATGCCGACTTTAATTAATCGACTATATTTTCCAGGTCTTATTGTTTCCAAACTTTCCGCTGTGTATTCCACTGCATTGACTCTGCAATATCTCATAATTCAGTGTGCTCACTGTTGCATGTAGTATTTCGGCACATTCTAATGCTCCTATGCACAAGTACAGTGACATGCAAACTTAATTATCAGGTATGTTTCCAAATCTTCATTTCCAACTTACTGCCTATGTAACTACCAGAAAAGTAATAGTGCTGAGTTAGCCAGTTCAATCCAAGGATAGTTGAATATCCCATTCTCCAGAAAGATGTTTCCTTCAGATTCCCAACTATTTATTTGTGTTCTAATGTAATTATTCACCTTTCAATCATTTCTCCGCACGGAAGCAAAACTTATCAAACTTGGACTCGCTACCACTGCGCTATATCTATCTACATATGTATGTATATACCCCATAGTAATTATGCTTCACAGACAAAGCACCCAGAAACTAAGGAAAGGTTACGAAACTATTCTGACTCCACATCAAAGTCCATATCAGATTGTGCCAAATGTAGCATAAGTCTAAATAAAGAGCGATGAGATGACTCTAGCGATAACTTGAATGAAAGCGTTGTCATAAAAAAAAAGTCAATCTTTCATTTTAATCAAAACGAAAATTTCCTTTTGAAATCCAATCTCGTCTATTTTGTACAAGATTTACTATTCATCTGCGGAAATTTCAAACAATTTTCCAAATCTTAGACAAAAAATTCAATTAAGTAAACTATTCCCGGCACTACTACTATTTACCCTTCTATGAAAACTTTCTCCAGGCAAATTCCATTAGAGCTAACAAATGAATTGCAAAAGCTACTGTGAGTTTCGGTGTAGGCCTGAGGAGAGAGAGAGAGAGAGAGAATTCTCATTAGAAGCATTTGTCAACGTCGTTTTTAATACCGACACTGAAGCTCCATGAAATTAGTATTCCAAATTGTTTTGTTTTCTTTCAAACCTGGAGGTGCTGTATGCTCTCCCGGCAGATTTCACAACAAAAGATAAAGAAATAATTAGAAAAGGTGCCGGGATTAAATCTCATTTCTGCAGAAAATTCATTTCAGGAAACATATAAAAGGTAGATTTTTAATCGTACCTGAACTCTGTACTAGATTTCATCACTCCAAGGGGTACATTGTACGCAATTAAATATTCGTCTGAGAGAGATGTGTTTGTATTATTGTTTTGAAGGGGGAAATACATAAATGTACCTAGTACCTACAAATATATGTATCTAGACACTCCAGACGAATCCCAGCAGGAGGAATTGCTGTAGAGTCTCATATTCTTTTTATTGTTCATAAAAGCGGGAGATATGCTTGCATTACGACTTATTAGACCTGTAAGATTATGTGAAATAAAGATAGACTCGATTTGAGCTCCCCATAGCATTGCTCGACATTGGTGGCTCTCGCAGTAGAAGGAATATGTTTATTTATTTACTACATAACTATTTATTTGCATGGCATACCAAGTAAGAAAGGTACGAAAGTAAAACTAGTATTTATGCTCGAAATTCCATCTTCCAGTTTGAGACAAGTTCCTCCATGCCAGAGCTATATTGCATTTTCAAGAGTAGTGTGAAGAGTAAAAAGCCCACCAAGGGAGTTTTCATTTTCTACCTCGCCCACCGACCAGGATACATTATTTTCAATCCATCTTCATGCTCACCAGCCTCTCTCACTTTCTCTCTCTCTCTCTCTCTCTCTCTCTCCCTTCCTGCACGCTTTAGTTCCCAAACGGTACATTCTATTCCTCAATGTTGCCTGCCTTTCCAAAAGGAGAAAGTTGGGAGGACGGAGAAGATCCGTACAGAAGCATTAGCACTACTTCGGAGTCAAGAGGAGAGAGAAAAAAAATGGTCTCGTGAAAGGGAAAAGTGTTGGAGAACTGGAGCATTCCGCTTTTACCTAATAGAGCCATAAAATGAACGAGGAAACGCGCTAGAAAGCTATTCTATTATTTGGGTCCTGAATGCATACCAACACCGACAGTGTCTTGCGTGCGGAAAATTCTCCCAGAAAATTCTCAACCAATCTGCATATCTTTTTTCTGCCTCTTGTCGACAGCCCATCTTTAGCTTTCATTTGAGAGAGGGGAACGAGAGGACTGTGGTGTGGGGTATGTCTTACTGTGTATTAACTCCTTAAGTTCAAATCTTTCTTTTATTCTGGCTTCCTCGGCTCTGCTTCCAACCCCTAGTATTTCAAATATGACATGAACTGGTAATAACCTTCTTGTTATCCGCCCCTCACTTGTTATTTCTCAAGTAATATATTCTGCTTATTTATAGCCCTTCTGGTACTTCCAGTCACATTACTTCCTCAGGTACTGTACTGTGGAGTTAAAGGGGGATCAAAAAATGTAGGGACTACATTGCCTCTGTCTGTTCCTAGAGAGTCTTACTTCGAAACAGTCTGGAAGAGACAATCTAATTTTTCCTAGGATATGTGGATCGGGGGAGAGCAGAGAGAGAGAGAGCTACGTGGAAATTATTAGTTGACATGAAATATGATCTGCGGTGGATATGCCTTCCCTTGACTGTGGGAGGAATGATAAAGACTTGGATAAAATGAGAAATTCCTGTACATTGTTACACATTTTATTTGCCCGAGTGCTCTACTTTTCTCCCTAGATCTAGACTTTGACTGTAACCAGCCCCGCTCCTCCCATGACCATCATCCCCACCCCAGCAATTTAAACTGGGAGTGGGCACATTTGTAATTATATGTAATGTATGTTACTATCTACTACCCTATATGGTTATTTATTGTTGGAGAGGAAAACATTCCAGAGAAGTCATTCTCATCAACGCCTCACCCACCCAAAACTAAAGAGAACCATTTCCTTCATTAGATTTTACTCTTGGAACTGTGAACAATGAGAAATCATTCGTATCGTTTGTACTTTGAATACATACCTTTTCCCTTCAAACGTTAGCCCTCGATGGTATGCATCCCATTATGTGCTACATTATATCCTGTATTCTTTGAGAAGAAAGCTGCGAAAGAAAAGATGCGCAATTTTCTCAAATTGCCAAATATCTATCCGAGTTGGCTTGCATCCAAAGTAAAAACCGCTTTCTCTCAGACTGAGATTCCTCTGCCTTTACTAAGTAAGTACGGCTATGGGCGCTCAAAGACTTGGGAATGTTGAACCCCACGGAATATATAATATCATAGGAGAGGAAGCTCCAAGCATTACGTGACTTTTGTTAACAGAAACTCGAGAAAATATTGCACGTGTTGAAATACATCAAACTTGGTTGTCCCTGTACAGAGGCCCAGAGAGTGCATCTATAAGAATGTATGTGCTACAAAGAAATATTTATATGTATGTATGTGCATGAAGATGTGAGTCCTCCCAAGTTCATATATTTTAAATGGAGAACATAGTATGGATTGGTGCAACTGTCTACACACACAGTGGGAAGATTAATCAAGGGCCAGGCTGTAGTAAGTGTCCTAACTCATCAAATCATGCGAAAAGTGTAGAGGGTAATACATTGAGCATCTCTACTCACCCAGACTAGTTCGTCGGTGGAGTGTGAAGGAAAGGGGAAAGTAAGCTTGTGACCTAAGTTTTTGGCAAGGCTCACAATTTTACCCAATGAAAAATGAAGTAAAAGCTCCGTTTTTCACTTGCACACTGGGAAATCCCTCAGCTCACGTCGTATATGACATGGACTGCAGTCGTGGCTTCCGAGACGACTGGGAAATATGTGTGTTACATCCGTAAACACCGTTGAGCTACCTAAAGGAAGAATGGAAAATTCAGGGAAAAAAATAATTCCCACTTGTCACCATGTGCTATTTACAAATTTTCATCCGTTTTTGACTTCCTGGACCGACAAGCCCCACTTTTCATGACAAGGATTAATTTCCACTTGACAAAACCCATATGTACTGCAGTGTATTATTCAAGGATCTTTCATCAAAGTAACATATTGTGTGTATTAAAGAGTAATGAGGAAAGTTGGGAAAGTATTTAAGGATGATTCCTAAATGAACTTGTTTATAAGGAGCTGAGGAGTCCACTTGTCATTACGCTAAAAAATAATGGTGTAACTTTCCCTCACACAAGCCCAAGTCTGGGATAGGAAGGGGGCTGAGGATGTTTATAATGCCAGTCATTCTCAGTGTTTAAAAAGCACATCTGGAATTTATTTAAAAAGCTTTAATAGAACCCGAGTCTAAAGTCTTACTTTCACCATAATGCTCCCAGCTGCTAGATATTTATATTTTCAGACAGACATGGAGATGTTGTGGGTACGCGGGCTACGTGATATCCCGTGTGTGGTAACTAAAGATCCATGAACACGTAGGAGCATGGGGTGGAGGCTAAAAGGCAAGGAACTATTCCTCCAAACATAACCATATCCTTTAGTTCAAGTTGGCATAAAATGTATTAAGAAACCAAAAGTCTGTGTATTTCACACTGAATGTAATTCAGATTGTTGGTTCTGCATGCGCTTCGTGAGACAAGCCAGATAAACCATAAGCTTGTGCAAACTAGTACTATTAGTGGTAAGAGTAGAGCCAGGAGCTGAAGATTGTATTCAGCCGCACGCAACTTGAAGGCATACTTTGCAAATTCGAGAGCACAAACCAACACTAGGCTGATATACATGTACAGGCCTATTGGGGTACATAGTTTCCTATAGATATGTATAATAATTATTATAGATACGTATATCGTCAAGAGAAAGTAATGTTGGCAAAACTTTTCCCAAATCCTACCAAATCCTCTTGGCTTATCTGCGTGGTAAATACAAACAAATCTGAGAAATGACTCGATGTGCTTGCAAATAGATGCGTTTCTTCCCTCGCTCTCTCTCTCTCTTTCTCTCTCCCTCTCTCTCTCTGCCTGGGAGAGGAGAGATCCCATGTGCAAAATTGAAACACAATGCAGAGATACGGCCATGTGAATTTCAATAGTCGCCTTTTGGTGCTCAAATAAATGCATAATAGACAGCCGTATGGCTGAGAAAGTGAGAGACATGAACTCCCTCACACTCACACTCACTAATGTCAAGCTGTGCTCTTCCAAGTTGTTTGTCATTTTTGTTGTGTACAACTTTGATACAAGAAACAACATCACATGCATAGGAGCACCAGACTGATGGTAACGTATCTCATTGGTGGTGAGAGCGGAGGTGTGTAGGTACTTGTTACTAATTAAAAATCTGAGAGCGTATGGACATCATTTCTGAAGCTCAGTTGTTTATTAACCACTGGCAAAGTAATTATTCTACTCGTTGAAATGCATTCAAATTAGTTGCCATCCTAATATGAGAGAAGCTTCAGTTGTGGGCTTGTGGTTTGGGTGTATGCACAGTATGAGAGAAAAATTAAAACTTGAGCATCCGAATAATTATTACTTTCTACTTGACATTTATTGCTGCCCTGGCTTCTAAAGTCTAGTTACTTGATAGGATTGCATCAGTACTTTGCCCAGGACCACAATATCTCTTTCCCAGGAATATGAGGGTAACTTGACTTGACAAGTTTTGAATATTCAGGAGGATGCTACTTTTACTAGTGATAAAACTGTAAAACTCTTTGTAAAAAACGTAAGCTTTTAGTCCACTGGAGTTTGTCAAAAGCATTACTTTTCAAGGGAAGAATGATGTATCTCTCGTAAAACGAGTCGCAACAGCTGATTTAAAACCAACGGTTCCAGAGGTATGGGTTTCAAGGATGTAAAGAAAGAAATTATCATTATTATTAAATATGTGTTCCACAAGGAAAATTACTGTCGTATATATTTTTTGTGCAATATTCATGAACGCCAGTGTTTCTACTCTATATCTAAATATAGTAACCCTTCAAATGATTTGGGCTTGGAAAAAATTTAAATAATAAAAACTGTCCCAAGGCCAATACATTAGCTTAGCTTTTCAATTTGAAGATGCTCAGCCCCCCTTGGGAGTTATGAATGAAGGGTTTTTATTAATACGGTTTAGTTTGGACCACAAAACGTACTTAGGTTGGGACGTCATAGCGGTAGATATATCAACCGTACTGTAATTTCCTTTTTATTTTAAGAGTGCTTTTACTGAAATACAACCTTTGATACTTTTATGAAATTTGGGGCTGTTATATGCAATTCTTCTTTTTGACCTAAAATACAATAAAGCCGCTGATAAAATATTGACTGAATACAAAAACAAGCTCGAGTAGTTTCTGTAAATTCTCACCCCGCTGTTTGTATATGTACCTAAAATAATTGGATCTCAAATATGTATTATTGATAATTATACGGAGTAATTATTTTCGGGTATGTGATGGCAGATGGCAATCGGCAATGATGTACAAAATAAATTGAGTTGAACAAAGAAATTATTCCTGGAAACTCCCTGGAGTACTCTGGGCTAAATTGAGATAATCAAATACAACATTACTAGAGGTTGGAAACACGAGAAAAGTATTTGAAATCAATTATGTTGAATGACATTCCTGGTAAACAATTAAAACCAATAGGATCGAGTGACAGGTAATTCTACCCATTCTCTAAGAAGTTTGTGTTTGTAGTCGTAATAGGAAAAACAAACCTTTTAAGACATATTCTGTACCCCAAATTTGACAGGGTATAGGAACAATCCATGCCACTATTATTCCTGGACCTGTACACATAGATATGTACATATCTACCTCTCTATATAATTACATACAAGAGCATCAAATTTGTAGGAACAATAGATTCCTCTATAATGCTACCCTTAGGATTTTATATTAGTTTGGAATAGTACAGCAAATATATTAGATACATACATATACCCGGAAGAAACCTATATTGCTCACTACTCCCAATGACGGATGGTTAAAAAAATACAAAACGAATACCTCCTCGCTCGATGAGGAATCCAGGAGATATGATTGAATTACAAGGAGACAAGGAGTTTGGAATACAACGGACGGATTGATAGAAAGATATAGGACGGAAGAACAAGAGGAAGAGAGAGAGAGAGAGAAAATAAAGGAACTGGATAAACATTACTCATAGAAAAAATCCACTCCATCCGAGGGAAACCGTGATGCTGTACATGAAAACGTAGGAGGGAAGAGCAAACATTATATTTGTTCAAATATTTTCACTCAATTTCACCATGTTCCCATCCACAAAATCATTCGCTCACACTAGCTCCAAAGTTTTCCTAACAGACCATATATTTCGTACATTTTGTCTTACTCCGCAGTTGTTATTCTTTTTTTGTCGTTAAAGCAAAATATACCGTTCCTGGGTAAAAACAAAAAGTGTACACAAGGAAATAATGTAAAACGTGAACTTGTCTCCCGTCTCCCTGTCTCTTCGATGTCCTTTCATCCTCCTCTCCTTCAGTTGCATGCACCTATGTGCCCCATCATCTTGGATGTTGTCTCGTTCCAGACAGGAAAAAAAACCAGCCTTAATTTCTTTCACTGTTGACGTTTTCTTTCTCTCTCTCTCTCTCTCTCTCTCTCTCTCTCCCTCTCTTGTTTTTCAACTTGAAAACTACATAACAGCTTTACTTTGAAGATACCGTGGATGAAAGTAAAAGATATTACTTTTAGAGCTGCTAACCCCTTCTAGCCCCTCTCACTTTCAGAATTTTTTTCCCCTTTGAGTTCATAAGTGTACAGTAGTCTCAAATGAAATTTCTCCAAGCGTGAAATTTTTGTATGCAAAACATTCATTTCAAAAGCTAATTTCCACATCGACCTTAAAATTCTATATCACGTTTCACAAGCCATTCCTTAAAATAGTGAAGATGTGCTAATACCCAGTGGGATATGAATGGAATTAAAATCGCCTCGTTAGAGCCCACAAATTGGAACAACATAGTGCAAACAGGAAAGTGTGGCAGAGGATTTTCAGCAGCAAGAGGAGCAGAAGAGGAGGCGTTTGGCCATTGCTTCTCCTACTTGAACCATTCCACTCTTCATATGTACAAATGTGCCTGAGTCCTTCCGCTCCAGTGTCCCTGTAATAACACAGGATAATGGTATATATGGCATGGGCAAAATTGTGCATTTCTTCTAACGAGTTTTCCCCTGGCCAAAGGGGATTACACATTAAGGGCCAAACTTGTTAGGAATTTCAAATCAATCTGAAGATAGAATTTATGCACATATCCCTCTCTGCATCCAAAATTTCTGCCAATATTTTTTAAATGGAATATATTTTTGAATTCCCGGAACTTCTCTGAATTGTCTTGTCTCCATCAAAAACTTTACTACTCAGGCTCGTTGTGGATGTACATATGTATACATACGTACGTATCGACGTATAGTTTCTTGCGGTAAAGTTACTGGAGTGAATTTTCGGGCTGTAAAAACCGCTGATAAAGAATGAACCATGAAAGTCAGTGCACTATCTATGTATACTCAGAGGGTTTTGTAAATACATACATGGTACAAACACATATATGGATACATGTAAAGCTCTAGCATATACTAGCATAGCCCTTGTGATGCCTTGCTCAAATATTTATGTATATAGTTAGGTATGTATAGACAGTAGACAGGCTACTAGTTCTGTAAACGTGCGTTGTTTCTTGAACTTGTCATTGTGTTGATATGAGCTGTTACCATCTCCCAGACACAGACCTACGGCCAGGCATGGAGAGCCAATGGATAGGAATCAAGGGATGATACTTGAAATGTTATTCCTACCCTACTTTTTGATTTGTGTGCAGCCTGCTGTAAATTTCCCTCCACGTTAACACACCGCTATCTTTTTTGGGGGGAAAGTATATATAAAAATACTTTCTCCTTTTTTTGCTTTTTTGAAATCGTGAGGGATAATGACAAAAGCTGGTATCAATATCGGTCAGAAAGTACTGAGGGCATCGGGAGAAAGATAAAGAATTTGTGTAGGGAATAATATGAATCTAAGGCCGTTTGTGAGTACGCGGTAGTGTCATGTATGTATGAATATCTATGTGTATGTGTGAGTGTGTAAATTTTAGAGTAAGATACAAAGAAGTAAAAGTGTATCGATCGTGGGTTCTCATAGCCATGGATGGTTTTGCAGGCTTCATATAATTTTGGGTTTTATATCTATAACTATTACCATTGGATCCACTTACTTCCCCAACACAGGGACAAGTAGTACACATGCCTGCATAGAGAATTCCAAGCTTTACTTGAACGTTGACTTGAACGGAATTCACGACGCACTCCTTTGCTCTCACTCTTCTACTCTACTACAACAACCAACCACTACCAGCTCTTTCTCTCCGCTTTTTACACGGGATATAGCTACTTCCCCGGACTGTGAGAGCTGACTAAACACTATTCTCACTCTGACTTCACCCAGACCAGGAACACGGTTGAAATTGCTGTCTTTCCAGGATTTCCTTTCTCTCTCCAGCTGCACGGTGTTACTCTCCTTCGCTCTCATCCCAGCAGTCCAGCTCCGTCTCCTTGTCTAACGTCTAAAATACAATTTTCTTTTGCCCACTTCCATGAAACAACAACCCTCAAGAAAGTATTTCAGAAGAGGAACATTGACAACTGTACACACTAAAGTTCCGACCCGAGACTGAGGTGTATCTACTAAAGAAGCAAATCGAAGTTCAAGTCAACAAACTTCAACAGTGATACCCGGGTTCCCGCATTTTCTTCCCCTATACTACTTTTTCCGTGACAGTACTTTCTCCCTTATTGTTATCGCCTCGACAGGAGAAAAAAAAACTGTTTATAAAAACTTACAAGGTTTCACACATGCATACGTCTCTAACGACTCTCTTCACAACTAAGTGACTAACACTACTCCTCCTGCTCCTCAGTGAGGAAATTAAACAGGAGCGAAAACTCTTGAAGCTTAATTACATTAACGGGTGTATGACAAGACAATTCTTGTAGAGTAAGCTTAATGAGATTAATTTTCCACAAAGGAGCCCAACGCTCTTGTTTCTTGCTACTCGGAGATTATATGCAGTATCCTATGTGACGGAGTGACTCCCAAGTATCCCAAAAGCTGTTCGGTGCAGTGAATTATCAAAATGTTCCTGCCCAGAGCATCCCTACCAGACGGACTTTGATCTTCGGGATAGGAATGTTGGAGTTGGTTCCAAAATCCCTGGAATTAAGTAAGTCTCTGTCCACCCTCCTTTTAAACCCACTCCATTTGTTCTACTCAAAAGTAAGCTTTAATTATTTGCTGAAACTAAATTATTTATAAGTATCTAGCATTTCAAACTTCCCCGAGACTAACGAATGTGTTAAGTTAAAATAAACAGGATTGGGACCATCACTGGTCCTGATACCATACATTATGGTATATACTCTAACCGTAAATTCTCGTCAAAAGTTTTGGGAGGAAATGTAAGAACAAAAGAGCTCTCTCCTCGTATTTACCGTTTCCCAACTCTCAGCATAACAAGACTCCTGAATATTAATCTAGAGGCAGATTAAACCTTAATATTTCATAGGGACATAAGGACAAATATTCAGGGAAAACGTTTTATTTCCCCTTTTGCATACAATGGATTGCAGTCGTAACAATGACTGCTCAAGGATTTTAACAGGGCCTTTCTGAGGCACCCAGGCGTACTTATTGTAGGAGCTAAATTACGGACTCTGTGTGTGTGTTCCGTGACGAGTAGTAGAGAGGAATGAGAAGGGGCGAAAAAATCTGTGATTACACGGAGCAAAAGTTTCCAACTAATTTGAACTTTTTCTATTAAAATCATAGGACGACACTGCCCCTGCCTTGGAGCAGCTTCCTATTTTTATACGATCCTCGTGTGCAGGGGGGAACTAGAGTTCCGACATGCAAGGCTCCCTTCCAGCTAGAGATATATCTATTGATAAAGGTACACATACATAATTATATATGACTGTAGTGAGTATGTGCCTCCTGTAATACTTTATAGACGAAAATATCCCCCATGAAAGTCTTGTGAACGGGAAGCTTCTTCTATTACAAAGAGCATGTTTGATGATGAGAGTGTGAGGAAAGGAAAATGGAGCAGCGTTCCTTTACATTATAGACACATATAATTGCATACATATCTATATGTACATACATTCAATGACTGGAGGAGGAAGTGTCTCCTATCTGTATTCTGTGTGACTAGACTGGGAAAGTAACACTAATACATTCCTAGAGTCTCTGTACAGAGCTATACTGTATGTACTGCGGGTTGCTCTGCATTGCCTTGAATGAGTTATGACTGGAACTTGTCCATCAGTAAATGTTTCATGATCATCTTCCTGCTAGCTTGACTTTTAGAGATGGCTACTGCTTTTCTCTGCTGCTAAAACATGTCACCTCCTTATATAAGACAATACCTTCACAAGTGCTTCCTCAGCTTATGTACACTCATTGCGGGTAATTTTCTTAATGTCCCTACTTTTTTATCTGAACACTGTGGGCACACATCCCATTTAAATATTCCTCACCCACCCCGCCCACTGACACCTGAAGGACACTTAAACTTTCCGAGCCGACGGGGGAACATCCAAGCTTTATAATTCATACCTCGTGCTACTCTTGAAAAAAAAAATAAAGTCATTACAATAAAACACACTTTCACTCAAGAGACTGTCAGATCTACTGTAGAGCCCAACATTTCCATTGATTTTCCCTGTCAGTACTGTCTCCTTCCCTTGGATTAACTTTGAGTGTTAAAATTAAGATTGTCACAACATAAACAAAAATTGTAGACTTGACAGCATACATAAAGCTTTTTGGAGAGCTGAGTCAGTGTCATGAATTTTTGCAATTATTCCAGCCACTTAAACTCTGTACATGTACTTTGCGCTTTGGTGTGCACTCCAAGTTTTCCCAGGTGCTGATTCTTCCTCATTATGTTTGCTAAGGTAGCAGAGCACATTTCAGTAGGTAGTGAGATTAATTCTGAGAATAAGACACACAATCTTCCAAGTTTTTTAAAACTTTTTGAGCGGAGTAGGCTAGAAAGTTTTATGTTTTGAAATTTGACCAAATACAGTATACATAGATACATGTACGTAGATATTTAATTATATGAAGCATTCGCACATGATAATGTCATTATAGTCATCAACTGGAGTGTCTACTGGAGACATTCAAGATGTTTCCTATCCTTCTGGCTTTGTTGTATGAGTTAGATTAATATAGGGGAAATAAATCACAATAGAATGCTCACTCATGGTATCTCACGATCAATTCCTAGATTGCAAGTCGAGCATCATCTAGTTTAGTGGACCTAATCTGCTGATTCGTACATTCATATTTACAAGATTTATCTCACAACTGCATATGTAGTTGGCTGTGCAGGTATAGGGAAGACAGAAAAACTACAAAAAGGAAACGTATGTCAGAGAAGAAAGACGGCTTTCAGAGGACGCAATGTCAGAGGAAATGGTGAAAGCACATTGACATGTTCCTGACAAAAGCTTTCAGCAATGTTTAGAGTCAGAGAGGAATCACAACACTGCACTTATGGAACATCAATCAATTTTAGTGCTAGTTGAGACAAACATAAAACTCTGGAAGTCTAACAACCATAATCAAAGTAACATATAATGATGCTTTACCTGTCATTTTGTAACTTACTCTAATGATTAATGAACACTGGGATCACTTAACAAATTAAATCTGCAAAGTATTTCAAGTCCAAGGACTATATAGGGAGGCATGAGAGCTCCTGTGCTTAATTAGCGAAACATTATTATTATTATGGTTTTATTGGCGTCTATGTACAGGCCGACAGCGTATAATATAAAATCATGTTCTGCTCCCCCTATGTGTCACGTACCTGTGTATGTATTATGTATAGATTTTAATGTGTATCATCCGAGTGAGTCTCAGCCCACTCCTGTAGAAGCCTGCGCACATATCTACATATATGCAACAACGCTCAATTAAATATTTCATAAGCAGGAGGCACTTAGAGTAAAATGTCATGTCGTTTTAAAAACTATAGGAGCAATTTACTCCCAGCGGGGTGTAATAGCCACTTTGGTTTCTCTGAGTAATAACTATATAGTAGTAGCCATCACACTCTGCATTGGCTCTGCTGCGTAGCTGCAAGTAGTTGATATGTGTTTGGATGGGACCACATGGTGGGAAATAATTGATGCTAATCATGGATGAATGTCTACATTTTTTCATGACTGTGTGCAGTAATGTAATGAAATGCAAACTTCTTGCTTTTTGTATCTATTTAGTGCCAAAAATAAATTAAGTCGTTGATCCAGTTAAATTTTACCCGACATCAAGCGATTCCGACAGCAGGGTCCGTAGTTGACCTCCCTTCATGATGGAAATTGCTCAGAGGTAAGCAGACCGGGACCTGTTTTGTCCAAACTGTTTTCTTTCTATGTGGAATTTTTTGGTACACTTTATATGTAATTATATTAAACCCACAATAACAATGCCATCACAGAGCAGGTTGTTTTTGTCATGAGAAATAATTAATTGGACTTCCATGGGAGGGAGGCTAGCCTAAAGCAAGTGCCTGTGTACAGAGATCCAGATTAAATAAATGGCTCCAAAATTTTAGTATAACTAATTTTAATTGCCATCTGTAAATTTACCAATAGCACAGGTGTATTCATTTTTGTTCTCTTAAATTTTCCGTCAAATTTCTCTGTCTCAAACAAGTCTCATTTTCTGTCGTACATTTTTCCATAGACGTTTTATACTGAGAGTCTATCACCTTGCACTGGAAAAATGTATTTGTGAATTTATCATGCAAAGCATGTAGACATAGTTTACACTCCAAGTTTACCTTTTGAAAATTACTTGTGTCTATAAGTAAATTTACTCTATGTACATTACAATTTTGTGATGTTTACCTTTCCCATATTTCGTAGCTTTTCAATTTTCCTGTTAAATTTACTTAAATCCCTGTGGAAGGGCCTAGGCCTGAAGTTGATACAATGTCATGTAAAGTTTGTTTTAAAATCACTTACTTATATAGAAGATAGTTTCAACAGAAGATATCTTCTATTAAACAAACTGGGACAGTCTTACTCTAACGACTTGGTTTACTAGTGAAATGCCTTCCCATTTTTAGCAGTAGAGCGAATGTCTATAGAGTTAGTTATTTAGTCTTTAGTACAGTAGTCACTGATATACATGTAATTACGTATAGAGGCAAAGCCTAAAATACTTTTGAACTTTAATGCGAACTCGTATTCTTTTGCCTGTTTGTGAAATAATTATTCTGACTAGAGAAAATGAAGTGCTCAAGTTAGTACTGCATAGTTATATTTGTAGTAGCAGATAGGAGCATAATATGCACTGCATTCCTTTAATTTATATGTGACGTATGGATACATGTAGATAGAAATGTAGGTACTCTCACCTGTCCGCCCTCCCCCCGGTAAAAATTACTTACTTACATTAGCTACAGCCTTGCTTGAGTTCCTCGTTTCTTGCCATGCATTGCCGTAATATATACATATAATGTACATATTGGAACCACTTACCCCCAACTTTTTTCCTGCATTATAAGTTGATACTTGTACATTTTTAGAAGTAGCTCAAGCTGAGAACTGTCAAGTTGCTTCTCCTGGGTAATTTAGCAGTACAAATATCTCCCTCGGCTTTATTTCCTTTCCACGTTCATTTGCATAAAAAATCTGTTTGCTTGCAAAATAATTTAAACTAACATCCGTAAGATTTAGACATACTCGTAAAATATACTACCATAGACAATAGTCTAGTCTAAACTCAAGAGGAAATCCATTTATGGTTCTGACCTTATTGTCATGGATCCTGGTAGATAATACGCTGTCAAAACATCCGTTCCAAGTTGTGAATCAAGCACGGGGAATACAAAGCCTTCTCTCAAAATACGGTTAGCCTATGAGTATATACATACGTACGATATCCTACGGGAAATTTCTTTATTACTTGAGGAAAATCAATTGTGGAATGATAAATATCGAAATATGGCTGCCTTTTATGAGCACTGTTAGCCCTAGCAATCAAAAACGTGCCTTTCCGTCGGATTACTACTACGAGGAAAAATTACCTTACTGTGGCTTGTGGCATGTCCTTACGCAATACCTTCCCCCAGTAAATCCTATCGATAAGGAGCGAGTCCTCCGTTTGTCAGATCCTATCAGGCCTGATATGTATGCAGGAAGAAAATTAGCAATATTTGCATACGTAATTACATAAGTCCTGGGTAATATCGGGAAGTGCATTTAATTTTGATGAACACTCTGACTCACTCACAGACTTATTGAGCATGAGTGGATCCTCCTAAACTTCTTAGCAACCCTTGGAAGACGGGCTGACGTGTAGATATTCCATTAGTAAGTATAGTGTCAACCTCAATCGAAGACAAGGCTGGAAGATATTGCCCAACAGATTTAAGCCCAGAGTTTTCAATTTGCTCTGAGTTCCCGGATTATATTCCCCAGGACTTGAACCTGGCCTCCCAATCATACATGCAATCCGCTTCAATAGCTAGCTTATGTATGAAAGCTGGGAATTTTCATTTCAAGTGTGCAATTCCTTGGTATAGTAAACTTGGCCGGATAAAAAAAATTAAAATCTTGTTAATATTCTACCCAGAGAGCTAATTGATTTTGGGAGCGGGAAGTCCTAGGGACCAAACTTAACTTTGAAATGAAGTACTATAATTTGAGACTAACTTACATAGACCCTTCAGGACGGAGCACGGGGGGCTGTGTGCAGATATAAGGGGATTTTTACTAAGTTAACTTTTTAAACTGGTTTTTCATAGAAGATTACATTATAATAGTTTGTTGGCAATCTTTCCCAACGAGACTCGTCGTGTACAGAAAATTTGCATATTAATTACATCGAAATCCGTATGCGCTACCATAATCGCTTTATTCAGCTATCCATAAATGTAAACTCTTGACTAATGGTTCATTGTATTTTGGTTGGGACTGTTTGAAGGACGGACGTATTAGCATTTATAGTATCCGTGGATATAATTGCTAGAGTATATTTTCTACGCAAACACGCAGTCAGGATAATGGTAGGGTAGACATACATATGTCATTGTATAGGCATACTTACTGGGAATTGTACAATGCTTATGAACCCGAAATGCATAGTTTCAGTGTGTTAACAGGACTGGAAGGAAAGAGTGTCAGATAAATATTTTATCCAAACACAAAATTTGATAAAGGGAAAGGGAGAAAAAGGAAAACATTTTTCACGTAAGAATTCATAAGTGGGAAGAATTGCTTGGGGAAAGTGTATTTGCTTTCAAGCCCCCTGAGAGATAACATCAAAAGATATCTCTCTACATTGAGAAATGTAACTGCAACAGTCCTCGCAAATATACATATGCAGAAAAGTATTCCCAAGTCATATTCCTTTTTCCCCTTTGATTGATGGACAACTCACCTCAAGTTGAGACTGTGCTGAATAGCCCGACATTTCGTACAAAGGGAAGACGAACACGGAATAAAATGCGAAATGAGATATATCTAGAGATACGATTGTTGATTTGGGTCGGAGTCTATAGATACACTTGACGATGAGCTAGTACATTTCACTTGATGTACATTGTTTGGGTTCGGGCTGATTGAAGGACTTGTATAGTTTGGACTATGTCTCACTACAAGGCTCATAAAAGCTGTCCTGTCAATGATGATGCCTCCCGCCTGGGTGTACGGACCTAGTTTTTTCATGGGCATAAAATTTCAAGGGCTAGGTTATCGATTAATCGATTGACCTTTACCTAAACATGAGGTTGTTGATGTGGGACGAAGGAAGCCTTGACTGTCAAATATGAGGAAACGGAATGAAAATTCCGAGCTAAAAATTATCCTCGCATGCACATTCGATTTCCTTGAGGCTCCTGGGGAGCTATATAGCCATTAGAACCAAAACGTACGGATAGAGTTGCTCTATTAATACCCCAAAAAGCATAGAGACTTACACACAACCCATTAAGACCATTATCATTTCCTCTCACTTGAGTGCGATTCACAATTGATAGGATTTTTCCGAAACTCAAAATACGGCTGGGGACGTGTCAGGACAAAACTCAAAAGAATTTATTTTCCCCTCCTTCACGATACAATAGAGAATGAATGATTTAATCAGCAAATATTCCTGTTGTAAAGGAGGAAGTCCATTGAAAAGTAACAAAAACCCGTTTTTATATACCCATTGGTTCAATCCTACTATTAAGCGGAATTAATGTTATTAGACTTGTATTTTCAGGGTTACTCGGCAAATCCATCATGTGAAATACAGTTACACAGGAATCAAATCAAGAGCCAAAACGTCTGTAGGCTTGTCCATAGCTCTAGTACAATTCGTGTAAAAATAAATTAATTCGTGGGGCTCACACGAACCAGGACTGCTTTCCAGTAAATTGATGCCGACTCTATTTTTTTTTGTCAAATGATTTCTTCTTGTATTTCCATATTAACATGTTTCCCATTACACAAAAGTCTTCGGTCTTTATTGTGCAGGAATATGTCTGTCGGAATAACGTATTGAAGGATTACATGGGAGCCGAATCCGGACCTTGTCCGTGATCCTAAATTGCGTTCCTAATATTCCGTCTGCATGGAATTCTAATAGATAGTGGAAATTGTGCTCCATGTCAAACTTTGAATATTATAGGAATTAGGAGTCATAAACTACATACATATGTCTCTATTTATTTTTAAAGGTACTGAGAATAAACTATGGAAATCCTGGACGCATTACTAACTACTACATATTGGAGAAAAATATATTCCTGTGTAGTAGTAAATTAGGATTTTGAATAAACTACACATATATCAGGCACTGGTCTTATATACCTAGAGGATTTACAACCTCCATACTTTACTTTCTAAGTTACTTACTTTTGCTGCAGAAAAAGCTGTACGGAAATGACTGGATTGGGTCAGTCGGGGAAGCAAAGTCGTATAGACACGCAAGGAAACCATTGCTAGAACAAAAAGTGGATCAAAACCTTGATGTATGCATGCATTTAGTTTGCGGGTCTTAAATTACTGACATTTAGCGCACAAAAAAAAGTCAATATTAAGCTAACCTGCTGGAGCTGAATCTATCTATATATTTGCGTGTCTATACAATTTTGTCCTAAAGATAGTTCTTAATATAAATTATATTTCTACTATCACAGGGGCCGCACCTGGAGAGCAAAGGTATAGGAATGAGAGTCAATCAACGTGTGCAAACATGTTACCGTACATCGTAGGAGGTTATACACTATTTGAGTAATCTGTGCCACAGTAATTATCTAGGCGTCGTTCGATAGGGAAAGGCAAGCAGAAAATAATATTAACCCTCTACCTTCAAGGTAATAAAAGGAAAAGGTAAAGGCCGTTTCAATTTTCTTCCTTCACCATGGTTTATGTTGGGGAAAGGAGAATCCCGTTCATGGTCATGATCCCGATTGAAATGAATCCGTTCAATGCTTGGGTGTTGTAGAACAGTGGTGTGGGCCTTTGAATATAGGAGTATCTAAAGCCTTACACATTTGTGATTTGTCTACCCGTAAAAACTAATTCCATCTATTTAGCTCCCCTTTCATCCATGTCTCTTAAAAGTGAGCTATTCCCAAACTATTTTATCCTTGAGGACGTATGCACATGAAAATTTAATCTATTCATCTCTAAATTCTTCACAGTGAGACTCTCCATTAGGTAGCATGAATAACCAAATTTGCATCCCTAGTAGTGATGAATACATTATTATGTAGTAGTAGTTATGAATGGGGAACTGTGAGGGGAGTCTGAAGAATACTCACTATATGACTAACCTAAAGTTTGGAATCTCCTCGTCTAATAAATTCCAACATACTTGAATTCCCTCAAATTCCTCCTGAGTTATGAGTTGTCAATATTCCAGGGCAAGGGAGACCGTAAAGGAAAAATTATTACCGAGTACATACGAATGTAGGGAAATTCAATCGGTAGAATTTATACTTCAAGGATCATTAGCTAAATCCTGGAAGCCTTTGTTGAAGGCGGAGGAAAATCAGGATCAAATAAAGTTCCGTGTGAATCATTACGTTGGTTCAGGAGTATCCTGAAATTCAAGGGAATGCTCATATAACAATTTTAATGGCAAGGTACAAATCACCCGATCTCATGATCTCGGGAATCACAGGTATTGTAATTACAAGAGTGGGAATGCAAACGGATTTCAAAGCGGTTTCCAAGCAGAATTTATTACTCGAGGAAATATCAAAAACTTGAGTTAAGTGCCACGTGTAAGCAATCATGATTTGCCCAATCATCTTCATACATATACTTGATTAATGGTTGAGGTAATTTGGGACCGAGAGAAGCAAACAATATCTACAATTATGAAGGATCGCCAACCACAGTTAAATTTTCCAAGTAATTCTTTTTGGCAACCGTACAATTTTACTCTCATAGATGAATCCGTGGTTGTTATTTTATAAAAAGGAAGGGATACAAAAATATATCTATGAAAGGGGAAGCAATGTATTTTTAAAGATTTCATGCAAAGCAAAAAATTTATGATTGAGAGTATTTTAGCAACTATTATGCTTGCGTCAGTTCCGGTTAGAAAGGAAACCATTACTCTGCCGCGTGAAACTACAAAACCTTGGGAAAAATATAGAGCTACAAATACATACGCTATAGCCTGTAACACTATAATGTATAAGTTCACTTTCTACATTCCAGTCTGAGGCGTAGATTGTAGCAGAGTAAATGTAAGTATGTATATCTATAATATATGACTCATAGAATCTATTGGAACCAAAAGAAAGGGAATTATTTAAGACGGATTTTGAATGCGAAATGCTATTTAACAGCTCCGAAGAGGACATTTGTAAGGCTATTCTTTAATTTCAACATTCCATTACTGTAATCCAAGAAGTGTCTGGGTTAAAATCCCATGGATTTGGCAAACCGATTTTATTTTTCGCATTTTACTTGCTTTAACCCCTCCAGCCTATAACTGTGTACAAGGACGAACCCCATTCTCTTCTAAGTCTATTTGCTTAAATTGATAATGCAAGGGAGGATTTGAGATAGCTTTGGGAACGGAATCTAGCTTAAAACCAGCATCACGCTGCGGCTGGCTTTGGTTTATGCTTCAATCCGTATATTTACAGTAAGTAGAATGCGCATAATTGAATTTAATTCATGAAAATTTGAGGAAGCTTGATCACGACTCCCAAACAATGGAGGGAAACTGCGTTGGGCTTTAAATAACTTGAGTGCCTTGTATTAGTACAACTGCTTAATTTCACCTTGGCCTATAATAATACTCTCCGAAATGGTATCTCCCGCTTACTCAACCGTCAAATCAATCGAAAATGATCTTGACAGAGAGGGTCTTCACTACTGGAGGCGGCTGAGCAAACAACGAGATCATCATTGCTCTCACACACTCAAGTGCTACCCAACGCTCCTCTTGAGAAATACGTATATGGTTGTAAATCCATCAAAGATTCTTGCACTGATAATATATACCATGTACTATCACAAGTATTTCGGCGTTTTCATATGCTGACAATAGAAACAGCCCGGGTTGATAAATTCCCTGCGCCATTTCCACCGCAGGTGGTTGAGTCAACCGTCGAGGCCTGTAATTAATTCATCTTCGAAGATTTTTCCACTCCCTTTTTTTTTTTTTGTTGAAAATGTCATTTACAATAAATTGTTTGCACACGTCTTGGCTCAATACAACAGCGGGGTCTTGAAGCTCTCTAAAATCTCAAGATTGATGAGAAATTGCTCGTTAATGAGAATTAACTACTTTGCAAAATCCTGGAGAAAGCCCCAGCGGCGTTAGGCTAAATGTAATTATCTACTTTCTTACTTATGTATGCTCCCTTTCAAAATAACTCAAGTGGCTAATAAGGAAGTCAGAGTGGCTTATAAGCTCTATAGAGTACACTGTAATTTACAAACTTGATTTTTATTTAGTTGACGCAATATAACAAGAAGTTTAAACATTCCCTGCCAAAGTGAACTTGGGTGATTAAAGTTTCTTCCCTTTTCTTAGGAACAGTTGGTTCAAGTCCGAGGATTTTTGCAAGTTTGCACGGAGGAAAGTTAGAGCTGCCACTAGGGAATTGCTGGATAAGATTTTAAGTAGGTGAAATCTTAGCATTTTAATTTCCCTAGTCGGTAAAAAATTACTCCAGGACCGACGGAACTTTCCCCCTTAGTTACTGGTTCGGATGCCATCGATATTCAGGTAGTGTTTGAACTGTTGCTGACTCTGACGGGTTTTTTCCCATTAAGTGAATACTTAAGTCTGGAAAGTATGAGCCACCTGGGCTAATACATACCTAATTTAATAGAAAAACCAAGCGAGGGGCAAGAGGCTGTTGAAAGGACTGACTATGTTGAAACTTAGGGGTTCACTCTTGACATAGTAACAGTAGCTGTAGCTATGGATATGTATGTACATACATATGAATGAGTGATTACTGCTCATATGTACTCATGCTAATGTGCCCGTGTTCATTTATGTATTCTTGCAAAAGCGGAACAGTAGTTAAGGGAAATTATTTGTTTACAGTGTGGGGCTTTCAGGATTGAGATAGATACTGTAAGTATATCCATGGCTAATGGACTATGACGATTGATTATATATTTTTGAATATTTAGAGTTGCTAGAGTAGGAATCTGTGTACTCCTCAATGTGTAATTATGACTGTTTGTATCTCATGTCCTTGTGTGTTCCATAAACTGTATAGAACGCATATGAGAGTATGTATTTGTGGGTGTTGTTTTCTCCCGTGCTTGCTCCTGCACATGTGAAAGGTATAGGGAAGGGAAAGAACCTCACTGAACTTTGTAGATGTGCCAGGCGTTTATGACGCGTGGAAACGACTAGTGTTTGAAGGTATGGTTGTGGGACTGTCCGCAGAAATAATTTATGATGCCCATGTGTCTCATTGTCATTCTTATTAGATCGATCGGAGTGCAAGTGAATTTGTGCAACTGCCACTGCCTTCTCGGTCAGTCCATCTCAAGCTTGCCTCCAAGAAGTCCGAGAGCCTCGAGCCGCTCTCGACATCATTTTAGTTTTAATAAAGCTCTAAGTATGGACACTAGTCATCCCAGTGAAACCTCATACCGATACGGTGGACACGAGGGTAGTTGGGAAGGTGGACATAATTTTAATTCCTCGTCAAGTCACCGTGACTATACTTACACTCAGTGTTACACTCATCCTCATGGACAGACGGGTGTGACTACGTCGTCTTCCTCCCGAACGGCTCGAAGTTCCCTCAGCGAGATGGATAGTGTTTCCGAAGCTGACGAGAATAATAAATTACTAGAATATTCATCTGAATCTACAGCGGCAATGGAGCAGGAAGACTCTTCCGAGGTCCTCGGCGGAGGTGATGGTGGTGGTGGTGGTGAGCAAGACAAATCATCAGAGGCCTCGAGACTTTTACAAAGTACTAGTGGTAGTGGTTCAAACCTTAATATTTGTGAGAACAATCAGAACAAAACTCCGCTCTCATCTATTGGCACGGATGCGATACACCGTCAGCTAACGCATCATCAAACTGCAGCAGATATTTTGAACAAACGTGAGTCCCATGCATATCATTTCAAGAGAAAATATAACTTTCGCTCGGACTCCGTCTTCTCAGATGTCACTCCAATGCCGACGAGTTCAACCACTCCTGAAGCTGTGAAATCTCCAGGTACAGAGATAAACTACCATTTGATTACTTTCCCACAGATACTCCCATTTTTAACCCCAGTAACATCAAACAGATTCTCTTGTGTGTTACTTCAAATTTCTATCACGACTCTCCCCGTATGACGTAGCAGGGGAAAATCATAATCAAAATAAAAGTAGTGTTTACAAAGGAATGAGAAATTGACCGTCAGGCTTTCCTTTGAAGAGTATTTCGTAAAATCAACAAATTCACAATAGGTACTTACTTACAATACAAGTACAATAGGTATGTATCTATGCATGTACAGGTATACTTATTGACTACGTATATGTATGTATCCTGCCCAGGCTGCAGAATATTAAGGGAATGGACAGCAATTGTGGGAACCTCGGAAAATGCGCAGAATTGTAATCTATTAGAGATTTCTTTAAGATAGGATTTTTAGGAAGAAAAAAGGAAACAGTGCCATGTTTACACTTGATTACGTAGTCGTGTGCTCAAATTGCATTTCAAGGCTTTCTCTTATTTCCTTTCTCCTCCGAACTTACAGAACGGATGGTTGTCATTTCGTTGAATATTCCTCCTCCGCTCACATCAATACTATAGCTTAGTCACATTTCCAGGGAGGTAATGATCCTGTCTGGAATTCTAAAGCTCAATTTGGACGGTAAATATTCAGCAAGTTTTAAAAAATGTTTAGTTCGGCCTTCCTTATGAGGGCTGAGGAGAGGAGTTCCAATGTAGTGTGTTAAAACACTTGCTCTCTAGTGTTTAAGAATGTTTGTAAGACTATATATATAGTAGGCCCGTCATTTAGAAACGTGGAGCAGATCGTTTACAATTTTCTCCTATTTTCACGTGCAGCCCTGAGCCATGTAACCTCGTTTTTGAGTCTCCTTTTTTCCAGAGAAAGAGATCTAGAGAAAGGATGCGGAGAAAGGGGAAGAGGAAAGTATAATAAGAAAACTCATATCAGGGCGGAATCATGGAATGAAACGGATGGCAGTGTGTTGGGGAATATCGTTCAGAACAGTCCTACTCCTGTCCTTACTTCATTCCCCTGTAGCTCATGCATACTTGTTTGCGGTAATATGTTCATGTTCCGGACGACATTCCGAGTGTTCTTCCTTGTGAGAGAGTGTTTGCTCCTACAACATGTAAGTATTCGAGCGTATGTTAGAGGTAAGCCATGCAGGAACTCAATTCTGTTTGATTTTATGAAGGGAAAAGTACTAGATGGAATTTTCTCTGTCTGTCTCTCTCTCCCTCTCTCTCTCCCTCTCTCTCTCTCTCTCTCTCTATACCTCTCACCAGTTTCTCCTTTTCCTTTCGAGAACTTCGTTATGTGTCTGAGTGCACTCACATCTCATATGCTAGTGAGGTAGGGATGCATTTTCTATATTTTACGCACCTCCGGGTTTCATGGACAGCATTACTGGCATCACCATTACCATCATCATATCATTTTCTCACAAAGCATTATTTCCATTGAGGAAAGTAAGTCTACTCCTGTATCCCATACAATAATGTGTTTTCTCCAAACATTCAAAGGCAGACGGGAGTTACGAGCTTTGATTATTCTCCCATCATAAAAGATACCGTTCGGAAGGGCTTGGCTCATCAATAATTTTATGGATGTAGTGCCTGCCGCATTATGGCCCTTACATTACGGGACATTAGGGAAGCAATAGGCTCCTTGGGTTGATAACCTCCATTGTATCTTTTGTAGTTTGTTATATTTTTTACTACTACCGAGTGCTTAACGGTGGTTGGAGTCTCATGCGCAATTTTATGTGGGATGG
Source organism: Allacma fusca (assembly GCA_947179485.1). Taxonomy (NCBI): domain Eukaryota; kingdom Metazoa; phylum Arthropoda; class Collembola; order Symphypleona; family Sminthuridae; genus Allacma; species Allacma fusca. The sequence goes on from OX359248.1 coordinate 31,497,348, forward strand.
GGAATTAGATATAGATACCTTTATATGTGCAAAGTGTATAGATCAATAATGAATAGTGCACTCTGCTCTACCGGATTTAGCTTTTTTTTTTGCTTTAGCAATAAACCAAAATGAGGTGGTGAAAACTGAAGAGTAGAAATTACTGGAGATGAAAACATAGATACAAAAAAGTAAATACTTTGAGTAAATAGTGTTACAATGGTATAAACACGAAAGAAAAGAGCAGTATGTATTCGTATTCTGTGTATTATTGGGGGAAGGAGGGAAATTTCATCCTGTGAGCAACTCAAGTGAAGAAAGGGGTATGTACAGAAAAGATTAGCAACACCTTTCCTAACAACTTGATGACGCTGTTACTCCTGTTTTTGAAATTTTACAAGGTTCTCCTTTCAAAGTAAGGAAACTGAAAGAGTGCGAGTGACTGTGATAGACTAACTTTCTCAAACTTTGGTAACATTTAGATGGGACGGGACGGTCATAAATTAAATTTAATGCTACGAAGGCCTGTCCTCACCGTTGCACCAAGGTTCTCAGAGTTGACCATTGCATATAAATTTAGAAAGAATATTTCAGACAAGTTGAAATGTATACATCAAATGGATAGAACGGTGACCCACTCCTGGAATTTATGTGTCCCCAGTTCCCTCGTCTTTTTTGGTAGTTTTATGGTCAGGGAATGTTTTAAAAACAGGAATGTTTTTGACAAAGTTTGGGCAAAAGTTTATTTATTCTCGAGTACGTATCTCCACGTATGTATAGATATACATAGATAGCCCCCTATATACTTTTGCACATATTCGCTCTGCAACTTACAATTAGATACGTCCTTACCTCAATGTTTTCAGCTGGTTTCGTGTGTGGGGAAGAGAAAGATAAGTAGGAAGTTCTGGGAAGTTTAATATTGAATTAAATCAAAGTATTCCCTAGTTAGTTACGATGGAACCATTTCATTGGGGATATGGATGGGAACAAATGAATCGCCGTATAACCAGATACAGAAATTTTCTTTATACACATGTATCAACTCCAATTTGAATGCTAAACTGTGCATAAGATTTGATTTGTGGGAAGAAATGTTCAATTTCACTGCACTCTTCCATCACGGAGGCTGCAGAGTCTGTATAGGAACGTCGTATTTGCTTTATGATGATCAATTTTACCAACAAATTGATATGTTTCCTTGGCAATTTCCTTCTAGGGTACGGCTATTATCATGGGAGAGGATCTCTGCATACAATGTCATATGGTATCAGACAGAGGATAGCATCTGTGTGGGACTCCGCCAACAACTCAAGTCAACTGGTAGATTTCACTTGAGTAATACGTGCATATGTTCAAACGACCCGAGTCAGTTGAGAAAATGAAGTTCAGAAATTTTTTATCCTCAATCCAGTAACTCTGTCTTGCCCTCGTTCGTATGTAGTGTAAGGAACTATTTAGCGGCTCAATGGATAGTTCCCAACTCAAATTATAAAATAATGACTCCCAAAGAATAGCAAAAGATATGCGTGTTTATTGTTTCAAGATCAGTTTAGGAGTGATGGACAGAACAAAACTAGCTTTTGATCAGGATTATAAGCATTATAGATTGATTGGTTCATTTTTACAAATATAAATATTCGGAAATAACAGATATTGTTATTAAATATTGAGGCACTGGTTTGGTTACCAATGCAATAGTAACGGATAGAAATATTCGTTACACAACTCTCCCTCAAAAATAGAACGGGATGTTTGTTGTGAAGAGTTAGTTGGTGGTGATCGGAGAGTTGACTATTAGACGAGATGTGTTGCCATAGAGATGGTCGCAGCTACCTCAGCATTCTCGTCAACGCAGTGATGATATATTTTCACAAAGATTATTCTTTGGATTTTCGTCTGCATAATAGCGCTGCTAACCGCAAAGAACTGCTGCTTCCTCCGCACTCCGCTAATTCTAGCTTCATCCAATGGCAGGAATCTGCATTCACGGCGCGGTACCGAACGCGAAACACAATGGCTCCTCGAGAGCGATGCCACTTCGCCTCGGGATTTAGAGTGGTTTTGCGGGGAAAAGCTGCTACCAGCGGCGGGCTTCCCATGTAACCCACGGCGGGAACTTTCTCTTCGGCGGGGCTGCACGTAGTACTTTCTTCGGTATATCCCGGTTGAGCTTTGTAAGGAACTATTTAGCGGCTCAATGGATAGTTCCCAACTCAAATTATAAAATAATGACTCCCAAAGAATAGCAAAAGATATGCGTGTTTATTGTTTCAAGATCAGTTTAGGAGTGATGGACAGAACAAAACTAGCTTTTGATCAGGATTATAAGCATTATAGATTGATTGGTTCATTTTTACAAATATAAATATTCGGAAATAACAGATATTGTTATTAAATATTGAGGCACTGGTTTGGTTACCAATGCAATAGTAACGGATAGAAATATTCGTTACAGTAGTTAGTTTTTGTCAAAAGCATTTTTCAACCCGTTTCACAACTCCTCAATGGGGAAGTTCATTGTTGTAGACGATCTACTCCGAGGGCTTTCTCCCATAAGTATATATCCACTTGAGGGTTTTGTAGAACAAAAAAATGTATTCAGCCTACATAAAGTATGTAACTTATTGCATGCATTTATTATACATAAGTTCACCGTGAAATGTACGCCCGTATAATATTTTTCTACAGGAGGAGAAAGTTTTTCAAAACGAGCAATTGTCTAGCTGAATATGTCTTTTGAAAAGACTTGCTTCCTCACTTTCATTTCACCGTAGAAGGAATTTCAAAAGATGAATTTCTAGTTAGAGTGAAAAGAGTATGAGGCTATAGTGATGTGATGCCCGCACTAGTGAGGAATGGAGGTTATAGTCAAGGAGGACAGGAAATACTTGCTGAAGATAATGGATTGGAATAATGTGTACCTACACAAAGTGCATATGCAGATGGCAGATGAGCTGCTGAATCCATTCCGAGCTCCCCTCAAGTGGAAAGCTAGCTGGATGGCTCGAATGAAATGTTGTAATGAGAATAAGGGCGTCGCTCAAGTGAGAATTTAGATGATTTGCACAAAACTATCATTTGAACAAGATTTGACGATTTTCTAGATTATTTGTCCTCTCTCTCTATACCACCGTTCATGTTTATTATTATCAACCTTTTGGAGTAGTGAAGGAACAAACCTACTGAGTTTATGTACCTAATATTTGATACTGTTTTTACAAATCTCATTCCAGATTCCAGCTTATTTTTCCCTATTTCTTTGTGTTAGAAGCAATTCATTTCTTATGTTTATGCCTATCAATTTGCATCGTTCCAGTAGGGTTTCAGTCTCTAATTTAGTTGGTGTATAGAAGTATCTTCCAATATTTCTGACCTGCAAAAAAGCGCTTACTAATGGACTGTGGTAAAGGAAAGAGAACACTGCTCCTCGAAAACGTAGAACACTTAATGGAACGTTGAATAGGATCACTTAGCTTGATTGAAGACTGTAAGCTTTGGAGAGACTGGAGTCGCAAAAGTAATAATACTTGACATGGAGAAAGTATTCCTTGAGTAAATAACAAATGAGTGAATGAAAAAGAGGGAAAATTACTTGCGTCCTAGTTCCCCAAGGGAAAGCAAAAACAAGATTTGACAAAGACAACCCGTGCAGATATTGACATTTTGAGTTGCTCTATCATGAGTACTATTATTGAGGAAGTTAAGGCAGTAGAAACAATATCTTTGACAATATTAGTCCTCGTAGCCTCAAGTTATTATTAGTATCGTAATAAAATTTAGAACGCTACGGGAAAAGCGCAGTAGCCTTAAATGCAAACTGTAATAGACTTCATACATATAACTGTCTAAACTTCCAAGTGACAACTTCCAGCAGATATTTGTATCTATATCTAATGTAAACATGAGGAAGCGAAAACCTGGGAGAAGATATTAAAATCCTTGTGAGGAGGGGCTAAAATGCTAATCCTGTTATTTGTTTTTAATAAAATTATTTTTCCGTCCTGAATAGAAGCTCGTGAGAAGTCTGGTTCCTTGTCATCCCTGAAAGGCCAATCTTCTAAATGGGCATCATTACGGAAAAAACTTGGGCGACTGAACTCCTCGTCCGAAAAACAACAACATAAAGGAGCCATGGAGCATCAAGCACACCAGTTACAACAACAACATCAACAGCAACAACAACATCCAAAATCTGCCAAAGTTTCTTTGGAAGAAAAACGAAGTTTACTCCAGCGTGCCAAAACGCTCTCGATCCTTCCAGTCAACCGAGCTGGCAGGGAAGAGGTGGTCAAGAAACCGAAGGAAATTGCAAAGCCACCAGAGTTATTCAATGTGGGTGGTGAAATGAACATGATTCCACTGGAGCTCCTCATTGACATCAATGATCTCAAGATCCAAGAGTAAAACTCTCAGTGTATCTATGTCTAGCGTATAGGAAATAACTATTCGTAGCGTTACGTCCTGCAACAACTTGAGTGCCATGTGCCATCATATATGTGTGTACTGATACTCTGAGGTACGTACATTCATGCAGTGAGAGTCCCGAAGAGTCAAGAGCAATAGAGATGTGAGGGGTAGAAATACTGAATTTTCTCTAAAAGTGCTGTTTCGTCTGTTCATGTATTTCCCGAAGACATTTATAAATAATGCAAGGATAGAACAACTACGGTTCGAATTCTGACTTTATACCCAAGTCCTATTTTGGTGCTACCAGTACATATACTCTTATATCCTCCTACTACCCGGTATACTGAAAAGTTTCGTATACAGAGCTATCAGTGAAGACCGGATCTTCAAGTAGCTTCACAAAACCCAAGGATTAACTTCCCCGAGAACTCCTTCCCTCCCGTCTCGTCTTGATCAACTACATTGAAACTTAACCAATCCGGTAGTTGAAGAAAGTGTGAAAAGAAGGGGAAAAAAAAACTTCTCGAAACTTGGGGCTTCTCCTAGTTCAATAATGTTTTGAACAAATTTACCTACACTGTAACGAATACAACGTAAATTATGACATTATTAGGTACAGAGAGCCAATAATGATACACTTCCAGCAGTTGCTTTCATTCAACGTTTAAGTTACATACGGAAACGCAAATCTACTAAAATTCATAAATTACCTAGGTAGTAATCAAATAACCAAAGAATCAATTTTCAACAACAGCTAAGCAACAATGAAAGTATAATAGTAGACAGAGTTAAAACATTTTAGAATATACTTACATAATATGAACTTTCTGTGCATATACATATAAATGTTAAAATCAAAAGTAACAATGACAAAAGGAGAAACCTTTGGTAGGTTTTAAAACAATCGATTTACTGTATGTATCCTATGATACGCTATACGTATATGCATCTATGTATGTATATTGTCTATCTGATATAGCAATTTTTGTTAAACTACATCTATTTTGTTTAAGAAATATGTGATAAAGTAGAGGGAATGTTTTATTTCTAAATTACATATTAAGGAGAGTAAAAATGAGTTGGGGGGAAAATGTGGGGAAACTGACACAACAAAACTGTGCATATTGCTTACATACTGATTACTGATAAATGTACTTACGTGGGGACATTTCCCACGTCAAACTACCGACCGGTGCTTGGCCTCAGAAACCTTGGGAATGTAGTATATGAAAGTGTGTATGTACGACATCATCTAAAAAATCTATGTGATTCTATCCGAACTTGGTCTATAACTACCTCTCGCATATGAAGAGTAGCTTAACTATTAACCATGATAACTGCTGTGGTAGAGCAACGTACCTGTGCGTCTACTGCACATTAAGTATTTATCGAGCCCAAGAGAGAAAGCAAAGCCGACTTGAAGTGTCTATATATGTACGTATAGTCAAGTACTTACACTTACATGTAAAATGTCTTAAGTGTCGACATAGTTATGTATATTTATGCCTATAAGTCTAGATCTAGAGTACCAGTATAGTATGCTATGTACAGTTGTAACTCTGTAGAATGTAAATAGACTTATTGTTGGGTTTTTGAAGGTTCCGTTGAAGGTTGAATGTCATTAAAAATCACATCATTATATTCTACACGACTTGCCGTATATTTCGGTCAGTCAGCATTTAGTTAGAACTTATACATATGTATGTACATAAGTTACGTTACAAGTCCCCTATCCATGGGTTTTGTTCCTGGACTAGTCAAAGTCGGGGTTATATGTTGCATATAGAAATGTATTGGTTTGGGATTTGGGACTAAAACAGTAGATCCTGGAAAATTTGTACTACGCCGTCGCAGTTAAATTGGTTTGCTTCAATAATAATTATTTATGCATTCTTTAATTGCTGTTGGATGGGTACGTCCAATTACAGTTGGTTTCTACATTCGCCATTATTAACGAAACAATTAGGTATGTACAGTGTGTAATAATAATCGAGGTATTGAAATTCTTGCTGAAATATTCCCAGCAGCTATTCAAAATGAAAGTTCAAATAATGATGTTGAATTTAATAAAATCATAAAGAAACTACCTTCCAGGCGAGTGCACCGTTAAATTGAGAGTGCAAGTCTGCTTTCCCCTGGGATTTATTATTGCAATATTGGGGACTCATTTTTCGTATTTGGTTCTTCATCGCTTGCATAAAGGCTAACATAGATAGGCGAAGGAGCAGTATAAAAAAATGGAAGACAATGAAACCCCAGATTATATGAAATATAACCCAGGGATTTGACATGTAAGTTGAAAGGAAATGTTCGCCTACTGTTTTAATCTTCTGGAACAAAACGAAAGGATGCTAGTTCGGAAACTATTATCGTTTAATAAGTCCATGTAACAGAAGCCATGGATGGCAAGCTTGTGATGCATTGATGGTAACAATAGCTCCCTGGTCCCTATCATTTTGTGCTCCATCGGACTCTTTGGCTAACGTTAACCGCTTGTTAGAATTAATGAGCATACCACGAGGCTCATGTTCCACTGAAAGCTATTCTGAATAAATCCTGTGCTTTGTAATCATAGGAAATGACTTCAGTATGGCGGTTACAGGTTTGATTAAACAACACAATAATGAAACCGCCGGTGGTATGTTACAAGTTACTGTCTTTCGTGGAAGGTAATGGTAAATGGTAATGAGGGAAATGGATATAATACCATTTCGGTCTTCTGCTCACGGAGCGAAGAGTAGATTTGACACAGGGATTGTAAGTGGAGCTCTTTAGGAAATTACATAACATGGGACCAAGGAAAGTAGCCGGAACAAAAAGACAACTATTAGGGAAGAATTCATTAATATAATAAATGTTTCAGTACAGCCTTCATATCTGATTCCAGTGAGTCATTTTCGAAACCCCACACTGTCTCCAGGCAATAGCAACTGCAGGAGAGTGAACTCCAGTTCCTGGGAAGAAGTAATGAGCTGCTTGCAGGTAATGAGGTACGTAGAAAGGATCGCAGTAAGACGGGACTTTTACAGTACTGCTAATTTATCAGCTCCCGTCCAGATGATGGTGTCATAAAGGACAAAGTATGCTAGATCTCATTGAATACTGCTAACCTTCCGTAATTATGGCCGCCAGGGGTCAACAATGCTAAAACAATATCTATTATAATCCAATCCAACATGGACTCGTGCTGCCATGCTTAAGGCTCTTGCATAACGAAGTTACTGAAATTAGCTCTGTTCCTGGAGGTTTACTTGTAATAGTTGTAATCACTGCACTATTAATATATTATTATTAGGCTATTCAACATAATCTAATTTCTTGATTCCAAGAATAATTAAAAACACCAATGACTATAAAAGATTGAAACTCTAATGCTACCGCACTAGCCAAAACGTTGCCTTATTTTGATGTGTCTTGTAACAATTATTTATTTAGATTTCGTTGTTAAAATGGAATTCAAATGATGGTATAACTCGGTGGCAATATGTAATTCGCTAGTTGTAAAAGTTAAATGACTAGTATTGGACAGAATATGACTACCAACACTCGCAGTGGATAACTGGTTTATGGATACTACAACCCTCATTTTAGCGGCATCCAATTTCACTCCCGTGATGGAGGTCAATGGATAAGTTTTGATTTTGTGTTGCATTTCCAGGTCCATCCGATCTCCTCCCCAGATAACTGCGTCATTAGCAAAATTTACATAATCAACTATAATTTAATTGCATAAGGGTGTTTTCGTATACTTATAGTTACTAATAGTTTAGTTCCGTACTAAACAAATACAGAGAGGTTTTAATTTACCACAAAGAGCATGTTTGAGTTTATTGAAACGACCAGTTGAAACCATTACAGGGTATAAATCTGATCTGCTTGGCAACTCTGCCGAACCAGTTTGAGCTTTTCTGTAATGATATTCAAGCAAACAATTAGACACATTTTAATTTAATGTAGATAATAGATTACTGCACTAAAAAAATTGAATAAAATAATCCCTTCTCTTGATCAAATACTGGACTTCATTGTATGTACATCCCCTGTAGAAGAATAATATGACAAGAAACCAGCTACTTACCCATAAATCTGATCAAATCCCATAACATTCTGAACACTTTTTGCTCCATCACGAACGAGGCAGAATTCTTTACACTTGCACTGGTTTAAAGGTAAGTTCATATCTGTAAACGTTGCATTAGGATCACCCAACTTTTCTAAATGGTAGGCCACTGAAACCGACTTCGACGAAATACTACTTGAACCCCAGCCGGAATCGCTCAAAACAAGACTAATAAGCTGACCCACGGTGAGTTCCCCATCCTCAATGATTATTTGGAAAGTTGTGCCATTTGGAAGAAGAAAAGAAAGTCCAACTTTCGGCCTTTGCGGCTGATCTGGATGAGCACGCTCAGAGCGAAGTAGCGCTAAATGAGGAAAGGAAAATTTTGACACTAACTCTTCGCTGTCAAGTGGTGGGAAATCCGTATCCCATTCTCCGTCTTCATCTGCTATCAGTAAACTGTGAACAAAAATCCAATAAAAGTTCAGAATATTTTTTGCCCATGTGAACACACTATGGTTTACAATCCGTACTCTTTAGATTTTCTCAAAAATTCCAATGACACATGTGATTAGATTACTTATAGTAATGAGGTGGAAACAATTCAATCTCAGGGTGATTTTGGGACGTCATCCACAATGTCAGTCCTATGAGATCACTAATTTTGGACGATGCCACAATCACTACCCTAACAGGATACGACCGGTGTTTAGGAGGTAGAAAAGGAAGAAATATTGCTATTCTCTTGCTAGCGGCTGTTGGCTGACAACTGGCTTCATAACGAGCATACGTAGAAAACGGCACCGAACTTGGATGCGGACTAGAACTTTAACAAAAACCACAACACATCAATTTAGCGTACAACTCAAACAATGTAACTATATAAGACTACAAGGAAATATATTTCAAAAGCACTCACTCTAATAACTTCTTGATAGAAAAAACTCTCTGCCTCTGCTGTTTCTTTTTTTCAGCATATTTTCCATCCCTAGCAAAAACTAACTCATTTTTTCCAGTGTCCCCCGGATTGACACGAATATGCAATGTTTCGGTGTGTACCTTTCGTTGTTTTTCTAAGCGTTCAAGTCTAATTGCTGTGTTGGAGCGACTTCTGTGACCCGCATCAACCCCCTCTGAAATTTATACAACACCATTAAAACACCTCGAAAAGTATATATCCAATATATAGCTCCGCCACACCTTTCCCTCTCCATGTACAAGTTTTTGCCACTACATATTTTGTTATAATATAAAGCACCAAATCCCCTATTTTTACTGTACCTCTAATGTCCAATGAATCATCGCTTGAGAAGGAATCCGAATCAACTCCAACATTATCCCCTAAATACGGCCTCTGTTTCAGAATATTTTCACAAAATCCTAAAAAGAGAAAAATATCAACTCAACACTTTCTAAAAAAATAAATCCCTTGTCACTAGTCTTAATTAGCTTGAATCATCCCATACCCGAATCATCTTCTAAAGTAAATGCAGTTCTGATTAGACGGCACATCCATTTCTTGTCATCATAAAGGACCATAACTGCACGGAACCCGAACCTCCAAAATCTCCACCGACGTTACATGCACATTACAACTCACGATTTATCCGGACAACCAATCACTGGCGTTACTTTTTTTAAATATGCATGGAAATCTACAAACGATTCAAGATTACAACACAACAATCCTTCATCGGCCTCCAGTACCAGAACTCAATGGACTGTAATAATTATTACTTAAGTTTAATAAATAATATTTACAATAATACTGTCTTCTTTAAAGAGCAAAGCCATGCCCATATTAAGTCACCAAAGATTTCAATGTTGATATTAATAATCGACTTGCCTCTTCTGCAAATGTGACGATACTGACTACACGTGTATAGACAATAGACGAGTTAACGGGTTACACCTTCTACAACTTCAAAAGTTCCTGCAATTAATTACGCCCTGAAAAAGTAATGTATGAAACAAGTATTATTGTAAGCTTATTAGTACAGGCCAGTACACTTTCACATAATTACTTACATATGTGATCATTAGTTTATATTAGTACAAGTAAAAGTGCAAGACTGCAGGATCCAGTTAATATTATATCTAAAGAGAGTAAATAACTACATATAAAAATTAAGTTGTGACTTACCTTCGAACTCCAATTATGATGCACTCACTGACATTTCGCAGGGACATCGATATACGTTATGTTGATATCACTATATCATAATTTCAGAATGATGAAAGGATTTTGAATCTTCGCTGTCTCTCCTAAGCGCGCTTTATAGATTCGCGAGTACACACTACCATAAAGCCTTAATGGTATACGGGTATACCAAAGCATTATAGGGTAGCAAGGGTGGTGATTTTGTCACGGTCTACTATTATAACAACTTAAACAGTGACTACCCATTTACATTACAGAGAATAGTTTCCTACTAGAGTAGTGAAGATATGCATATAATTATACAAGTAATTGTGTTTTTAATATGACGTTGTGTAATTTGTTAGATGTTTAATTATTATAAAAAATTGGAATAATTAAAAAGACTTTACTAAGGCTATTGGTTTTCTTAATACTAGGATTTAACGATGGGAGGGCATTTTTAAATCTTCACTCTCTCTCCTAAAGCGCTTTATTGGTTCACAAGTACAAATTGCAAATTGTGTCTAATGAAGTTCTGTAATGTTAGATTATAATCATACAAAAATGTATTTCAGAAGCAAAGGTCATAATTTAAAAAATATTCAATTGGAATCTTTTTTATTTCGACAATAGAATTTTAATACTGGTGAATCAATCCACTAGACTGCCTGCGTCGGTATTGTTATTTGGAAATGGGGGTTAACCACTGACGGAGGCTGTCGCTTGATCCCCTGTCTGATAACATAATTTGACGATGATAAATAAATAAAATGATAATAAATCTTCGATCTCCCTTTTTAAGGGTAAAAACTCCCATTAGTTTGCGATTACGAGTACCAATTACCTTAGAGGCTAACTATATACCCGGTTTATTTGCGGTATGTATTATTCATGTATTTACTATTCGCGTGGATGTATTTTCCATTGACAAAGCCTATGACTGTTTATGCATCTCATTATCCACATCGTTTTGTCTAGAATATTTATGTAAATATATCTAATAGCACTGTACAATCAGTTATTTCTGAATGATGTGATATGTGACTGAACCAACAAACTGAAGACTTTCAAAGCCAGCAATAGCTGGCTGTGCAGTGCTAGTGCTCTATAAAGTCGTAAGCTCATAATTCCGCGCCATTCCAATACCACGTGGTAACCAATGTCAGGAATTAGTCTTCCGGCTGATGCTGACGGCACTTCCATATAACAAGCACTATTTGCAAAGTGTAGGGTTTATGGGTCCTTCTTGGTTGACGTCATTAACAAAGCGGAGGGCAGTAGGGAAGAAACGAGGTGATGACAGGAATTGTGGGCCAGGGGTCATGAAATAACCGTAAGCCTTTACCTGAAATTACATTCAATGGAGAAAAGAAAAATAGGGGACCCGCGCAAACGCGTTTTGCAATTATAGAGATACCATTATACCATAATTATTACAAAACAGAAATCACAAATTGCAATTTATGACTTGCTAAAATTATTTTCGAGCCGCCTACAAATAAGGCGAATAGTTCACCCCCGAGTCTTTTAATGCACATATACATGTACCTGCATAACAACACTGCAAGCCAATATGTGAATAAACAACTTTACTGCTTTTTTACGTAACACAAACATGAGCTTAGGCTTACTAGAAAACAAGGGAACCTATAACTAGGCCGGGCATTATACTAGGGATGTGAAAACTTCTTTGGGAGGCTGGGTCCCATGGATTTCATTCGTCCCTGCAGGGATTTTTCTAAAACGGGGGTCGATTGCAAAAAAATCGTTTTTTCCTCGAATGAAACCGGGTTAGAGTTTTCAAAAACAGGGATTTTAATTTAATTTTCAAACAAGGCTTATACATCTGAATCAAGGACGATTAAAAATCCGGTCATGAGGGACAAATGAATTAATCGGATGCTTTTTTAGTGAGTATAATCTGGCTAGAGTTAAGTCAGGGCCACACATAGCACTTCGTTGCGACGCCGCGACAAGTTTTTGACCGCTTCATTTGGAAACGTGTTCCCACTTGCCGGCCGCAGGAATGGTTTTTGCCGGTAGTTGCAGCTGCGCGAAATGAAGCTGCCGAGACTGCAGCTACGTCGTTCACACTAGAACGGAACAAAAACATGACGCGGGAAATTATAACCGCGCTGGCAAAAGAAAGGAAGCATTTTCAAACGAAGCTTTATCGAGCGTTCAAATGCAGTAAGCAATAACCAAATCATGTCTAATTCAAATCTCATCGGAGTTGTACAACTATATGCGATGGAGTCATCTATCTTTCCTATGCTTAATTTGTTAGTACTTCAGTTAAAATTATATTTGTGCCATGGAGGAAGAGCAAACGATGGAACAATTTGGGGAAGAGGAACCTGAGGATAGCTACGAATGTTCGGAATTAATTCTGCTGGTTGAAAGCCAACCGTTTCCTTACGATCTCGAGGACCCTAAGAATAAAGACAAGCATGCTGCATCGGCTGAGTGGAAGAAAATAGCTTCTTCAATGGGGAAAGGACTGGATTGTGAGGACGGAGAATTGTTTCACGCTTTCTTATGTTCATGTCGACATGAATTGCCACGTAATATTAATAGTGTTCAAAAGAAAATGTAATGCCACTACACATTAAATAAATGACTTGTACATATATGATTAATTGTAGCTGCTTGGTGCCATTAAAATGGAAATTGATGCGCGATTATTACGTGAAGAAGAAAAGAACTCTAAATTGTAAAACGATCGGGCAGGGTAGGCAAAAATAATAGGCCTTACGTCAAAGCCGTCTTTTCTCGGAAGATGTCTGAATAAGAACGATTCTACGGTATCAAATCTGAAACTTCTTTGCCTTGACGATGAGTTGGAGTCCCGACAACTGGAAGTCCGCAGACCTGGGGCCTATTCCATCAATCTAACTTTGCGCTTTGCACTCGGCACTTTGCACCAAAAGTGTGAAGCGACCGTTCCACCGTTTCACTTCGCACGGAGATTCTACGGAGTGCGAAGCAAAAGCTTCCAGCCGTTCATTTGCACTTTCTGTTCCACCAGAAAATGTTTAGCAAATGCAACCGCAAATTATCCTCCCACTTTGCAGATTTTATTGCAAAGAGATCAGACGCTTTGCATCCATTTACTGCAACGGAATTAAACTGCTTTGCAGTTAATAATTTTTTAATTTAAGACATTTAATTTTTGCAAAATAATTTTAAATATCCCTTATCATGGTCAGGATGACCATTTTCGAAAAATCGTCTAGTTTTCCTTAAATGTAAAAACTAACTGCAGCCCTTTCTCACGTAGGATTATGGATTTAACTCGATTCATTATTTAATTATAATTAATTAAAATTTTAATACATTAACACTAACCCTTTGTGTTCGCCACTTTAATTAATTTTAATTAATATTATTTCCTTTCGGCTGAAAATTTCAATAATCTGAGTTAAAGCTAAAGGATTTTGACAAGAAACATGAAAGGAGCAAGTGGTTAATAAATATGAGATGGGTGAAGATATAAATGTAATTATGACTCCACGCGTCCAATTGAGTCGCTGCTTTAGTCAGATTCGTTGCGAAGAGTATACGCCCACTTTGCATTCCGCTGTGAGAATGCGAAGTCCGAAAATTTTTGTTGTGGAACGCTTCGCACTCCGCGCTTTGCACTTCTCGGGAAGTGCAAAGTGCAAAGAGCGAAACGCAAAGTTGGATTGGTGGAATAGGCCCCTGGTGAACAAAACAGTGAAATTACTGAAACTCCAGCCACATCACAAGACAATTAAAAAGGTATTTGTAAATTGCATTCACCCTTAATAAATGTTTACCACACATACTTATTGAAAATTAGAATCTCAGAAAAATAGAAATTCAGATGTCGCTATCCCCGTTAATTATTTTCCAGTCTTTGAAGAAAAGGCGATTACACTCATCGTTTAGCCAGGCCAATGACAAGATCATAAAATTCATAGATAGCCCGGAACCCTTCCAGCGGCTGAAGATCGTATCTATATGTTTCGACGAAGCGTCGCAGAGAGAAAATTGAAGAAAGGAATTAACTAAGGGCTTCTTTTGAGAAATTATTTTATGAGATCGAGTTCCCAACGACCCCGACTTATGTGTACAACACGCTGAAGCTCCATTGGATTTCAAGGAAACCAGTGAGCACCACTGGCATCATGTCGACATGATTATGAATGATAATCGTAATTACTTTCGTGACTTTAGCGCATAATTTTCAAGTGAACAAATTATTTACTCAATATGGGTTTCCTTTCATTAAAAGCATTCCAAATCATACTTAATATTATAGATATTGACTCAAAAATCAGAATTCATGTCGACATTATCGTTTTGCCAACCCGCAGCTCCACTCCTAAGAAAATAATCTGGAAGTGTCAACATTAGTGAAGTAGAGATATTTGCAGTTACGTTATAACCCAGAACTGTATGTTCGGCTTGATATGGAGTTGTTGTTATTGCCTTTCAAAATATACGAAATCTGGCAGCCAATAAACCAAATGCATTTTCTATAATTCGTCGGGTCCTGGACAACCGATAGTTAGATATCATATTCTTACGGTTCTGCTGCCTTTTACCGTATGGGCGCATTAGGTTTTCTGAAAATAGGAACGTATCATCAGCTCGAGAAGAGTCACGTCGAGTGGACGTTTGAGTTTACCTGTTGTAATATTGCATCGCTGTGTACAAATGGCAAAATGTTTATCCAAAACAGACAATTACAGTCAAACCTCTTTATAGTCACTACCGTTATAAACAACTTCTCTCTATAGTCGTAAAATAATTTCGCCCGGCGTTTCTCCCGTATACTGTCATGTTACATAATTTCCGAATAGTCAACTTCCCAATAGTCATGACCTCTCTATTGTCCAATATATTTTCTGTCCCGAGGAATCTACAGCTCTACATATAATCACATTATTTAAAAAATCCGGGCCCAGACGCGATCATAATTCCAATATTAACGAGTAATATTTAAACCTTACTATGCACATACAATGTACATAATAATATTTTAGTAGAAAGCTCCTTGTCTGGAACACTTTGACAGCTTCATCCCATTGACTTTTGTCGTACTGCCAAGGATTTATATTTTTAGGTGTCTTTAATAGCAAAATGTCCCTTGTCACATTGAATTTAAAACGCTTCTTGCGCTGTATAATTATTTAGAGTGATTAATTTTGTACTTAATTGGAATTTATCATGCAAATTACGTACGTGAACATCTTATTTCTATCTTCTGTAAGGTAAATATTACCGTTGACACAGATGTGCCCTCCGAAGTGATTTCCGAGTCGCCCATAACGATGTAAATTACTCTTAAGCTTTAATAACTTTAATAGTGTAACGTGTTTGGCTTATAGATCCTATTTATGAATCCTTTGATGATCCTTTAATAATTGCTGAGAAGATCACTTAACTAATTATGATCTCGAGGGTGTACATGCCTGGCTGTGAGGCGGCCTTGCGACCGCGACCTATGGTGTGGTAGTGATGGGAATAAGATGCAAACTATCTTATTCAATTAATCCTTTAAAACACTGATCCTTTAAGTCCAAATTGTCCTTTGTTAATTTAGTCCTTTATATTTATTCTGATTCAAACACAACACCTTTTTAACAATCCAAATCCACAATCAATCTTTTCTTCCTAATTATAAAATCCTAATGATTATTCCAATGAATACTTCCTATTGATAAATCCTAATGATTCCCTTCTTGCCTGCTCCGATCCTAAACGTAGACTCCCGTCTCCAAGTGCTCGCTCACCGCTTGCACACTTATCCTTATCAGTGACTCACACTGCCCCGTTCTCGGTCCTTTACTCCTCCTCTCCTTATCCTTTTAGTATCCTATTATTACTCTTATAATATATCCTTATAATATCCCTTTCCTTATTAAGAATTCGTCTCGAATTCTCAGATCCCTTCTTATCCTCTAATCCGATTTAACAAAAAAAATCTACTTACTAAAACATATGCCTCGATTAGGTCTTTAACAATGATAATGCCTTTTGACTAGGACTTTAACAACAATCATTACTATTCCTTATACACTTAACATCCTTTTTCATCCTTTAATAATATTACAAAATCCTTTTAATTTTAGTCACTTCAACTAAAAAAAACTTTATTTGATGGCACCAGGAACGACTCAATCACAATCAGCAACGCCGTATGCTAATATAGCTAGACCGGCATACCAACCGGAAAACTAATTAGTCTTTCCACGCGGGTAGGAAAGACTCCGGAGCCTCAAATTAATTTTAAGAAGGATGTAACAATTACTAATAGGATTTTAACGAGGGATGCAAGTCCAGGCCCGATTCATAATTCTGAACCCGCAAGAATCATAGAATTGGATAAGTTAAAGGATTTTAATAGTGATTTGAAAAATAAGGATATTTTAGAAGATGAGAGCTTTAATGACGAGACTTTTAGTGAGGACAAATTTGAAGCTAAACTTAGGATTAATGGATTTGTGGAGACAGCAGCTCAGTTAAAATGGGAACACAAGAGACTCAAGAGGCAAGCCGTCAACTCATCGGATATTTTAATTCATTTAGAGCTACTAAATGAAGTCAAGGTTGAAGCAGTAGTAGACACAGGGGCTAACATGTCATGCATATCACCAGCATGTGCATTCTACATACAGAGAAAAAGCCCGGAGTCCATCCAAATTAACGAGCATGCAAACAGACAATACTCACAATTTGTGGACGGATGTCAAAGAAGCTACAAGACAGCAAGGATTTTCTACAGCATTTGTGGAAGAAAGCAATTTTATGATTTCGCAGTCATATCTAATATGACTACCATTTTAATTTGTGGCATACATTTTACTAGAAAAAATAAAGCTTTAATTGATATGGGAAAGGATGAAATTACTTTATACCCGGAGAACAATAAAAACTCTAAGTGTAAAGGTGATCTACAGAAATTTAATAGGAGGTTTAAGAAAGAACTTATTAAGGATGTGTTGAACAATAGTGATATGACAGACTCGGATGAAATGGACGATAGTGGTATTTTGAATAATGAAAATATTAATCGCAATTTTTCAGAGGAGCCAATAGTAAGAAGAGTTAATTACATATCAACTAACCATCCATATGAGATAATGCCAAGATCATTTGAAAAGATTGGCTTTACGTGTGCAAGAGCAGAAAAGGATCAAGAGGCACTCATTAACCTGGATCAAAGTAAAGCACCACCAGGATTACTACTCGGATTTCCATTAATTAAGATCAAAAATGGAAAAGGATTCACATATGGCCATGTTCACAATTTGAAAGAGAAGAACTGAAAAGGCAAACTGACAGGATGTTAGCATTAGGAGTAATTGAACCGAGCAGCTCACCGTACAATAGTCCAGTATTGTTAGTTAAGAAGGCCAATGGAGAATACAGGTTTTGTTTAGATCTGAGGAACCTAAATGAACAAGTCATACAAAATACTTATTTTCTACCCAGGATTAATGAAATGTCCATGTCATTACATGGGGCATGTTACTTTATTACATTGGATTGTCTACAAGGATTTTTACAAAGGGAATTACATAAGGACTCAAGACCCAAGACAGCATTTTCTATTCTATCAGGAGGGAAGTATCAATATACAAGGCTACCCTATGGATACATAAATAGTCCAGCAGAGTATCAAGCAATGATGGACGATATATTAGGAGACTTAAAATTTACTATTGTATTAGTTTATGTGGATGACATTTTAATTTTTGCTGCAACATGTGAGGAGTTATGGAAAAGATTTGAAATTATTATGATAAGGTGTCGTATATATAATTTAAAGTTCAAAATTCAAAAGTGTAGATTTGCTTATGATGAGGTAAAGTTTTTAGGAGATATTATTAATAAGGACGGCAGACAAATTGACAAAAAGAAAATTCAGTCAGTCGTGGAATTCCCTAAACCAACGAAAATCAGGGATGTGAGATCATTCATAGGACTAAAAGATTACTTTCGGAAGTACATAAAGGATTATGCTAATATTGCAGAGCCATTGAACAGACTTAAGAAAAAGGAATTCGTGAAGAATTTCAAATGGGACCAGAACATGAAAAATCATTTCATGAATTAAAACAGGCACTAACAACAGCACCAGTACTTCAACATTACAACCCTTTCGCTAATCTAATGATAGATTGCGACGCATCAGGATATGCTTTAGCTGGGATGATTTTACAGACAACTTATGGAAACGATTATCATGTATTAGAATATACGTCCAGAATGATGACAGAAGGAGAGCAGAAGATAGCTGCAAGATGTAGAGAAGCATTGGCCATACTTCAGAGCTTAAAGAAATTCAGGCAATATATCTATGGGAGAAAATTTATTGTGAGGACAGATCATGATTCATTAAAATACATACAAAACATAAAGGATCCACACGGAAAGTTATCAAGGTGGGCAATAGAATTTTTAAACCATAACATGCAAATCATACATCGAAAAGGAGTCAAAATGCAACACGTGGATTGTTTGTCAAGGTATCCAGTGAGAAAGTTAGATGTTCCACTATTAAGAACTTCAAGATGCATGTTGGAACTAGAGGAGAATTTAGTACAGATAACAGCAGGAGGAAATTCTAAAGTATTTGGAAAAATGCAGGAAGAGGATGCTAAATTGCGAAAAATCATCAATTCATTAAAGGAACGTAAAACATCAGCTCATATTGGAGGTCAGATAATAGGAAGAAATTATGCTATTATCCATGACATACTCTACAAAATTAATAAGACATCAGGGGCACCGTGGAAATTAGTTGTACCCACTAAGCTGACAGCAGATGTTCTAAAACTAGCCCATGATGACCCTACAGCAGGACACGGAGGATTTTTCAATACTTACGTTACTATCAGGAAAAGGTATTGCTGGGATAGGATGGTACGAGACATTTAAAGTTATGTAAAACAATGCAAGGAGTGTCAACAACAAAATCCAAGGAATGAAAAAGCCGAAGGGATACAGATTTTATATCCACCACCAACAAGAATTTTTCAAAGGATTAGCATTGATTATATAGGCCCAATGCCGAAGACTCAGAGAGGAAATGAGTATGCTTTAGTAATAATCGACTATACATCACGATTTTTATTTTTAATACCTACAAGACAAGCAAGAGCACAAGATACAGTCAGGATTATGTGGTACAAAGTTTTTATGAAGGTAGGACTTACACCAGAAATTGTTACAGACGGAGGAACGCATTTTACTGGAAAGGAGTTTGAGGATTTCCTGAAAGTTCATCATATTAATCATATCATTGTGCCGCCCTATTCACCACAAAGGAATGGAGTGGTTGAAAGGAGTAACAGAGGACATAAAAACACGATAAGGAAATATTTGAATGAAAATAAAATCCTAATGATTATTCCAATGAATACTTCCTATTGATAAATCCTAATGATTCCCTGGAGCTCTTGCCTGCTCCGATCCTAACCGTAGACTCCCGTCTCCAAGTGCTCGCTCACCGCTCGCACACTTATCCTTATCAGTGACTCACACTGCCCCGTTCTCGGTCCTTTACTCCTCCTCTCCTTATCCTTTTAGTATCCTATTATTACTCTTATAATATATCCTTATAATAGCATTAATTATTATAATTAAATGATGGAGTGAAACTCTGATTAGTTTGGCTGAAAGCTTTATACCGTAAGATACGTGAGTCGAAAATCGTCAAACGCATAGACTGGCGCTATAAGTTCTACACGTAGCGGGAAGTGACGTCACATACGCGCGACTGTGGAAACTGACGTCATTTTGCATTTTTACGTTCTATAAGTTTCATAAGTGTCATAAGTGATTTCCGACGCAATCTCCCAAATGAAATATGGTATGACTAATATCGTACACCCAAAACACATGGAATTTTGCATAATAATCGGCAAGAGCAGCATTCCTCCTGATGAGCATGGTGACTTGGAACGGAGAATGTGCACTGCAATTGCAAGAACTAAACACGTGACCGTGTGATTTGAGACAATTGTATAATAATAACGAGCAGCATAGCCACCGCCTGCGTAGGTGGAAGCATGCTATGTAATGCAATGAGAGAGGACGCGGAGCGACAATTCTAGTTGAAACCATAGCCCGCTGCGTTGCGTGCCGTGTGCTTGTACATTGCATTACATATAGCAAAAGCGCTTTATGGCAATGTGTACTGGCAAGCCTAAAAAGCGCGATTAGGAGAGAGCGAAGATTTAAAAATGCCCCACTTCCACTTCCTCTGTCATCATCTTCAAATTATAGTATTAGGATAATTATTCTTGTTATGTTAGAACCAAGTGCAAATTCTTACCAAGTTTTAGCAGTTAGTAGTTATACATAGCCCGAAGATGAACATGGTTTGTTGTTGATCGAAAGCTTGCTTTATATAATAAAGAATGAATTTCACTGAAATCAATTTAAATGTGAAATATATTCCTAAAATTTATGTAGTAACTTAATTTTAGACGAAATAAGAAAAGCTACTTTTAGGGCAATCGATAATTTCGACAAGTGTGCATAGCCCATAATTTTTTTGATGCCTAGCCTACATCCGTGCCTGTATTTCTCAAATTGATTTTGCATTTGCACCCCCCCCCCTCCTAAGCCAGATCTGGGCCTATATCCTAACCCGGATCTATGATAGGGGCCCACCTTTGATAGCCTATACATATGTTACACAATTACGTACATTAGGCAGGACAGTGTGAGTAGTAGTACCCAACGGTTTCATATCCCGTATGGACTTTTCCAATATGTACATTACTGTATGATAGAATAAAAAAGAGCGTTGAACAAGTGCACGAGTGTTCGTAAATATTTACAAGCTCTCACAATCAGCCATCAGCCTCGTCCAAAGTTCAAATTCAAACCTGAATGTCTGAATGAGGGAATAGAAATATGAAGTGAGAGGATACCTTTGCTTGGGTCTAGCAATTCTTTCATAGCAGTATAATCTGCCGATTTCTCTCTGAATGTAAATCCTGCTGTAAAAGTCAACGAAATATTTTGGCAGTAAGAGTGTTTTCGTATGTACGTACATTGGTAAGCTTAAGTTTGGTCTACATCACCATCCCCTTTGCCGGCAAAAGGTGAAAGTCCAAACTTCAAAATACTAGTAAAAAGTTCAGTTCAGTTTATTGAGTGTTTGTAGCAGATCTATGTACTTTTGCTGCATATTTTATAAAGTAATAAGTTTGAATGTATCATTGTAATTTGTAAGTATTCGGACGGCTTGATTAAAGGGGTAACTGTATACTAGTGGCATTATAGAATTAATTTGTTGTTACTTTTGGTTCTGAGGAGTAGATTTGACATAATTGAGAAGACAAATTTTTATTTGTAAGGTCATTTAGTGAATGATAATAATTATTTTTGTCTATATTTATATTAAAAGGCAACTTTATTGAAAAACGAACTTACTGTGTACCGTGTACTTGAGTTAGGTTACTTTTAGTTATTGTACGTTAAAGTGTATAGTTTCACATTCGGGTACCATATTTATTTTTAAGTTGAGTAATTATGTAGTTGGGAGTACGATAGCTATAAATACTATATGTTTCCGGGATAGGCATTGGGATTACCCAGAAAAGTGTATATTGAACAGTGATGTTGATATTTCTTATGGAAGTGTAGCTATAGAGGTCACCGTTTTTTTTTCTCGATCAACAATAGTGTAAAAATTTATGGAGTTTGTAAAATTGTAGGCAGAGGGGATTTTGTTGTTTGATTTACTTGTTTAATTATTTATTGGTACAGATATTACTGTCTGTTTGTAGTAATACATTTAGTTATATTTGGGCTTGGTTAATAAATATCGGGTTTTGTGTTTTTAATTGCAGGTCAGTATTTACCTGATTGGGAGGAGCGCTATTATCTCACGACATTGATAGAATCTTGCTCGGCGGGAGCCAGAAGGGAACCGGTCCGGATTATTTTTTGGTTTGTATATTATGAAAAACTTTAATGAGTTTTTTCCACTTATTTTAAAAAGTTATGTTGAAGTCTAGTTAAAGTTAGTAATAATTTGTTTGTGTTGTATTTGCACTCAGGTCCTTGCCTGGTGTTAATGAGAAGTTGAAGAAGCTGTATTCTAACTAAGTGGGATCGTTTAGCTACTACTGTTTTCTCCGAAAAAGACGAAATTTGTTGTATTTTGAGAACGAAAAATGATCAGTATGAAATTAGGAAACAGAGGGGTAAGTTTGAAATAAATCTCCGCCACTATTCGACTGTAAGAACTGTTTTAGTGTGTACATTTTTTAACTCTGACAACAATTTGCCAGACTTCCGTTGTTGGGTTTCAGAAACAAATTGAAACAACATTGTTTTGATTGCAAGTATGAATGTAGTTTCAATTTTGTTTTCATGACTTTCATTTATGTTCATTTAGTTTGTTGTGTCTGGTAGTACTTGCACTTGTGGTTACACAGTCAGTCTCGTATGTCTCATGTTTTCATTGTTCTATCTACGGTGTCAGTCTTTTGACGGCTGAAACACAATGAAGTTTATTATGTTTCCTTGACGAATTCGGGTTTCTCTGCACGCAGATGTGAATCGTTTTGTACCTACAGATATGTGTATATTTAATTTTATCAGTATACAGATACTTATATGTTACTGCTTTATTACTATTACTAGTATTATGTAAGCATCATTTTCTTAATAAATTATCTTAATATTGTGGGTCGGAACTATCTATTTAAAAAGTTTTGCAACGTTATAAAGTTGAAGCTGCAAATGAAACAGATTGTATGAAGAATTATAATCTTAATTTAATGTGATACCTTTTTCAATAGTTGACGAATTTAGTAGCTTCGTTACGAAGTACAGGAAATGCAGCCAGATCATTTTCCTTGTCGACCCCATCCTGCTCTGAGTCCGAATCGGGCCCTTGCTTTGGTACATAAATTTATATTGCCCTGTCAGATTTTCCGTTTTTGTATATGATTGTGAAAACAAATGGTTTACTAGTCCTGATTACAATTCCTATGCTTCTGGCGTAAGTATAAGTTTTTGTTTTGCTCTTGTAGGCCTAAGTGACATTCAGCAGGAGCTACAATCCATGACCCGAAAATTTGCAAGAGAAGAAATTTTACCAAAAGCCGCCCATTATGATAAGACAATGGAATATCCGTGGGAAATTGTGAAAAAGGCCTGGGAATTAGGCATTCTAAACCCTCACATACCCGAAGATATAGGTAAGTTGAGTTTTTCCCCTCAAACTCGAAACTATCGAATTTTGAAAACGTAATTTAATTTGTAATTATTATTATTTGACTTGCTCGTTAACCATCGTGATTTTTAGGTGGTCCTGGATTGGGTATTTTTGATGCATGTTTAATTGCTGAAGAAGTAGCGTACGCCTGTTCCGGAATCATGACTGCACTCGAAGGTTCAACTTTAGCTGTAAGTAATAATTTGAGTGGATTTGGACTTCTTAAAACATGAATGATTTCTTATAACTGAATGATTTTGTACGCAGACTGCACCTGTTGTCATTGGTGGTAGTAAAGAGCAGCAGAAAAAATACCTGGGGAGGTTGTTGGAAGAGCCTGTTGTTGCAGTAAGTGAAATTAGCTTTTAGACCCAAAGCTCTCAATTTTCAAACGAAAGAGAAAATTGCATAAATCTTTAATGAATTAAATGCACTAAAATTAATTTTGCTGGATAATGGTGTCTGCAGGCATATTGTGTCACTGAACCAGGTGCCGGTTCTGATGTAGCTGGCTTAAAAACCAGAGCTGAAAAGAAAGGCGACGAGTATATACTGAATGGGCAAAAAATGTGGATCACTAATGGAGGAGTTGCAAATTGGTATTTCGTCCTGGCTCGAACAGATTCAAATCCTAAGACATCCACAAATAAAGCCTTTAGTGGTTTTATTGTAGATGCCGATACACCTGGAATTACTCGAGAAAGGAAGGTTAGATTTGATTTTGTTTATGTCGAAATAACCCATTTTTATAAAATGTGTACTTCGGTATGTACGGAAAGATAAGCCATTGAAATCTGCCTTCCAGGCTTTCCTGGAAACTATTACTGGTTCTAATTTTCTGTGCTTGAATAGGAGATTAATCTGGGACAAAGATGTTCGGATACCAGAGGTGTTACTTTTGAAGACGTACGGGTTCCGAAAGAAAATTTATTGACTGCAGAGGGTGCTGGTTTTAAGATATCCATGGGTGCCTTTGACAAAACTAGACCACCGGTACATTATAGTCATTTACATTTTGCTTATGAATCTGTCATTGGGTATAAAATTGAAATATATTCTAATCCTATTAATGATCATATAAATAATTACAGGTAGCAGCTGGGGCTGTTGGTCTATCTCAGAGATGCTTAGATGAAGCAACTCGGTACGCATTAGAAAGGAAAGCATTTGGAACTCCCATTATAAATCATCAGGTAAGTATTGCACAATTGCACTTGTAACGATTGGTGCTTTTCGTTTTTACAATTGTATGCCGCCCTCGAAATCAATAAATTGTGCATTACTTTTCTATATTCCGCTAAGACTGATATTTTAAAATTTGAACATGTCCATAGGCTATATCCTTCATCTTAGCGGAAATGGCAATGGGTGTTGAAACTGCTAGACTAGCTTGGAGACGTGCAGCTTGGGAAATCGATCAGGGCAGACGAAACACATATTACGCTTCCATTGCCAAGGCTGTAGCATCAGATGTAGCCAATAAATCTGCAAGCGATGCCGTCCAGGTGAGGAATATGATGTTTAAGTATAACCAAGTATCGATTTTAAACGCAAGTACATTCGGAAACCAAAATACCAATCTCTTATTTCAGGTTTTCGGTGGAAATGGTTACAATACGGATTATCCAGTAGAAAAGCTCATGCGGGATGCTAAAATATTTCATATTTATGAGGGTACATCACAAATTCAAAGACTCATCGTGTCCAGAGAACTAATCAATAGATTTAAGGAAACCAATTGAATTATTTACCGCAATTCAATAATGTTTGACCAAATTGTATAATTCAGTAAATGAAGAAACAAGTCATCAGCTTTATTATTGATTAGATACCCACATATTCATGTTCCTGGTCATAAATTGCATCATTTACTTTGTACTTATGTCATCATTGTTACTATTAATTGATCCATTTTCAGTGTTTCTGAACGTATGCTCTGACTGTATTATCAATAAAATCTCGTATAGAATTGTTACAGTATGGAAATTAAAAAAATCGTCGCCATAATCCACACTTTGCACTAAACAACATTGGCATGATAATTGTTTATACTTTATGATATATCATTTTCTTTTGCAAGTTTTTTCGTTGAACTAAATATTTAGCGTACGAGTTAGACCCAAGGTAAATGTTTTCGTATAAACTTGTATGAAAATACCCATGGCACAGTAATTCACACATATTTAAACATCTTTTTTGGACAAATCTCGAAACGCTGTTCGATATATGTGTGATCCTGCTAGGATTGTATATGCTTTTAAGCTTTTTTATATAAGTACTTTCTTATTACTAAACTAGTAATTATTGTGCAGTAGCCAACTGGTGAAAATACCTAATTACTTGTTTATTCATTATTTATCCAGTTGTCAACGTAAGTAAATTTTGGGAACCCTTTAGTTTTGCCTACAAAGGCAAAATTAAGAACCAGGTGACACAGTCTTGCATTGCCATTCCCCTAACAAACTAGTATTGCTTTTTCTGTGCTAACAGATATTAATAACTAAAAATCAAAGATATATATATATATTCAGATATTAATAGCATTTTATTCTAGATTCCTAATACAAGTCGTGGTTTATAAAATGGTGAAAATTATTTTATTAAAATTGCAAGCACCTAATTGTTTTGCAATATTTTCATTTGCTATTTCGTAAAATCCATCTGTAATCGATACCTCTATTATTCTACAACATTAGATACAAGACGATTCTACTTTCCGGAGAATTATTAAAAGTTTTGTAGATTATGTTTACGCTATGTTAAGTAACTCGCGCTTGTTCCATTCATTGTTACTTTCCACTGAAACGTGACAAAAAGCATGCATTTTGAATAAGATATCTCCAGTTTTCATGAAAAATCACGAACGTGTATGCATATGGTCTTAATTTAAAAAACCGAAAGTAAAATGAATCATCGGATTTGTATATGTATACTACGCATATTTTTCTCAGTTCCAAGTCTCAAATGGTGCTAATATGGACCGCACTTTGTTACATTGATTTTAATTCCTTGACGAGCATTAAATGAAAGGATTCCCTGAAACCGTCCTCATTTTTTTAACACATAGACTTGCTGATGGTGAACAAACAATGAGAGCGGAGTGCGTAAGCAGCATAATATAACAAGTGGACTATACGTAACATTGAAAGAAAGAGCAAGTGGTGAGAAAAAGGAATGTCTGTTGACTGTTATTATTTCAGTGGGGTGGTGTTCTGGGGTATACACCATTTTCATTATACTTATATGATTCCATTGCTTCCATACTCAAAACCATGTGGATACATATACCCTCATGACTTCGAGGGTTCTTCGTCTTTATTCAGTTTATTCTCATCAGTTTTTACAATACATACTTATGCATTTCCCTCATGTAGTTAGTATCCCCACATAAATGATTCACATACAGATAACTAAATAACAACCTCACATTCACTAACAAACCCACATCTACATGCATATACCTTAACAAGGGGGAAACTCACAGGGCGGAGATCCTCTCTGAGAAACGTAGCATTAACTTCAAAGGTTTATGCATCCATATATTTTTTCATGTGTGGTTTACGTCTATACTTCCCTATGCTATCCCTATATCGTACACTTATACATATATATGTATTTGTCTCCAGCAGAATTTCCTCATGAACATCCATCTACGCCTATAGACTCTATGTACCACAACAATAACAACTTGTGAATACCACCTTTATCAAGCATTGTGTGAGTTTTTACTGAACCATGGAAAGTAAGTTAAGGATAATTATATCAGGGAATATAGCTTATAATGGTCGATGGTAACGTCATTGGAGCTTGCCCTGGCTTTTCATACCACCTCATTCTTAAGTGTATATTTATAATATTTGATATAAACTCTCTACGTAAAATTTCATACGTTGGCAAATTAAGCTTCGTGATTTCAGAAACTGTCTCGTACATACTAACTAATATAAGTAATTATATTGGGAAAAAAACACACACACACACATACACACACACACACACACACTGTACAGTCTATATTATGGAATACTGCAACTACATTCATAGTTAGTACACTATCCTCACCGCACGCTATATACAAATGCATGATTCTAAAAATTATCACTATGAACGAAGCTTTTCAGAAACTACCAAACGGATAATAAATTATGCTGGTACAGACCCTATAGACTGTCTACTGACTCCTTACAGAGTGTATCTTCTGTTCAAAACTACCCATGCAGAGCTTTCGTTGAAATTTATCATTTACTATGAGAAGAGGAGGATTTGGTAATGCCTTACCGAACCTATCTGTATACGGGTATAGAAAAATCTAGCGGAGAGAATAAAAGTAAAACTTTATATCCGCATACAGAAAAAGGTTACAAACCTTAATAAAATTAATATTATAAAAAGCGTATGCATGTGCGCAATGGGAGTAGAAGATACAAACCTTACAAAGAACCTGCACATGCTTCATATATCTCTGTATATACCCCAAAGCACACATAAGTGTAGGAGTTTTTAAGAAGCAAAAATGCAGATGAAACCCACTGAATACATATGTAAGTATTGAGTGAGAGACAGAGAGAGAGAGAGAGAGAGAGTAGGGAGAAGTATGGAGCCCATATGTACACAAATGCTGTAGACTATGACTGCATTCAAGAGATTTCTGGAGCCCCTCCACGTTGAGGTAATGGTGATTACACAACAGGGCTTTTTGTGCATAGTAAAAGTTGGAGCTTTTGCTTTTAAACCTGTGGGCTGTAAGGGCTCCGACATCCATGATCTGTCCAGGCGGGGGCTTTCACACAGAGTGATCCAATGTAGACGTAATATGTGTGAGTGTGTGTTGGAAGATAGTACGTGAGAAGTGGAGCCAACTGAAGTGACTGAAGAGTAAAGCTATACTGAAGGCGCAGAGTTGCTATGTTTTCCTGAGAGGTGAACGTGAAAGTGGCCCAGAGACCTACATTTACCGTGGATTTCGTTGCCAAGGTGCAACTGCTGCCATTGAAATCCCCCGACTACCTCACCTCACCTTCGCCTTGCCTGGTGGTTGTGGGCAACCGGGTCACTTGCTCCGTAAATTCCCTAGAAACTCCCGCCCCGAAAATTTTCGGGAGACGGAAAGTGTGATTGAGATATGTAAGCGCAATAATAAAGAGTCAACAAAATATCATCCTCGGACCATTCGCCCGCCGATCGGAAAAAACCTAGGGTGCCCTTCATCTCGTCTCGTGTGAATTCTGAAGATATACATTGACTTACCATACTACACTATACTTACACTAAGTCCGGATCATAATATATTCTCTGTCGTGAAATTCTTAAACAACGTAATTCCCTTTACTTGACTCTGTACATGCACTCTTCAATATTTCCCCTCTTGCCAATTTTTTGAATCATAATTGAGTAGAGTCACTCACGTAAGTATCTCTATCTTCAGTGTACTCATATAATTGTATGAAATCTTCGGACTAATCACACTATACGGACAGGACAGTTATCATCGAATATCATCGTCAACATCTATCTACTGTAACATCATTGAGTTCTACAGTTCCAGAATTAAATGTAAATAATTACTAACTCACACTGGAAGATATTTTAGAGGGGTCTGCGGGGTGGTTGGAATTCCACATAGTATATAGTATTTGTTGTCAAGTAAAATTTCAGAAGCATTGAGAGAGAGAGAGAGAGAGAGAGAGAGAGTTTTACAAGTAGGAAATAATTTCGCTATCGCCTTTCCATTTCAGAATCAGTCTGTAAACTACTTTGCATGTGACAATTTGACTGTCGTCAATTACCAAGTAACTCTCAAGTCTTGCAATTTTTTCATTCATCAGACACACAATCAGTAGACGGAGAAGCACTCTATGCAGTTGAGAAAAAGTGTGCTAAATTTACATGTGAACTGTTATCCGAAGCTGGAATTCGTGGCTTAAGACAACGTATTAAAAGTAGGTACTAGAGTTTAGGTTGTGCCAGTTGGTTCTGAGCTCATTCGGGGACTTACAGTTTGCACAACTTCCTGGCTCGCGCACTCAGCTCTCTCTTCTCTGGTACTGGGTTGTAATAACCTACAAAAAGTTGGAATCGCGGTAGTGACAATGGCACTGAAACAACAATTTATTGTAACGATATAAACATTTCCTGGCGGTACTTCCTGCGACCTAGTTCCAGGAGAAGTTCAATGAAAGTCCCTTCCTCGGGAGACTCTGTTTTTTCCCAAAATCGTTGAAATATAAATATCTGGGGACGGGTTACCTTCGGAGGAAAAATTATTTGAATGTAGTAATTCAAAAAAGGGTAATCAAAATTTTCAAAAGTGCTGGTTTCACTTATTACCTTTTTAACGAAGAATCATCGGTTAAAAACGGGACTCCGTGATCTACTCATTTGAAACAACTGACCGAATAACAGAAAGTGCAGTATAGAATTGGAAACAAGTACAAGTTTAAGGAAGTTTGAGAGTGAATGTCAAGGTCTGACTCCAACGAAAACTGGCATTGAGTCGAGGACTACAGAGCGTGCAAACCAAGTACATTTTTAAAACAGAGATATTCTTTGGCAGAATTCTTCGGTGGAAATATTTCCAAAAGAAAAACCTACCTTCACAAAAAATTATTTTTATCCCTGAAATACTACATCCGTACTGGTTACCAAACATTTTGACATCGGATTCGAAATCTGTATTATTTAGCTTGACCCTTGGTGAAAAGTCGTCGGGACTGTGTGCAATATTATAATTTCTTTCAAAACACGGACCTCCATTGAGAGTAAATCGGCTGGAAAGTCAATTCTAATGTGTATTCAAGGAAATTGTTGACTTGACGTATCTCTTGAAATCAAAGTGTATTAACAATTGATTTTATCGATCCAAAAGAAAATGCACGAGGAAGCTGAAGCCAGTACGACTACGTCGGTGGGAAGTGTGGTCATCATTGACACAACTACCTCCGTGGAGTTGCCTGCTGACCCAATGACCGGAAACCCAACCGATTCGGAGGCTTCATCCCAGGAAACTTCATCGGGAGTTGAGCTCCTCTTCATACGTGAGTGCATGATTCAATTTCTAGAAGCTTACTTCGGGAAATTCAGGAAGTAGGAAATTTACATATGGGTTCATTTACTCAATCAATACTCTCACTGCGGTAAACTCTGTCGTAACACGGCACCCCCTTGCATCAACATGCATATTCCTCTTCAACAGTTTTTTTACCGGGTTCTGTCCTTCAAAATCTACTATTTCACTTTTATTTTTCCGTCCCGTTGATTGTTCAAAAAAAAAAAATCATATGCATCAAAGTTTTTGTGTAGTATTACGACACCGGAATGATGTTTTCATTTTTAATACGTCCATTGCATACCTTCTCCCAACCATGTAATAAAAAATTGACTAAGCAATTCTTTCGGTTTGAAAGGGAAGCACGGAGCTCATGTTCCACCCCGAAAAGCCATCCTCCTCTTGTGTCATGTCATGATTCTTCTGAGGGGCTTCCATAAAATGTGGTATTTAGTTAGGGCATTGTAAAAAAGAATGAAAAACTGGGAAGGTTGTAAAATTTTGGTGTTAGACGTAGAAGAAAGCGGTATGCATCCATGCAGTACTATCCAGAAAGACGAAGGTGCAGAGAAATTTAAAAATTCGCTCAACTGGAAAAAATCAGAAAGGTGGGGGTAAGTACCTGTGTTTGGTCATACATGTACGTGCACACGGGACGTACATACGGAGAGATACATACTCACCGTCCAAATCATACATGACATAATAACTATTAGGGATTGGGGTTTTAATGGCCCTGCCTGATTTTCATTTCATTCGTTCATGGTGTGGCTGAGCAGCCGGAGGCGACTAAGAGCTGAAAAGTATGCTCACCATGTAAATAGAAGTTCATCTCTCTCTCTCTCTCTCTCTCCTGCTCCTTTACCTGATCCAAGTTCTGCACTACATACCCATTTTGGACTGCATGTTGTTGCAAGCATATATGCTTCTGGTATGTATGGAAGGAGCAAGTGTTTTATTTTGTTACTGCATTGCAACTGGAAAGAGAGAATATCGGTCTGTGGCTTTTATTCACGATGAGAGTTAGCATGAGAGAAAGAGAGTGAGAAGACGAAGGAACGGCTGACTCAGTCCGTCGCTTCTTATAAGCTACTCGTTTGGTTTTATTTCATTGTGTACATGCCACCACATTATGGAGCCGGAGCTGGCCACATCTGAATTCATATGAACCTGTTGTGTATGTATACCAAACTCAGGTTAGGAAGGAGGGAGAGAGAGAGAGAGAGAGAGAGAGATGATGGCCTTCAAGATGGTTACCTGTTCCATCTATATCATTTGACGAAGTCAACATCAACTAGGTATTCTTTTTTCAAGCAATGAGTCTCTCTTGTTTGCAGTTGGTTGGAATTACTACCACAATCCCTGCTTAGATTGCAGATAGGAAGATAAAAAGTTAAGGAAAAGATGCGAGGGAATAAATGTGGTAGTGTCTTTGGTATGCATGGACTTTGATTACGTAAAAACACCAGTAAAATTTTCATATCCATGCATATTGTACCTCTGTGGGGGGGGGAATTTGTATGCAGGCCTGATTCCTATACTTGCAGAGCTCCTCGAATCTCTGAAATTACTCGAAAATTACAAGATAGTAAAATGTTAACGTGAACTCCATCATATTTTCCCCCTTTTTCTTCCAATCCTCTCTCTCTCTCTCTCTCTCTCTCTCTCTCTCTATCCACTGTTCCGTCTTCAACATTAGCATATGCCGGCGAATTATTTTTTGCTCGGAGCTTCGTTTGCTTCGATCTCGTGTCTTCATTGTATATAGGAAGGGGTATACTTAAAAGGTTTATAGTATTACCATTACCTCCACAGGAAAAAAAAAATTTCCCATGCATCCATCATCTCGCATTTTAGTACTTGCAGGAAGAATCACTACTCACAAAGGTGTGTGATGTGTGTCTATATACAGTCATACGTTAGATTTGTTATGGCATCATTGTTATGCTCCGTGGCCTATTCCTCAGGTATAAATACATACTCATAATATTGTAAATATTTCTTTTAATTTCTTGGCCAAGAACAAGCCAATGTGGATTGTATTGACTTCCTATAATGCTCATACGCCTTGCCACTCAGTTGGTAGCAAGTTCAGCCGCTCCTCTTTTTATTGTACTGTGTAATAAAGTCGGAGCCTCCTATACCTGTCCTCTGTACCTTCATATTACGTGCATTCCAGCATTTATACTAATTATAGGTATCTCCGCTCAAACCCCACAATACACAGTGTATGGAAGTGACCATAAAAACGTGGATATTTCCAAATGAAATCTTACAGAGCAATTTAGCAGTCAGGAGGCCGGTACTAGTCTAGTGCATATACAGTACACACTCACAGGCACTTGATGTGTACACTTTAGCGCGAAACAGCCTCTTGATGATGCAGTAAATGTGGGTTGATTCATTGCCGGACACGCAAAGGTGTGGAAAATTCTCCATGCTGCAATCTGTTGGAACTTGCTTTTTCTCAGGCTACGAGTATAAATAATTTCTCTCAATAGATCAAGGAAATGGATACCTTATATGATAATACAAGGAAAATTCCAGTGAGGTCTGGGACTAGTGAATGTATTCATCCAGGTCACTTTACTCAGCTGCATAATAATTTTATTCCCATGGATGAATTCATTTATTAATCTCTGAATTTCCTCAAAGCACGTGGTTATCTTTCGCGTGTGGGATGGGAAGAAAAGCTCCGTTTTCCCAAAAGATCTTCGATGATTCATGAGATCATTATAGCCCTTTATCTGCGGAAAGCTTGGGTCCCAATCGGCTCTCTGCGTATAGCTATACAATCCGTAATATCAGTATTCCTTTGAGGTACTGGTAATACACAAATATACGTACGGACGTGCATAGACACAAGTGTGGAATTCATGGGTGATGAAACGGCTGTCTACAGTTGGCTGAATCGCAATTAGAACAACAAAATATTATCTCTATAGTGAGTTTGTCATAGCCATGTTTTTACAGCTGCATTAGGATAGGCGCAGCTTTTCGAAACCCAACGCACAGGCTAGATGATGTTTTGACTGACTGTTTCTGATCATAATATATTTTAATAATCGTACGATTATTTCTGCCCCCAAAATTTCCCATTACAATTTCAAGCTGCATTTTCCCCTAAGGGTCGACAATTGAGATAGAAGTAATGACTCAAAAATCTGGCAAATAAGGAAAGATTTTCGGAAAATACTCCAAAGATTCGAGTGGTTGGATCACATGGGTTAATGTGACTGTTGCGCTTTTCCAAGGAATATGGCTGTCTAGCCTGTAGTCCTGCATAAGTCGGTGACGGTGGTAACAATATTACTGCAACTTCTCATTACAGTGCACAAAGCAAACAATGTTACAGGGACCTTGCATAGTGACAGCAGGTTGTTCCCTGGGAGCATGAGTGGCTATACAGGGATTATATTGGCTTGGATCTCTGTGTTTGTGTGTGTGCCTGTGCATCCTTATGTTTTTTAATGAGAGTGTACTCGTGTGGATGTGAAGACGTTTTTGTACATGCAATTACCAGAGAAGAGCTTCATGATCTCTAAATCTTTCGTTGTGTAGTTTATGATTATGAATTATGTAAAATAGAATTGAAGGGATGGTTTGGGACAGGGTCAGGGCAAATACATGGTCCGCCTGTCTGTTATCGGCTCCACTACAGTCAAGATAATGTTAAAATATGGGACGAATTGTCTAAAATACAACGAGGGTGTTACTGGGAAGAAACTCAGAAGCTTGCAGGAAGAGTCCAGGGCAAGAATAAATGTTGTGGGGTTCAATTCGTAGGAGAGACTTCAAATTCTCAAAATGAAGTTACTTATTGAAGGGAAGGCTGGAACTATGTACATAGGTTGTTGGTTCGAACTTCGAACCATTATTGGTGTTGGATTTCTTCGTTTAGGAGTTCTTTGGAGTGTAATACTCTGTAGGAGTTAGCATACATGTGTGGAGTGCACGTGTGGATAGGGGATATATAATGCTCATATAGGCAGTGGTGACTGGTTATGTGTGGAGCGTGGACGTGTACACAATTGGATAACATTTTCACACTAATGCAATCAAGTCAGCAACAGCACTTGAGGCGTAGGGCCTGTTGGGAAGAGGAGATGAGGTTGTAAAATTCAATCCATGATTTTTCTAGAGAGAAAAAGAGACAGAATGAAATCGAAGGAAAAATATATTTCTCTACATTAATATGCATATGTACGGATTGAGATCCGTCCTCCTATAACGAGCGGCATGGAAGGATATATAGTGTATAGAGTAGAGTCCGTTCCTCATCATTATGGACATGAGGGAATATCTACACAATATTCCCAATCCTGACTCAGGGAGCACGCCCTCATCGCCTCATTTTAATCTCAGCTCCGTGCACACTGCAAAAGTCAAAGTTCCGCCGGCCGCCTTGGCTTATGACTTTTCAGTTGACATGAGGAGAAAAAAATTTGGATTGTAAATTCTGGCTCCATCCAATTTTATATTTACTATTTTATATACAAGATAAATACAAACTTTAGTATCCCATGCCCCTAACTCCCCCGTGTTCTTGAGGCTCTGTAATATTCCATATTATCCAGCATATGTAGCCAAGTACTAGAGTAGCTTTGAAGCTCTTCTATGTAGACGCAAGTACTCTTTCATTCAATCTGATTACGTGGGATTATCCTGTGTACTATTTAAGGATATATATCCATCTCCTCTGCCAAACCCCCAATGTTATTATTTTAGCATACCACAACTTGAAAATCGTAAACAGGGCATGGAACGCGTGTGAGGAAAAAACCAAGCAGATGGGAGATGATTACATTTTAAGAAGGAAATTAATTCATGTACGTGTTTATTATTTGTTTCAAATTGGCAAGGTGCCTCACTCAAGTAGGAACCCAACATCCCACGAGTTAATTAACCAAATGATGGATTTAAATACATTTTGAGTGGATTTCTTATATTATTTCAATCCCAAGTTAAATATTTTGTATTTGAGACACTTCAAAGGTGTACTTGCTCCGAACTTTGAACAGCTCATAGTATTATGTATAAGGAAGTTCCCAGACTCATTGTGGTTGGATTTTATTGCACCATCAGCTAAAATATTTTTTGTTTATTCCGTATTTTAATTTTCCTTGGGTTCTCCTTAATGGGAAGACTGACTGAAAAAAAATTGTATGAATGAGTTACTCTGGAAATGTTGTCGTCATGAGATTTGAGCTTCCAGTGACCAGATCTACAGCAACTTGAGTAGGACCATCGACGATCCCTTTTATTACATATTTCATGACTATATCTTTGTTGTGTCTATTTGTTACTCATGTAAGTACAGATTATTGAGGTCACATGTACATTTTTGTGTGTAGCTCAAGTGTGGTAATTTTTAATCAATAACTCCCCCATTAGCTCCTATATAGACTCGTAAAGTTTACTGACGTTAGGACATTTTCCCTTACGGTTGAGCTCTTTTAGCAAATTATTTACTATAATAAAGACATACGTGCAAAAGCAAGTAACAACTTGTTAATGCATCCATAAATACGCACTTATAAATATCTTTCTGTAAAAATACATGTCGTTGATAATACAACTAGCCCACAAAGTCCCATTACTCATAATTACAATTCTAAAACTGCTCATTCTCACTTTTGCACAACATTTACGGCACGAGGCAAGAAAAATTCCGCTTCTTTAGAATTTTTCCGTAATAATTAGACTCAAATTTAAATGCAATATGAATGGTTTCTTGGAACATATTTTAGAATATTCATAATTCAGTTATATTTATTTTGAAGTAAAGTTTCACCCTTTTCTTATCTTCAAGTGATGTGAGATTTAAGTAAACATTTACATATAATTATATATCGTATTTAAATTGGAATTTCACCACAAATTGTTGTTTTCATGGAGATACAAGCTCACAAAAATAATCCAAATTGATTTTCACGTTTTGTCATAGCCTCAACATTTTTAAAGTGGAATGACATTTCCCATACCCCTGGGATTCTGCACTGCAGTAGCAGACAATCACACCTGTGGGATTGTCAGTAGTAAGAATAATTACTGCACTTTTCTGACGCTCAATTAATTTCTAATTTATTGGCTCTTTCCATTTGGTTCAATTCTCGTCGTGCACCGACTCTTCCTTTCAAAATGTCATGGCTGATGAATACCTGCAGTAGTCAGTGTAACTATTAGTATTTAATGTAGTTAACACCAGCCTGCATGTAACCACTTGGACATCTTGACTAATCAACTTTGGAGCTAATTGAGTTGTTTATGTGTGCGAACTGACAGTATACCTATAATATTCAAGCGCAAGTTGTTTTGTTGTTGGGAGAAGCTGAAATTCTATATAAAGCATCCCTTTAAATATTCCCTTGCGTGCGTATAGTGTTTTTAGAGACAGACAATATAGTACACTACGTGGGTATAACTTTCATAGTCAGAAAATCAACAACGCCAACTTTTATCAGACTCTTTACACATAAGGATCTGTTGTTCACATAAATTGATAAGTACAGTATACGTTATATGAGAAATTTACTTATAAATAAATTATGGGTAATATAATTTTTGAGTAATCTACTCACTGACTATGATTCGGTGAGTCTGAAACCAACTACATTTAGAAACTGTACACTTCTTGCAAAACTACAGTCGTGGGGTCCTTATATACATTACTAGTACTTGCCTATATGATCTAAGCTCACATCAATTTAGTGCAGGAGTGCCTATGGTACATTTATAGATGTGTAATAAGTAGCCTGCTCGTATCTCTAGATTGTTATCCCATCAAATGTGAGTGTTTTTGAATGTAAGCTTATCTTTTATTTGCATTAAAGATAGCAATAGCCATGTAAGACAATAGATACTTATAAGTCTAAAACAATATGAATCACACAGAATCCATGCATTATACTATTGTTAGTTATAGTGACCTGGAAAGATTAAGATGATTAAATTAGTATGGTCAAATTGGCGTTCTAAGTGGAATGTTAATACATACTGCATTCAAATTGATACGTCAATTTTAAAATTGGAGTAATTATGTATTTTCCATACTCTGGATTTTGACTAGCTCCGGATTGCTCAATGTATTCCGAAAGAGCGTGGATTCATGGACGGATGGATTTCATTAAAAAACTTAGCTGTTACTGCTGTTACTGCCTTCGGATGTGAGAGAATTCCCCTGGTTAAAAAAAATTGTTCTAAATATTATTCGGCTGAAGTTCAAGAGAAGAAAAATAGGATTTGCAAAAAAAATGTAAACAAACCCGTGGTGTAATTACAGATAGAGACGAAGCAAAAAATAACGCGAAGAAGGCTGGGGTAGGAAAAGCAAGATGTCTAATGTCTTCTTGTGTGTGATAGTTCTTACTAAAATCAGCTTCTTCTGGACCTAAAAATAGCTACATTAAAAATAGAGTACTTACATTTTATAGACGTAACTTGACTCACAGCAATAGTTTCAAGCATGACACGAGAAAGAATGACTGTGACCTACACACTACCCATTGTCATGATTCTGTGGAGCTATTACAGTACATACAGCCGAGCTGACACACACTGCAGTTTTGCAGATACTAGAATCCTTTGGATTTTTTAGTTTGTTTGTACAGCCATAGCCACGGCTACTGCTGCTCCTTTGTAAGCTCAAAATGTACTAAACCATGGCGTCCTACCCTTTTGAATGCTCCCATCCAATATCTAATCCGTGTTAATGTCAAATGAGCAATTCCGGCATGCCAGATATACATACTCTGTAAATATTATGCACAAAGAGAGTGCATTATTGTAGAACTTGAATTTTAAGATTTGACTATCAAGTCTCGTGACGATACGTACCTTACTGTGGTAGTAGTAAAATGACATAAAATGATTCCAAGACTGCGTGTAAATGGGCTCAACATGCGTTCGCGACGAGAGAAAAAAAAATCTAACAACGACCATGATTATCTAATCGTTGAAAGTTTAAAAACTTGAAACATGAAATAGCGATATCGGTCTCGGTCAACAAGGCGCTATTTACGTTCAAAACAGATTATGTTGTATTTTCAGTTACAGAGTAAGCATACATAGAGTACACTCTCTCAGGAAAAAAAAAACTCTACTGCTTTCTTGTATTACAACAAGACCAAATCTAAAACATTTTTTACGAGGTCCACCACCAGACCAAGTAAACTTTAATGGAGCAAGTGGAAATCAGAGAGGAAGAAAATAAAAAGGAGATATGACTCCAAAAGTTTAAGACTTTACGGCCCTCCACCTCATCCCATCCCATGATGGGCATGAAGGAATTGAGAAAATAAGGAATGGCAGAAAGAAGCTTCCAATGAAAAGGGAACTTTATCTCGTATCTGTATGATGCGTCTACACAGGAGCTACCCTTGACAGGGAAATCGTAAAATAGGTCAGAGTCAGAACAAGCGTGATATTCGGGAACGTGGTTCGTTCCAAGAATGTAGGACAGTAGAGCTCATTCCAGAATCCCGGGTAACCTACTTTCCGAATTCGTTCTCATTTTCTGTCCCCTTTTAATACTCACGGAGCTCCATAGTAACAAACTTTACTCTCGGTTAGATGATCATGCTTTCGGAAATGGGACTCCCACCAAAAAGTAGGTAAGATGCTGCGGGATGTTTTTTTCTAGTTCAGCATCCTCCTTGCGGAGGATACAGGGAAAACTGCACCAGGGCTCTATATAGAATCTTAGAGAAAAACCAAATTGGAGCGGGAAATGACGCAGTTGAGTGTGCACAGACAGAGATTATTAGCGAATTACGGGAAATATCCCGGTTTAAATGCTCCTCCGGCTTTTCTTCCGGCGCCTCCTCTCATCCTTTTAATGACCAGTGACTAATTATGTTTGGCTCCGTGTCCTCATATAATTAAATGTAGCACTTGCAATTAGGGAGCCCCTCGGGCCAGGTATCTCCCTCTCTTTTGGCATGAGAGTCTTCCCTGTGAAGAAGATCTGTGCCCATCCAGTGTATATTTTGTTTTTTTTTTGGAGGGAGTATCACCTCCCGATTTACAAATATCATTTAGTTCAACTCTTTCGTTAAGCTTGTTAAATGAGTAGAAATGCTGAACATTTGGTAAATAGACTAAGGCTTAGAGATTATGCAAAGTCCTTATTCTACCATATATCTACATAATATAGTGCGTGTGTATTCCTCCTACTTTCTTGTATGCAAAAGCTTGGAGTGAGTGAGTGAGTGAGTGAGTGAGTGAGTGAAGTGGATTGCCACCATTACTGCCTCAGCATGGAGAGAAGTTCTAAATAGGACAAATCGATCGTTTCAAAGTGGGTCAGGACGTTCCTATCTCCTCTAACATGCTTAGTTATGACAGGAGAATTCCTCGAAATGAAATAGAAAAAATCAGTTAAAATGGGTTAGCCGACATTTCTGGAAATGAGATCTATTATTTCACTTTTTTTTTTTTTTTTGCAGTAGAGCATCAAATAATGTGGGTGATTGACAAAAATTACTGTCATGCTCTTCTGTTTACCTAACTTACTTGGAAATGTCCCTTATTTGCGTGGCCAGGGATGGGTGGCATATACCCATCCTTTTTTTACATGACTCTACACGGGAGTTATTTTTTTGTTGAAATGAGGGCATGCGAACTTTTTTTTCTTATGCTGATTCGATTCAGTATTTGCAATCGGGACAATAGCTGACATGAAGTAGGTTTGTGGATTCAGAGTAGGTAATGTAATAACATCTAGGCTCTACTTAGGATGATTAAATCAAACATATGATAGTTTGTCTTGAGTTGCGAAGTTTGGTCTAAAGTGATGAAGGTATGAGTGATAACCTTAGGATAATTAAATGTAAATAATAGCTTATCTAAATAGTACTAGTGTAGGGACGTACTCCCACATAAAATTCTCTCTCAGTTGAATCAACTCCTCATTAATTATGCTTTTTCTATGCAGACTTTTTCTATGCAGACTTTTTCTATGCAGACTTATTCTGTACTATCAGATTGCAGGTCATGATATGTAATTAGTAACTTATTGAGTCCTCTTCCCAGAGACATGCTCTTAATTTATACTTTGAAGATCCTCTTGGAAACCGAATCCATGCAAGAATTTATTTGAGAGTGATAACAGATAGATATAGTTGTCCTGTCTACATACATGAGGACTACTGAAATATGCAAGGATACTTTTTGCAACTTCATCAGACATCTTATGTGAATTATGCAAATATGACTGGAAAAAATATAGATAGGACATATGGTGTCGGAAACTGGATCGGTGCCAGGGTAGCAACTTTGTTCGCACGCTACTGATAGATACACATATATTTACTGCTCGTTGTCTTCGTGGTTGTGAGATGGGCATGGAATAAAAAATCCTGTGGGGACTTCCTTTTCCACAAGTATACACACAATGCTGGGGCGTCGGTGCTGGTGACACACTTAAAACCAAAACATATTTCAAAAACTTTGATAAGCCGTAAATTCTGAGAGGATGGAGACAATTTAGGGAGCTGAATTAACAAGAGTTTAGTGAGACTGTACTCACTTGTAGACATATGTATAAATGGCTTGTAACCGCACATAATACTTTTCAACTCTCTGGCTGTTCTCAAACGGGATCCGAATATCCCATGTAAATATTGTGACTCCTGGTAATGCCATCATTCCAGTGTATGATAAACTAACACGCAACTAATTAATAGTTTGTCGAACTTTTGCTCTGTTCCGAAGCCCTGGCTCGTTTTAAGATAGGTTTTGATAGGGTGTACCTTGGTTTGCGGTGTAATTTTGTATGTTTCAAGCAAACGTTTCTTGTTTGGGGAGCGTCAATTTAGAACCTCCAATGTATGATTTGTTCTAATTAAATAAAGACTTCAAGTTCCCAACAAGACTTGTGTGTGTTCTCATGGAACGATCAAACCAGTAAATGTTTTTCTTGAAGCTTTTTGATTCCCAAGTTGGGACTGGAAGGAAGGATTTAATCAACAACTTTTATAGTTATTGATTTAATTATCAAGTCTCTCAGATATCTACCACTTACATGATTTTGACGTTCCATGTGACGGCGGTGAAAAGTACATTTGATGTATTTTAATGTTTAGTTACAACTCAAAATCGATTTTCCCTTCTAGCCCAGTGTAACTAGTACTAAAGCATTCATACTGAGGAAACCTCCCAACAACTATTTTAACTGATTCCAGCAGTAACAAGATCTATGCTCTATTGAGGTTACAGAAATTGCGGAACATTGCCATTCTGCACATGGAAAAGCATGCAAAAAACTCCCTTATATGCAAATTACATGTGGGATGCAAATATAGCTTTCGTATATACTTATAGTGTATGCAGATCCCAGTTTAACCAAGCTTGTAGATATGTAATTATACATGAATGGACAACAAGAGCCTAATTTTTGCAAGCCAACAGAGTAACCTAATCCCAGGAAAAAAACTTCCCCTACCTACAAATACGTTTTTTGCTAGAATATTTTACCATGCTCTCTCTCTCTCTCTCTCTCTCTCTCTCTCTCTCTCTCACTCTCTATACTCCTACAAATACTACATAAGACTATAGGGCTGACACTTTTATATAAAGACGCTTAAGTTTAAGTAAAGGAAGTGTAGGTATATGTAAGTACGTATGTTCCACGGAGGAAATTATTCCTTAGAAATAATTTTGGCATGTTTATATTTCAAATGCGCAGGTCAATGTGAAATCCAGAAGGGAAAAATTACGCGTTGTTATATGGTTTCTGTTAGTAGAGAAAAACATTCTGCATGATGTTTTTGCTGTAAAGCTCTGCAACTTAAAACATTACCAGTGGCATAGGACTATGTATAATTATACTAAATGTAAAAAATCCGTGTATGGATGGAAGCATATATATACACACACGCAAAGGCACCTGGAGAAGATACAAAGGATGGAGAGCGTGGAATGTCTCTGTAAATAATGGTGTATTGATAAGTAACTAAATACGATACCCTCGGAAAATGAAGATGCACGGAGTAATTTACTTGTGAATAGCGAAGCTTCAAATGAGGAGTGTGCTGCATGAAAAAGAAATGTCTACAAAGGCATCCATCACATAAAAAGCACACCGAGCTAGTCTACTCCTATAGTACTGGAAATTAAAGTCAGATAAGTAAAACCTGCTTAACACAAAAGCAATGTTCAAGTTTCTCACGCAAGGAATTCGCATGCATGGACACGGGCAAATTATATTTATGTATATCTACACATGTGTGTATAGAATCTATCTGCAACCGCAACACTTAAATAGGCACCTCATACACAGTACAATTACAAATATCCCAATCTAAAAGGCA
The DNA here is from genome assembly GCA_947179485.1 of Allacma fusca. Taxonomy (NCBI): domain Eukaryota; kingdom Metazoa; phylum Arthropoda; class Collembola; order Symphypleona; family Sminthuridae; genus Allacma; species Allacma fusca. Next base: position 31,540,509 of record OX359248.1, read on the forward strand.
TATAGGTTGTGTTGTTATTCCTATATAGCCCTAGCCCTAGCCCTGTAAATGTAATGCTCCTCTACGTTTGTAGTTCCATAGGGGTTTGGGATATTTAGCAAAAAGGAATTGTGTACAGGAAATAGTGCAGAAAGCACTACAAGTGGAAACTCATGGAACTCCATAGGAAATTTTGCGGATCGAAGTGAAGCGAGCTCTGTCGTTTGAATTCGCAAATATTTTTGCCATACTTGGTTCAGGAGCCAAAGGGTTGCGTAATGGAAGTACGCAATTTTGACGCTGAGTTGAGCGACGAACTAAATGAAAATTTCCCTTTCGCTGTTCCATCCACAATCCATGGGATACGGCTATGCTATAAAACGTTCGTCCTATATTTCTCCCTATTAAATCCATACTATGTACTCTGAGACCCATGCACATGTGTGTGTGTGTGTGTTTTTGTGCCTATAAGTTTTTAGTAGATGAGATTTTCTTGGAGCAGCAACGGCAGTAGCAGCAGCAGCAGCAGCTCCCTAGTACTTTTACCACAGTACTTTGGATACTTACTGTGTGTAGGTCCCCCGTCCATGAGTTTGTTGTAGCTTTGATTACAATTCGGGGGACTGTTTACTTTCATCCTTACTTTTTGCAACTAGCACGGCTTTGGAGCCTGCCACATGTAAATAGGTTAAACCATAAGATATACAAACACTGTTCTTTAACTTGGAGCGAACATCACATGGGGACTCTCCTAACCTATTCCGCAGTGGGAAAGTAGTGCCAATGTTATGAGGTGACCCCGTTTCCCTTTTCAGCCCTTCTAAATATGACGCAATCTGTTCATACATAGAGTTTTTTTTTCAGAATTTATCATTATACAACAGAGTCTGCAGTAGTACTATATGCAATTTTTCTCTATAGATCTACATATGTACCATTACATGTACATAGATATACACACTGCACACGATCCTATTTGACAAACATTTAAATTGAGAGATTGTCGATTTTCACTTTTCAATGACAACGCTAATCGTTATTACTTCTATGCTGTTATATTGATTTTCTCATTTACTACATATATTATCCATCCCAGATTTAACTGATGATCTAGACTATCAACATTTGACTAGTATTATTACTCTGTTGATGCTGATATGATATGACTCAGAGTCCCTGAAGGAACATTCTCCTATAATAATTTTCCATAAAATTTAAGTTTAAAATTTAATAAAGGAAAGTCTTCAAAGATTTACCCACTCCAATAGAAAAATCAGCTTTTAAGGAACGTTTAGCATCCTAGTACGTGGTGGGTTTGCAAACGTTTAGATAAAAACATGGTGCCTGCGAAAGCTCGTACTTTTGTACACTTCAAGAAAACTATGTACCTAAAGCAGGATCTGAGCAGCTGCAACCCTCTATGCACATTCGTTGGAACGACTTCTTATCAAACTGCTTCTTGAGAATTAATTGATTTTTTGTTCCAGCTTAGTCACACAAAGTAATTACATTGTCATTAACATTGGACGTTGTAAAAAAAAAACCAAGTTGTCAAAATCCCTACAAAAAATCTATTCTAAAGTTCACCTACTACTGCTGTAAAACTAGATACACTTGCAGGTATTTTAATTGAATGAACTTGGTTTGCATAGATGTCAATATGTGTGCATACTTGTCAATCATGAAATTAATGCAGTTACTGCAGTACTTACACTGTCTATTATTTTACCGGTAACTATTGTTTTACTTGTTTCACATTGTTTTATTACTGCTGACGTTCCACATTGACTCCCCGTTATTATTATTCCTTGATTGAATGTTTACGTTTGATTGGGAACATAATAGAATCCATGCTTGTCAATATGCTTGGAATCAAAATACAGTAGTTCAAGAGTTACATATACATAGTTGATTACTGTTTGTCAAATGGTACGGTCCTGTGTAGCATAGGGATTGGAAAGTGTGGACTTGAAAGTACATATTTCTGTGCACGTGTGGTATGAAAATCTTTCCAGTGTGTACATACTCCATCAGGACTCAAGAGACAGATGTCAGATTCCTGTGGAAGTAACCGTGGACCAAAAGTATTTGTGGGGAGAAGTGAGATAATGTATTCTATATAACTATAGTGTGTGCGACACGTTCCAGAGATACAGTATAGTCAAATCAGGGCTGACAAAATGAATGTAGTGGCTGGAGATTTGACTCAGTTGGAGTTAGGACACTGATGGTCCTAATGTACAGAGTGTGTATATGCCATGCCACCATTATATTTATACCAGTATAAAAATTTTGTTGAAAGGTTTATAGATATTTACAAGTGTTATTGAGCAAACTTGACAGAGAAAGTGAAAGGAGTAAGAAGGTCTGCATTATATATTATTGTGATTCATGAAATATGAGATAGGGTGAGAATTGAAAATTTAATGGCTTCACGATATATACGGCCATCAGTACCTTGAAGGAGGAAAATAATAACTATACACACAAGTTGGGAACGGACTGACAAATACCTAAGAATAGAAATGAATACATGGGTTGACATAATGGTCTGAAATTCTTGTTTTGTCTGGCTATAAACAGCACCGCTCAAATCCTACTTTTGTTTGACATGTTTTTTTTATGCAAGTACTGCAGTAATGTCTCTGTGTAATTATATGTAAGTTTTGTGAGGGAACCAATAGAGGTAAAATGGTGGCGGACACTTGGTCAGTGACGCTGTGTGTATATAATAGTAATGGTAATGATACACTGTAGTGGGGTGTATTGAAAGGAGTGCTGAACGTATCGATGTAATTTTGGACATTTCGTTCAGTAAACTATTTAATCTCAGTACTTTGATGTGAATATAATGGGAATATTCCCACATGTAGTCCCTTATGAAATACTAGGTTTTACGTATCGTATAAATCATCCCATTGTAAATGTAGTAGTATGTAGAAATTGTAATTACGAGGCCTTGTTTTCCTGAAGGTAAATAACAGTGCAAAGTTCAATTATTACAGTATTTTAGAAGGAGTAAATGTTGCAGTGGTTGTTTGATATGGAAACGCCAGCAGTCATGTGGAGCTAAATAAATGCATAAAATTGCACATTTTTTTTGAGACGTCAAGGATCTAATATACAGATAGGAGGGGAAGATTGAATATGAAACTATGAATCCTCTCTGAAGTTAGGGCTCAAGATTCCATTATTTCCTTACATTTTTCCTCCTCCATGGGTTTCATGTATATACGGGAATCCGATTGACACTTGAAGGGGTATTGTGTGTGAGCAGTAAGGCAGATAAGAGGATTGTATGAAATTTTGCTGAGCAATCGATGTGAAAATATGTATAACTTATCTTATTTCAACAGTCTTCTCTCCAACTCCAACCTGACAAACTTTGACATGTTGTTTTCTTAAACGAGGGAAAAGACAGGCTAAAATAGGGGATTCAGTAGGATTTTTTATTTTTGTTATGTACAAAGTTTCAACAAGCATTTGAGTCCCCCTGGCCCCCAAAAGGCATTCACATTCTGGGAATGTTTTACTAATTTTAAAATTTCCCGCTATATTGAGAATTTTTGAAATTAGAGTAATTTGTTTTGAAATTGGAAAATTCGGAAGATTTACTAAAACATGTGGGACGGCTTGATTATTTTTTTCACTGCTCTTCTAACTAAATGGCTAGGGGGACTACTCATAGGTTTCTTGAGACCCTGTTTATATTCCAGGAGGAGAGTCTTGCATTTCAGGGATGGATAGTGAGATTTTTTTGGGGGGGATAGTCCTAACTCATCGTAAAGCTAAGTAAGTACGGTTGGTTGGGTGGATGAAATGAAAATAAAATTGTGTTTCACGTCCCTGGTCCATTGGAACTCTTGGAGTCTTATGTAGGATCCTGGAATGATAATGTTTGAAGTTGCTAAGGCGTCCAGTATGTTCCGTCTTAAGTATGTATGTACATATCTAGTTTTATATTATTCTGTGCCAAAGACACCGTCCTTTGACAGTTTGCTCCTTTAGTTTGTACAAGTTCCCCTGGTTGTCAGGTACTTTGGTCATATATTGTTAAATGGGGTTCTTGTCGTTAAATCCAGCATTTCCATGCCAGAACACAGAAACTAGGAAAAAGAAATGTGTCCATCCTTTTTGATGGATTTCACTGAAGGATTTACACCCCACTAGTAGTATCTATTCTAAATTGTCCAAGTTTCCATTTTATAGTCGGGCACACCCCCACTATACCCTTTGTTTACATGCGTTGGAAGTCCCTCCGTATTAGAGAGAATATGTGAAAGTGTTTACTCACCGCCTGAGTCTTTCCTCATCGGAGACTTTACATTTAGCTTAACTATTTGGTATGTCAACTTAATTTTGTAATGACCCTTCCTTTATTATTGCTCGCTTCCTGTTAATTGCTCAAGTGATCTTAGTCAATATTGCCTCTGTGGTAGATTTTCTAATAGTACCTAATACCATCTAACCTCCTCACTCAAATGGTAACTCCGTACGTATGTATGTAGATATTTCTATATTTATAAAACAAGCCCAGGCAGAGAATTGTCTCAGATTTCTAAAATGACAAACAATATTGAAAAATTACAGAAAATTGTTCTTACGTCTACCACAAACTCAGCACTACTGGTAGTTTGCTCAAGACTGAGAAGTCCTACTCTCAAATCCTCCCCTACTGTATGTCTGTATCTAGGCATTGAAACAAAATAATATTAATTTAGTATTTTACTTGATTAATTGTATGCTCCTTCTTAGAATACCTTTTGTATTGTTCCGAGCTTATATATAGAATTTAATTATTACTGTAGTACCTACTACTAAGACTGTACTTACAGATAGTAGTTAGAAGAAATACAATTTAAATTTGAACGTAAGCATTTTTGAGGCTGGCAGAGCTCGCCTCACTGATTATATAATTAAGTGATAATGTTTTTCCCTCATGCTAGAGCTCCACCATATAGAATACTTACTTGAGTTGTGGATGGAGTATGGAGACGTGAACCACCCGAAAAGTGTGCACCCCAACGTCAGTCCAAGAATAATTAAGTACTAATTTCCACGGGGTGTTGTACTTGTGTCAATTTATCATGGCAAACGAGTAATTTTATTATGCTTCATGACTCGAGCTATTGAATAGTAGTAGTGTTACGTGAGAAATTACGGCTGTGTGTTCTCATATGTGACTTCGTAGATACTTGTACTGATGTAACTACAAGGAATTTTGTAATGGAAAGTAGAATCCGTCGGCGATCACACGGTACAATTATTTACCTTGTTAATAAGCATCTACTTTTGGGCTACCTTCAAGTTGATTGTGAGCGTCCAGCTTTTCTTATTTAATAATGTCTCAGCATAAAAAGAAGCAGACTCAGGAGAACAAAAGCAAGAGAGAGAGAGAGAGAGAGAGAGAGAGACAGACAGTTGGAAACTCTGCATAAAAGGAATGAACATGAAGGGAATTAAAGTTAAGAATTAACATACACTGAGGATTATTTACCTTCAGATTTAACAAATACTACAACGTGTGACAATAGTGTTGTATATATCTACTGTAAAGGAAAATCAAGCTGGATTTGATGATATTCTCATATTCGCATATTTATTTTTGTCCCTTATCAAAACTACAGCTTGGCAGTTTGCATATAGATAGGGCTTATTAGAGAATCTCTATTTGAGGGAATACCGTTGATGATAGTCGTGTGCTCTGAATTCCAAGAGGGTCTCAAAAGTATCAAGTTATAGGTTCCACTAGCTATCGTACATTAGTTTTTAGCTCGTGCTATTAACTGAGTATCAACGGGAGATGCATGATGCAGGATGACCGAGTTATAGGAGCTTTTTACTTTTACTATGGAAAAATCCTATGTATTTCCCGGATCCAAGAATAGTATCCTATACTGAAGAGTGACAGGACTCAAGGCGTGTGTCTCCATTCCATAGTGGAGTTATTAGGGAGAGGACTACTACATATATACACACAGAGAGCTGATATAATGGATGACGAGTCTCTATGTGTTAGATAGCGTGGTAGTTGAAAATAAAAGTAATGCCAGGGTTAGTAGGGCACCTCTTTTCGTTCGCCTCATTTTCTACAAGAGCGTGGATTGTGAAGTACATAGACTGATCTAAAAGCTCGATGCCGACTACTATATACAGTATACTCAGTGCTCGTTGAGTTGTGTGAGTTGTTCTTCAGCTATACAGTACTGTAGTAGTAGATACAATGCTAGGAGTATATACTCCATCGACATTGCCTTTACCTACTAAAAGCAAAGCACATGAGCAAAACCTAACCCTGTTGGTGTTACCCTTTACCATAACCAAGACCTGTTTTATGTAATGCTTCTCTGCTCTCTGCTAGTGTAATAATTTCACTTTTATTCCTTCTCTCTACCAACATTGTTGTTCACTCTTGCAGCTATGTATCTATGTATATCTTGATTTCGTATGTGCACTAATATCCAGTGACATACTACTACAAATGAGTTGCGTTATATATGTAATCTATACTTTGTATGTAATTCCTCCTTATATGGTTGCATGGACGTATGAGACGTGTGTGTATGTGTGTAGAAGCAGAGATATCTACATATGGAAGAATTTATTTTATGAATAAAGTAGGTATTTGTACACATGTACGATCCCAAGAGTAAGTGTACATTTACTCTTCTTGTGGCGGATGAAACCGTAAACAGAGTTGTTTCATTTTAATTTCCATCCTATATGTATTTACTCATGCATGCCTGCATTGTCTAATGTAGGCACTTACTTTTCTCTGGTGTTTTAAGCCCTAAAGAAGTGGATCAACTGCTTCAAATATAGTCCGACTATAGGGTTTTACTCGAATCTGGAATAATGTCACTCCCGCACAGTGTAGTAGTATTTTGGTCTTGCAAAGGCACTCTAGTACTATGCTTCCATTTGATATTCCGTGCAGCTGGAGAATAAATAAAATTTCGAGAGAGTTGCATTTTTAGGAGGGAAAATAAAATCCCAAGTAATTTGGTTTACGGGCGGGTGGGTGGAAGTGCAGGAGCCTTTAGTTTTGTTAAATTTCAGTGGGAATCTTTTACTACAGAAATATACTAAAATGTTATGCATGCCTGTACGAAAGCCTTCCTGGAGCAGTACGATGTTCTCTCAGAGGCTAGTTTTTGGTAGAAATTCTAATTATTCTAATTTAATACTCCATGCTGTCAGTATTGACAGACATGTGTGTGGAGTGGAAATTTCTTGGATCTGTAATAATAATTATGCCTTCGACATATGTTTATTAATAATTTCTCGAAAAGCATATATGTAGGGAGAATTGAGTCCGCCTTACATACGCCGTAGGGACATATTCGATAGTTTCTATTGATTGTTTGGTTTTAAGTGGGTACACAACACACACACACACACACATGCGAAGTACCTGTGAAAGCTTGGGCGTACATATGTATGTACAGACGAATGTAGATACTACATATCCCATGCATATATTTACGTACCCAAAGACATCATGTGTTTCGAAGCCTGTCCCGGTGCCCCCACTAGTATTGATGAGCTAGCTAGCATTGCCCTAGTTTTCATATTGATTCACTCCTGTCTACAGATATAATAATCTTTAAAAATTAGTACAGTTTGTCTATCTCCTCAGCAAAAGCAACCTTCAGATTTTGCAAGGAAAATTTGCATGTCTTTGCAGCTAGAGAGAGAGAGAGAGAGCACACACACACCTGAGCATAAGAAATGAGTTACGTAATTAATTCTTCACAACTACATACATACATATACATACATAGACACCCATCAAGACTCTATATAAATGTTGAAGTTAAAAAATGATTCAATTAAAATTTCTTTAATTCACATTATAACATCGTATCTCCCTTATTATGACCGTCCATAACCCAAGTGTACATTTCGGCTTTCATTTTCACTCATATAAGAAATAATAATTATTAATCTGTACAATCCTTTCCTTCGACTATACTAATCTCCCAGACTTGCGACTGTCGCGAGCATGCATTATTACTACTAAAAGCTAATTTGTGCATTCAGCTCCAAGTCACTCATATATACATAGCTCCTGTAGGCAAATCCTCCGGCCGAGGAATGTATATATATATATATAGAAAAGTAATAACAATAATAGAATAAATTTAGCCTCCACGTCTCTATCCACGAGCGACATGGGCATGCAGGATTTAAAAACTCGCCAGTTAATTTATTTTAGTGTATCCTTTTATGGGATTTATACTGCTAACTTTATTAGCAATTGCGACACTACTGGCCCGTACAGTTACTATTGTGAATAAATATTGTATCTGTATCTACACCATGATTGTGATGTAGTCCGTTTTTGTAGGTATATTCTTAACGGTGGAGTGCGTATGGGGTAAAAAGTATGTACACACACTATATCCGGCTCAATTTTCTTATGAAGGAAGGCCCATTTAACCTATGTCTGCCTCACATACAGTATTTAAAATCCAATCGGAATGTTATATAATTGCGAACAATGACAGACACTCATATAATGGTCATATGGCGTGCCGGGTGGGCGTTATGACATCAGGAGCAGAGGTAGTACGCTTGACTATAATAGTATGAACGTCAATCAGTTAGTTACCTGAGAGTATGAGAGTCACAGAGGTAACTGTACATACAGTACTGAAAGTGTAAAGTGATTCTGTACGTTCTGTTTAGTTACAACAATGGACGCGTTATTATACCTCCAGATGGAAATGAAACATATTGTTGTATCCTAACGAGCTTGTAAGCGCTCTTTACTTTTTCAGCATACGGAATTAGTCCTGATATGTTTGCAAGTCTGTATGAGAATGGATTTACAATGTGCCAAAAAGGAATAAGGCTCCAAAAAAATCAAGGTACATGTAGAACATTGTTTTCTCCTATGACTGACTGGCTGACTGACTGACTGACTGACTGTGAGTGAGTGTAAAAAAAGGTACGGAGTCAGGGTGTATGTATGTAATGTATGAGAGAGAAGGCGTCGTAACATGTGATGCATGCTAATAAGTAGAGTTTATATTTTATAGGTACATCATGATAACTTTACATACTAGTGGGGTATAATAATTGAAAATCTATACATGCATGTGAATCAACAGTGAGAAACGAGATGATTGGGATTTTTCGCGACGACCTCGACCCGTAAACCTCTGCATTTAATTTCGCACATTTACTTTGACTCACTTATTTAATTTCATTTATGTATAAAAGTAGGTGCCGCGTATGCACGGCCCTCCTGAGCCTGCATGCAAGTGCATGTCTGCTGTATAGGCTCTCACACACATATCTAGACATAGATACACAGGCACACACAAACAGACATACATATTTGTACATACATACTTACGTTCCGTACATACCCACGGCACTCTCTATCAGGCTATCAGGAGTAGTCGCGGGGATACGAAAAGACATTTTTCACTCGATATAAATGCAGTATGTACAAAAGGGACGGATCTCCACCGCACCAAGAGCTAATAAAGTACTACTTCAGGAGCTGCGGATACTTTATTACGGAGCTACTACAGAGACTCCCTGTCAAGAGAGATATTGTAGAGTAGTAGTATGCACGCATGTGGTGGGATTTGAGATGGAGTAGGAGTTATTATATAGAAATGGATATGGATTATAGGTTAATGTATTAAATGCTTGGGCTATTTTAAAGCACATAGGACTTGGAAAGTGGGCTGCGATAAATGATAGATAGGTCCTGGCCAAATGTAATCAGGTCTAGTTTACCATGCCACTAGGTCAAGCTACTTTGTTTGGCACAATATGTGTATACACTCTACACTATATGTATACAATCTATGTATATTTGAATATATAATAACAAAACCAATTGGGTTTCTTCAATGGATGTATAGTAGATACATATATCTACTCTATAGTCGCTCAAAATTAAAAACATTTGTTTACTCTTTTGATTGAGCATTTTAATGCTTGCATTGAGATTTGGATATTATATGTGCGTTAATATATTATTCCCATTTGATTCATTTTTTTTTTCTTGGTAAAATACGACTTTGAAAGTAACTAGGGCTAAGAGATTGCGTGCTCCAATAGTCGATAATCTAATTATTACTTTTTCTCTCTGTCACACTTATGTCATTCCATTTTGGCGGTTCGTACTATTTTTTTTCCCACCGTGTGGATGACACACATTCGGGGTTAAATTTACACACTGTGTACTACTGAATGACATGTGTGCTGGGCTGCTAGCATAGGCAGAGTAGAGGGCTAGTTGCGTGTGATATAGTTGCATGGCTCATGATCTATATTCACTTTTGCTTTCCATAACTCTCATTCTTGTACTCACTAACCACTCTCAATTTCGATGCGGCAGGGCTGCCTTTGTGGATAGAGAAAATAGCACGTGTGGGGAATTTTTTTAAGGGAGTGATGACAAAACTGGCAAAACTGAGTTATAATGGTTCCCCTGAGTTGTATTTAAAACTAGAGTAGACTTTGATTTTAAAATGTAGTCAGGATTTTACTGTTTCGTTGGAAGGCGGACACAATGATAATTTGTACAGACAGATACTACACTATTGTGATACACGCAATTAATAGTCTATGAATGTTTACCATTTAAATTGTAACGATATATTAAAATTCCAACTTAGGTTTTTTCTAGTGTGAGGGAATTTACTACCAATGAAACATGACATGACAACAATGGCATTAATAATTTCTATTCAACAAATGAAAACATACGTTTTACGGTAAATTCGCCGCTATTTCCTATAAGAAATTTCAAACTTGGACTCTCTCCCTTCGTTGTTTCATTTTGAATTGGAGCATACATTTTGCACCTCATGCTTTAAATATGTAGCTACTTGAGAAGGGAACGTTTGAAGGGAAAAAAAATTCTACATGAAAAAATTATACTAACATGAAGGAAATTTGTACGTTGCTACAAAATGGTTTGTCACGTTTCAAACGATGTGTATACTTTTACTGTTTATCATGATGGCTAATGGGCTTGTGCATTTTAGTAATTATCAGTACAATAAATTTTCTCAGACTACATCCAAAGAATCATGCTCAGCTCATATATCTATATATATAATATCCTACCCCTTCACATCAGCAGGCTATATATTTGGATCCCTGAATTGTTTCTGACCATACATCCGTCTTAATCGAGCATTGATCATGACGTGGAGTGAAACTGACTCTGACTTGTTTGTTTTTTTTCTTCTTTACCTCATACTTACGGTTATGTTAATGGAATGTCAATAAATGTAAAAGGTCAAATTTTAAGAGCTTGAGTTGTTTTGATTCCTGTAAAAATTCCCAACCTATCATTTTCGCCATATTTTCCCCTGTACTCTCAACGTGTGATCTTGGAAATGTTTGTTAATGGCTAATGATGTACTAGATTTTGCTGGGTAGAGGAACCCAACACTCACCTACAATTAGTATACCAAGTGTATGAAGTACACAAGTTTTTGTTGTTTCACACAAACACGGCCCAATAACTTAAAGGAGTCTAAGAGTGTACCCCACGGTTGTAATTATGATTGTATTTATGAGCGGCATGTAAGACATATGTATATCCTCGAGGTGGATAAATATTTTTTCAAAAGGTATAAATGGTTACAGGTAAATAGTGACAAGGTAAAGAGGAGGGACGTCCGCGAGGATTTGGCACTGCCACATGATTGTTGGCAAGTTGCATGTAAAAACGGTTCGTATAGTTTCGTAAAAGGTAAAAGATAGTGAAGTAGTTCATAGTATGGTTATATATCAAAAAATGAAAACGTATCTCCTTTCCACATCGACATAACTGTAGATACAGACATAGCTTGGGAAGAAGATGAGGTAGCACTTATGTATATCTCTCCCTCTGTGGCTTGAAGATGAATGCTGTCGTTTGGAATAGTGGTTGAATCATAGACCATTGCGCAATCAGACTTGTGACTACATGGAAAAATAGTGAAAGCGAAAGTGTGTCTAGTGTACTGGGTAATTGGGTCAGTGGGTCTCTCTCCATTCAGGATACCTGTGTGTATATGTCTGGTTGTCTATATAGTATATCTATATATACAGTCTGCACCATCATATCCCTATGTACTACTACTTATGGCCGAGACACACAAAAAAGTTAAATCCATACGTATGCCTCTATTTAATTATATAAACCAATGGGGAATACTGCAAGGATTCTATATTTTTTTTTGTGTGCAAGCACCTCCTTATACACAAACAGTTTCGTGCAGTTGACATTCTTCCCATGTGTTTTTCCAAATAAAAGTTTTGAATGTGTGCCGTTGTCAAGTACACATTTAATGAGCCAGGGAATCCTCTAAGTATTTCTGAGAATGTGTACGCTGCGAGAATATTATCTTTATTTAGAGTACAACAGTGTTTTCGCATGGAATACACAATAATTACTACACGCATGCATACACCAATGTTTTGTTTCAAACCCACGGCGTCACTTTTATTAAGGATCCCTCATAAGTTCATACATATTACGACAACCACAGGAGAATACTAAAGCATTTGTTGTACTTCAGTTGGCGTTATTTTTTTTTTTTCTCTCTCTCTCTCTCTCTCTCTCTCTCGTTCTCTTTATATATTTTTTTTAAATATATGAACAAGAATTATGAACACATTGGCATTGACTTATTATTCCTGATAAAATTGCTACTGCCTCCACATGTTGCAATATGGCTTGAGTAGAGTATCACACACATGAGAGAGAGAGAGACCATTTAAGAAGACTGTTTTCTCAAGCTTATGGTCACGTATGTACATAATCTTGGGAATGGCTTATGCACGTATGAGCATGTACAATGTAATGTCTATAATATGTGTGGGGATACGTACATATGTGGATACTGTGTAGGTCCCACAAGACAAGTCCCAGACTATAATTAACTTAGGAGTTTTACTTAGGTCGACAGCTTGAACTGTATGAGTACTTAGTGTGCAGTACTTAGAGGTCCTATTATGCTCCACGTTTCCCCCCATAAACTATATCTATTGTCAAATGACAACTGTCATACAGAAAATGTGACTGCTGCTTAAATACATATTCATATATTGCGGTCATCTTCTTGTGATTTGACGCACCGGGTTGAGTGTAACTAAAACAGGGATAAAATTAAAGTTTCCAAATGTCTCCTACTCTCTCAACTCTTGAAGGGTACAACTCTGGAAAATAGAACTTGGCCTACAACCTCAAATGAGAAAGTCGAGCTGGTTAGCAATTTGTAAGGGTTTCACTCGCTCCTTCCCTTAAATGTCTTGACATATTAGAATCAAAAAAAGCCACTCAAGTATGTGGAGTAATAAATCTGGGAAGAGGTAGATATGTATATAGGGTTTGCTTGACGAGATCCAGGGTTCTCTGGTATATAGGCAGTAGGGTAGTATAGTCTCATTTTTTTATGTTTTGTTCCCTTTCATTCTCTGATGTATGAGAGTTTCTCCTTTTCTTTTTTAATGGAAAACTGGAATTACTGCACTGGTGATATGTTCCTTCAATTTCCAGGAGCGTTTATACTTTCACTATATACAGACTGGATGGGAAAGAACCATGAAGCAGAAAATATATTTGAGGAAAGAGAGAGAGAGAGAGAAACTTTTTTGAATAAAAAAATTCCATCCCTTTGTGAATTTTCAGGACAACTGAAAAAGATTTCATGAGTCTACAATGGTAATTGTTCATATGATCATATCCTTTTTATGTAAAGGGAATACACACTATAGATACAGATACATACATACACTACGCGCACTTATGTACATGTACACTTGACAGTACCTTATAATATCTCATTCTGAAGAGCAATGCCGAGCTTGCAGTCTTCCATTTGCTTCTTACTGTTTGTGTGTCATGTCAATGTGACTTGAGGTTTGTGTACATGTACAGTTGGGACGGGAGCCGTTTCCCTGATTTTGTTCCAACAAAATTTTATGATGGGTTCAAAGTAAAATAAAGCAACTTTGATATTGTAAAACTCAATCCTGGTTGAAATTGTAAGTTATAATAAAAGACATTTGTATTTTGTTTTACTGGAAGGACGCTTCCGTAATACTGCAATTTCACATCAAATGTAAATTGCTGTTGAGAAGTCCCTTTGATTTTTTATTGCGTTCAGGGTCTGTGAAGTCTTTCGATTGATGTCAAGCTGGGAACAGAATAGAATCGGATGTTTATCCTTAGAAAATAAATGTAATAAATTGATGCTTCTCAACTATTACCATGCGCATTACTCTCTGGTCTTATTTCCGAAAAAAATTAAAATTAACTGTTAAATACTGTAGTCCTGGTCCGCCGGATTTTCTCCTTTTGAGGTATTGTCTTGCCAGTCTTTGCAGAGAAATAATCCATTTATATTCGGAAGGACAGCTACATATTGTACAATTAATTCTACATCAGCGTTGTATAATTGCTAATTTGCCCGGATGGAAAAATTCTGGAGAAAGACGTATGTATGTACTTCCGATTTTGAACAGATATTCTCTTACGTGTCCGCTCCTTCCGAAATTAGAATCTTCTGGATGACAAGTACAAGTGCATTGCTCTTTGACGTCACTCGTTGAGAAAAAAACTAATATTTTGCTCATCCCTGAAGGTTAAACCATTCTGGCCAACCCACCTACTACATATACAGTAGCTCTAGTACTAACACTCCCTCCGTAACTCATAGCAAAGGAGTCTCTTTTTCCCAAACTTTTTGTTTTGTTTTCTCTGGTGGTGGTAGTGGTACCAAATGTGGAAAAGTGCAGATTGCGTTCATAGATTAAGTTAAAAGTTTCTTGTCAGTTTATTTATTTCTGTGCCAGTATGCATACTTTTATTTGAAGGTATGGGGAGTACACATTATTTTAAGAGTATTTTATTGTCATTCCCTAAAAATACACATAATTTCTCACCTAGTTTTTCAAAAGTTGCACAAGTTTCCTCCGATGTTCTTCTGATAGGGACGGGAAAGTTATTCTTCGTACAGGGACTTTGCACACAAGCTAAAACTTGACTTTATCGTCAGGGGAGTGTACCATTCAAAAATCTATAACAAGGTTAGGTGCAATCGACTAACTTTTGGCTCTTGACCGTACAAAAGCCATAATACTAGAAAAAGTGGATTTTTATCTGGAATGCAAGTGCTGTTTGTTACCTATGGGATCCATCACCACTTGTGCACACTACTACTACCATCACTACTCTGCAAGGGTTATATAATAGTAATAGCAAAGTCGTAACTCTAAATTCAGTTACGGTATATAAAGCCGTAACCTTACTCCTTTTATTTGTTTACATGGATCTTTTGTTTTTTATATTTTTATAAGTATCTCCAAAATGTATCCTGAGACTGTGCAGATATGCGTGTGCATTTACATAACAGGACCGTAGATATAGAAATTCATTTGAAAAAAAATAAATAGCCAAGGGTTATCTTATGATTTGAATCTCAAGTGATTAATCCTGATAATCTTGTTACCGTCAAGTTTTTGACCTATATTTCTCCATATCGTTCCTATACACAGAGGGTACTCCACATGTTAAAACTAACCACGCGTGTTGTTCAACGTCTGAATGCAGTCAATAGCATAGCATAGCATATCATATATGAGGGACACAAATACACATCCCTTGGAATTTCGGGTGTGATATCATTAACAGTACTCCAAACTCTACGAACATTGAACATTGCCTCAATTAACCATCGCTCGCATTGTGTACTCACTGCAATGTTTATGGTAATATTAATAAACCAGTATGCTGGCTTGTGTAGTACATAGGGCCGTTTGTTATGCTAACGTCACGTACTGTATATGCATTGGAAGAATCATGTATATGCAAGGTATTGAATTAAAATTTCAAGTGGCTTTTAAACTTTTCGCCCCGATATCAGCCTTCCTATATTCCACATTGAGTATTTGGTCTGGAGCAGAAAGGGAATATTGTCAGTAATCAATAATTTTATCACTGACCACATGCGTTCAAAATGGGGACTATATTCTCTGGAGGGATCTAATCATACACCCATGCATACATCCCATGGAAACATGTGGATATGCATGTGTGTATCTGAAATAAGGCTGGAGCTGTCAATCTACAATTTCAAGAGTCAGGTCCTGGTTTTATAAATGTTCCTTTTTTTTCTACCAAAAAAAAAGAGCCAGCGTTAGAACAGACCCACAAGGGATCCACATGTTTCATGTTGGTGATTTGATTTTTCTCTCGGATATGTTCTTCTTGTTTCCTTTTCTCTTGGAGTCAAATGCGAACCGGGCTTTTCCTACACTGTACGAAGATGGTTTTTCCTTACGCTTTAGAGTTGAGAGAGGCTGCACTTACCCGTCGGATTATCGCCGCTCACATGCATACCCTTCCCTTGATATGGTTTCATATATTGAACACATGAACACACTTGGAAGGCATGAAAGTAGGACTTTTCCGAAAAGACTTCATATCGGTTAAAGTTTTGCTCCTTGCATCTCCGTTGAAATAATCCCTGCCTGACGGTACATGCTAAAATTGTATTAAGGGAGCAGGTCTCTCTCCCATGCTCACTTCTGATACGGTGTTTCACTTTCCTGATACCTTCAGCCTGTATTTACATATAGAATGTGTTTACATTTATATATCTATATCTATATATGTATGTGTAGAAAGGGAAAGAAAAAGTGTGAGGTGCACGCATGTGTGCATATGGACTGATGATAGTTTAGCATTCACACATACATACATAGGGGATACATATATGTATGGATATGTAGTGTCGCAGTAAATCGAAAGTAATACATAGATAATAGAGAAAGAAGATTTTGGGTGTATTCCATGTTCCATGGATGGGGCCCCGACCAACGTTCCGAATTGGAACACAGTTGAGAATAACTACGCTACATTTACAGTCAAATGCTATTTTACGTGTTGTACGTTCCTCCTTGGCGAACCTGATGTTCTACAACTCAGATGCATACAGTATGGGAGAGAGAGAGAGAGAGAGAGAGAAGGAGGTGGATTGGAAAAAAGGCTCCTTTGCTCTATAGTACTATTTAGTGTCTACTATTTAGATGATGGTTTGTTGTTAAAAAGAGAAGTTGTTTTAGCTTTGCCTACAGTGTAGAGCAATTGCAGCAACGTGGTGGCAATGAATATAGTTTCTATGTATGTAACTGGGCTTTTGTAGGAGTTTGTGGATGTGTGTATGTGTGTGTGTGTGCATGTGTGTGTGTGTGTGACTCTGAGTGTGTATGTATGTGTGTGTGTGTGTGTGGGACTGTACACTTAAAAAGCAGGAGATTGTATCGTTGGTTCGTATGTAGCTATGGGATTGAATGCGGAGTTTTTGCCAAAACTGGGTCAGTAGGCCAGTGTGAGGGATAGAGCGCGAGGAAAATACACAGAGCCACTATATGGACGAGTAGCGTGCCTCTGTTGTGGGAGAGAGAAGGGCATATAAGAAGAAACACTTTCGATCTCGATACCATGTAATAGTCTTAATGGTAATGATGGAAGGGGGCTTGTGTATGTATAATGTACAGAGATGTGGGGCAACATTCAAGGGGGATACTATATTATTCAATTCTCTACTTCTCTTATATAATGTCTCAAGTCTACGGGAAAAAAATCTTGTTGTACATACACAGAGGCATAAGTACACACACACACACTTATACACACACAAAATGCTCAGATACTCCTACCATATGCAAGTCCTTATGCAAGCTAACTTTAAAGGAGTAAGGAGCATACGCTCGAGCAGTTAGGAGCTGTATGGTTATATATGCACTTAGGCTGTCTGACTCCCTATATGCTTTGAATGAGTCTGTACTTTTGAGCAATGGTAAGGCCCGTCTGTACATGTGTCCTACTAGATTGGATATACTGGTATATGAATTTTGATGTATATGCACAGGGACGGGCTAGGCACACACAATAGAGATGGAGTGTTGTGTGAGTAACGGAGGAATCTCTATACCTCCCTTCAAAAGTATAACTATAATGGTAGCTTTTGACTACGGCTGGTCATACCAATATATACAGTCAGAGGGCTAGCTCTCGTCTCGTATATACTGCTTTACTGCTCGGGACTCCTAGATATGCTATAGAGAGTGAAGTGTTGAACAGAAGGACCGAGATTCGCGAAGTAGGCCGATCACCAAAACTTTACTTTCACTAGTAGCACTCGGCTTGAGCATTGCATTTGCAACTTGACGGGGGAACAACGCTGACGTGCGTTCCTCTTCTCTCTGTCCGTTCATTACTGTGTACATAATACATTAGTCTCTCGTACTCTCCTATATACAGTTATACTTGAATTTTACTGTCATTTATCAACACTTTCGTACTAAAGGCTCTACTCTTGTACGCTCGGTGCTGAACTTTATTTCACATTTTTCTTGCCATCGTGCACTTGAGAATTGATATCTCTCTCCAATATCTAGGGATTGGTTGGTTCTTTCCCTTTGGAGGAAAAACTTTTTTTTTTGCCGGTGTGATATAGCCACAGCGCTATTGACTGTACAAAAGCTGAAGCTATCGTGTGTGTGTGTCCTATCCCACGACAACACTGACCAACCAAGTCATACCTGGGTACACGAGGTAGTTGAGTTTCTGAACGGCAGTAGTAGTGATCCGTCTGCCTGGTGGACTTGAGTAACTTGAACTGTCGCCTGTCATCACTTGATTTGACTGTATACCAGTAGAGTCTGGGACGACTTCTAATAAAGAACAGCAACTCTGTGCCTTGTTTCTTTACAAATTTCAATACAACTCCAGCCTGGAATTGATAAATTGTTCATTCAAGATATACCCCCCCCCCATCAGTGAATCCTATCTATAACTGAATCAATTTGGATTTTTTTCTTAAATTTCTCTATGAGAAATCGAGCTTCACAAAATATATAACTTCAAGAAGAAATATTGGCTTCCGTTTAATTCCTTTCGAAGTATAACTGATAACACCAATTTAAGGACAATTTTTCTACAAGGAGTTTTTTGTGGTAGTAACTCTCGGGATTCAAATATTTTTTACATTTGATCCTAAACTCTGATTGTGATGTGGCACTAGTAGTGTGAGGATGGAAATAGTGACTGTACGCCGAAATCCATCGACGTGTCAAGTGATTCTCATTCGTTATTTTAGCGGGAGAGGACCGAGAAATATTGGATAGAAAAAAAAATCCTCTTTTTTTTTTCTCTGTTGGCTGGACCATCATAATAGGAACTTTATGACATTTCCAAGTAGAGACTCTATACTTGTAAAAGAAACATTTGGGAACATTAGTAGGGTGATAGACAGAGTGTAATAATTTGAATTGATCATCATCCTCTCTGGTTGTTACTGACAGTTTGGCAGTGTGTTGTCGGTGCGTTCTGTCTCCATTCAAAGGGAACATTTTTTGTTTGCGAGACTTAAACATAGATTTGCTCATAGACTCTTGATTTCACACACACACACACACACACATACATTTATATATACATAATAACACACACTCACACACACACACACACTCTTGGTGCATTGTATTGTACAGAGTTGGTTGTAAAATCAGCGAGAGAAAGAATCAAACGTGCGTTGTTAGTAAGTACAACAGAGCAGAAAGACACAACACTGTGTTAAGAGCACGTTTATTGCGAAGCTGCTGTTGTGAGTAAGTGTGACGTAACTTGAAAAAATCTGTGCTACTTTTCGCCGGAGTGGATTCTTGTGCAAAAATCCAACCTGACACCCCTCTCCCCCTGAACGATTACGTGAATTTTGCGAATGGTACCTGCGGCACTCTTCATCATCATCAATAACATCATCTCACTCTGTTGTTCCTCCACCATCATTTCTTCAACTATCATCCTCGTGTGAAATAGCAAATCTCAACGAAAATTACTCCCATACAAAATACACTCCACGCTCTTTTTTTCCCTCTCATTTCCCTTTTTTGGTCGAGCGTCTCTGAAATAAAAGATTTTTTGAAGGAAGTCATAATCTATTTTGAGAGTAATTCAATTCTCTATGAACGATTTCAATGAGTGCATGACTTTTCAATGAATTTTATACAGCTGAGGAATTTTACCCAAGATTTTTCTCACCTCGTCTCCTACTGCCTTTGAGCATTGGGACAAAAGTCAATCCACGTTAATAGTGCCAGTTACCTAATTCTAATCACTGTGATATTTAAGACAAAAAAAAAGGGAAGGAGTTTTCTGACAACTAATTAGTTTCTTGTACCGAATTACTCTCGCACTCTTGTAACTCGCGTAATTAATAAGAGTTGTGTCTATCCCCGTACCTGAGCCGATTATTATACTTGATAATTCAGTCGATCCTTGGAGGATTCGGATGTCATCTCATACAATGGAATTGCCTATGAGTCCTTTTAACTTGAGCCCACCCATGAGTGGACACTCACCCACTCCGCCCAATCTAGTTCATCATTCCAACTCAAATATGTGGAATGATCATCATCACATTTCTTCTCATCCCAACTCCGCGGTAGGTCATAGTCACCACGGACTCTTGACCACTGCCTCTCATCATGGCATTCATGCTCTTGACCACGGGTACAACATGTACAATTCAGGTATGAATCTCTCTCCCCCCCCCACAGCAAAACTAATTAAGCTATGTATGTGTCGGGACGTCAGGAGCTACAGAGACTCCTGTGGGATCCCAAATTCATTTCCCCCTCACCACTATTTAAATTTAAGTTCTTTTGACAAAAATCAATTATTGATAAACTTTTTGAGATTTTTAAATTGAGAGAGCAGGGGATTTTCCCTGATAATTTTGACTCAGTCGTATTCAAAGCATGTCAGTTTTGTCCTCTCATATGTCGGTCACTTTCATCTCTCTAAAGAAGTCATCAATATTTTTGAGACGAGTGAAGTGACTGAACATCTGTGGCTGACTGATAATTATTTGTATTATTACGAAATAACTCGACAAACGAAATTTTGAGCCTTTGTGTCCAAAATAAACATTTGCCATGTTTGACACATGTACGACCACAGACCACACGTCCAGTGGTCACCGTGGTGGAATTGTGGTCTCTATACTCTACTATATGTGGAGCCGACACCATGCTTTTCCTCCGTGATAGTCACTGGTGGTAGCGTATGAGCACAGAGGAGTTTTGACGACAGAGTCTCTCATAATTATTAGTAGGAAAAATTAAAACGAATTTCCGAGTTAGCAAAAACTGAGAGAGTTCCCTTACTTTTGCTGTTTTTACTCCTAAAAATACATTAATTCCTCCATGCTTGTTGTGTATGCGGTTCGATAGTTCTTGCAAAAATTTCCAGACCCTTTTACTGCCGTGGTAGGACTAGACATCTTATATAGGTCAGCAATGCCATGGTATTGTGAGGGAATAAGGTCGTGCGTGCAGTGGGTATAAGGGAATTTAAATATAGTCGGCTACATGCATACTTATACGTAGATATGTATGTATGTAATTACATGTGTGTCTCAACACACATACATACATACAGACAAAGTAGTGTAGGGACGTGGTTGGTCTGTATCAGTTTCACATATTGGGTGGTTATTTTTGGGATGTTTTTTTTTCCTCCCGAGAGTTTTGAGGGTGGAAATTGATTTTCAATAAATATGTCCATCCAAATGCAAATCTGAGAGAAAAAGTGTCGTTTCTCTCTGCAATTCCATCCCAAAAAAACACATACACCCGGTTGGTTTGAAGCGACTGGTACTGGAACTTGACAAGTCTTGTTGTCAGTTATATGCATTGGCAATGATTTGGATCAGTTTGATATTCAACAGTGAGTACTATCCTTTTGGAAGGGCTCAGCTCCAGAGAGAGAAGGCAGTTTAAAAATAAATACTGCAAATATGAATAATTCATTGTGATTGAGTAACAATCCTTAGATTTAGCCATGCACGGACGGGGCTCCTAGTAAAACATACAGTGGAGACATCCCTCCGTATTAAACCCTTTCAAGCTCCGTGCTTGAGACTTCAAATTGGATGTAGTTTGAGAATTTTTTGGAGAATATTGGGCAATAGCAGAATTATTACTGAAGTTGCATATAATGAAATGGAAGCCGTAAGGATGAAAAAAAAAAAAAGAGAAGAAGTAAACTTGTGTAGAGTATATGTGGGGGAGCTTGCTCTGTTTGAAGTTAGCACTCAACGCAGGAATATGTAACAGCGTAGTAGGAGCAGTTAAGTAAGAAATGCACGTGAGTGTGACTTTACTAGCCTGATTTTAATGTAACCATTGGGAGTGGTATAGTATCAATGGAGGGTAGTGGGGGAAGCATACTGTCGTTTGGAGAGATGGGTAAAAATGCTTAGATAGATATGTATCCGATTAATGAGGTCGTTTGAGCTAAATTAAAATTCATGTATGCAGCCCGAGAACAATAATACATAAATTGATATTGCAGCCAAAGGCGAGTTTTGTTCCAGCTTTCCTCGTACCTTTTTTTTCGTACACGGAGTGTATGTGTGTGTGTGTGTGTGTGTGTGTGTGTGTGCTATAGATTCCACTACGAAAAGCTCATGTTTCTCCAGGATTTCCAGGCTTTGGTCGAGCATCCCAGTTGTCAGTAGATTTGGAGTAGATGATACAGTCAGTATTTATTAGCCTCTGCCCGTGAGGTACATACTATAATAGTAATAGAACACACATACACACACACACACTCTTTGATATAGGACCAGGGAAACTGGCAACAATAAATTCAAATTATCCGTGGCCGGGGGTACCATGACTCCAGAGAATGAATGTATAAGTGGCAGAGTCGTTTATTCTATTGAAAAAAGTTAATGTAAAGATTTGATACGGAATATACTGAAAAGTAATGTGTATGCACAAGTCAATTTTTTTTCCTATCCTCCGCGCTCTTGCTCTTATTTCCCTTTCCTCCCTTCCTAGCCTATTTATTTATTGTGTATCTATCTCTGCACTTGGTTCGTCAACATGTAGAGCAAAGGCATGTTTTACCCAAATGTCAAGTAGTTCTGATGTGAGAGATTACGCACCTGAATTTTCCTTTAGGTTATAGTAGTTTTTGCTCCTTTGAAGGCAGTGTGTCGTCAAATTCAATAGTACACATTTCAAAAGTGTCAGTAATAATTATTTAACTGCTATTTCCACAATAGGATTTCATATGTCCCATGGCTGGTTCTACGGAAATGGCTATTTTTCCGGAATTTTGATGCTCCTTTCATTCATTGATGTTCCTTAATTTCTCCGAGCTATGTACATGAACACACAGAGTATTTTGTAATAGTATTACGTAGGGACAACTGTTCTGGGATTAGCATGTTATTTAACAGCGTCATAGTGTTTGGCACTGTAAGAATTAGGACTGAGCCATCCACTACTTGGATATAGGGGAAAAAATGATCTTCCCCTTTCTATCACTCAATGTGAATCCATCTCTTCAACTCATTGGTGCTGAAAGGTAATGATTGCCAATGGAAGTATATTCACTAATAAGTATTGCGTACTTTTGCAATTGAAGTTGTTTTTTTTTATCTGACTTCAAAACCCTTCCAATGTTACTCACAACAAGCACGACAGAGCCTGCATGGGGAGAGACGTGCACGATACGATATAAATAATAAATTTTATTTGAGATGAGGTAGAAAAACGTCAAACTTCGTGACATGAATTGAACTGATTCGATCATCATTGAACTCTCAAAGACTTGAAAAATATTGCTCTTGATTCCGGTGCAGATTGTTTTCGTAGTGTAACAACATCTCTGACATAATATGCACAGCCCACCTTCAATTCAGGAGAGCGTTGAGGTTGAGGGAGAAAGGAACTTTTCTTTTTTTTTCTTCTTTTGCATCATCCTTTGAATTCCATTAAGTGCAGAAAGAGCATCATCATCAATTGTCTAAATTGGAATCAGTTGAAAATTCACATGAGCAAATGTATTATTGCCTTTAGAGAGGAACTCTATTTCATTTGACTTTATTACCGTCCCATTTACTGGACTTTATGAGTAATTAGTTCAAAATTGACATTTCCAACCTTATCGATACAGTCATTGTCGATTTTGGTGAACGGTGCTGATAAGTGAGTCAAAGATTGGAATTGTTCAGTACTTGTGATAATAAAGTGTGTTTGCTGTTTTGTGCATCGCTTGTACTGTAGTAGGCTCACATGTAGCATAGCATAGCCATTTATAATCATACATACGTAGAGGCAATTTATTATAGAAAATAATAGCGCCAACATTTTTTTTCTCTTCTCTTATTATTAGTAGTGTATAGTAAGTGCATGCACAAAAATTTACAAACAATGATAGCGCCTGCGTCCCCAGAGAGTGTTGATATGTAACTAGTAGCTCTTTTTAGCCATACAGCTGCATTCTAATTTGGATCGCTCACTCACTCCTCCAACAAAACCTAATTCAGGTTGAGCTGAATAAATCCTGAAAGGTTTTTGGCATCTAACATAATATGCTCCTTCCAAAGCTATACCACTAGAACTTAAACGTTATTAGTGCAGTACTTGGCTCCCCAAGTTGCAATTTTCCTGCAGAGTGCTACACACACACATGGTATGGCACACACACACAACACTCGGCAGGAGCAGTAGGACTGAGTCGTTGTAATGATTCTAAGCATGTGCCTGTAAATGTGAATTGAAGTTGATTAGATGTAGCTAGGTAAGTATGGAACCATTTGCCAATTGCTACAATTATGTCAAACAGCGCCAGGAAAATTGATGAATAGAATCAAGGAGTCTGAAATGCAATTTCTTCAATAGCTTTCTATATGGTGGCATCTATACAGATTATATTTTAGCCTCATGAATAAATACGGTGAGGCATGCATGGGGAAGGAATGAGAACTTTGACAATAACTCAAAGAGTTTTGAGCAATGGAACCCGGAGAAAAGTCCGAATCCCATATTAACATAGTTGATTGTCAACAAGCGCACTAAGAATACGTACGGAGCTGCTGACATTACAACGGGTGCTATCAGCATTGCAGCTAAAATTTCCAAACATCTCCATACTACATATGAAAATTGAATTTATTTTGACATGTTTATTTTTTTTAATTGATTTCCAGCAGCCAGTCAAGCCAATGCGACAACAAGTGGTTTGGAATATACGGCAGCTCTAGGAGGACCTGATTTACCCGATACAAAGGAAGGTATTGAAGAACTTTGCCCCGTGTGTGGAGACAAAGTCTCTGGCTATCACTATGGTCTCTTAACTTGTGAGTCATGTAAAGGCTTCTTTAAGCGAACCGTCCAGAATAAAAAGGTGTACACTTGCGTCGCCGAGAGGAATTGTCATATTGACAAAACGCAGAGGAAACGCTGTCCATACTGTCGATTTCAGAAATGTCTTGAAGTTGGCATGAAACTTGAAGGTCAGTTTAAGTTTAAATTATTCTTTGATTTTTGAATGAGAGTCAATGATTATTTGATTGTGAGAGAGAGTGCATGTAACATATGGGTAGTTAGTGTAAATTGGATTCAAATTACTGCCACCCTAGTATTTATCACACCCTGAAAAATACCATACAATGGGATCTGCCAAGACTCTCTTACATTTTGTACCAATATATGTCCAGCTTGACTTTTGTATTTTCTGTGTATTATAAAATCATCCGTAATAATTAATTACTTTGTATTCAAATAGACCCACGCCATACGAATTTCCCAGACTTATGTGTATATTGTCAAGCAAATTGTCTTCAATTGTTTTATGTATCACTTCAAAATTACAACTCGTGTTGCATCCCAATGAGAAATTCACCATTGAGTTATGTGTATAAAATATGACTATCCTGTAGCTACTAAAGGCCTTGTGCCAAATTTCACGCTTTGGTGAGGGATGAAATCCAATTGGAAAAATTTACGAAACTCTGCCATGGAATTAGGAATATGTATCTTGTAAAGATGATTGAGGGTGCGTAGCAATCCACCTTGTTTTCAGGCATTTTTGCGTACAATTGAGCTTAAAAGTTATGGTCGCGAACTTTCCTTCGGAAACGTATTTATGTAATTCATACATAAATGCATATCGCACGTGTGTGCTTGTGTGTGTGTGTGTGTGTATGTGGTAACATCGTGTAAAAATATAAACTATAGAGTCAGCGAGTTGGAAAATTAACAAAGTATGCTCCCAATTGTACGTACAACTGCCTCAGGAGCTACAACTCTGTTTATATGTTCACACCCCAGGCAAAAAAATTCTCTGAGTTGTAAAAACGAACGTGAACATACTTGTAAGTGCCAATTTTTTATTAAGCACTTGTGTCTCTACTTCCATCTAATGTGGAGTAGGTTTTTAGAAAATCTTGTGTATGTTTTAACTGACAAAGTTTTGAAGGTAGATTGTGTGCAAAAAATTTTTTAGTAGACATTTTATCCTAGGACTGCAGACTATGTTGGGGGTACAGACTCTTTAAATTACGATTCATATGTTAGTTCTCCCAGGGAATGATGAAGTAATAACTATATAATTCCGTAGGTAAATTGCAGTTCGAGACTTAATGCTAATTCTGAATCAGCTCGTAGGCTCTGTATACGTATGTATGCACACACAGACACACACACATGTAGTATGTATTTATCTCATGCGTTTTGCATAATGATGGTTATCTTGACAGCCTAGTAGGTATAATGTAGATTGTAACACACGTTAAACCCTTTTTCGTATGTAGGCCAATGAGCACGCACTTCACCGTGGGTAAAATAAAAAAGCAGACAAGCCTGTACTGTCCATGCATGTTTACTTGTATGGGGGCTTTCAAAGGTGTGTTTTAAATTTTCATTGCTTTTTACACATCCCCATCCCTGTAGTTACATATTTCTTATGTAGTCAGAGTAGTAGTAGTAGTAGTCGTAGTAGTAGTAGTAGTAGTAGGTGACGTGCGTTAGATATACAAGATGATTTGAGGTATTGTTGCGTATACACAATGCACACCATATATACATACTATCCTGTGGACTGTGGCTACATAAGTGCAGTATAGTTCACCAGTGCCTACTGCCTGCCTGCATTCTAAACATTGTTCGAGAATGTGAGCAGACCATATAGTTCTAACTACTAGTGTGAGAACACATTATAAAAAGTATTACTACAGATAGGACTCTGATTGAGATGCGTTCTCATGCATGCATTGAGCGTAAGGTTCTATGTGTATATAATGTTCACGACATTCTACTATTAAAACATGGGAATAAAATATCCCTCATAAGTCCACAATGCATATACTCACCGTATATTCCTTTATAGTCGTAGACAGTAATAACGTTTGTTTTTGATTTTTGCGTCCACGTGAGACTCATACATATGTTTTGGAGCTGCATTAAGTGCAGTTCGTGTCCTCATATATTTTTCCTATTGTGTACATACTCGTCTGGCAGATAGATATGTTTTGATGTTACATCATTCCCACACACTCACCTATTGTTTGTGTAGGCTCTTGCCTCTTTTCTTCTATATAAATATAGGACTCGATGTAATTATATGTGGAGGGCTGGAGAGTAGAGTTAAGTAGACATTCAACATCAAATGTCTTTACATTTCTAATGACTTTTATATGATACGCTAGGAGACGAGAGGGTGTACATTGTACAATAGGTACAAGATTTATATTGTGGGCAAAGTCGCGTCCATTAGCGTGGGGGTAGGTAAAGGCTTGATAAATGATAAGAATTGGAACTAAGGGCAAGGGAAAGATTCTTTTTGTACTCTGTATCTTGCTATGTATGTAAGTGTGTCTGTGTACACTGTACACATACTCTCCCGTAGTCTGTCCATACAGTAAATAGCATATAGCTTCTCTCCTATTTCCAAGCTTGATTATCTTTTTTGATGGATCATTTTCCTCAAGAAGTTAGAGAGTGTATAGGAGAGCCCATTCGTCCAATGTATATAAGAAATACAGAGCCGTATACATTGTACAAGGAGTGACTCAATTTTTTCTCTTTTATGGGAAGGCACCATTCTCACTGTGGAGTTTTTTCCACAAATATTTCCACGACTGTAGGACTCCAAGCCGATAGTAGGGAGAAGTAAAGGACTTGATGTCGTCACTTTGTCTTCTATTGTTGACTGTCTCCCTTCAATGGTCATATTTTTCAACCTGGTCAAATTGTAACCTTGTCAAGAATTTTTGAAAATAAGTCAATGTTTGAGCCTTTGAGCCTTGTGTACGAGATGAGCCCCTTACATATACTTATTGATTGTTATGAGCACGTACGTAATAGACACACGAGGAGGGAAATTTAGCTTCCACATAGATAATCATACAGAGTTGACTCTTACCTAAGAAAATGGTTTAATGTTACAGGGAAATTATAGTTATTCTCTCCGCTTCAAGTAGAAACAAATGGGCTGTGAATTCATTGGACGCTATATATTTTCAATGATGGTTGTGGGCGATGACTAAGTCTTTTGTGTTGGTAACTTACTGTCCCTCACACATTACATACATAGATAAATTCTCAGTCTTTTTTCATCCTGTCTCTTGCTTTTTGGTCAATTCTCATTATCTTGTGATTCTACCTGCAATAACAAGCTTCAAAATTTTTATTACTACAAATTCCCAGGAGTGTGCAGTCAGTGAGCCCCAGTACTCTGTGTACTATATACATAGTTATCTCTATCTATATCTACTTGTTATAGAATAATTCTTTAACATCTCTAACTATAATGTACAAACTGGTAGGTAATTTGGCTCTACTACTCCTAGATAGATACTCCTAGTATGTAATTGATGCATTTTGACTTTTGGTTTTGTTACAATGCTACACATATATTTGCGGTAAGTTGATATGAAAATAATAAGGTTGGAGATTGTCCACAGGGTTCCTAATTGTCTGCAAAATCTGACTGGGACAAAAGAGGATCAGTGCAAGAGCTTGAACTAGATACAGCCAGGAGTACCTTATGTACGTGCACAGGTGGGGAAAAAAAGGTAGTAGTACTAGTAGTTGCATGGTTAAAAGCTTAGAGATGTTTTACATGGTGAGGTTGGTGGTTGGGGTTGGGGGAATGTAAAATACAGATAGATACAGTCATTCAGAGGAGACAGTGTGTATATGTGCTCAAAGCTAGGCTGTATAGCCTGTCATATGTAGATATAGGGTCTGCTTGAAGTTATATGCAAAGAGAAGGCAAAGAGTGATGAAGATAACCATGAGATGTTTAGTGATTGTGTGTGCGTATTTTGAAAATGAAAGTTGAAGCAGTGTATAGAATGAAGCACTTGTTGCACAATCGAGGATCATGCAATTGTAAACGGTAATGGAAGGAAATGGGGATAGGGGGCACAGGAACGTTTGTTGTTGTTGTGGCTCTGCTCTATGCTCGGGTTTGCTCCTTCTCTACTACACTGTAGTAGTATATAGGATCAGTTCTGTGTATAATATATGCTCCTGCCTTATGACTGGGCTGCAGGGGTACACAGATACAGAATGTATATACTTATGCTGATCTGTTATTAACTAGCTCTCGTGCTCTACACTCTCTGGATGCTTAATACAGGACAATATTACAGACGACTAACTTAACTCACTTCCATAAACTCAATTCAGTACGTTCTAGCTCTCGTAGTTACTCTGTCGACTCGGTCGTAATTGCTTATGAAACTGTGGGGACGGGCTGGATGCATATCTACATATATATGTGTGCACATGTAGATAGGTATACTTATAAGTACAGGGGCTAATATACGGCCCAAGCATGGAGCTCCGCTGTTTGTTTACATTCCGTATATCTTTATATATCTACCCCATAATAATTCTATATACATAGGAAAAAGTGAGTCTGACAATAAGCAGCTATATGTGTATGAAATGGTCGTATATGTACCTTGCTTTTTTTTGATACCATCTCATTTTAGAGCTCCCTCGCTCAATATCTCTACATGAACTGCAAGCTGTTGTGGCAGATTTAATTCCTTTGAAATACTTTTGCTAATGCTGAAGTATGCCTTTGGAATGAATTTCTGCCTATGCAGTGGCATTGTACATTTGTGTGTTCCAAATTCCAATTTCATTTCAGGCCGTCGTCAGTCGTGGGGCATATATTTGTTATATATATATTTTATAGACTTGACTGCTAGTTTCGCTATTTGGTTACTCTGTGCGTCCACACATACTGTCAACAGGGAGCTTTTTCCTATACTAGTAGTTTACAATGAGCCACTGCAATTACTAAAAGCTCCGGCGCTATGGGATATATGCTGAACTTTACAAAATACTATACACAAATGACATGTTGATGACATAGTTTTTCGCAAATAAAAAAAAAATATTTGCAAGTATACACTCATTGTCTGTGGAGCTCTTCCACAATTCCCAAGTTTATTTAGGACTAGCAGACTCCCATTGTTCAATTAGTGTAACTGCCAGGGCAAATTCAGAATTGCTCCCAGCAAATGACATCCTACTACACGCTAGGGGACGGTCAGACAATTCAGACGCAGAGAGTGTAGGTTGGAAGTTTTCACATCAAAACTCCTATTTGGCCCATTTCATTATATTTTCCCTATCGTTGGATTTGGATTTACAATGAGCACATGAAATTGCAATGGGTTCAGTTGGTCTGTCTAGCTCCTACTCCAACTCACATACAGCTCGAGGAAAAAGATGTATAGCGGGACGGAGGCTCTGGCTGTCATGCAAGTAGAGCACTGCTGTCTATTGAGAGGTTGATGTTATGGTGGCAAGTTAAAACAGCAAAGGCATGTTCGCGATTAGAGTTGAAATTGATGAGAAACAGTAGGAGAAGTGACGCTTGAATGCTCACTCATGGTAATTTCTCTAGTTGGTTAACCCATTAGGTTGTTCATGATCTCCTTCTAAAACGATATTAAATTGTCATTTACAAGTTTAGTCAACATCCATCCATGGACGGAGCGGCTACATTTAGTTTGTAAATATATCCCCCCCCCCAACTCTCTCTGTATAGTATGTGCATTTCTTCTAAGCATCAATCTCATTTACTTTAAATTGATATTCCTTTTTACTCAAGCTATATAACGGGGGTATCGCTTAGCTCAGGCATCGGGCTATAGCAGGAGTATCTGTAACTCTGTAGATAGATACTACAGTACATACAGCAGCAGTACAGTGCAAAATTCCAAGCCCGAAATTGCAAGGAAGAATGCACTCAGAGAATATTTGAAAATAAATGAGTTGTCGATAGACGTAATGTTGCGAATTCAGAGGGAAAACTAAGGAACCGTTGGAGGGTCCTGGAGTTTCCCCAACGTCTTTTGGGAGAAGACTACATTAAATTTTATGAAAGAAAGAGGAATTGCCAGTAGTCGTCGGGCAGTAAAAGAAAGGAGCCCCGAGCTCCATGATTTTTCTTCCGTACGAAATGTCTGTCCAATGTGAGAGTGGAGTAGTATTTAAACATTTACAGTACATAATAAAAACTATGGTATTAGGGCTACAGTGGGCTGACGGTTCTTGTATGTGTGTCTGTAGATCCTCATTGTAGCAAATGCGACATGGGTTGTATGTACATACATACATCACTGTACTCCTACTTAGGTGCGGGACCCTACTCTAGTATGCTGATGCTGAGACACAGAACTCAACAGGAAAGTTTCGAGTTGAATGGGTATATTTAAATACATATAATTGAGATCATTCTTTAGTATTCAGATTAGGGTTACGTTCTGTGAATACTTGGTGTATTTAAGCCATGTGTTACACTGTGCCATGTTAGTTTCTGAGTCCTCCATGTATATATCTACATATACATTATTATAACTACAGAGTCCTGTGACTGGGGCTCTCTTACTGTAGTAGTATACTGTTTACGGACAATATGCATTTAATTATGTATGTTTATCCTATTGAATGTCGCCTGTCTTAGCAATTGTACACTACGTTGCTTTTACTACAGCTTGGCTACTCCGTCGTCAACTTTAATATTCTGAGTAAAAACTCCACTACAAAGTATATGCTTGAGAGTGTCTCAACTACAGGGGACTAGTACTATTTGTCCTAGTGCAAGTATATGGGGATGCAGAAGAGGCAGTAAGATTTTATTTACATTGTGGGGATAAGCGTAGTCTCCATGTAAGATTCTCTCTGTGTGTGTATGTATATCCAGGGAAGGATTCCGTGGGTACCTAATAGGTACAGAGCAAGCCTTTAAAAAAATAGCGTCTAAATAGGCGTCCGTTCCTATGGCAAGCCAAGACATGTAATGATGGTAGTTGCTTGACGATGATCGAGAATTCAGGACATGGTGATTCTCGGTCTGCCTGCCTCTGTACATATAAAAGTATATCTATAGATATACATATATATATATATTAAATATAAATGGTTTTCCTCAAGTAACAACATGCTTTAACTAATGTGTAGATGGGATTCAATAAATGGGGAGGCAAGTTGTCTTCTTTCGTGCAGAAAGAAACTTCAGAAGACAAGAAACCTTCCTTCCTTACCCTTACACACAGATAGAGTCCAGAAGTCCGTACACAGTTCTTTTTACCTGTCTCCTTTTACTACTTTTTCCTACATGGTCCATGAGTAATGACTAGTCTTTGTTGTAAGTTGTGAAGGTAGGGAGGATGGTGGATAGGGCTCTTTATATATTACTGGATGGAGAATATAATCTGACTCACTACAGTTCCTTCTCTCTCTCTGTCTCTTCACTTTTTGCTCGTTTTATTTTCCTCCACGCTCCTGCTCTCTCCAGGAGTGTAATTCCACTGTACTTACCAAATAAACATCCCGTCCGCACTACACAACCTGTACTCATCATGTACTATGTGCATACTGTAGGCACAAACTCTAGATATCTGTAGGTATGTATGTATGTGTCTATAGTCAGGTGTCCCCATGATTCTTATTCTTTCCATGAGTCCTTTCAATTCTGTATTTTATTTGACTTTGAACGTTTCCTTCTAATTTTCCTTTAAAGTCCAACATGCGACTTCAATATTTTTGTATAGTAATCAGTATAAAAGAGTAGTATCTAATTCTAATCATTTTAGATCAGTCAGGTCTGGAAGGCCTCAGGATGAGCACCAATGCTTGCAAGCTTACTGGTATCTCTTGTAATTAAAATAATGAATGAATTCCACTGTGAGCCCTGTTCAGTAACATGAGAAATACATGAAAATAAATTTACAAATTCCTAGAGATATTATCATTCCCTGGCGCATTGAAGCCTTGTTTTGTAACTTGTGTGTTAAATTTAGAATTCCTCTTTGTTTTTGTACATTCTTGTATTTCCCGGTTTTTAGGATGTCAGTCATGTATCTAGGAAGATCTTGATCGAGGGCTGATAGGAGGGAAGAATCATCTCATTGTGAGATCACACGTCTCAATTTCATTGCCCTAGGTTTAGATCTGTATGGCGTGTGTTTGTATTATCTATAGTTTTTGCATTGGGATCTTGATATCGACACTCGACACCCAGACGAAAAATGCACAGCTTCAAGTGGAGAGGAACTCTGTGTCGTTACAAAGTTAGGGACTGCTCCGTTACTCAATGAATCGTTTTGTACATTTATCTAAAGAGTGTATTGTTTCAAAAGGGGTTGCCATTAAAGGGGAATTTATTTTCAAAATTTGAATATTAATCCAGAATTGGGAAAGGAGACGTGAGATAAATGTAGTGATAGGGTCGGAGCTGGTAGTGGTGGTGCTGTGATAGGGAGTGGTAACATTATTACACTGATTTCCTTGATACAGTTTATCTCCCACTGCCGATTTTTTAATGAGGAGATGAAATATTGCAATACATCCAAAATGAGTTCAAAAGGCTTAGATACTTTTCAAATAATCTTGCCAACTATCCAAATCAAATGATTCAACTTTTCCATTGATAAAGGATATGCTAGGAAATATTTTTGGGAGAAATATTGTTGAGTCCAGTATCCAAGGATTAAGTTCCCAAGAGGTCTCAGGTTTATGATTTTATTCTTTGAAATTTGGGTGGGCGAAAAATTAGGAAGTTAAAGGTTTTTCGAGGATTTTAAGCGGATTAGTAGAACACTACATGAGTTCAGGCTGCTCTGGATTTTGTTTATAAATAAAGTGAAGCCCCTTAATTTCCTTTTCTGGAACCAGTTTCATTTCAAGATTCACTTGGGTAACTATCACGACTGTATGGTGTTGGTTTTAGGACATGACTTCAACGAAATAGACATTAGTTACGAGTAAGTTCGTACTCGTACATGCTCTCTATGCTACTATTTGTAAATTTTATGATTGTACGCGACTGATTCTACGCTCACATACGGATTTCATAATATGTGGAAAAAAAATATATACGTGGGGCTTGAAGTGCGGAACGGATTTCAGTTAAGATGATTATTACAATAGAGTGAGATCCCAATTTGCATTTAACGCTTGCCCGTACATGTACAAATGAGTAATTATTATAGGATCATGTATCATGTGTACTAGTATCGGATAAAGATATATATATTTATAGGCACAGGTATATAAATCCACAGCATTAAGGCTTTGGTGAGGTTTACTTTAAAAAAAAATATTGTTTTTTTTGTGTGGCTCATAATGGTTATCTTAATACTCTCCGGCCAAGGTAGTGCACATATAGGTAATGTTGTGGAATGAATTACACTATTTATATTAGTGATTACAAGTTGGTGGCTGCAATGGCTATAGCCTAGGCATTTCAGTCCTAGTAGATATACCCCATAGTAGATATACCTACAGAAGGATATTTTTCTAGACAAAAAAAAAGTATCATGCAATTATGTATTAGAGTGTACACATATCTGTATTTTACCAAAATCCAAAGATATTGTGGGAGAGTAATAATTTCTTATGAAGAATTTCTCTTAATTCAATTCCCTTGTGCTCGTTGAAAGCACTGGGACTGCTTTCATACATCGTATATGAAATATGAGATAGTGTAATCCCCCAGGTTGGGCCGTGTAAAGTCCCATTATGAAAATTAACTCTATAGTATTAATCTTATATGTCAATTAAATAACCGAATGCGCTGATTGAAGCTATTGGAAGGCACTAAAAAAATTGAGTGTTTAATTTATTGCAAATATGTAATTATATTTACACTCCCCTCCATATCTCTCTAAGCCATTGAAGTTGGAGTTGAGACCACGTGGGATTGCAAAAATATATTATATACTGTATATAGTACACTGTACATTTGGATATCTATACATATTTGTGAATTCGCGAATCCTTATATATAGTAAAGGTTGAAAGACTATATGGTTGCACCTTCAAATGGAAGTTTAATTAGACTCAATGGTGAATGTCGTAATGAATAATGTTGAGGGAATGGACAACTTGCACTTGGTGTGTATGTGCTGGTTCTCGTCAGCTCTCAAAAAGCTTCAAGTCGTGAGAGATTTTTCTCGTTTACTCATGCACGGCACACCATAACAAAGCGATTACGTAACTCTTGCCTTTACTTTCCTTTTGTGTACATACCACCCTTTTGAGTCAGTTCGTGTTATCAAACTTGAAACAACTTTGAGCGCATGATGCACAATATATCCCCTTTGGAAGACCAAGACAGTCGTATGTATGTATGCACATAACTATCTATATGCCCCTCATTTTTGTAAATTTTTAGTAACTTCATAACCGTGTATGTATCCGTACGTTCGTTCAGGCCGTAACAGAGTAAGACATTGTGTCTTACTATAGGCCCCGTACAGATACAGCAGGGTTTACCGTGTGATAACGCCTTGTAAATAGTACACAAATGATAGAAATGACATCTAATATACGTTTTGTAAAGAGCGTCTTATTTACCCAAACCTTTGTTAAGAATTGAATTTGTTGCCAATATTTCTCACAAGAGTCAATTCTCAGAGGGAGAGTAGATATAACGAAGTGAGATGTATGTGATTGCATTCAAGTTACTTTTGACAGGTTGACCTGAGGCTATGTTTTTGTTTACACTACTACACACAGAACAGATATATCGTAATTGTACGTATAAAATATCAGTAACATCAGTGTTGGTTTTCCCAGCTCAGATCTTTCCCACCCAGCACATATGTACATATGTATATCTGTACACATCCCGAGAGTCAAACCCAATCATACATACATACGTGTCTAGGTTGACTTGAGCCTTTTTGCACCTTATTTTGTAAGCAATTCTATTAACATGGTAGTTTTCCCAGTCTTGCCTTGTGTTCATACTTGTTGTAACTATTTGTAGCTGGAAGTTGTCAGAAAATGACCTGTCATTTGTAGTGTGTGTGCGTGAATGAAAAATGTGTCAAGAGAAAAGAAAATCCCAACTGCGTTGAGACTGGTATGTATAAGTACGCTTCTACCCCAAACTATGTAACTTGTCTGGTCTTGAGTGTGTCATAAATATATACGCAAAGAGAGGGAATTACTTTTGTTGGGAATGGATAGCCTGAGGGACTAAATATATATTTAGTATGAATTATTTTTGCATAGTTTAAATGCTCTGCAGTTTTTAAGATATATTGTTTCATTCAAGTCATTTATCTTTTTTTTTTCGTCATAAACTTATATTGTATTTGTATGCTGTCTCTCGGAGTACGTGGGGTAAGGTTGTTGGAGGAAAGTATGGGCCGTGTTCTTATTATTATCTATTTTTATCCCTTGCGGGGTTTTTCTAAAAGGACTCTAATAAAGGCTGACTGTAAATATATATATATATATATCTACAGTTTAATTGCTCCAAGTAAGGCTGTGAGATGATAAGTGGTAAAGACAGAGGCCCTACAAGCATTATTATACAGCCATGTGTGGGGTATTAAACATTTTCATTGAGCATGTTTGAGCATTACTTTTTCCCCCTTGTATTTACTTTGTATGGAAGGAAATGATGTTGTCACGATAAAAAAATCCTGAACAATACGGTTATTGTAAATTTAAATAATGCAATTTCTGAAGTGAATTTCGAATTATTTAACCTTTTGTGATGGGGGATTTGAGTCATTATTAAATTTTTTTCCTTGTTATTGTTTTTGCTCGTTTCTTGACGAAGGATTTTAAAATAGTCTTTAAATAATTGGCTAGTAGTAGTTGTTGCGTTTTGTATATATTAAAAATAATAACGATGCGTTACTCACTAATGAGACGTGAGGTTGCTCAAGTATTTATAAACTTGACGTATCAGAGAGAAGGTACACAGCCAGAAGATTGTCTTGACCTGCAGACTGGTTCCTTTTTGACTAACCGATGGGTATAGACTGGTACGAGCACACATCTCTTTGGAGACAATTCAAAAGTCAAGACAGGAGACAAGACAGTCACCATAATCATGACTTTAGAATACAATGGCCCCATGTATGAGCAATAAAATTAAAATAATTCATCTTGGTTGGGCTGAAAATGTTCTGTTGTATGTATGTACATACATTCACGAGTACTAAGGGACAAGTTCCATTCTATATGGACTATGGTGGATTTATGTTGTAAACGCTAGGTGCATATATAGAGCGTAATTGATTATGATGCAAGAATTTTGGTGGTGGTAGTAGCTCACCGCCGAAACTACTCATAATAGACTTGGAAGGCTCACATTATGCGGATTCTTAAATTAGCCACAAATATTCAGTGTGCACGGACTAATTTTTCCCTATTTTTCTCCCTCAAGTGTATTATTTATGTGTGCACGTACAAGTAGTAGCAATCTTGAAATTTCCACTTTTAATGCCTCCTTTACGGTTGACTTATGTTGTGGAAGGTTATTGTGTAACACTTACCATTATTATCTTTCCCATTAGTTTAACAATTGTGGAGTTGCAGTTTCCACATTAGCTGCATATATAGATACATACATGCACACACACACACACACATAGTACACACACAGACCTTCTGGTGTTTATACTCTTTACTATTATTCTGCTTGTGTGGACATACGTATGTACTTATGTATATTATGTAGGATTGTACAAGCTACTATTTATAAATAGGATAGACTAAGTTTGCTGAAGGATTGAAGGGATTTGCGGCCCTAGTACAGTTCCACTGTAGATATAGAAAAATAGAAACGTTCAGATCGGAAATAATTGAATTCGGAATTACGCAATGGGAATAGTGATGTGGTGATAAATTGTATATACAGCATCTCGCGTGTGTTGACAATTTGAGCGTATGCAGAGTGCTCAGAGGGCTAGGATTTACTAGGGGGATATATTTAAAATTCAAAACAACAATAATTATTATTATGGATTTTGACTATGGAGTGTGCTGCATAGAACCAGTTTTCTCATTGTTACTGTATTAGGATGTCGGTCTCCGGTAGAGACTAAAGACTATGTATAGAGATTATCGATACAAACATATTTTTCCTGTCGTATTTACTCTCTGCTGACTCGTAATGTCTCATCCCTTGTACTTACTCTACATAGTCAAATTTCGACTACGAATGTGCAACGTAGACTGACGACTACTGACTTCAGGTAGGGATGGATGAGTGAGTTTTGAATCCTATGCAGATTACGGTTATTGCTACATACTACACACTGTGTGTTTTTCAGTGCGACTGACGACTATACCACAGTGGAAATTATTATGTGCATTCAAACCTCAATTCGGTAATAAATATTAGTGTATATATGGAAATAAGTCTGGTTGGGAGGGCTCTCTTTGAGTTATCTGTGTCAGTCTTAGCATACTAACTGTTGGGTTATATCAGAGTGTAGTATTTTGAGTGGGATGGCGGTGTATATGGAGGGAAATTGTGATGATAGTGTCGCTTTTAGGTTGAGGTTGACATAATCCTTAGAAAGCTTAAGCTCAACTCTTTTACATGTATGAGATTCCGTATTATTTCTCCCATTGAATATTCTTCTTGACTCTGAGTGACTACGTCTACAAAGGGGGAAAAAAATTCTAGGGCTGTAGTAATAGTTTTTCGGCGTATATTTATTAGAACGTATAATATGTAATTATGCTCAGACATTAACTTTGTACATGAAACCCTATTTTTGAATTGGAGGAGAATAGTTATTGCAATTTTTTTCAACCCCCCTCCAACTACTTCTTGTTTCCGATTGTGTCACATGTTTTCCTATTGAGATGCAGTAGTTCATAACAGTCGTATTTTTATTTCTCACTAGAGTAATTTAAACACACCACATTAGCATAGCTTCATTAATTTTCTTATGAAATCAAACAAGCCCGACATGCTGGGACGTATGTATGTATGGAGCACGCACTGTCTCATCGTAAATAACTATTTAGTCAAGAATCCTACTATTGAAATCCGCTGCTCTCAATCCTAACTTGACATTTTTTTTTCTGTATGGAGCTAAGCATGCTTGCAATGTAAATAAATTCACATGTAAATAGGAAGGGCATTATTTTGTTAGAAAGAATGTTTTGTTACAGAGTATATATCAAACTATAAGTATGTGGTTCATGTGTGGATTTTTGCAAATTGCAAAAATCTCCTGAGTAATTCCTGTGCGTGAAACTCTTGCCCTGAATTAATTCGCATGCACAGATACTACACAGTGAATGTGTACATGTTTACAAATTCGTTGAGGGGATTTGTGCAAGTAGAGTAAAGCCATGTTTTTTTTTAAATCTATTGGATTTTATGTAATGGAGCATTTCCTATACTTACAGAGTTATAGACTTAGCGTATGCTATGTACATATGTATGTAAAACCTCCGGTTCAGGATCATGAATAAATTCCAAAGAGATTTATTCTGCTGGTGTTCATGTAAACCTCATGAAACTATCATCGAGATCTTGGTCGTATATGTATGTACCTTGGAGTTTCTGGTTGGTAGTCATCCTAGCAGGGAATGTGAATACAGACGAGCCTATCAGATCTAACTTGACTTTGTTTAAAACTAAACACTTTTAAAGGACTGAGTGTCTGCAGGAAACTAGGCTAACATATAATGTTGGTTTGAATTGAGAATATCTGCTCAAGTACATTTTGACTCAATACTGTAGTATCCTGTAAGTGTAGATACTCTAGAGTGCTAGGTACCAAAATGAAAAAAGGCCCATGTTCTGAGTGCTTCAGTATTTATCGTTTCCTCATGTCCTTAGGAAGAATGAGTGTGCTTGGAGATGTAATTGTTTTATGATGAAGATCCCATTAGAAATTACAAGAAGGTGGTCAAGTTTTTTTATCATGCAAAAAAAAATCCCTGTTTTTTTATCTTTATTAGAGTAATTTCGTGAGGTTGAGAATTAAATGAAAGAACTGGAAAATATATGACTTCTTCGACAAGTATAGGTTTGAATCTGAAGAGCGGAAAGATTTTGTAACGTACAAATCCAACATCATCATCATCACCATCATGGCCTGTGTGTGCATTAAAAGTGAAGTTTAAGTGAAGAGACGCCTTGGCGTTGGTGGGGACCAGAAGGCAGTGGCAATGTGTAGACATGTTTAAAGTGTGGTTGCGAAAAATTAGCGTTGGTTTAAATAATAACGTTTAAGTCCTCCGTAAAACTTTTGCAGTTTTGCCTTTTTTCCTTTTGAGCTACTCGCTCAGATACACGTTGTAAGTGAATAATATTGTTCTGAGGAACACTACAATTGGACTGGGTTGAAAGGGAAAGGGAGGTACGGACCATATGTACCTCCATATAATTCCCAGACCGTGCAGAATACATAATGTATAGACTGTGCGAGAGCAAAGAGAAGAGCAACAGATTTGACTAAATGATATAGCGAGAGAGTAAAAGCTTTACAGCACACAGAGAAAAAAAAGCAAAAGTATTCATTGCTAACACAAATACGCACTGTATCGTATCGCAGTCAAGTTGTAACCCTAATACATAAAATTGCTCGTCGAGAGGTGTATATACTATAGATGGGAGTCTGACAACAATAACTTTATGCCTACAACTATATAGATATATGAGTATAGGTACTTGCATGTAGTTTAACTCACGTCCAGTTCGTCTCTCTCTCTCTCTCTCTCTCTCTCTCTCTCTCTCTCTCTCTCTCCTTCTCTTATTTAGCTATGGAATGTGTGTCATGGTCGATTCGCAATCATGAATGTCTGTATAGAATGTCCCTTTTTTATGTCTGTGCATATAATTTTTGTACATATGTTTGCAATTTTCTTTTCACTTCATAACGTTTTTGTTCTCACAGTACCCTTTGCCTTACAACTACCATCAGGGATGTGGTGTAAGTATATTTACTGAGAGATCACTAGGCTGTGTAGAGTAGAGGTTAGGTACCACAAGTGTACTCAGAGGGTTGGCATGTTCTTACAGAGATTTGAGCTCACTCATAGTTATATAGTTTGCCAGTTATAATATGCGAGTGAGTGTTATAGTGGCTCAGTCAGTGCTGATTGCTTTCATGCACTCATGTTTATGTAACATCCACCCCCTCATTTATTTATTACATGAGGTATTTCAAGTGAAATTGAAATGAACGAAGGCATATGTGCACTCGGGAACTTTTGATGTTGGAGGGAAATATAGTACATAAGTCCATGCAGACATGCATCTAATGACGGAGCAACATTAAAATCTGTTTAGAATACAAGCGAGATATGAATTGTTACACATGTTCTACGTACATGAAGTACAGTATGTGTGCTAAGATCATATGTAATAATTCCTGCAGTCCCAACATATTCGCACATTTGTATGTATGGAGTTAAAGTTGAAGTGCTCATACTTTTTTTTCCATTCTATACAGATACACACACACACACACACACAAACACTCACAGTCACACACACACACACACATACTCAAAGTTTGTTCCTCTCTCTTTATTTAAGAATGCCACACTGGGTCGCCCTTTCTGTGTTCAGCTAATAATTTCTATTACTTCGAATACAAAGTCGACGGATGTTTTAACATTCATCTTTCCCCAATATTTGTGCAACCATTTATTTTGCTCGTTCGTGGAAGATCACTCTCCGATAAAAAAAACATAAAGGATGAGCCAGACTTACCATTGACAGGATGAAATGGGATGAGATTTTGTCAAATGTAGATGCATACATTCCTTTGAGGGGGAAGAATCTTTCACAAAATACTGTTTTAAGTTGGGATGCAATATATAATAAGGCAGCTTACATTAGCCCCTGCTTAACTCCATTAAGGGCATATAGTTGAAAATTAATGTAATACACAGAGAGGAGTGCGTATATATAGAAGTAAATGTAGCGTTAACTTATTATTGCTAATATGTGTGAAGCGTATTTATGGGATGAATAAATAATTATAACATTTCCACTGTCCGTTCCACTTTTACTTTCCAAGGTGCTTGCTTTTTTTGTCAACACATACATTCTACATAACTCCATACATAAGACCAGCACACATTCAATTGGAGGATAACAAAGATTTTTGCAGAGAGTTGAGCAAGTTACGATTTAAGGATGAGCATTTTTCCTAGAAGTCGAGAGACATGAAAAATGACGTACAGACAAATATAGAGTGAGAGGAGAGTGGGAATTGGATTCTTAGAGCTACAGGGCTCTCAAATACTCTGGGGCTAATGTGTATATAGCCAAAGAGGATAACAAAATTGAATTTTTTACCAATTCAATTATGCAATGGTCATACAGTGCTCATCAGAAAGAGTTGGGATGAATGCGTGTGCTTGAATATGGAATATTGTTGTATGAAGATTACTTACTAATGAAAAAAAAAATATGAGTGGAGAATTAAACGATGAATTTCTTTGATGGTTTCTCTACAGCTGTCCGAGCAGACAGGATGCGTGGTGGACGGAATAAGTTTGGCCCGATGTACAAACGAGATCGGGCGAGGAAATTACAGCTGATGAGACAGAGACAGTTGGCTGCTCAACAAGCTAGGCAAGGGATAAATATTATTTCCGACGTGGGTCCGATGTCTTATAATTCTAACTCTCCATATGTTAATCAACAAGGCGTCACCATCAAACAAGAGATCCAAATACCTCAGGTTTGTGGTTTACTCAAATTTATTGCAGCCGTAACTTGTAGATACTAGTAATTAGAAGATGTATTTGAATTGATCCAACCGAATTTTCTATGGTGCTCATTATATCAGGCTCAACAGCATATGCTCATAAGACAATGTGATTACAAAGGTAACATCCTCATTTCTCGCTCTGTACAGGTTTCCTCTTTGACATCATCTCCGGACTCATCCCCATCCCCTCTTCTGGGTATGGTCAACGGTCCATCCGGCATCAATCTGTCAGATCCTAAGATCTGGGCAACCTCTTCCACGTCACCGAACTCGCCTTCTTCCAAGGCATTCGCTTACGACCCTAATCATCCCACTGCCAACAACGCTTCCCTCGTAAGTCGACAAAGCGGCGGTGACCCCAGTCAGGTTAGTTAGTGCTATGAGAATCTTCTTCCGAAATCACTTGACACTTTTCGTGACTGAAGATTTGATTACCTAAGCTAACGACCAGAGTCTCTCTGTC
Organism: Allacma fusca; assembly: GCA_947179485.1. Lineage (NCBI taxonomy): Eukaryota > Metazoa > Arthropoda > Collembola > Symphypleona > Sminthuridae > Allacma > Allacma fusca. The sequence continues at coordinate 31,583,808 of OX359248.1, forward strand.
CCTATGATTGAGACGGGCTCTGGCTCTCCTCCAGCCAAAAGAGACTCGGGAGATACGTGAACCCTGTTGTTATTGTCTGAGTAACTCCAGCTAAAAATTTATATTTATCTTATATTTGAAAATTTAAAGCAGGGTCAATTAATCACCGTCCTGGAGACGCATGGTTCATCCCCTCAAAACTCAAACAACAACAATAATCCACCGGGATTAGGCGGGAAGATGCCCCCTCTCATTCGAGACCTCTTGACCTCTGTAGATGACAAGGAGTGGCAGAACTCTCTGTATAGCCTTCTTCAAAATCAGACGTACAACCAATGTGAAGTGGATCTATTTGAACTCCTGTGTAAAGTCCTCGATCAAAACCTCTTTGCTCAGGTGGACTGGGCAAGAAACTCCATCTTCTTCAAAGATCTAAAGGTTAGTTGCTTACTCGAGATGATTTTCAAAATAGTGCCCTATACAGATAGTCATTTCCATACTCATCCCTTGTTTTCGTGTCTGGGCTGGCTCAATCCCAAACCGCAATTTGACTTTCAGTCTCTGGTCTCTACACAGAGTTCCTCTCTGTGTGTAGGTTAGAAAATAACCCACAACTTGCTCAGTTAGGGTTGAAACCATGCCTAATTTCATGTTACATCACTCCCGCTGGTCGCATCATCGACAGGAACGTTAATTTCTTCTTATCGCATACTTCCACATCATCATATCGTATCTCCTAATTTCCACTGAATCTCACAAATTATCAAAATAATATAGGTCTCTCTCTCTCTCTCTCTATTTCAAATTAGGGCAATAATACAATATTATGACGTACTCTATTTTGATCAGCTATTACTATGGCTATATAGAGAGATGTACATCCTGTGTTCATAGGACTGACAGCCTATATAGTAACATTCTCTGCGTGAAAAGTGGAAACAGCCTTGATCTGAAAAAAAGTTGGTATTGGTAACCTACTGAACCCCTTTGTATGCTCACTCACAGTCAGCTATGTAGGTTATGGTTATGGAAAGTAAATAGGTTACTGTACCATATTTGCTCGTATATTTAGCTCACGCACTCATTTTCTGCAGACTACTACTACTACAGCCATAGTAAGCTGAGCGGCTGTAGCTGGAGGTATACATCCACGCTGGTCACATTTACCATCATCATCATACTACTAGCCATGGACTGAAATATGGAGCAGGAGCGTATACTCCGTAAACTGAATATTCACGCAGGCTCGCCTCCTCCCGGCTTTTAGACATTTCCCCGTACGTATGTAGTATGTACGTATGGACGTGCGGAGTAAATCGCATTCTCCACATTGACATTTCGTCTGTCGGTGGAAATTCCCTTTAATACGGACCATGTGAATGTATGAGACTGGGTAGTTAGGCTAGCGTGGTCTGAAGGAGTGTGTGGAGGGACCAGGGAGAAAAGGCGGCTAACCTAACCTCCTTCCTCCGTTACCCGGGAGGATTTTGAGTACGTTAGTAACAACAACTCTCTCGTTTCCTCTCTTTCTCTTTCCCCCCGACTCCTACTACTACAACATTGCATGTTCCATGGAAATAAACATGCCGAAGTAGGCCAGCCAATGTTACGTTGACTGGTGGAGACTCTCGGCAGTTGTAATGTGCATATAGATGATATTACTCCTACTTCAAATTCTATTATTTACATGGACCCAAAGGGGGGTATAGAGTACCAAAAGGGTATAAAAGTGCATATTTGGCATTTTCCTTTATTGAATAACTTCTAGCACTGCATGTAGGGCATTTTTTGGCATATAACTACTCCTGACTGAGTGCTTTCGTAGTAGTATTTTTTTTCTTTTCGGGTAACAAGACCAAGCCAAATCTACTTTTTTTTTTGAGAACATAAAAACTACAATTTGCTCCAGAAATGTACATAATGGCAGACTGTAGCAATAATTGTAATGGTACTAGAAAAAGAGTTGAATTGCTTGAGAATGATTTCAATTAAAAGTCAATGAAGAATTCCTCCTGTAATGTCAGCACATATGTATGTACATAAGTAGGCAATTGGCTCAAATGACTGGAGTATTATTGTGATGAATTTATTTAGGTGAAGCCCCATCACTATGTGCAGTGGTATGTATGGTCTAGATAGGTCCTATTAGTAGCTAAGAATTTCTAGATCTATTTTCAGAGCAACAATGCGAGCAAAAGCATTTGGGCAAATGATTTCAAAAGAGACAGCCCCCTGTTCACACAATTAGTAACGTGCGATTAGTATATACAGAGTGTAGGAGATAGGGGTACCATAACATTGAAGCATTTCGGATTTTAACTCCAGCACAGTCACAGACAGACAAATACAACTTATCTATTATTACTATATCCGTTTATATACTGTACGAAATGGTATCGTAAACAGGACCAAGGAGGGATTCCATTATGAACGATTCCGAACGGAAAGGAAAGCTAAAAGTTTATCCCTCTCTAAAGCTTTATTTTTAGTGGTGTTTACTCCCTTCTTGCAAGACTTGTGTCGAAACATAAGTTCCTGTCTCTCTTGAAAGTAAACAGCTATGAGTACAGTATTTTGTATGTACAGTTAATGCAAATACTGGGAATATAAACCTTATGGGTTATATCCTGTGTACAGAGACTCCTTCACTGGTCCTTGCTACACAGGACTGGATTCTGAAAAATATTGAAGGGAGGGCATACTAATCAGACATGTACTGATATTAGGAGAGGACTAGGAGGTAGCGTAAAAGGAAAAAATAATTATTCGAAAATATATTATGCTTGTATTATTACTATATGCGCGGATTCCAAGGGTGGGACACAGAAAATAGAAAACAAGTCAATTGGTCGCGTAAACAATGTGTATGGTCTCTCGGACCGACAGTGAAGCTCTATACAGGCATATATTACGATATTATTTACTTTGTTACATGCACTATTGGTCGTTTGGATGGTAACATCTTCACTTTCACTTTCCTCCCAGAGCAACACAAACACAGAGTTTCAATAACCATTAAATTTTAACACCCATAGTTTCTTGTACATACGTACCTATATGAGAGGACCATTATTATGCTCTCCGTCAGTAAACTGTAACCTTGTAGCTCCTTTCAGGAAAATCCTATCAGAATAAAATAGTACAAGGAGCTACATATCTACATACATAATGTCCCATTGATATGTTGTCTTGTAATTTTCGGCAAGATGATCAATCTTACATCCTCAAAGTAAATGAATAGGACCTTTTTCATATTTTCCAAGGTACGTAAGACCGAATGTCTCAGTCTTTTTTTCCCCCTTCGAGTCATTTATGACTCAAAAATGTCCTGATGGCTTGGCTCAGTAATCCCAAAATGGCTAGGAAACATGTCATATTTTGTGATTTTTAAAGGTTTCAAGTGTCCAAACGGCAGGTTCAATTCCCATTGCTGGAATTTAGTGTTGATTTGGAGCCACTTGCTATATAATGATTATATGGTCGATAATATCATGAGAGGATTTGATATTGTGTGTATGAGCCGATCTTTTTTTTACTGTCCCTACAGTATATATATACAGTGGTAGTTTGTTGTTCAGGCTTTTATAATGGTATCGCTCAAATTTCTGGTGTATTATTCAGACCTAGAATTTCAGTCCAGCCGTGTAGAAAATGGATTGGATAGGACTCATAAAGTAAGTAGGTCAGTAGGTCTTTCTTCGACTATGTACACCGCACCCGAGTCCCTCTCATCTGTTCCATACTCCCATAGTGTCCTGTTCTATTAGTCCAGAGTGGGGGCTTGTTATATGATTCTATGGGAGGATATGTGCTCCCTGTACATACAACTATGTATGTATGAGCTCCATAAGCCCCGTCTTCACTTGCACTTGAAGCGAAATGATGATGGTAACCTAGGGCAGAGAAAAAAGTAGGGGAAAGGAAAATTCGATCATAAAAGTAATTTGAAAATAGGCCATAGGTCTTGTTTCTTTGCGTGTGTGAAATCAGCTTATACATGGGAGAGAATATCCCGGGAAAATATACTTACTTCTTTAATGTAGTGGACACTGAAGTTGCATCCCTGAGGTGGATTTTTTTCTTTCATACTTTACAATAAATTTTTTCCATGAATTTTATCCGCACAATTTACCACATCAAGTGACTTTTTTTGTGAAGGCTTCGGAAACCCTGGATAGAGTCTTAGGATGTGGACGGATCATAATCAAATAGGACAGTTTGCTTCGAACCTCGAAATCGATTTACATCAATTACGGCCTAATCTAGTATTTGAATTGGAAAATTCGGAAATAGGGATTGACTCATATTATCTCACCATTCAATGTATGTATAAAATGGCTCACTAAAATTTGAGTCTGGGTATTTTAGAAAACTGTGGAGCTATTTGTAGTGGGAAAGGATCCCCGAAATTATAGTTTGGATCATTGGGGAACATTGGATCATTTGTTCTATTTAGATCGTTGTAGTATTGACTTGTAACTTCAAGTTCTTCATTTGTTTGTTTTATGAGGTCATTATGCTGGATTCGTCCTTTTTTTTGTATTCCCCAGCCAGCCCTGCGTTCATTTAAATTTGCTGTAAATATTGTAACATCTTTCCTTTTTCTGATGCGATTTCCCCCAGCTCCTCTTCGGATCAGGCTCAAGGGGTGTGATTCTGTCTTACATAATGCCAACATTGTCTTGATGGGAACAGCTGGGAAGTCACATAAAATCAAATTGTTTGTTATACTTGCGAAGATTTATGCAATTCCGAATGGGTTGGTGGAGCAGTAAAAAAAAATTGAGGAAGAGGCAAAAGATTGCATTTTTTTCTATTGACTTTGTATGCAAACTGCAGTATGAAATAGTTCATAGTTCATGGGGGCATGATGACTTGTGTACATTTCAGTTGTGAATGGTTCGGAGTAGCAGCCGAATCATTTTCTCAACGTTGAGGATGGTTCAGAGAAAGAGAGGGAGAGGATGTGTCTCTGTTTAAATTGTATTACGTAACTCAGCATTATGGTAAACTTCGGTCCCTGGCATGACACTTTCCACAATGGCAGACCTTAATGTAGTTATCTCCAAATTGTAAATAATGGTTTAATTCCCAAAGCAAATCTTGAACTAATCCAGCTCTTTTCGTTGAAATGATGCTATTTTTATGGACATGTGTATCTACGTATTGTGTGTAGTCAGAGCAATGGAGCACGTAATTATACAGGCAATTCACTTCATATAATTTGAACAGGCTTTGAGAATATTATGGCCTTAAGACTCAATGAGAAATGATGCTGTGGAGATTTTATTTTGTCATTACAATAAGTAGGTAAGAATGAAACTAGATGACAGTTTGCATGAAGAAAAAAATTTTTATTGTGGGAATCAAGAAAGCAAATGAGAGCTCTCATTGAAAATATGGGTCCTAAACAATTAATTAACAACCACAACAACAAAAATAAACAACTGTTACAAGGTTTCTGTTTCTGTACGTGATGCATATCAAGTGTGGAAATGGCGCTAGAGCAACTGAGACGCGGCCAGCAAAACTCTACTTATTTTCCCCCTTTAATTTCCATTGTGACTCCTTGAGGTTAATTGTCATTTTAAAACTTGTTGCCGGCGAGATAAAATTTTCCACAACAAAACATACGTGGTAGCGTGTAGCGTGTGTACGTCGTCAAATGTGTGGACTCCCATGTACACGTGTGAGGAACAGTTTTTATTTATTTTCGTTTCCACGAGGACATTTCATGTTTGTTCACGATTCTGCAATCCTGAAGGATCTGTCTTGACGTGTGCAAACACTACTTAGCAAGTTTTTTTTGGGGGGGGGAGGGGGTGAGATAGAAACACCAAACAAACGGTGATAGGGTGAGACCGTTAGGTCTGATTGAATCTTACGGATGAGAACCATCCGCTAGGGATGTTTGAAGATTGCTTAATATTCCTTCAACTAAAAGGGTGAATTTTATAGGTGAAGTCACGGCAATCATGCAAGGATCATGGTAAGTGGTTTGTACGAAAAAAAAGCTTACACGTGTAAAATTCATATGCTGCTCCTCATACCTGCTGTCCTGCTGTACAAGTGTACATGATAAAACTGCAGCGAGGCTTTGATTATTACGCCATCCCTTTTGAGACCATTCTCAAATTAATGTGCACATCCAACTATAATTATGCCTACACAGTCATAGAATAATGAGGGACCTGGGAATAATGACATTAAATCTCTGAGAAACTCCACAATTTTTCCGTACAGTAACATTGAACGCATGAAAAGATAATAAATAGTAGAGAAAAATGATTCTAACGTGACCAGCAGGGACTGATGAGAATGAAATTCAATGGAGGACATTTGCTTGGGGAGTTTTTTTTCGCACCTTTTATTAGTATCGAGTACATTACACGGGTTGTCATTTGCTTGAGAATTTATTACTATTCAGGCCGGCTTCTGCTCTCCTCTCTCCATACAGAGTGCATAATGTTGTTGATAATTATAGCCAGTGTAAAATTAGAGAATCTTTATTACATCAAGGTAAGATCTCTATCAATTGAATTAGCATAGAGAGGGAGACCTAGTACTACAGAGTGTGTGTTTGTGTGAGAGAGGGTGAGAGAGAGAGAGAGAGAGAGAGAGAGAGAGACGAAAGTAAAAGTAGTCATCAAAGGATAGAAGGTAAGCTGAAAAAGGAGACTCACCTGTTGAGAATAACAAGATGAGAACAATTCACCTTGTGCTCTCCATCAGCCGGTTAGATTGGTTTGCTATGTAGTTATTTCATTCTTAGAGGCTATACGTAAGCATGTCATGGGATTATACCATCTCTCCATTATGCATGTAATCATGCTGGTTCTATATAAGTACAATCATTTTTATAATAATGTTTACATGTGTGAGCTGGGCTCGTAATAACCTATAATCTAAATGCATGCTGACTGAAGGCAGTAATAATTATTGTATAAGTATATGGGGGCTTTTTTTCCAACAGCAAGTATCTGTACGTACATATGTATATGCAAGACCGAAAGCCGTCTGTACTACTCTCATACTATTGAATTCATAAAAGACTGTATTGAATTGTGAACGTGGGCAAGGAGCAAGGGAAAAGATTTTCTTCCACACACAATCATATATGCTCTATACTCTCCCAGAATGTCTCTCTAGCTATGCACGAGTCAGAGAGGCTGCATAATAACGTGAGATCAAGTAATTGCGTATGTCATTGACCCAATTTCTGGTTTAAGAGAGAAAAGGTGTCAAGGTAACAATTGGAAAGAGAACGAGTGAATGAGCACCTTTGATTTGAATTAACTCACAATCAGCATCATACTCAAATGCATACACTCAACCGACGCAAATATCTACATATACAACTTATGTATCAATAGCTGAAGAGCCGGTCATAAGAACACACCAAGATTCTAAATGCCATAATGGAGTCTGTATTATGTTTTCGTCTTAAGTTTTTAGCTCCATGTGCCGTCACCGCTTTCATACCATCTCATGACCATTGTACCTTTTTAGTCTCTCTATCAAGTTTGCCTGTACATTTTATTTTACGCAGAAACAAAGAGCCATATGGTAAAGCCAGCGGCACAAAACTCTCTAACAATTTGCAAGTGACACTTACTGTCAAACAAAATACTTGCAGCATAAGTACAGGTGTCGGGTGCAGTGTTAAAAGTATAATTTGTTTGTTCCAGCTCCTTTGACTTTCAGTAGATGGAAAAGAACCGAGAGGAAATATTGAATTCATTAGTTCTTTTGATGTTCCGTATGGAAAAAGGAAATTAAATACGGGTAAAACTTGAAAATTGGATGTAGTCTTGCATGAGTGGATGTCTCTTGGAATTTGTAATATGGTTGAATTTTCCTTTGAATTCCCCTTTTTACATAGTTAGCAACTATCTATACTTGAGTCTCTCTTCTCTTGAAGAATTTGTAGTTGGAACTTCATTTTAGTGAGAAATATCAAGTATAGAGAGATAAATTTACATGTAGATATATAACTTATATCTCCATTACTATTTATAAACTCATGCAAGTCAACCATGTAGGGGAATAGTTCCGCAGAATAGCTGGTGCAATTTATTGACCGGTATCTGTAGATACGAATAAAAATAAATGCAGGGAAAGACGGATATTGATTCTGTGGTCAAATTCTCACTGTTCCATTGTGTGACTATGATTGCGAATAAATGAGTCATGGTTGAAGAAGATCAAGGTTTGGCTGATGACCAGTTGGAACAGAGAAAAGTGGATCAAGAGTATATAGTTTAAAGTGAAAGTACAGATACAATAGGGAATCTGCTATTTTTCTAACCTGGAATTTTCATTAAAAGCTTGAAGGGAGATGATATCATCTGTAGGGGATACGGATAGGCCCTTTGTAATTTCGGTCATGAGAGTTAGATTTCAGTTGTATTGTGCCCCCACCTGCATGATGCAATTGTGTTGAGCATCCATCATTACATTTCTTCCTCATACAAACTCTGCGCAGAGCAAATAGTAACACTACCCGAATTCGGTTAATCACTTCCTGCATTTCCTGTACCTACTAAAAGGAAAGAATATAAAACTTGAGCTTGACTCGTTGAGCCCGCTATACAATATTTGTTTGTACTATTCGTCAAATTAAATAGAGCTGGGCTTGTAAGATATATGGAGGGTTTAGCAGCTGGAGTTGTTTAAGTGTATATGCCATTGGCAGGCCTGATCATGGATTGACTGACTAGGATTGTTTGGATGGGTAAATAATTACATGAGTATCTATGGCTATATCATGAACGTGTAGGCTGGAGTGGGGGAAGCGGATGCGAATGGCAAATATTGGAGTGCGGGAAACGATAGCGTCATCTTGCTTATCACTGGTTGCAGTTTTGCAATACTGTGTATTCGCAATATGAGATTCCTCTATGGGCAGGAAGTATATTATTGTCCTGTGTGAATTTTAAACTATAGATATCCCCTCCCTGGGTACAGGCGTAACTCTATGAAAATACACATTTGTAACATTTCCCCAAGTGTGTTCCGATCTTTGACTTCCTATTTGACTCGAGCATTGAGACGAGGTGTATCTGTAGAATAGAGAGAACATTCGGGAATTGGGACTCACCCTGGGAAAGAGTTTTCAACCTTCAGCCTTGTCTTTGATCTCTTGTTTATTTGTCGTCAATAGGAGTTTATGTTCTATCTGGTGGATTCCTGCATTTTGTCAATGTTTCAATCCACACGCGTACACATAAATAGCCCTTGGGTTCAAGGTATCTCTTTCTAAAGGTTCAAATACTAGGAGGAATTCTGTGAAAAAAAAAATTCTCCTGGGCTTGAGTATTATAAACATGGAAGTGATTTGAAAGAACTGAAAGGGTTCTGGTTTGTTTATTTGGAAGTGCAAGTTGCAGTTCATGTAAGTATTTCACTGTATTTAAATTATCATGTCCCGAGGAAATTTTTCAGGGTTGTTTCGCCTTCCCCCAAAAACAGAGCAAATGAACCCTAATATATTCCTTTACTCACAAGTTGTTCTCAATATTGATACTAGCAACGTTTCTAACGTCCAATGAGTGGAACTAACTAGGGACGGTGAGTCAGATCGGGAAATAATGTAAACAAGCTAAGATGGACGCCTTCCCTTTCACTTTCAGTATTCATTTTATTCCAAGAATATTTAAGACTTGAGATGACCAGCTGTTGATGCAGTTTTGTTTCCACAACTTTCAAGGTTGCGTGCGTTGATATTTATAGACTTTTACGTAGAAGAAAGAGAAACTATGGGATTGATGGGTATTAAGCAATGGTGTTTATGATGGCAAGATGCATCCAACTATAATATTTTCCTGTTGAAGCAATCCAGTCCCTCCCAATCGTCCGTACATACATACATACATACATATATACTCCGTAGTCCTCGTTTGAGGAAGTTATTGCCACGCTTTGAGCAGAAGGAAAGATGGAGGATTTAGGAATACAAAAAGAACAGCGGTTTGTTTATGTGAATGCTCGATCATGCAATCATGCATAATTTCATGCTATCTTGAAAATAAATTTTGCTGTAGAGGAAGGAATGTATCGTTATGTTTGTTATTTTGCTTGATAAGCAAGTCCAATGTTAAGTTCATCACGTGCAGCGTGAATACTTTCCATGTTTACCCATCACCCATACACAGAGAGCCGTCCTGTTGTGAACCCTATCATTTATAATCTGTATTGACTTTGTTATAAAGGATGATCCTACAAGGATCCCAACTCAAAGATTGTCGGATATTTCCCCTTAAATTATTATTGTAATTTTCCCAAAGAGGAAAGCTCAGCACTTGTAACTTTAGTCCCATCCTCCTGATATTAAATTTGGACGGAAAAGTTTCTAGGCAACGGAACCAACTAGAATTTTGTAGATTATTTTTCAAAAGAATAGAGAGCTACTATACATATAATTATATCAGTTCGAATAAATTATTTACCTTATTCCCTCCAATATTTACCAAGTGCAAGGAAGAGTTCTTCTTGCCGAAACTAGTTTGTAACTGTAACACTGATACGATTATTTTGCATACGCTTGTATCCTACATAGTATCATCCTGATTTGATCTGCGTGCGAACATTCTCATGTGCAATCCGGATATGAAATCAGAGAACTTTCCGTAATTTGTAAACATCAGGAAAGATTATTTGGGAGCGTAGACTCAGCCCGTACATGAACTACTGATATGCATACATTATATATGTAGATACATACAGTCATACAGGAGAAAAGAAAATAGCCCAGAGTTTGGCAATATTTTCATGGGGAGGAAATCGTGGAGTCAAAGTAATACGATATGAATTGGTAGTAATGCGTAAGTAATTATGATGTTGGGAGAGAAAATCAATATTTTTATATATTTTCCGAATCCTTCCAATGGAATGGAATCCCTACTTCATTGGGAATATCAAAGAAATTGCAGGACAGTGGGAAATGGGGATGTTGTAACAAAATGAAAGAGCAGAGAGGGAAATCTATCAAATTCGAAAATGGAAAGGTTTATTAACGTGAGACGAGTGAGAATGAAGCGGCTTATACAATTAGATGAGTGTTGTAATAATATTTGCACGGAAATAATCATCATTCGATTCCAATGAGAATTGTATCCTTTTGGTTACATTCCGGCTGATGATGTATGTATGTATATACATAACCTGACGTGCTCCGTACTCTTCGTCACAATTTGTAGGTGGGATTCTATATTGAGTTTTCTGTACACGCCAAAGCGATACACACTGGTAACTAAAATAAGTGCAAAGTTTTGCAATTTACTTATTTGTCTCTCTCACTCTACACACACTGTAAGTCCATATGCACTCACTCATTTGCTCGGGGATGGTGGATTTAAGTGGAGACATTTGTTCTAAATTGCAGGTACAAGTTGTAATTGATAGTATTTGAGGCTGTACTGTAGCAAGAGGAATTGTGTTCGCTTACCTCTATGTACATGACATGAGGCTCTGCTCCAGTAGGATTTTGTAAGGGGTGTACAACATGCTCAATATTAATTACACTAGGGTTCATTATACATCCCAGGACTTTTTCATGTATGTGTGAAGGAAGCGAGACAGATTGAATTATGATGCTCGTAGTAAGTTGTCAAGAGTACCCTTCATGTACAAATGAGATGAATTAAATGAAAATGTAACAAATTTTTCACCATAATCCAAAGGGAAGTCTACAAAAGCCTTTTCTTTAACGGGAAATTATTTACATTTGAATATACATTTACTAGAGATGTATCAAATTCTGGTCTTCAGTCCCAGTAGCTCCGAATCGGTCTCTCCGCAACCTCTATGAATACAGGCCCGGTATCACAGACTGTACCACATACACCTGTATACTTATCAATATTTAAGGTATAAAAGTAGGTGTCTCTATTTTGAAGACACTGTGTACACAAGATGTGGGCTTGTAACACGATACTTTTTTCAGGTCAACCTGACGGGTGTATTCCACTTGAGTTATGTGGACACGTATTAGTATTGAGCATCCATGGGTGTACATACATATGAGTGTAAAGTTGCCCAGGGAAAAAATACTGTGAGTGTTAATGTCATGTGCTGAGGAAAGGTTCCCAATGAAAAATAGTCTTTTGTAGATCGTATCAGGTTCATTTGACTGCGTTCAAAAGGATTCTTAAGGAATCTAATGAGAGAGTACTCTGTCCGATAGAATTGCAATGCTCCGCAAGAGAACATGTTGAGGTACATACCCTGACAAAATTCTTCTGGTAGGAATATGCTTCGCTGGAGAGCATCACTATCTGAGACCGCAGATAATAGTTGAGACAGTACGACGATGAGGAATTGCTGCATACAGGGAAAATGTTTGGAATGAATGAATAGTAATGGTAGTAGCGCCCAAGGCGTTGTTAGACCTTGTCACAAGGATCTTCCGCGATTTTTTTGCACTCTATCACTTACTTACACAGGGGCTTGATTCCTATTATTGTAGAAGCAACAAGCTTCTGTATACTCAATTTTATGTTAATGTATGTATATATATATATATATATATATATATATATATATATATATATAATTATATATATATAAACTGGAGTTAAGTATAGCTTGAATCGGCGCCATAGATTCTGTATAGCTCTGGTAATCAAGTACATACATAGAAAGCAGATACAATACAGAGATCTTGTGAATTTCTATAAGTATAGGTTCTGAATTTGTTCTGTGTATGAGTGTGTATCCCTCGGTATGTACACGTGTCCCACGGATTTTCCTAGAGTGCATCACTTGAGTTTGTATGCACTACAGCACAGCCTTTGTGGTACACATGAGGGGTACAAATGACGAGACTTGATATTAGTTAATTTATGTAGTTACTCCGACGTTGATTCCAACGCGAATAATATTCATTGGGACGGAGTAGGTAATCATGAGGGTATGAAAGGCTTTTCGAATTACTGCATTTAACTGGGATCGCTCATACGTCTACATGCCCCTTCCCATGGTGATGAAGCACATGCTCCAGTCAAATTCTAAATCCGTGTACATAATTGCAAGTACTTTTGGTCAAGTGTCACTATGCGAATAAACATTGATAAACTGATGACTGACAACAGTGGTAATTCTTGAGTACACAGAGAGAGAGAGAGAGTATATGCACAAATGAGCTGGGACAAAGCTCAACCTTTATAACTTGAATGAGTAGCAAGTTTACTATGGGATCTTATCTGCATAATTTTCTAAGGAAGAGATCAAGCATAGGTTAATGTTCACAGTCTCTGCATGTACTTACATACTTACATTAGGACATGAGTAATTATATATACTATACACACTTCAGACTGATTTTTAAAAACTTGAAGTGGACACACGTCTGAAATTCTAATTAATTAATGCATGTAACTTACTAACGTAACCAACATGTACTACCCTCGGTTATGGTAAATTTTTAGATTGGCGTCTCTTGAGTCTAGTAGAGGAGGAGGAGGAGTTGCTTTTACGTATCTCCATCTACATTACAAGCATTGGGAAGATAACAGATCGACAGATTTTTAAATTTGAGCGTACAGTAGGGAGGGAGGGCTGTTACATATTTGAGGCGCAGTAAACCGTAATTACGTCTCTAGAATTTTTAAATACTGTTTAAAATATCAGTAATTACTTATGATGCGTGCATTTACTGTAATAGACAAAGTCTGAAAGGATGGATAATAACATGGTATGGTGAAACAGTAAGGGGAAGACTCAGTAAGGAGAATAAAAATTATGCACTGAGAATTACTTTGAACAAGGAAAGTGACGAGATCTCAAGATCAAAGAAATGACGAGTGATAAATAACAGTGGTGGGGGGGAAGAAAAGTATGGTATGTCTTTTTACAATTAGCGGTTGGGGCTGAATATCTTTGGGAAGCGTCATCCTTTTGCCGAGAGTGCAGTTTAAGACGAGCATGAAAAGATTTCTGAAGGTTTGCATTGTGATTGCATCACATGTACTTACGCTCAAAGAAATTGAAAGAATCAACTGGGTTTGACGGTAGGTAACACAACAGGAGGATAGGTGTTGTTGAAGGCATTGGAGTAGTAAGGATTTGTCCTGTACATATATAATTTTAACACAGGGGACTGTAGGGTAATGATTTCATGGTTTGGCAACCCACGCTTTGTTGTTCTGGTTCTTAAGCATGATTCCTGCATTTTTTCCCCCCTTGCATCTCTTTCAAACTAAGGAGCTATATTTCGTTCTAAAAATCTGACAGAATTATATTCCCTATAGCTCCTAGCTCCATTTTTCTACTCCAAGAGCTTACGGTGTTCTATGAGAATATCTATCTGTCTTCTCTGGCTTTTGTTAAAACTTTTAGTATTTGGCATGCAAAAAAGTTTTATCAGTCAGCAAAAAAAAAATAAAAACCTTAGCGCTCAGGCGAGTGTGTTGTGAGGTTTTGAAGACTCTGAGTCTGATTCTATGATTCAGAGGACAAGTTTTTTGCCTGTAATAAACTTAGGAGCATAAATAACTGCAGAGGCCAGAGGTTATCATTAGTTAAAATAAAAGGAACACCTGAGTTTATACCTCAAGAAGTCATTGTAAGATCAGATTAAATTAAAGTGAAGGGGAGTTAAGGAAGATATTTAGTCAGGTAAGTGTAAGAAATGATGGTTGTCAAGAATGCCACTTACAATCTGTCTAGATTAGTATGCCTCTAATGTTGTACCACTCACGATCAGTGTTCTGGTACACGTATGTATGTACTGTATTTATGCACTGCTGTGGGGCCAAATCGTGGCCGTACAGTGGTAACTGGTAACTCTTTATATTACTACGGACCAGTCTCCCATATTCCGGACTTGATACGCAAAGCCCCATTATTTAAGCTTTACAGTGTGTTCCTCTATTATTGTACATAAAGTTATACGGAGCGGTTTTCCGCTAATAAAACTATGGTTGTACATATTCAGGCTTGATGTATGCAAACGTGTTTTTATTTCCAATTTTCTCCACAATTCTCTCAACCGAGGCGTTTCCGTCTGACAATTGCACATAGGATCATTCTGCACCATTGTTCGTAGTGTAAATTAATGGTGGGACATGCATAATTACTC
Source organism: Allacma fusca (assembly GCA_947179485.1). Lineage (NCBI taxonomy): Eukaryota > Metazoa > Arthropoda > Collembola > Symphypleona > Sminthuridae > Allacma > Allacma fusca. The sequence continues at coordinate 31,598,866 of OX359248.1, forward strand.
CATAACTCTTTCTTAAGTTGCGGCTGTAAATTTGTCAGTCAGAGGGAGCAGAAGCAAACAAACCAAATGAGATTTTCTGTCATTTCATTCCCAATATTATGTGACAATGTGTAAAATCCTAAATCGTGCAAGTTAATGTTTTTTACAGAGATGGCTGTTTTCATACTTTAAAAAAATGGTGTGAAAAACTATATGTATCTATATATGGGACTGTACATGCATTTGATGGTTTAATAGACGGAGTGAGTATGATCATACTATACTGTAGATATGCTATATATACTATATGTTATATAATAAATTATAGTGGGGAACTATAGGAAAGTTACAGCACGTACCCTTGAAATTCTCTACGGAGAATGCTCTATTGAGGAAAAGAAAAAGAAATGCTCAGACATAAAGACAGCAGTGAGTCACTGGCCTGATTATTTTCTCAAACTTTTCCTCAAAAAAGGTTGATCATGATTGTTATTACTACCTGGCTTCCAGTGTATATGGTTTATGTCTCGTTTTGGAAAAATAAATAGGATCATTGAACGTCATATCGAAAAGTGGTCAAATTGGTGTTTGAACTTGCCCTTGTTTTTTTAAAACTTACTGCAGGTGGATGACCAAATGAAATTGTTACAACATTCATGGTCCGACATGCTGGTCCTGGATCATATTCACCATCGAGTCCATAATCACTTACCGGATGATGCTCCACTGCCAAATGGACAAAAATTTGATCTGCTGGCCCTGGCACTTCTTGGAATCCCAAGTTCTCTGGATCGTTTCAATGAGATCACCATGAAACTTCAAGAAATCAAATTTGATGTGGCGGACTACATCTGCTTGAAATTCCTACTCCTTCTCAATCCAGGTTAACAATTTTGGGATCGTTTCAAATTTTGCATGTATGTCTCACGGAGAACCATTTTCGTATGGATTCATCCCTGTGTCAGTCCGGAGTGTATTCTTCTTGTTCTTTTTTTAGTAGTTCTTTTTTCTTTTTCTTTTTTTGTTTCTTCCATAGTGTGATATTTAAATTCTTCAGCAGAAGCTAAAATAATATTGATTTTTGTTGGTGTAATCCGTACAGAAATCTATTTCAAAATAAACAAATATTTTACCTTCAAGCTTAGTCTTCATTATTCTTGACTAATGTTTGGACTTTTGTGAGTTTGGAGTAATTATTCAAAATTTTTATAAATACAAAGACTCTAAATTAGTTTGCAAGTTATCACTTGTACTTGCATTTAATAAATTTATGGTTAGCTTCTGCTGATATTTGAACTACTAGAAACTTACTTATTTGTAATGAGAACATGAAAAGTGCCTTATGGCCAGTAGACAAGCAGAAATATAATTTTTAATTGAAATATCTTACAGACGTCAAAGGACTCCAGAGTCGGAAACACGTCCAGGAGACGCATGACCATGTACAACAGTCCCTCCTTACCTATTGCATCAATTGCTACCCACAAGTTCAAGTAAGTCAATAAAAGTATAGAACCCCAGAGCATTTAAAAAGTGCTTGTGGGAAACTCAATTAGCATTGCGCATGCATGTGGGATTTATCAAAGTCAACAGGATTATGTACAGATGAATTAGATACCTGTCTGACTACTTTTGCAGTCTACTGTTTTAAAAGTTGTACATTTATGAAGTGAGTTGTTGCACATTTCATGTGTGCAAAAATCAGATTTTGCACTTGAGCTAGAGAGAGAGAGGGGGGGAGAGAGACTCCTGTCACTGAGGAGTACTCTAATGTTGTTTGAGAATGTGCAAAATGCTGGTAGGGAATGACAGGACTGGATTTATTCTTTTTCAAAAGGTAATTAATTACAAATGTTTTGTCTCTCCAGGAGAAATTCACCAAGTTGTTGCAGATTCTACCGGATATAAGACAAGTTGCAAGTCGTGGCGAAGAATTCCTTTACTACAAGCATATTAATGGCGGAGCTCCAACTCAAACCCTCCTCATGGAAATGCTTCATGCGAAGAGAAAATGAGACACGTGCTTCATTAATCGCCCAAAAATTGAGTCTACGTTAAGATCCTACCGAACTCATAACTACCTGATTATGTCTCCTGAAGTAGACTCTTCTACGTAGAATTAAATAATATTCAACTATGTAACTTAATATTCACGGAATAGTAGATACATAAAATTATGCACATTTTCTAGCTGTTTCTTGTACTTGGCTTTATTAATATGTTTGTCAGTTAATTTCTAAGCTATATTTATTTTGTCCAAGAAATTGCTACGATATTTCTTCAAAACTTGTGTTTCTGTCCTTACACATTATACTGTAGTATCAGTTGATCAGATGTACTCTGTATTTTCGCAAAAAAAAGGCAAAAGGGAAAACTACTACACATAACTGTTTCCTTTGCGACAGAATAATATTATAATCTTTTCATTGTATTGTAATCACTCTTTACTTTATAGTTATTTAATATTTGTGGTAGTCTCCGTGTAGTGGATGTAGAGTTATAGTAGTGGTATCGTGTATTCAAAATTTATTTATATTTATGTATTACGAATTTTTCTTTGTAATGATTTATTTTGTCGTTTTTTTCCAAAGAGTGAACTGTCAAGTTCTTCACGGAGTTGTAAGCCGGAGCACAATTTTTTTGTCAAACAGCCATAGATAGCCCATGTGTTGAACTCTGACATAGTATCTCAAACGGGGAGATCCAGAGGGGTTTCATATTTAATCGTGCACTCATTGTAAAGAGTACATAAGTAATACTAAAAATAATTTTTAAATGTTATGATTTTATTTGTGTACTCAGGACAGCTTGTTCTTGTGGGTAAACCTAATTGTACTTTAACGTTTAGCTAGACTTATTATTACATATTATAAAAAAAATTCGTGAGGAAAGCATTATTGTAGTAGGTGGTAACTTCTATTTTTAAAAAATTATATATCCCCGCAGAGAGTAAAATAAGGACTCGTGAATATCTATATTCCGGATGAGGACTCCTGACATGTGTCAGGGCTGTATTTTGGAAGGAGGTCATATGTATAAGACGTTACTGTTTTTAACATCCTGGACATAAACGTTCACAAAAAAATCCTATGCTTGTTTTTCTGCCAGTTTGGAACTGCGTGCATATATACTAACAAAAAAAATTAGTAAAAACTATATGTAAGTATAGCAAAAGTCAGAGACATGATTGTTACGTGATGATAATGTTTCGTGAAAAGTTCATGTCAGTTTCATATGTTGGCATGTGTTTGGATGCTCTTAAAAGTATGTAACAGTTAATTCTAAGGCTACAATGGAACGTGTTTTTGCTATGATATTTAAATGTACATACTTTAGGGTTATGTGACACAGAGAGACTCTGCTTCGCAGTTTCTCATAAAAATTCTATTTTTCTATGTAGATTTATTACATTTACTGTACGATTCGTATTAGTTGGTGGTGTAGTGTTATTATTATTATTTCTATTATTATTTTGTTTTAACTTTGTCAACACATCTACACACACGTACACACATATAAATAATTACTATTAATTAATTAACGTAACCACAGAGTCGAAAATCCACGTGTATTTCTCCAAATTCCTGGGATGAGTATACTTTAGAGTTAATGGGATTTATGGGCATCAATATTTTATTCTATATCAACTCAAAATTCAACGCTAGCTTAATTTTCTACACCAAGGAAGACCCTTTGGGAAAAAAAGGTCATTGTGAACGACGCTCGTTGACTTCGTGGCTACACACATACACACATACGGGAAAAAAACATAGGACAACCTCGGTAGTGAAATTATGTAATTAATGTATAAGGATGAAACACAACAAAAACAAGAGACCTGTTCGAACTGACAAAAACATCACTGTTATCAGATAAGAACATTTTACTTGACACAAAATGTAATGAGTTTCCAACAAAATACACAGTACCGCTGGCATCCTGAATTTTAAAATTACTTATTAGAAGACCTATGTTGTAGCATTATTTTAAAAAGAATTTTGTAAAGAGCTGAGCAGGTAAACCAGCCAAAATATGTGAAAAAAAACGTAATTGAATCATAAAATCATACGTAAGTTTTTGAGCCGTCCTCTCACATGTTGAATGATAATCTTGAACTAAATATAGATAAAATTGTACAGTTTATCAATTATTACAATATTGAAGAAGTTGAACATTATTATTACCATAGTTACTATACATAGTTTGTGTAGTGAGGACCGAAACTCTTGTTCTCATTTTATATTATTACTACAACATGCGTTTCTGTTGACGCACTCAGTAAATATAATTGAGCGTAACATTGCTGATATGCGCGTCTAAAGATAATTATATACAAAAAGGAAGATTTGAAGCGTTGAACATATTATCATGTTATTATTCATTATCATTATTATTGTGTACAGATGTTGAAGTTGAAACTTGTAATATTGTAAATAGCTTTAGCTTTACTAGGACTTTTCCTGCATATGATTTAGTGTGTGTACAAGAAAGTGGAATGATTGACCTCCATTTATGCATGTATCATTAAAAAGAATATTTTACGGCTGCCGTAAAGGAGAGTAATATTATTAATGTACTATTGTCGCTGAAGTGTATGCTGTTCAAATGTGAGTGGTAAAAACAAATTTATTTGATACACGACAACAATCAGTCCACCTGAGACGGTCCACGGTCATCAATGTAATCTGACACGAACTTTTTCAAGTTCCAGTCTCACATTGAGGTGGTAATTGTGAGTGGAGTCGTGCCGTTGTATTGTTTACATAATACCCATTACTTGTTAGCCTGTAGGAATTTAAGCTATTGGTAAAATTATATTTAATGTTTTTGTAGTGCATTCAAGTAACTTTAGGCCTAGAATTTGTAACGTTGTATAAAATATAATCATCATTTAATATTAGTATATATATATATAATGGCTTGATGACGATGAGGCTACATCTCGAAGCAAAGACAGAAAAGAGAAAATATTGACTAGTTTTGTATTGAGTATCGAAAGAATATGTAAAATGAAGAGCGTATTTTTGATTTTAGGTAGTAGTGCCATTGCCATGTTGTAAATTTAGGTGGAGTGTCTATTTACTGTAGAATATACGTACGTATGCAGTTACTATTAATTTCTCATAAGTAATCAAAGTAAGAATGTTAAGCAAATGTGAAAACCCTTCACATCCTGCTCGGTTGCAATCGTACAATGTTCATTCAATACCTGAGTATAGCACATGCACACAACATTTGTAATTTTGTAGCTAATTCTTTAAATTCTTTAAATTCTTTTAGATTTAGTTTTCGCAGTTCCGTAGTTTTTTCCCAATTCTTCCATTTTCTGTTGTAGGGTCTTATTTGCCGAGGTAGAGATTCTCTTTTTTAGACCTGTGCACTTGTAAAGCAATATTTTCAAACTGTTCTCAGATAATTTTCTCCTTATCGGTCATGTTTTTCCCGCAGTCTTACTTCGCACATCATTACACTTTGGAGGCTTCTTTCAACTAGAATAGTTTCAAGCTCTGTAAAAATTATGTTGTCGCAACACTTTAAATAATTATTATTGCTTTTACTTAGTTTATATCTTTCTGACTCAAATCTTTCCACTTCCCTGAAACTGTGTAGTCCGTTTCATTGCTACTTGCTTCTTTCTTCAAGATTACTTTTTGGTTGTACCTATCGGGAACAGGTATATTTTCTTAACCTCTTCAAAATGTTTTCTATTCTTTTTTCTCTGGTGAAAGCTTATATTTTCGTCCTTAATGTTGTGTGACTTACTGCTGGCAGGTCAGGTTAAATATTACGATTTGAGTGAAAATGGATTCGTGATCGGAATGTTGGAATGCTTGTGATTGATATAAAGGAAGCGAGCGATAAATCTGCACATGCGACAATCCTTATTTCTCTGTATCTTTGTTTCGGTTTGAAGAATATAATGAGGAGCTGACGATGAATTGAATATACGGGAAAAGAATATAAGTACTCTAAATGTGAAATATGTAAGCGGTGTAATGATCGACATTCCATTTGTGATTTTAGAAGGCAGTTTGTAGGTTGCTTCTTAAAAAAATATGAGTGCAAATTATTTACTCTATTATACAAATAATTATATGTGTGAGGAAAATATTGATGGCATAATTGTGAATTTTCTAGATTGAGTTTTTAGTCAGACGTGAATTTAAGTATGAAAAAAATTGTAGAGATAACTAACTAAGTGTAGATGTTGAAAGCACACCTCAAAATGACGGTTCACACTCAATGAAAGGCATTCAATCAAGGAAAGGATTTATATACATAAACAATAGTAGTTTGTTTGGAAGAAGACAACGGCGTGTTGCAATTAGGGGGTGAGCTAAGAAATATTCCGAGAAAACCAATGGACCTGGACAATCGATCGTGGTAGGGAAACAAAATTACCAACTTTAAATATTTTTGGACAATGAATGAAATTACTCTAATGGGGGAAACTAATATGTATACCTGTATCGACATTGGATTGAATTCAAAGGATACATGTGTGAAATTGATGAAACACGGATAATAATGTGGTATACTGTATTGTGGGATGGAAAGGAGAGATATTGTCATGTACCTTATAATTCAAAATTTGACATTGGTTTCCTAAATATTGAATATTCTATGGATTTTGAAAGTGTATGAGGAACTCAATCCAAAATTGCTGTTTTATTAGACTTATTGTTTTGCAAATAGAAGCACACCCTGAACCATATATTTGATCCCATGACTTTTGACCTGTCATTTTATTTCAGTTAATATAATACTTTCAATCCTTTTTGTCTAAAATCAATCATGCTGAGGTTACTCTAATTTCTGTATAACCTTTCATAAAACGTGCACAATCATTATTTTTGTAAAGAAACAATCATTCTTTTAAAACTTGAATATTGAAAACGTGACGGCTATTTTGTGTATACGATGGTTATGCACGAGGGAAGAAATTATGTTTTTCTATCGGAATGTAAAGCTGTATATTATTATGAGTGCAGGGGATGTGCAGGAGGGGAGGGGTAGGATTTACAAATTGTCAATGCCCCATTGAGATAATATGAAAGTTCAGTTATACTCTTCGTCGTGAATCATCATTGTGTACTCCTACCCTCTAAAATTGACACAGTTTCTTGAAAAAATAGCTAAATATTAAAAGAGATAAAAATTGTGAAATCTGCTTGAACTCCTGTTTAAATGTACCTTCAGAACAGCTGGATGAGTTTGGTATATAGTTTTTAGGGGGACGTCTTGTTTTCTGTTTTGTAGTTAATTATGTATGTAAACTTTACACTTGTAGCTCTGTAGTGAATGCCTGTATGCTAGCGGCCGAAAATACGACGAGTTGTGTTGTTCAAGCGTTGTATTACCTATATAATATATGTAACTATAAAGCATTATATTTAGTACCGATTATAACGTAACTGGATTTACAGTGGAAACGAATGAGAATTAAATTGTCGTGGTTTATTTCTGTATACATGTCCGTCTTTTATGTTATTTTATTTTACCTCATTGTTTTTCATTTGCATTTTAGTTCGCGTTTTTTTTCAGTTTCATCAACAAGTATATTTTATATGAGTATTGGACTCAACCTGCATTTTATTTTCATTATGCTTTTCATGGCTTTTTAAAGTGAACCTTGTGCTTTCTCTCCTCATGACTTTCCCAAATGTGTGAGTGGAACAGTATGTTGTTACACCCTTGGTTTCCTTCACTCTTGTAATTAAAAACTTCATCGATCGACTATCTTCCATTTAAAAAAATATATCCATATACATACATACTTACACGTGTAATGCATCCGTAGGAATTTTTTTATTATGGAACTCGAATTTTATAAAAGTAGACAAATTAGGTGCTGGAAGGGCTAATTGTTTTCTAATAATTATAATCTATATAATGAATTATCGCATCTTTGACCGATGTCAGAGTCACAAACGTACCTGTTTAAAGAAAGTAAAAGTTTTTAACTACATAAATATATATAACATATATATTTTAAAAACTCATTTACTAATAATGCCATGCTACTCGTAGAGCGAAACGAACTTGAGAACGGAGAGACAGTTACTCGGGTGTTCGATTTGACATCACTGTGATGGGAAAATGTATTGAGGAAATATGTACTAACAATAAATTGAGAATGGTAAAAGCAGGTCTTATAGAAAATTGTTGAAGGGAACAGCTCGGTCAGCCTTGTAATCTTGTTGCAAACGTTGAATAGCAGTTTACGCAAACTACGTTAAATTTTAAGATTTTATGAGTATGTGCTAGGGAACTTACTCACAAGTGCATGTATATAAACATACTGGTGTATGTAATTCGAAAATAATATAAATTGAATTGTTATTGTAATGTTAGTAATTTGTCTAAATGTGAATGGCTTGCCAACTGCCAGCAATTTATATAAGAAGTTAATAGGAGTCTACACACACTTACATGTGCTTATAGAGGATTATATTGTAGTTTTGTGGTCTGAATAGTGTCAGTCATTAATGGAGTTAAATGAGTTGAAACGACTCATTCAATTAACATATACAAATTGCATGATGTGGCTCCAATTGTATTGTTTAGATTTTACAACACATCCATAGGAGTTGAATTCGTGAGAGAATGTCAGGTGTTAGCATTTGAGAGGCTATTTAAAAGGGTAAAATTATATACTAAGGGCATCATCTTTCACAGCAAGGGCTATAATTATTTTTGCAAAAAAATGCATGCAGTGACAGTTGTTGGTTATTTGTTGTTCAGGGAACACAAGACCACCGATCTCACCTTGTATGACGTTGAATAAGGATTGGACAAATGCCGGGGATACACTTAAATATAGATCCTAGCTAAAATCTATAACACCCTTATTGGTAGCTTGATTGTGCTCCTAAAATTAAAATGGGAGAAATGACCTGGAGTTCATTCTAATGGAGATGTACATAGTTAAAATATCATTATTATTCTATCCGCTGAGCTGGTGGGAATGAGTGAAAGAAAAGTATATAAATTATTGTTCATAAAGTACGTATGCTTTAAATTCTTGAATGCAGTAAGTACATATATGTTAGTGTAACAAATGAACGGCATGTCCAAAGACGTAACGCGAGTAATTAAGTAAATGTGTACTATTGCTTTTACGTCAATAAAATGATGAATTTATGTGATACTACATCATCAGCCTTTCACGGATTATTTATTTTTATCGACGAATCACGGCATTACAAAGTACTGACAGTAATTGAGTTTTGGAGCTAGCATGGCTTCTCATGAGCATGAAACTTGTACACGCGATGGGGAAAATACATGTTTTCATACCGACCACAAGTAGATTCTGGGTCTTAACAGCCAGATCTTTTTTTGCTGAGTTTTACTTTACCGGCCTCAAAACCCGATTCAGGCTATCGGAAATAATCGTAAAAATTATGAGTCTGTTTTTTGAAAACTGCCAACTGTGAAGGTCACTAATTCATAAAACACGTATACTAAAACACATCAGATGCATAAATGAATGAAAAAAAATCCACCAATTTTCCCTCCGAAAATCCCAATGGGAAGGTTAAAAAACCGAAAAATATAATAATTTATAACAGCCTTACCAATTTGAATATTAAAAAATGGGCTATCTCAATAAATGTCCAAGTAACTACTACACTCGCGATTTTTCCTTTTTATTTATTTTTGTTGATAGAATCAAAATTTTGAACTTCAAAAGAAATCACATGTACATTATTTTTTAAATTTCGGTTTTTATTGACGGTCGGCACACGTAAATAAACAAGTTTTTACAACTCTAAGCTGGGGAGAGCATAAACACTACATTGTAAAATTCTGAAACAATTTCGTGTGTGCCGACAGTCAAATCGGGGTAAATCCGGAGCGGGTAATTTATATACATATTTATTTAAGGCAACGTGCACATGTTACATTCCCACGTTTGGCTTTAACCCTTAAATGTGATCTTACCCCTTTAAATCTTAATAACATAATTTGACGATGATGAAAGTTAAAACATATCCCTGTTTCTTAAGCGCGCTTTACAGGTTCGCGAGTACAAATTAATATAAAGGCTAATTGGCTTATACGCGGAATATGTTTATTTTCTGATGGCCAAGCCGATGGCTTTTCACATTAGCAACCAGGCCAGTGACACTGTCATGGGCAGCCGTCCCTGGGTCTCGCGAAGCGAGACCTTTGGACTTGTATGGACTACTGGTTGATTCATTCTTGGGGTTTCGGAATGTGAGCGCGTCCTCGATTTACACTTAAACTATCTTGTTCTTATTATTAAACCCAAGCATATAATGAATTTTATCCGATTTTTATCTTTTCGGTTTATCTTTTGTCCAAATGAAGTCTTTCATCGTGTAGTTTGTCAAATTGTCTATAATTTTACGATTTTCGAAATTTCATGAAATATTGAATCTGCGGTCGACCATTGATTTGGGTACTTGAAGATATAAACAATTATATTATAGTTGGTTTCACTGCCTTCTGGTTTTCCTGTTTCGAAATTTTGGGAAATTTCGATATTCTCATTAAAATTGCTTTTGATACTTTAATGAGTGCTAAATCATGATATAGGTTTAAATGCCTTCTGTTTTGTATTTACTAAATTTTACGAAATTTAGACAACAGAGTGTGTTTTTTGAAAACGGCCACCGTGAAAATCACTACTTTTTAAACACTTTTAGAGGTGCCCAACGGATGCACAATAAGATGAAAAAAATTCCAAGAATATTTTTTCCTCTAAATCTCAATAGGAAGGTCAAAAACCCGAAAAATACTCTAATTTATTACAGCCTTACCAATTTGAATATTCAAAAACTGGCTATCTCGAATATGTTGCAATACTAACTCCTACACTCATGATTTTTTTTCGCATCGTAGCATCAAAATTTCATTTTTTTTTTGAAAAATCACATGGACATGTTTGAAATTTCGGATTTTTTTTTACTGCCCGCAGACGCTTTTTTAAAACTCTAAACTCAAGAAAAGCATAATAACAGTAGTGCAAAATTTTGAAAAAGCGTTTTTTGCGTCTGCCGGCAGTCAAAACGGGGAAAATCCGAAGCGGATAATTTACATACATATCTGCTTAAGGCGTCGTGCACATAATTGCGTTCCCAAATATGACATTAACCCTGCGCAATCTCAATGGATTTATGTACAAATAAATCAGTATGACCCATGCGGTGAACAATGGTGTTACAAAGGCCAATGTCAGCCCCCACTAAAATAGGTGGGGTACAACCATGTAATGTCTACCCCCATGAATTTTGTAAAGCAACAACAAATAATTTTTTAATAAAACAGCGAGGAAAAAATAAGCCACAAATTACACCACTACAGGACTAACTTCTAGTAGTGACCCTTCCCGGTGGAAGTTCTTTATTGGCCAAGATAACACCTTTGTCAATCTCACAAGGTGAGCCTTGTTGGCTTCAAAACCCAAGCCAAGCAGTTCAACGCCGACAATCAGGGTGAGCAGTCCTAAAAAGAGCTAAACATTTACTCTCAGTACCTTATAAAGGTTAAGTCTCCGGCGTTACTTATGTTGTTAGTCACAGTACTAATTCCTTAACGGTTATTTCGAATTACAGGAGTGTGTCTGCAGTTGGATCACCGAATTACACCGGACCAATCATCTTTTTTCCCAGTTTCTTCCTTCTATCTAGCTTTCCTCTTAAGTATAATATTCTTCAATAAATGACGTTAATACTTATTGAGTCAAATTAAAGTAATATTTTGTCCAAAACCTAAACGTTTTGCAGAAGTCCATTAAAACCTCCATATCTTGGTACTGTCATCTAGCGTTAGACTGCACCGCACAGTTGGCTACAGCCCTTTCATATTTGGACTCAATATCATACACATTATTGAAAATGTGTGTATGTACTATATAAGTACATAGCTTAAAAAATGCTTCACTATGGGAATGGCCGTCTTCAAAAAAAAAGACTCAACAAAAGTTTTAAAACTTTTGTTGAACATTCATTTTGGTACTTCAAGTAATGACAAATCATTTGGGACTTGGTTTAACTGCGTTTTGTTTTCGATTTTTTGTTGTGGCATCTAAGACTTGACGGGTCTTCAATCGCCGCCGTTTGAGACATTGCTTGTGCTGAAAAATCCTTCCACATTTTTGTTGTTCTCCCCCACATTCAGGAAACATGTTCCACGGTTGTGACAACGGATCTCAATTCACAACTTTCCTCCCCAAGGACCAAGTTGGTTGGGTCCTCCGAACCACAAAAAAATTGAATATTGGGAATTGCATAAATTGTGAATTAGCACCACCTTCCCCACTGCTTTAATCCAAATGTTGGGGCATGCCGGAAGTCGGCTTTAAAATATAATTTTGTCGAAGATGCTTCCACTGCATCTAATCCTTCCATGCCTGAACAGCCGATACTTCTAGAAATAATTATTACCAGAAGTCCGGGGACCACTACCAGTGCTTCCTGGTGTTGAGGGATTCTCAACCATTTTTGGTCTATAAGGCAAAGGGATCAAAAAACCAATTCTAATGATTCCGGCTGGTCTCATCAGGGAAGAAGCCGAAGACTTGATTCTGAGTCATCAGGACCTGTAAAACATACCCGAAATTATTACACAATATGCCAGTAGTGCAAGTGTGAGTATCATCACCTCAATGATGTTACCTCTTAAATGTTTGCAAATTGAACAGCAAGTGTTTGCACGTGTAATCTAATGTTTACCAATGCGACTAGTCTGAACGTAAGCGTGAATAAGTGTTTACAATTGTTTAAGCTAAGCATGTTTACAAATGTAAACACAACACTATCCTTTAAATATTAAGTTATTGACGAAATGAGCAACGAAAAATACGCTATCTGACTGCCAATTTGGATGCCCAACCCACCCGTTGTATTCAATTGCAACGGACTTTGCAAATCTATAAACATTCCGTCATCTAATGGAATAGGTGTTGTGAGATTCTGGTTACGGAATAGCGGTACTCGTTGCGGCCTAGAATAATGTTTTTACCCAGGTGGCATAAATATTTTAGGCTGATTTGGGTTCTCATACTAATTTTGATGACTTCGAGCTCTCATCATTAATACTTGATTAATCCTAATTCCCAACCCACGGAAGCCGCTTTCCAGCGGGGCCAATCCATCTGAAATTTCGAGATTGGACCATTATGCAAATCAAAATTATAGACGTAATTAAGCGTAACATTAAGCTCAGCGCAAATCATTTGATTGAGGTGACATATATATGTATTGTAAACAAACCTCAACTTTTCTGGTGGCGCACGGTCGCATTCGATGATTGCCTATATATTCCATTGTTTTTTGCTGGTGTATCGTGTTCGCATTCATGGGCCATCAACCTCTTAAAGTTTTGTTTCCTTCATATTAACAAAAACGTTCCCATGTCATGAACTTCTACCACGGGAATTTGCAGCAACAGTTGGAGTAGGAAGATACTCACTACTGGTTATTGCTACCTCGACAGGTCTTGACTCGCCGGTGTTTCAGACATGGTTCGTGCTGAAAAATCCTTCCAGATTTTTGTTGTTCTCTGCCACTACTTTGTTGTTTCAGGAAAAATGTTCCACTGATGGCGGATTTCAAATCACAACATTCCTCCACTAACACCAAGTAGATTGAGGTCTCCGAACCACAAAAATATAGGAAATTGAATAAATTGAATTGAATTGAATTGAAATTTATTCAGGAATCTTTTCGGGCAGCGCCCATATCATCCATATCATATTGCTATACAGTTACTTACATATCATCAAACAAATAAATTCTTGTTGTACAATTGTAAATGAATATATCACATAAAAAATCGCTCGAAGGGTCTCTGAAAAGACGTTGTAATGAGGTGATGTTATTAAATTTAGAAATATTATATTTAAGTTCAAGGAGTCTTCTGGGGGTTTCAAAAATGCGGCATCTAACTAACAAATGGAGTAAGTCATTTGGTTCTTGAAGGTTACATTCGTTACATATATCTGGTGAGGTAAGTTTGTATTTAGCTTTTATCGTATACAAGGAGTTTGAGCCCAACCGAATGTTAGCGAAAAGACGGATGTATTTGAAAGGAATATAGTAATTTAGGTAATTTGACGTGGAAAAATGATTTTTTACTAGTTTGTAATTTGGGCGCCAGGAGGAGCTAACAACCGTATCAAGATCTTCATTTGTCATTGAGTCAAAGACCACTGCCATGATATTTTGATAAAAGCCTGCCGTGTATTCAGCAGACTGAAACTCCCATACAGAAGCGAATCCGTATTTACATAACGTTTTCCGGATGAAATTAGTCCACAGTGGTGTGGCTGGACTTACTTTGTTGTTCCCTGTCATAAGTAGTCTGTTATAGCAGATTTTTACAATCCGGGATTCTGGCATGGCAAGAATTTTACACCAAAACCGGAGTGTCAATCCTATAACCTTGTAAAGAACTTTAATTCTACCTGTTTCTAGTCGTAGTGCATGGGAAGGCGTATCGTCCGGAAGCCAGAGTAGCTTTTTGAGAAATTGGTTTTGGGTAATTTCGATTTCCGAAGGTATGTTGAATGACCATAATTCGGCGGCATATGTCATTGCTGGGATTACTGTAGTATCCAGTAATTTCATTTTAGATGCCCATGAGTCGGTACGGGATGCCCCAAGAATATGTAGGGTGGGGCCAATTAGTGACAAGGATTTTATCTTCAGGGAGTTTGCGGCGCGTCTAAAGCTGCCCCGTGAGGAGAAGGGAATACCAAGGTATGTGTATTCCGAAACTATTTGGATTAGTTCTTCCTTAAAATACCATTTCCAGGAACTTAGGTAGTTACCTCCATTCCTGAAAATAATTATTTTAGTTTTGGAAAGATTTATAGAGAGAAAATTCTTGTCGCAATAGTCACCCAATATATTGATTTTATTCTGTAGAGCTGTTTTCGATTCAGCAAGGGTGACGTTGTCGTCTGCAAACAACAAATGATTTATGGAGTGTTCCCCACCTAACGAGACTGGAATAGCGCCATTATTTTCTAAAAATTTGTCTAGGTCTGAAATTTAAATTGCGAAAAGCAAGGGACTTAAAATATCCCCCTGAAGGACACCTTGCGATATTTTAATAGGTGGTATGTGAGTCGTTCCTATTCTAATTTTTATCACTGCGTTGTCGTATAATGATTTAATTACCCTAATGAATTTGGCACTAACCCCAAAGTTGTGCAATTTTTGCCAGAGGAGCTGGTGGTTTAGGGAATCAAAAGCTCTGGCCAGATCAATAAAGAGGGCAAATAGTTTACCACCCGGGATAGCTAACTTTGACTGGATAATCGCCATTAAGGCAAATATCTGATCATGACACCCTCTTTGCTGTCTGAAGCCTGCTTGTGTATCTGGTAATATATTATTATTTTCACACCAGGGGTAAAGCCTATTAAATAAAATTCGGGTAAAGATTTTGGTGATTGTGTTAATAAGTGCGACACCCCTGAAGTTTTCTGGATTAGAGACACTTCCCTTCTTGTGAAGCATAAATAGCTCTATCTCCGACCAGGATTTAGGAGTAATTCCCTCACTTAGAATACTGCTGAACAACGAGACGAGCTGTTTTCGTAATTCCTCAGGGGAGTATTTCCAGAATTCATTAGAGAGTCCGTCCAGGCCCGCCGATTTGTTATTTTTAAGAAAACGTAGGGCCAGATCAACCTCACAAGTTGTAATTTCCCTGTCTAGAAAGTAATTCGGATTAGTGAAATTCGCGATGGAGAAACTTTGTTTAGGTGGCATAACTCTAGAATAAAATTCTTGCCATTTGTACGCGGGGATTGTGTTATTTGTGTTTGACCTGGATTTAAAAGAGTTATATGTCCTCCAAAAATCTCTAATTGATTTGGGATTGTTCATGCAATATTTTATGTAATTTACGTGTGTCATTGTTTTGTTCTTCAATAGGTCATTGTGTACTTTTCGGGCTTCTAGATACGACTTTCGATCGGATTCTGCATAATTTTTTCGGCGAAGGAGTTTCAGTTTGCTGATTACGGCGGCTCTTGATTGGCGACAGACATTGTCATACCAAGGTTTATTTGTGCAGTTGTGACTTCTAACGTATACTGATCTTTCCATTCCGCTAGATTTGGAGGCTGATTTGACAGCTTTCGTGATATTCTGATTTTGGTCCTCAATGCTCTCACTATCTATAATATTGTTTAAATTGTCAATTAAACTGGTTTTGTACGCTTCATTACCTTCTTTCCATCTAATGTTAACTCTTTGCAACTACATCTAATTGCAACTGGGGTGTAGATGGCTTCAGGAGAGACAGGAGAGACATCCAGAAGATACATACATACAGGCAAATGTGGGGACACTGTTATATTAAGCGGTTTTAAGTCCTGGATGGACGGTAAACCTACTGAGTTAACCCAGAAGAGGTCTAATACGCTGGAGCCGTTGTGACCTATGAAAGTTAAATTAGCTGGGGTATCGCTAATACACCGCCCATTTAGCAAAATAAAATCAAGATCAGATAGCGTTTCAAACATAAGGGTCCCTCTACTATTATTTACCAGATCTATGCTTGAGCGTTTTATCAGAACATTTGTTGAATCAATATCTGGGAAGTAATTCAGTTGCCCCATTCTGGCATTCGAGTCCCCAATAATGTACATACGTTCTACTGGATATTCTCTCAAGATCTCCTCAATAACCTCCTTTAGTTTTGAAATGTAGTGGGTAAATGCGCATCCAGGCTTAAAATATATAAAAAATAAGATTAGGATTTTGTTCGAGATAGCATGCTTTATCACGATTGTGCTTAGAAAGTCAAAAGTATTGAAACTATTAATTATTAGGAAACATTTGTTAATGAGAATAAACAAGCCACCGCTGGCTCTTCCTGTTTAATGTTGTCTCGTTGCTGGGTTAATGTGAAATTTTTTGACGTACTCCAAGTTTCGGATAGAAAAACCAAATCGGAGTCTAAAATCATATTTTTATCCGTCATACATAAATTAAAAAAGTTATTGATACCGTTTATATTCCATTGAATTATTTTACATGTAGAACTTTGATATGGTGCGCTGCCTGAGCTTCAGTTTTGTAAATCGGGTGTGTTGACTTGATGTGGCCATTGACTGTTGGGACAACTATTCCATTCTTCATATGATTTCCTTTCTGTATTTGAAGTTACAGTGTTGACCTCTATTATTGATCCATTTCGGGCTGAGAATATCTTGTCCCCAATTCGTACATTTCTGCCAACCCATTTGGGATTTTCTCCTTTTGATTTGTTCAATTTGACTAATTGTCTTAGGGCATACTGGTTGCTGGCTTCCAATCTGGCTTCCAATCTGGAAATTGAATAAATTGTGAATTAGCACCACCTTCCCCACTGCTGTAATCCGAATGTTGAGGCATGCCGGAAGTCGACTGGATAATATAATTTCGCATTCGTTCATATTCTAAATGATTTTGTCGAACCACTGCATGCAAGTGCACATTGCGAGCACTACCATGCCGACCAGCTAATCTTTCCATGCGTGAACGTTAAATTAACGGAATTTGTTGAATTTAGGAAATGGGTATCTACCCAGCTATCTAGCTTGATCCGCTATCTGATTACATGATTTTGCGGCGATCAAAATAAAATATTAGCTCGCACTATTAAAGGTTAAAGCTCCTATTACATTCTGATGTCAATCAACCGGCTTATTTTCGATTTGTTACATACATGTAATTACAGTTTGTATGTACTTTACATTGACGAAATCGATGGTTGCTTATTCATTTCAATATCCGCATCATTTTATCTCGAATATTTTAAGACTATCCGATTAATTCATTAGCCTTTGCTTTATATTTTACGTTAATGTTTAAATACATATCTACTAGCAAGGCACAGTCAACTATTTCTGAATCATGTTCTTTGAAACCGAACCAATAAACTATGGAGACTTTTGTGGCTAATAGTATTTGGATGAGCAGTGCTAGTATTAAATAATAGTAAGTGCTTGTGTATAAGTCTAAGAAAAAAATTAAATTACCTTTCAATCTCCTTCTATAATACAGATGATCTCCCTTTTTAAGCAGATCTACTGTTGTATGTGTTTTTCATATAAATATTAAAATTATAATTGAAAAAGGCTTCCTTTATATTATTTTTAACGAGTGAGCACTAATGACGTACAACCAGCATTTTGTGGCTCAGATAGGCAAATGAAATTAAAAGGGCAGTAAATAGCTTTAACTAAAAACTATCTGAACAGTGCAAGGGTCGTCGACCCACCTAATGCGCGCGAATATATAATTCGAACCAACACGAGGATTTACACAGACACATACATGGGCCTTTTGGTCTCCCTCTTTGTGCGAGTGACAGAATAGACTACCCGCACACTCCCTCGTCATCAAGCGACACGTTACGGAATGTGTTTGCCATCATTATCGTGGGATGTTAATTAAAAAATGCATACATCGCCCTCGTGAGTGTCCTTGTAATTTTATATTGCACGTAAACAAAATGCACCCTCATTGTTGAATGTTGGTTCTGAAGCAGTTTTGAAAATGAACAGATAATTAAAACATCACTTTTTTGTACGTATTATATATTACGTCTGCTATTTTGCGAAATTAAAGCATTCAGGTACTTATTTAAGTATACGCTGTTGTTGAAGAGGCAACATAGTCCAGTTGAAATTTAATTAAAAGCAAGGTGGTCTTTTTTCTTGAAGGCAAAGTGGTCCAGATGCAGCCCTTTGTAATGTCCAGCTTGATTTATGAAAATACAACGGTTAAGATACGTGTTATTGGACCACTTTACTTTTAGTAAAACAAATAAGTGGTAATTACAGATGACTGTATCTTTAACGATTTTGCCTTTAAGAATAAAGACATTTGCTGTCCGACATAGCTGTAGAGTGAGAGTGAAATGTAAAACTACAAGTAGAGAGAGAAGGTACGCAGACAAGAGAGGAGTCAAGGGACATGCCATGTACACAATCTCATCCGAATATCAGTAGTCGCAGTATATGCAAATACACAGATTCATCTTACCAATCATAGTCAGGCACATACTACTCCTACTGACACTCTTTCAAGTATGCGCAACATGCCTCCATACCTCAAATTATTTTTGGTGACCTAGAGTCGAAAGCCGGCTCTTCTGCAACCTTACATATTCGCTACACCACCAGTCTGCAGTATCGGTCCTACCCTAGATAATTCATTCCTTTCTCGGATTCTTCGTTCCTTTGAAATTTAGTATTAATAACAATTTTAAAGGAGCAATGACAAAGGCATGTCTGCTAAATTCCAAAAAATATTAGTAAGACCCAGAATATATTGTGTGAGCGTGAGCAGTAGATTCAATTACTTTTGTGAATTGTAGTAATAATTGGGATGCAGAACTTCCTCAGTTCACCAAGTTTCTTCAAAACTTCATCTTAATTTTTTTAGGGTACATAGGTGCTGCATTGGAACCCTAAGCCAAATTTTGGGGCACTGTAATTTATTTATTATTTTATTGTTTCGTTTCGCAAATTTTCAAAATTCGTGCCATTTCAAGGATACCTTGGACTGACTAGGACTCATTCATGGGACTCTTACTTGGACTGAGATTGACTAGGATTGGCTGTATGAGTGCTCAGTGCTGACTGGACTGACTGATTCAGAAGTAGACTGGACTCAACGAGGAGTAGGACTGAAAGAATGAAGGAGTATACAACACTGACTGACGGGCTACTTAAGGGCATTCTGTGGTTCTCTAACTAAAAACCCTGCGTCAAGTCAACGGTATTGGAATAAAATAGTTTGAATTTAGACACCTTGGACAAAGTTCCTGAGAGCAGTACAGTCGGATTGCGCCGTAAATTGTGCCTAAGTGTTACAACTTAATCCAAAATGAATGTTGCACTTATCAAGTTAAATACCACAAGAAATATTTTCCAAATTCTGTAAAAAAAGTGAATTGTGACAACGGAAATATAATAGGTGACTGATAATGCGTCCTAGTAAATCCTGTTTGAAATTTGAATTGTGTTTAAAAGCAATTACTCCATACAAACCTTCCACTTTACCGGATATCTACAACTTTAAATTACGGCGAGGTTTCGGCGAAGATCAAGTCCAAATGACACGAACGTTTTCTTCTTGACACGCATTAAAAACAATCGCAAATATAAGGCGCAGATTATTCTGTAATTTTCGCGTTACCCGTTCCATATGCCAATAAATGAAAATTACATTCTTCAATAGCCTACATATATGCCTGTAATTCTACGAAGGGTGAGCCAACCTACTTTGTTGGCTAAGGTTTGAGTGTATATTCTTTCTCTGTATTTTGCATATAAGCATTTTCAGTAAAATCCATGCATGGATAGGCGGACACCTTTGGGTACTAGAGGAAATGATTGTCTTTGTTGGAGCCATGAGAATTTTAGGAATTAAGGATGGGGGAATGATATTGTGAAATCGTGATTTTGTCATTTTGCGATAGAAATTAGCAACCACAGTCACCATTTCAATGTGAAGTTCCAAGTAAAGGGCACTCTCGTATCTTAAATGCACAGTAATATTCAAGAGGACGGAACTGACTGAGACTTTTAGTAAGGACTTTTAATAGCAGGAATGAGACTGATATGGCCTGGTATATTGAGACTATATGTAATAAGACTAGGTGGACTGCAGTGTTGCATACCCCTAGACTTACTCATAGGAAGGTCTGCATAGGACGTAGGACTAACTGAGAATGAGACTGATTAAATGGCAAAGTTAAACTAGCTCTTATTTGTCGGAGTTTATCGGTATGTAGTCACATACATACAGATCTCCAACAATGACATAGGGGAAATGAATGCGAAACTCCGCCTTAGTGCGGAATCCGAAATTGGCATTTTGGTGAACTTAGCGGATTCGACGAAGAATATCATTCAACGTCTGATCCTCATTGTTAATGTTTATCTGTTGATCTCAATTGTTATTATTGCTCGAATTTAATTTTTCCCGCATAATTTTCTTTGCTACTGTTGTGGTTGAAGCTCGGGACTGGTCACTTGATGTTAGTGGTGCTGTAAATGGATCGTTTGTTTTGTTCTCTTCAATTATAAATAAGAATTCACAAAAGTTCATTAATTAATTAAATATGAGATGGGGTCAGCCTCTTAGCTTATGCTTATAAGCTAATCTGTACTATAAGCTTAGCAACTGGTCTGAAGGGAAACACATACATAGTGCTGTAATTTGTTCTTGTGTATTTACATTTGCTTTTTACTTTGGGGAAATGTACAAAAGTTGGACCTTTGAGTGTCATTTCTGGCTCCAGCAGCAGGAATTTCATTCTAATTAATTGTAAATAATGAGGGCACTTGAATCTCTCTAAACGTATCTCTAAAAATTGTAAGCCAAATTGTAATTTTCTAATGGAACAAAACTGTCAATCACGGCAATCATCATCCTCCACAATTTCACTTCTAAATCTAAATTTGTCCCAATTTAATTCCCTGATTTTCCTGTCTATACCTGCGAATAGTGCTGTAATTTGTACTTTCGCATTTGTTTTGTACTTTGGCGAAAAGTACACATTCTTTCACACAAATGCACCATTTTCATGGCAGAAAATCAGTTCTTCAAATCTAACACATTTTAAACATTTAATTCATGGAGTGCAAGACTTGAGTGTTCCCAGCTATGAATCGGCCAAGTGAATTTCGAGCTAAGGCGGAGTTACGCATTCACTTGGCCTATGGTATTGTTGGAGACCTGTATGCATGTGAATACATACAGATCATCACAGAGATGCGCAGCCTTCGAAGGCTAGCCTTCCAAGAAGGCTTCCTTGAAGGCGGAAAGGTAACTTTCTTAACGTTGCAGAAGGAATGGAAGGATGGGGATACTTTTTCCTGAAGGCTGAAGGAAGCCTTCACAAAAACTAACAATGAAGGATTGCGAAGGAAGGATTCCTAAATATTAGCCCTCTAAGGCCGTGAAGGCTTCCAGGTACACGACATATCTATAACGTGTAAGCATAGCATATGAAACGACATTTTGCTGCTCGCGCAACAATGCAGCCAATTCGTGAACTCACAACTGACAATGTGTGCCCGCTCTTTTCACTGCACTGAATCCTGCTGGTGCAAAAAGTTTTTAAGCGGGTTGTAGTTTAAATTTGAAGGAAGGCTATTTTTAAAAAGAAGGCTGAAGGCAAAAACGAGTGTAAATATTTTGGAAGGAAGGGTGAAGGAAGGCAGATTTTTTAGAGGGCTTCATTCTAGGATATGTTGAAGGGGATATTTTTACTGAATTTTCGCCTTCGAAGGCTTGAAGGAAGGCTATTTCTTTTGCGCATCTGTGGATCATCACTTATACTCAAATACATCCCCCATCCCGAAAGTCGAAATTTCATGAAATTGCGAGAAAAAAACTTCCAAAAAAATCCAGTTTGACTTCACAAATGATTTTGAGGCCGTGAAAAATAACTTTCACGACGTTTTGTTTAATTTGTAATTATCGCGTTTTCCAGCCAATCCACCCGCCTCATGTAATGGCGTATAGAAATACGGAGCTTTGTTGTATACATTTACTTAAGAATGCATGCCGTACACTAAAGGCGTGGCCCGCGGGTAAAAATTCGGGTCGGGCCTCGGCCCGACCCGCCCGTGCGGGTTATGGGCGGGTTCGGGTTTAATGCTTTGTCGTGTTGCAAGTTGCGGATCGGGTTGGGTTTTTATTGTATTTCAACGGGGCAGGTCGGGTTGAAATTTATGCACATAGTGCGGGCTGCGGGCGGGTTCGGGCAGGATTTAAATATACCTTGGGCCCGCAAGCAGCCCGCAAAACGTTTAAATTTCAATCACCGACGTTTAGGATTTTTCCAGAATTATATGGTTTGCGTCCGTTTGTGATTGCTCACGTTTCTGCCTTTGTAAGTGTTGGTTGTTACTATTCATCGTGTTCTTCGCTTATCATTGTGTGACTGTGACTTGTAACGTTTTGAAGTTGCTGCTCTGAAATCTGTTAGAGCAGTATTCTTACCATTAGTTAACGTTTCCTGCAAAGGGATTTTCAAACACAAATTAAAAATCGAACCAACTACAGATATTAAAAAATTTTTAAAACTTAAATAATATTTATTCTTCGGTTTCTACGGTTTATACTTTTGTTTTAGACATTGTGATGGGAAGCGAATCTGACAGCGTTTTACTAAGTTCTTAAACAATTGCGGGCCCCGCGGGGGCCCGCCAGCTGGGTCGGGCTGTGTCACCTGAAACTCAGCGGGCTGCGGTCTGGCGCGGGCCTAAAAAAATACTGTCGGGTCGGGGCGGGTCGACGTTTCAGAGGTTGACTTTCGGGTCGGGCGGGTTCGGGTTACGTATTTGTGGGTAAGACTCGGGTTGGGTTGGGAAATCTCCTGCGGGCCACGCCTTTACCGTACACAGATCCCTGGACACAGTCTACCAACCAATGCATTGACTATCAACTAATCTTACACTGGCTTGGCACGAGCGCTTCGCTTCAATTGCTATCGATTCATTGACTGCTGTTCGGGATTTTTACTCTTTAGTATTCTCCAAAACTGAGGATTATTCATGACTGTTCGGTTTAATATCTAACATATTGCTATATTCTGCTTGTACTAACTTCTAATCTTTGGCGTATTTCTTTGGTTGAAGTTTGTTTGTTATCCTACTAATTAGTGCTGTCCATGGGAACAGGAGACACCCAGGTTTTTGGGAACGGGAACGGGAACAGGAATGGGTGCGTACGGGAACATAAATTTTGTTCCGAAAACACTTTGGGAACGTTTGGGAACATAGAAATTGTTCCCGAAATATGGGAACAAAAGCTGGTTTGGGAACAGGAACAAAACTTGTACCTACCTGGTATTTACATGAAGTTTATCATATAAAAATACCTCACAAACAAAATATAATTTTAAAAGTACGTCATAACATATTAAATAAGTCACTCTTTTACTCGTAATTATTTAACAAAATTATTAAAATAAATTATAATAATTCTTTAACATGTGGCAAAAATGGAATTCTCTGGAACTTAAACCCAAAATTGTAGCTCAGAAAACTCCAGCGTGCTCTTTCCCTTATTAGTTCAGCAAAAGTATAATGAAGGTGCTACTTGTCATAGCTAATTTTAGTTACTGCTGTACTTTGCGCCGCGATAATTAATTTAGTGACTGTTACTGAATTAGCGTTTAAATTCGAATAACTAAAAGTATTGGAGATGGCGTGCTGTTATTGATTTTTAATAGCGTCGATTTGATATTTGGTTTCTTAAAGTGATTCATAAATTGAGTTACCTGTTAATTGTACTTTCATTTTTCTGCTAGTCTTTAAGTAGGTACTTTTGGGAACAGGAACAGGAACATTCCTGTTCCTGCAGGAACAGGTCCAGGAACTTTGAATTGGTACCCATTTTTATGGGAACAGGAACAGGACTATTGCTTTAGTTCCTGAAAAATGGGTATAGGTACAGGAACAGGTATGGGTACCAAATTTCCGTTCCCATGGACAGCACTACTACTAATTACAATAAATGCTTAACCTAACCTCGATTCTCCTCATCATATTTTAGTCCTTCTTGTCCTCAACTTTGATTATATGTACGTCACGCTCTCCACTACGCACTGTGTCGTCCACGGTTATCCAGAACACTGTAACAGATGTCGTCTCGTTCGATCGAATTTTTCTTACGTTCGCTGTTAAAGCTGAATTTTTACAACCTTGCCCTCTATTCCTAGGGGTAATGCCCACATATGAATAACTAAAGAAAGTCCCCAAAATGTCATACAAATGAGCATCAAAAAATGCTTTAGACGCTGCGTTATCTTCAAAAATCTTGATGCAGTTTCAACTTTGCCTCACGTTTTTGATGATTGTGATCAAACATTTGGCCAGTTCAATGAAACAATTTTCGAAAAATCTGGTATACATAGTTGATTTCAAAAAGAGAAACTGAGGATTAACTCAATTATTTTTTCTGTCGGTGAATTAACTTTTATTAAATTAATTTACTAAATTTTACTAAATTACCTTTGCTGTCGTGTATGATGGAATTGTTGCAAAAATACATGTTTCACCCTAAATTCGATGATTTTTAGGGTCAGGGAGGTTACCCGACTTAAGTAGAAATCAATATCGAAGTAGATTTGATACTTTGCTTCGTTGTATAAAGTTTGGTTGAAATCTCATAAAGAAGTACCGTAAGAATGAGAGAAATTACATGTGTGAACGTAAATGAAATAATATTTTGACGAGAAATTGATAAACCAATTTCAGCCAAAATAAACTACTAAGTAGCTTATGATATTTTGTTTTGCTATGTAACGTTTGATTGAAATCAGATAATATAATTTCAGTAAACATGCATTTGACCTAAAATGAGGAATATATTGAAGTCAATATGATTCGCCGATTTCGACCAAATTAAGAAAAGCTCCAACTGTCATGTCGCAACGCTACGTGGAAAGTTTGATTGAAATTGGTTTGTGAGTTTTTGTGTTATGAGTACGTGAATATGTGGAATAACATAATGAAATTTTTTTCCATCAATTAGCTCAAATTATCAGGATTTTTCTGCGGCACTACGTTGCAGTCGTAATATCTGCCATACGGGTTGGAAACATCCAAGGAAGCACTGTAATGTATTTCTTTTGCATTTTTTGGTTTGTATTTTTGGAGTAACGATTTTTCCAGTCCATAGTCCATTCAAAAGAGATTTTGGAGAAGTTCAGAAAGGAATGAAGTCAACCGTGACATGTGTACTAATGTCACGAAATCTCCAAAACAAAGATTCTATGAATTCATATTTTATAATGCAGTAGCCTTCAAATTCACTGATCGAAGTTTTAATTTGTGTTTCTAAATACAACTAAAATACAGTTTTCAAAATGGTATCCATAATATTGGTTTGCTTTCGTGTTTATGCCGACATTATTTTTCTAATGCACAATATGGCGAAAATTTGAGCTTGTGTCTAAGGTAGCTTGGATACAATGCCTCGGTACATTCATCTTTACAACCCCCACAATAAATTTCATGAAAACAAAATTCGGCTTCATAGTATTCGTTTAAGTGAATATTGTTTTAGTATTAGGACGCTCAATTTTATTTCGATAAAATTGGACTTTTAACATTACAAGTTACGTTTAACAATTACAAGTTACAATGTAACTTTCAAGAAAGAAACTAACGGCAGATACTTATTGTTTGTAGCATAATTCGATTGAGTACCTTACAATTTAAATTCCACAGGTTACGTGTTTGGAACAATCAACCAAGTTTGTGATTGTCGGTCCTAAAAGTTTGTTATACACATAATAATAACATTATAAATGCTTTCTGTACAGACAGATTATGTACAGGCATCCTATCGCTGGAAAACTGTATTTCATTCGAGGGACACGGGATGAAAATAATATCCGGTATAAACGATCATAATTATTATGCCACAATATTGAAAGAAATATTGATTGCTGAGCGAAAACACACTAGTGTATGACTTAAAGCTAAAGCTTGCAGAAAAGAGAAGGAAATCAGGGCGAAGATAATAAAAATGATGCGACGAATTACTTTCTAAATCATTACTACTGGATGGTCCGATTACAATGCATTTGCTAAAGCGACAGGCAAACGAACACACATTATAGACTAACGATTCTGTCTTAAATCCTATTCAAAGAGATGTAGTAAACATACTTATTCACTTAGAACAAGTTTAGCAGACCATAACTTGAGCGTACCTTGGTCTTGTGAATGGGCAGTCTACATCCTGAAGTCGGAAGGTTCTAGTGATTTATAGCAAGCTGCACGGCGGAAAAAATCATCAAGTAACAAAACTAAATGATACAATAAGGCAAAGCAGGCACTGGGAGTAATTAACTAACTTACTACAAAGTGTCGGTAATCCATTAGGATGGTCCGAGGCGATTTTCTACATGTTGTAGCAATAATAATATCAGTCAGTGTACACAAACGTAATTGTTAATTAATATTGTAGTTTTTCGTGCTATTTACACACATTCTGAGTATAAGCAAAATATGCCTACTTTATGCTTAAAAAATCCTAGATGCGGTAGACCTTACATGCAATTACAGATAGCTGATTTATCGTTGTCAACTCATGCATTCAAAAGGAATTGTTAATTTAAGTTACAAAATATAGAACGAATCATGAGATATTTCAAGGCACTTGGGGGTAGGAAAGAGAGAAGTCACAGCATCAATAGTTAACAAATTTTGATCACCAGGCCAATTACATATTCCATCCTTAGATAAATTGATACCGAAATACTTAACACAAATGCAAAGTTGATACAGACAAGAACATAGGCATTAATTACCTTACAGATATTTATCTTGTTAGCATCATTATCTTAATAAAAAAGAAAATTATAAGATAATTATCCATGGTCGACAAAATAACTTTGGAAAATGCAGACGAAATAATGTTTAACATTCCATGTTTTCCTACAATTCAAACATTTAATATAGTTTAAATTGTACAATAAGCAGTACAAGTATGTGTGTACACATTTTTTAACTTAAGCAAATACGTTGAGCTGTTGATTATGGTGTCTTTTTAAACACGATTTACACAAGAGGGCTTTCGGCTTGTGAAATTCGCTACCACATTCCATTTCTCAATACAGCAGAATTAAAAACAGAACATGCTTTTGTTCCGAGAGTTTGTAAATTGCTTATAGTAAATAACTTGCAAGACTTACATGTATACAGGTGCGAGGAGTTCTGTACCGAATACAACTTGGTAATTTCATTTATACTTTATTATTTACTATTAGACAAATCATAATTAACGTGATTTCCTAACATATTTGTTTTAACAACTTATTTTAAAATAATGAAAACTTTACACTGATGATTAAACTAATCAGCTTTTAAGTAGAATGCTTCCTTGACTTCCAATTGTGCTTTCATCCACAAATAATACAGCTATATACTTTCAAGGATCCCAAATGGTGCAATTGCTTTCAAAATGCATCGATAGCTGCCTCTCCTGAAATACATGCTAAAAGGTTTACAAAAATTAACTATCAGTCAGTTGAAATTGCTCAGGATCAGCACCAATCTGCCATATAATTGAAATCCTTAAATAACTGATGATGAGCATCCGTCAAAGGATATGGCTCTTTAGGTGGAGTTAGCACAGGTTTCTCTGATGTAAATTCTTCATCAAAATTTGAGACATCTTCTAAACTTTTAACAGTTGGTACGAATGGTGGTTTTACTTTACGCGCTAGTAAATCATCCCAGCTTATGTTTCGAAAAAAAGCTTGCTTCTTTACATCTTCAGCATCTCTTTCGGAGGATCCCAGTCGCCTTTCAGGATTTTTCCGTAGGAGACTATAAATTAAAAATAGACCAAGCGATTAAAACAAACAACTAATCAAATAGATAATTTACATCCCTAGGAAAACTACGCAATGAAATTTAGAAATTACCGTCGCATTATGGCAATAGCTTCCAGTGAAAGTGATCGAGGATACCGCACTTCTTCATATACAATGGCGTCGAAAACTTCTTCTTCGTCATCACCGGGAAAAGGGGATTCCCCAACAAGCATTTCATAAATTAAAACACCTAGACCCCACCAATCAACTGCCCGAGTATATGATGGTTCAGTCAATACTTCAGGAGCAAGAAACTCTGCGACGCAAACAATAATTTGATTAAAACTAAAACCATCATAAAACATTCACTGATGAAACGTGTTCCGTCAGTGTTGTAAATGTAAAGCGTATTGAGTACTAAAGGTATCACCTGGAGTGCCACAGAAGGTATTTGTTCTATCACCAAACCCAATTCCTTCTTTACAAAGTCCAAAATCTGCCATTTTAACGTATCCATCGGTATCCAGCAGTAAATTATCAAGCTTCAAATCACGGTAAATTATTTTGTTTTCATGAAGGAACTGCATGCCAAGTGTAACACAAGCAGCATAGAAAACAGCTCTTTCTTCCGTAAAGACGTCAGCGTGTATATGCATCATCAAGTCTCCTCCTGCAGCGTACTCCATCACAAAAATCACATGAGCTTCAGTTTGAAAACAAGAAAACAGATTCACCAAAAACGGGTGCCTAACAGAATTGGCAACTTCAAAAATCCTCTTTTCAGCCAAGAGAGATTCAACTTCCTCACGAGAAATTATATCCCCTTTCTTCAATGCTTTCAAAGCAAAATACTCTCCGGTATTTTTGTACTGTCCCAATATTACCTGAAAACCAGATCAAGATCATCAAATTAATACATCGCATCTGTGCCATCGCAATAATTCTGACATATCAATAGAAATGCAGTAAATTCAAAAATATGATCACACTCAAAATGTCACAAGCCGCAAATAAAACCTACTTTTCCGAAGTGACCCCTTCCAAGAACACTGATGAGGCGGAAATTATCAAAAGTCATCCCTGTGAACTGGGATGTTCGCCGTGACTCGTAAGCAGAGTCGCGATCCCTGAAAGGTTCCGGAACTCTTGGTGGTGGAGGCGGAGGCGGCTCTTCATACGGAGGCGTCTTTGGAAACCACGCAAAAAATACAAAAGAAAAATAATTTAACATTCAACTTGAGCAACCTATTCAATACATTCTAAATACCATTCACATCCCAGCATTCCCAACCCCGTTCCCAAACCATTTAGAGGTAACACAGATACGTATACAACATAGTATCCAAGGTCTACCATAAGTATCTCCCAACATTTATTTCCAATATGTAAGTATACGTAAGTACACCCCATTATAAAAACACCATCAATACAAAAACTATAAAACATTAATCTATTATACATACACAGGTAAGAGGACAATATGCATGACAGTCAGCAGCATGATGCAAAAAAACACAAGTGCAGTTTGACTATTTATGAAATTTTTACAATTATCATAAACAATGGTACATATTCGTTTCAATAACCACTGAGACTCCTTAAATCCTTTTCAAGTCATACAATAATAAAAATGTTCAAGAAGAGCAACTTCAAGGAAACATTATTTAATAGCATTCAGTTTCACTTTGTATTCCTTTTCTTAAAATAGCTTTACACACAGACAGTATGGTTTGGCCAAAATAATTCGATAACATGGAGTTCAGCATTGAAAAGAGTCCCACAATCATATCCACGTTTCTAAATATTCTGAATTGACTAAGTAACCCGACACACAGATACTGTTTGCACAATTAAGCGAAACTACATACTCTGTAGACGTACTAAAGAAGAGAAAAAACATTTTCAAGACATGTAAAAAAAAATCTTGCGAATATCACACCAATAAAAATGCTTCAGTGCACTGATCCTAAGTTATTTCAGAGAAATCCATGCACTTATTTCAACTCTCAACCATTTCACATTTTGGCATAACATAAAAAATTGCATGCAGTGAGGATTACCGTAGGAGGACAAAGCAGCAGTTATCTAGTTAGTCGTCGGTTATAAACCTTGAAAATTCCTGTGAATTTCCTCAACTCAATCCTAGTTCGTAATGCATACGACCCTCTCAAATAATTTGAAGCATTACTTGAATATCTTTATGCAATGTCGTTATCCTGTCTCAATTTATAAACTAATACAAGTACATAATATTTATTTAACCAATTTAGACTGACATAGTTTACAAACCAAACATAAGTGGTAAGTAAGTATACATTTGCTTACTGACTATGTGATTGTACCATTCCTTTGATACTTGCTAAGAGATTGACAACTCCTGACAAGCTCAGTAAGAACGGAAAATTTCTTTCCCCTCAACTAAAAACCAAAAATGGATTAAATTCACCATTTTCAGTGGAATTTCAAGGGTTAATTCAACTTCGTGCAGTTAATATTAATATATATATAATTATTACTAATAGTTAAATTATTGCATAAAATATATGACTTTGACATATGTATACTTATATCACTGGAAGTAGCATTTATAGTTGGCTCGATTTTACTAGAAACTCGCCAATACACAGGACAGACGGAGGAGACACTGCCATTTTCATAAACTCGTAAGAATATCAAAGCCCTTTTCCACAATAAATGAACAACTAACAGTAAAGCCACACCAAGTAACACTTATTTAACAATATTATTGCCACAATTAGCCAGTACAGTTAGTGATCACTCTACCATACCAACCCAAACCATTCAAAAACCCAACAGCCCAAAGAGAATCCACCAAGTACATACTAAGTACATCACATTCCACAAATCTAACTTCAGTGTTACTCAACCATCAGCAATAGCATACAAACACTTTATGGATAACTGCCCCACACTCAAAAATATCCAGCTTTACATACGCAGGCACAGGAGAGCGATAGACAAGGAAATATTTTTTGACTTTGAAAGAAAAACATAATTGAGCCGAGAAAGAAGAGATTTGTTGTGGACAAAAAATACCTCCTCTGCCTCATCATCAGGGTAGTCAACAAACGGTTCATACGAGGAAGAATCAGGGCTCCCACCACCATTCAACGCAGCATCCAAAGTGTCAGTGTCATCCTCATCTCCAATTATTTCAAACACCTCTGACTTTCCCAGGAATTCGAACTCCCTCATCACATTCTACATTTTTACAATTTACTAGTCAGTCCAAAACCTCAACATCATCGAGTTTTTTTAAAAAAAAAGTAGTAGACTTCCCAACTTCCCATAACATTTTCTCAAACAAAATTCACATTTTCGACACAAAACAAAAAAATATATATCTATGTATGTAGTTATCTACATTTCATCTACTCTGCCAGCATCTATCTATGTATCTAGTCAAAAAAAAATGTCTCATGAAAATTCTATAATCAAAATCATTTCAAAATCAAAGTCTTTGAGAAAAAAACGTGACCGCCCAAACACACTTTTTTCCTGATTACAGGATGAACTATGAACACTACTATTGTTCAAGAAGAAATTTCTTGACCCAGCATATTAATTACTGAAAAAATATTTTGTTGTTATTCAGCTACATAATTAGTGCATTAAAATGCATTTATGCGATTACAAACTAAAAAAAACTAAAGATGATGGTAATCAACACCTGGGAAGGGCCACCACCAACCACTACATTTCAGCTAGCAGTACACTATAATAATTACATGGTTTATGGAGAAAATACTTACTGAAGTTATTTTAATGAATAGTAATGACTTAACTTTGGTATAGATATGGATAATGCTGCATGTAATTAAATACATATTATATGCACAGAGATGCACAAAGGATCAACTCGTATCAATGATAGATAGAGGTAGACGGTCTTGAAAAATTTCTACATCCCGTTCCCTCCCCACCTCCTTCCTAGCCTTTGTTTTGTAATCTCAGAGTAATCAAACAATCCACCCCACTTATTAAATATCAATCATCTTTGGTGGGACTATGCATTATTAAATATGTTAATTATTTCCCTTTCTAATTCTTTCCCGTTACCTTAAAATTATCCAAGTTCAAATTTGTATGATTATTATATTGATAGCGCCAAAGATCCATACCCGTCCAACGTCACGTTATCCCTGTCTATATACAGTAATTATTATATATATCTATATTTATTTATAAGATCCTCAGCAATGTTTTCCTTATTCACTCACCACAACGAATTAATTAGGAATGCAAAAGAGAACACCTTACATTGAATTCCTCTAACACCCTCGAAGTTCAACATGCAACGTCAATTAACAATATTCTAAAATGGGTGACGAGTAGTGTGAATAAATCAGAACTTGATTCTTGTAAAATCAGAAATTTTTTATAACTTTGATCGAAACATGATGCAAATATTATATTTCCTCAAAAATATTTTTTCGTATGAATGCACTCTACACACGTTTACGCTTCCAATACTGACGAGCTTGAAAGACTGAGAGACTGTAAATGATTACCTTGAAGATTGCACTTCGTTGGCTTTTTGTATTTGCCCATAACACTTGTTACTACCTACTCTCCAAATAGGATTACCTAAATAATACTTCTTGCAGCCAAAGATCATTCTCACATGCGTACATACATACATTGTGTTCCACACATGGATACATACTGGTATATATATAAATATGCATGTGGGTACACAAATAATAAGAATCCCAAATTAAGACTCATGTAACTTCTGCCCTGAAAATTATCTTGTGATTATAACTGCAAATATAGCTGTGTATCTTATTGCACCCTCCTGGTCATAATTATGGATACCTGACCATGTAGACACGTCAATATGTACATACGTACATGGCAGATGTATACTGACTATTTTCACAGTAACACAAGTTTAACTCCCAAACGTGTTTTAAATGTTAAATCAAAATAATTTCATTGGAGATACTCAAATACTATACTTACGTACATGTACCGAAAAAAAAATCAGCCTACTATTATAAACAGATTTGCTGATAATCAATATACTTATAGCATGATATATTATATCATAAAAAAAAGAACGCATTCATGAAGTCCTTCCGTACCCGCCTACACGAAACCTCCAGGTAATGTTTTTTCCTCTCAGCCCAGCCACAGTCATCTTGGTCTTCACAGCCTTTATCATTAAAGTCACTACTGCTCGACCAAGAGCCATTTCGACTCAAACCACGAGTTAGACTATTGGTTCGCTCGATTAGGCAAGAGAGTCGATGAGACGGGCGGTGACGATGTGATTGAGATGAAGATGAAGTCAAACTTTTATTTAATGATGAGCAATATGAAGATTCACGTAAGAGTAAGCCGGGATCATCCAAAGACTCGTTTGACAAGGACTTTATGTACAGGCCTGATTCTTCTTCATGCTCCTGCAAATTCCTATCCAAAATTAAAATTTCCTCTTCCTTCTGTCCCTCTTCTTCATCATTCCCAACTTCTTCCTCGCCATCCTCCTCTTCATCCTCCATGTCAGTCCTCTCTACCTCATTACTAATATAACTCTGATCCTCATCACACATCTCAACCTCACTGTATTTCTTTGGTCGATTAAATTTCCGAAGATTGATGGATTTCCTTTTGAGATTGGGTAACTTCCACCATTTTTTCCTTGCAACTTCCTCCGCTTCTGAGGATGAGGAGGAAAGTCCACAACCACTATCTCCATTCTCATCCTCTTGCTCCACAATTACACACACGCAGTAATGATTGGGCTCATAGTAGGGTGAATTTCCATGACAATTGCAGGAAGAGGACTGAACAACAATAGTAGGGAGAGAGTCTGCCGGTGGCATTTCCGTGCCGAAATATTGCCTCCTCACTAGAACTGGAGAAGCCAGGATTTGTGGAGGAGGTGGTACTTGAGCTGGAGGAGAGCTTCGCCTCTGAACTATGTACAACATGGTGAGAGACTCACAGAGAGGAGACACACAAAAAGAGACAGAGAGAGAGAGAGAGATAAAGAGTTACACCGAAAGTGACTACCAATAACTGTTTTACTGTACTGAGATTACATCAACTTGGCTCAAACTCAAGTTCTTCAAGAACTTTAATGTTATTAACCAAATAGTATTATGATAGTGAGAGAGAGAGAGAGAGAGAGAGATACACAGACCACAACTCACCACCACACTTCTGTATCCTAAACAACTGGTCGAGTTGATGCTCAAACTGAACTGACGGACGACACAGCATGAAGACTACAAAAAGAAGTGGTATTGGTATAAGTGAAATCCTAGTGAAAACTAGGATTAGTTTTCAGTTTCTCATGATTCTCAATGTTCTGGTCACACATTGTTGGTCGAAATGAACACTGGATGAGCACCGCACGAGTTAACCAACTGAGACCAACTGGCTTTTGCTTTTACTCTTACTCCTGCATACTCTACTCCCATGTAGCACACAGAGTTAAATGGAAATGGAAAACTTATTATTGATCTCAAGAGGAAATAATCCCACGACTGCCCCACAAGGTAATGAAAATCAACAAGCGCGTCAAAAGAATCAAGACTAGTTTCTTCTTCGACGACAACACATGCACGTATGCTTGATGCATGTAGCTTGGGCTCGGCTCGGGTTACATGTGTAATTACAACAAGAGGTATGTACTATTAAATGTACCTATCACATTTATTTAAGACGAAACAAAAGACTCATCAGTCCGGAGCAAAAGTTATGCACAAGTTTCAATTTACGCTTAAAAGTCTCAAGTTTCCTCTCGTATGTTGTGTCTTTCTCTTTTACAATGACTGTTCAACACGAATGAAGAGCAATTCAAATTAAACTTTTCTTCTTACAAAATTTTCTCTGGTCACTCCAACAATAATTGCACACGTTATGTATCTTTCTTGTGTTGACTTTGGGGCTGGCAAAAATTACCTTCCATTGTTACTAAGTGGGTACATACATATCTACATAGAACATACGGTTCAGTACAATTTTTTGCTTGGGTGATGGTCGGATCTATAAGGCAGCCCCATCATTGCCAAGAAATTGCCAAAGTTTGTCATCCAGCACATACATACATACATAGATAGACACACACACACATGTACTCACTTCAAGTCCATATGTATGCCAACACTACACGAGTTCATAACCCCTTTTCTAAATGGCAAACCACTCAAGTTACCTAATTTGGCCGCTCGCGCCGTACACGAAATAATAGTAAAGTCCAAAAAGAAAAGAAAACACAGAAGATTCTTCCAACAACTAGTGCTCTCGTCCTACGTGCATACTACATACATGCTTGCATGCACTTATATACTGTTGTCCATTTTCGAGGATCTCTTTTAACTCATTTCAACCAGCCAAAGAAACTGCAACTCCGCGATCAGCAAGACATTCCACAGTATGTAGATATGTATGTACATGTACAAATTGAAGTAATTCAAGGGAGCTCTATTTAGTTTCACATAAGATCCACAAGTCTATATTATTTCCCGTTGTTTCGTGGAAATCATTACATACTTCTACAAATAAGTATGACAGGAGGTTGGCTGGACGAATGGGAAAATGTCCGTATGTATGTATGTACATACATTTACATGCTACTAGGAGATGAGAGATGAGAAGATAAAAAACAATAGGGTTGCCGTAATTTCCCCGAAATGAGTTCTCACACGCGCTCACAGTTCCTGTTGTATCGTACTAGCTCACATAAAATGCAAAGGAGCTCAATTAAATTCAAATGTACTGTGCTGCTTTTTCTACATTTTATTTGCCATACTTTAGGCACCCTCCTTATATTTTATGACTGGTTCTCGTTTCAGTAACCTTCACCAAAAAAAAATTGTCACAAATAATATTTTAACATTGTTCCAAGCCTACCTACAGCCTATCTGAGTTGTAAAATCACGACGGAACTGATTGCAAAAGAAAATCACATGGATGCTCTCTTTAGGCACTTTAGAAGTTGGCACAGGCTCGTGTCTTCGGAAACTGAGGCTGAAGTCATTCAGATAAACCCTAATAAATCCCAATGTAATATTGGAAATGTCAAGTAACTGAGAGCACCCAAAAGTTTGAACAACACTTCAACTTCCTTCCATATACATACATATTAGGCTGATAAAATAAACACCCACAAAGACGCCACAACAGGAGCCGCCAATGCCATGTAGGATTTGCTTATAAGAAACTCTACTCCCCACTACTGCCCCAGTGAAGTGTTGTTGTGACCACAAATATTGTTGAAATAAGTTAGACAGTCAAATCACCATTCCCATTCACCTATTCCACTTGGATACCAAAAAAGGTAAAACGCACCGTAATAAATTACAGGTGATTCTTCTTTTGAGCCAATTCAGTAAGTCAGATAAATGACAACGAGCATTTTAACCATGGAAGTGCTCCATAATACAATCATGGAGGGAAGTAACTACCTACTTTATTATGAAGGATTAAGAGTGTACATATATGTACATATACAAAAACCCTCAAAATGACAGTGACAAAAGTTTTAAAAGCTTTGACTCATGAAAACTATGGTGAGTAGACATTACATACAACTTTCGGGTTTCAGTAAGTTTGATATATAAATGTGACAGGTCCAATCAGATCTCAATAAAAACCAGCAAAAGAATTTTAATTACACTACAACATATCAAAAGCCAATCTTCCATTTACAATCAAACGTTAGAAAGTAATTACTTTCTATCCAACACTACCCCCAACTGCTCTATTGACCGGGTCAAGTCTTCTGTCACATTTCCAATTGTCCATTGACAAAAATTCTCGGAATGAACTTGTATCTGAGCAGAAAGGCTGAAATTAGTCTAATCTCAGGAGCGGTTACAAAACACTTGGCAAAGAAAACGTCAACAAACCCTTCGACACTTCAGAACCAAAATCTTTCTTCCCTTGCTATTTCCTTTATTGGGAGCGGATCAAGGTAACTTTACAAAACAGTTGTTTCATATACATACTATTCTTGTGTCTCCTGGCCTGGCATCAGCCAACGTGGCTCTCTCATCAGTCATACGAGGAGTCAGAGTCAGAGACAGACAACAACAACAACCAGAATTGCATTTTTGTATTGTCGCCGTGCTCAACCACGCCTCATGAATTATTAACCTAACATTAGAGATTCACATGTGATGCAATTGCAGCAAATACACATAACCGTCAACAATATTATATAACTGACAGTCCTAACTACCAAAAAGTTACGACAAAAAGGAATAGGAATACCACTCCACAACAAAGAATGGCAACGATAAGAAACGTCGAAAAACAATTTTTGACTGTCAAGTATGAATGTCACCACCGGCTGTTCCCTGCACATGAAGTAGCCCACGAGAATTGGTCATACACACCTAATTTGTATAACAGAGAAGTCTTAAATCATATTTTTTTTAAATCTTTCGAATCTTCAAACAGTATCTGTCTGTACACACATAATATTTTCAATGAGAGTAAGATAACAAATGATACATTGAACAGCATGGGATACAATTTGCATACCGAAGTACTCGCAAAATATTACTACTTGATCCCTATTTACCTATCCTTGCTGATGTTAACCATACATAATACGTACATATATAAACACGTACTACGTAATAACAATCCACTTATCCGTGTTGTATGTAGTACGGATCAGTATGTAACTCCGTAACACTTTCACGCATGTTTACCTACCATGAAATGAAGACTGCAATTAGCAGAAAGTTACGAGATAAAATAACCATCAATACATTATAGAAAGTTAATATTTTGCCTGAGAATATCTATTTTATGCAAGCCTGTGTGTCAGAGCTTGCAGGTACATGGTACATGTCAAACCTTAACGATGTTTATAGTTAAGGTAAAACAGAAAACTTGGAGGGTATCGAGCCAAAAATAAGAATCTATGCCATAAATCATTTAAACTTAACTATAGGTTCTGTTCTCTTAAAATGCATACGCGCATCTTGATAATGATGCTAACGATACGCCCAAAATAAATTCACTTTTTATCATTCTCCACGTACTCCATAGCGTAAGGTATGTCTGCGAGCGAATGTGTGTATTTTCACATTACATTAAGTAGTCATAAAAATAATCAAAACATAACTTAGAAAAACTTCTTTACAAAATACAGCCTAATTTTTGTAGTCAATTACATACT
Organism: Allacma fusca; assembly: GCA_947179485.1. NCBI lineage: Eukaryota > Metazoa > Arthropoda > Collembola > Symphypleona > Sminthuridae > Allacma > Allacma fusca. The sequence goes on from OX359248.1 coordinate 31,637,339, forward strand.
ATCTCGTACTCAGCCGTCATTTATGTACTCACAAATTGCTGTTCTAAACTTTCTGTAGGTGATCCCTGAAGACAATCGTTTACAGGAAAAAACCGTGATAATCCCTGCCGCATACTGAGTAGATAGAGGCTCCACAATATTCCTTAATCTTCTTATCTCCTAAATGGCTTAATCGTAATGCTGTGAAGCTTTCTACATCATTTAATATGATGGCTACAAACTGAACATGTATAAACAAGCCTGCATATCAAAGCAATTTGCCGAAAGCTTAATGCAGAGCAGACCGTCTTTCTCTGTAGCCTTAAGACTAACAATAAAAACGTTAAGTTGCAATGTTGGTACAAATTATTATCATTTTTAAAAGATATGAACTATGTTAAATACAAGCCCCACATAGTGGCACGCTAAATACAAACTTTACTTGTACGTATGTGCATGTATGTATGTATGCCGTATGCTGCACGATCACCTGAACAATATTAGAATCCTTCTGGCCAGGCCCTTATAATTTTGTCACCTTGCCTTGCCTTGTCGAAAATAGGATGTAAATTAGGGGAAAAAGTGTCGATTTAAAAAACAACTCATCATTAACACCCTCAACAATTTGATGGCAAATTTAAGTTCATGCCCATGTTTAGTCAAGGTACATGAAGCTGCTCCATAGCCTGTCGCAACTTTCAACTAGAACTAGTTGCAATATGACATAATAAATCTGAAAAATTATCCGCCTTTCATAATGTGCTTAAGTACAAAACACAGTTTGATTAGTGTGGGTTGCAATTAACCACGTTCTATTTTTTAGTAGACTATTTAACATAATAATGTGACTTCAATTTGGTCCCACGCAAACCCGCTCTGCTCTACACTTTTACAAACTACGTTGTTATTAGCTTAGAAAAAAATGAACTGTTCAAAATTCACCAGTAAAATAGTCACACAACTGAATATTATATAAATTATGCAGGGTAAATATACTCAAAAGAAATTAGGAGCTAATGCATCGTGACAACCTGACTACGAAACAACCTTCACAAGAGTAGTACAAAAATTTCCAATTTGTGCTTAGAGTAAAAGTTTAAATTACTCCGATCCAAATTTCGCTCTTCTTTTCCAAAACTGACAGGGTTAAATATGACAACAAAGTCAGGACTCCTTCTTGTAACAATATACTCACAATTTCTTTTTAATTTCCCATTCCTTTCACGACTGCTCCTCTAACCAAACAACACACACAGGGTTGTATTTAGCAGTATAGTATCTTGATCTCATCGACATTTTTGGACTTATTATTATGAATCCTAACCATTTTCATAGATATTCATATGATTCAGGGAGGCAAGTGTGTACATACATACCTAAGCCGTCATAGATTTATCACTTCCACTTACTTTGCAAGGATTCATATATCTTCTAAGACTATTACCGCTCTCGAACCGTACGTTACTTCCATATCTTGAGTAATTAGACTCGGAACTTGGATATGTACCTCCAAAATGTCTAAATATGGGCAACCTGCCAGTCAAATCTATGGAATCAGTTTTGAAGCGAAAGTAGTTATAAATGTTTAAAACAGATACGCCAAGATGCATAACTATCCCGAAATGAATCAACTGGCCTGTCTGTCCTTGCAAGACTACGATCAACACATTTGCAGTATCCAATACACATTGTAGGTCTACCTGAGAACACAACACTACAAACGGGTAATATTTCATGAAACTGATAGCCTTTCTACTCGTTGGGAACAACATTTTAGAAATCAGATCTCTTACTGTCGGTCAGCAAGTACGATTTGCTAGTAAATTGTCCCCCTGCCATAGTAGAACAAAAAAATAAAACATCAGTTGGAAGTCCTGTGCACAGGTACATGTAATTATACATATCACCCTTAGATTCTTTCTGCATGTACACAACCTACATGCATAGAATTCGTAGCACTCCTCACTAAATACAAAAAACCACAATGATTGATCACCCGTCTAATTGTAAGTGATTAATACATGAGAAAACAGAAGCATTAGTCAAGTATTAACCTGATTTTTTTTCCGATTGCTCATTAAAGCTGGTAATTGAATTCAATACGGTATCTATAATAAATATAATAAATGAGAACTTCTGTAACATGACTAATGCCCTGCATGAATCCTCCCTTACAGCTTAGACTACTGCATATTTCCCGAGAGACAGATCCGGATCCCCCCATCCGACGTCATCACAGTAAGTACAAGCGGCATTTTTGGCGTAGGCGAGTGTGGCATGGGACATTGCAGCACAAGACAAGACGAGCCAAAATAGATCCACCATACTAAAAAAGTATTTATGGACATAGCAGAGAATCACAGCAGGTGCATAATTTAATTGAGCCAAGGTGAGGATGAGAATTGTTAACATGAAATAATAAATAGTGGCCTTACGAGCAGCACGACTGCACGACTACCACGTTCGCACTTCCAATACCGAATTGGATAAACACACACATACGACACATATGCAACAAACCCTAAAAATCCCACAGGATTTCACTTACCAACCATGCTAAACGATATGATCAAAAGATACAAAGCTATCAATCAAAGCCAAATGTCGAGCACACTCCCTAAATTGTAATTACAACTACGCGTATCAAGTCCCTAAGAAAATATTATATTGATTGCTTTTTCATCTACCATTGCGTCATATCCAATAGAATGGTCAAATACATCAAAGTACACGTTTGACAATGTGCAACACTTCCCTACAATCGAGAGCTAATTACTAGCAAAATCCCAAGTAACCCCAAATAACAACAAACCCAAGTTATTCCGATTCCACATTGACAATTTATTTGTCAGGCAAGGTAGGATGGAATTGCATGTCAGAAAAAAATATCGTCAAATCCATCAAAGCAGTAATAGCATAGAACTGCATCCGCGGCAATCAATACCAGCCCATTAACAAGATAAATATGGTATTCTAACTCATTTGAAAAACACTAACTGCCCACCAAAAAACTGATAACGTTTCTAACTTGAAAGTTGAAGTCAGAAATGCCAGTAACCTGTCAGATATTAAACTTGACGACAGCATCCATGGTCATGTACCCAAACAACAGCAACAACCTCCTTTCTCTTAGACACGCAAGACAAGGTGCGAACTAAACTTACATTTACCGCTGGTGTCCAAGAGCCGGCATGTATTTACGGTCTAGCTGAATATCGGGAGTTAATTTCTATTTTAGGTGGAAGCGTAACTACGTGGCAGTCTTGCTTGCATTTATTTCAAGTGTACTTATTGCATATACCTACAGGTTGCACACGCTGCACTTGTCAAAACACTACTGTTTTCAGTTATGTATTTTATAATAGACACAAGAAATTCAAGCAGAAACCTACACAGTTTCGCTACATAGCCCCAACAGTGAGGGCAATCATCTACTTAATCTGATCCAAAAATGTCCTGTAGCAAAGCCAACTTGCAGAAAGTTGCAATTTGCAATTTTTATGCATTATAAATTAGTTTACCATTCGACTCCTGCCTTCACCTGAACCTTCACCAACTTTTAAATCATTTAAGAACAGTTGTATTCCATCTCTCACTCGTCTTTCAGTTCATATATGAATGGCTGAGCACATACAGAATATAAATTCTGTCCTTTCTTTCTGGTTTCTTTTCTTGGCTTGCATAAATACAAACTAAATCATAGCTGCAACTGTACCGTCAACCGTAATGTATAACGAGACCGTTGTATTTATAAAACAAACCTAATCAGATCAGAATATTTGTCGTTTGTCATGACTTTTTGCAGTGGTGTGGCGTAACTTAAAAGTAACAGGACAGATTCAAATGAAGGTACAAAGGTAATTTAAAACCTAATACATAAGCTGCCCTGACTTGCATTTTTTATCCTTCTATTTAAATTGCTCTAGCATAAACTTTTAATGGATTTCCTTAGAGTGCTTTGAATTTAATGCTTTGTCCTAGCAACGCATGACAGAGTTGAGAAGACGCTTATGGACAGATCTACTAGGACAGATACTGGTTTATGGCCATTTTACTGCGGACTACGGAATTTGCGTCAAGATATGCAAAAATGAAAGCTTGTAAGTAGCTGCAAGATTGTCAACATTGACAGGTATGATTACAAGGAAAAAGCCTCAGGAGTCAACTAAAAGTAACACACGAGTAATGAGCTTTAAGGCTAACCAAGTAATAAAAGAAATATTAGAACCACTCTTGATACGCTTTCCTAAAAACGTTCCCAAATATTTTACAAGAACCAGATAAGGTTCATTTGATTATGCAAAAATGCATACAAAACTAAGGCGTGTAGTTGATGAATAAGAAAAATGGCAATTAAAAAATTGTAGCTACCATGGCATGTTTGATGACAGCTTGTTATGCAATATGGTAAGTAAAATTCCCCCGCTTATGATAATTAGTAGTACTATCATTTGTCCAAACACACTTACAATTAAAGAAGCCTGTGCATGACTGATTTTCGTACTTCTAAATAAAGTTATGACAATATGATAAATAAGCATAGTATAATTATAATTACTAACTACCTAAACATTATCCGCAGGTGTTTGATTTCGTAAAGGGCGAATAATAGCAGGACAAGAAAAAAAATCAAACTGTAAATAACTACATTCCAAAATGCATTTGTTTAAAAACAAGGAAAACAAAAAATTAAATAAAACAAAATTGACAGACGAGTAAGAAGTGAGAAAAAACTTTTACAAAAATGATCACATTAAGTGATTCAAGCTAATAGTATGAAACTAATTTTGATGAAAAATTCCACTAGGAAAACATAAACTTACTGTAACTTCGATCTCCGATGGTGTTGTGACCAGCACAGGGAAGACGGGTTGCTTTTGAATAGATGCAGCTGAACTTGGGGTTGCAGATTTAATCCCACCGAATGTTACCATTGTTGGTTGGCTATTTGACTCCGCAATTACATCTGCTTTGGACGGAATTTGCGATAAATCTAACTTCGGAGGTCTTGGAGGGGCTGCTTAAAATATAAAATGGACAACACGATAAATTTGATAATTTCTGTCTCGACATTATTTGCTGTCTCATTACTGAACAGGGTATATTAGAGACTAAGGACAACGTACACAAGTAATTCTTTACAAACAACTTTTAGAATAATTACATTGTGTGGTAGGAACAGGGTTATTGTTGAGTATATGTGTTGAAGGGTGCTGATAGTTAGCTGATGAAGGAAACTGTGGTGCGGCAGTGGGCGTCGTGGGAGTTGTCGGTGTTTGCGGCTGATTTGGCATCGTTGATCTCTTGATAAGGCGGGTCCATGTAGCTACATTGATATTCATCTGAGTAGGCCGAGGAACATTTTTCCCTTGTTGTTTGAATATTTTCTTTTGTCGCTGAAGTTTCGGTTTTCTTGAGATCATGGGATTAAGGAATTTTATCTGTTATCAAATCACCAAAGAGCAATAATTATGCACACATATTTGCATTTCATTCTATTTCACATAATGATACAAGCCAATAAGAACATTTGGCGCATAAATTATCACTATAACGTTAAAAGTCCGAGTGTATTCATATGAATCCATGACTCCTTCATACCTCTGCGAATAAAAGTCCTTGGGGTTCGAGTTGAAGAGCCATTCCATGGCGGACATCATCAATGAATTCTTCTAACCTTAGGAATTTTACTGCACAAAGAGACCTATAGTCTCTCCAGTACACATCAATTTCTAGTTCTCTAGATTTATCTAAATCGATACTGAATCGTTGATCCCATGCTTGTTGTGAGCATGCTTTCCAATTTGTCTGAGCAACTGTTTGGTTGTCCAATTTCAATACAGCCATAATTTCATCTGAAAAGTGAATTACAACATACTGATTTAATAGTAATTCCAGTACAAAATCATGTCCAAACTAAATATCTTGCTACTTAGCGCAGCAAAAAATCATTGAAGGCAGCAGGCGGATGAGCCTTAATATATATAGAAGCATTTATATATAGCTATTTCTTTGTTTCATTTGCAATTTACAACCATCAATATCAATTAAATATATCCATCTAATTATTATTATTTAAATCTTTAACTCTTTATTGAAAAACAACTTTATTCATCTGAAACTGTTGAATATGTTTCATCTACATTTTTATAATCACATTGATACTTTAACTCATAGCATAAATTCAACTACACTTGTTACTAAAAAGCATTCATTTCAAACCGCGATAAACTGTGAAAAGAGCAAATTTACTGCAAGTATTACTTTCCGCAAGCAAAGTAAAGTGCACACTTACATATATTATATGCAGCGAGATAAAGAATCTGGGTTTGAACGACATAGAATGTTCAGGTAATGCTTGTACTTTATGTACAGATGCGCCAGGTTAAAAAATGCCAACTAAATTTAAGCTGAGCTAGAAGCTAAAAGACCAAAAGCGTTTTTCGTAATTTGATGTCATATGCCAATTTGAAGCCGGAACGGAGAAGATTTACTTACTCTTCTTTACTTCCTCCGTAGAATCAAAAGCAGCACCAAAGCATCCACTTCCAACTGTAGCGTTTACTGAGCCAATTTAGTCCAATACAAGAAAATTGTTACAAGATTACAGGTAAGTAATTAGAGAATGAAATTACTGGTTGGTCCCATTATAATGTTACTACTGATTGCAACACTAACCCCTTTGAGTTTAGCTTACATCAAATGCCTTCTTTTCTCTTCGTTTTTTGAATCACAAACAACTAATTATTATTCAAAAATACAAAAGTTTTCTATTGTGCCATCATGTGTACATGTCAAGTTTTTGTGAGAGCGAGAGTTAAACCCTCTATAATTATGAGTGGTGCATCTGCTTTCAACAATAAAATAACTGCAGTGCAATCCCATCTCTAATTATGCAAATTCAGTGAAACCGCATTGTACATTAAAATCAAAAATATGGCGTCATAAAAGAAACGAACAGGCTAATCACAGGTAATTTTTTAAATTATAGAATTTCTGCAAGTCTTTTAGAATCACAGCATATTATAATGCAGTGTTCAACGTGGCAATTCGAACTGTAAATTGTGTTTACCAGTGAATTAAAAAGTGGTGTCGAAAGTCTGAAGAAGTGCTTTTAGTTCAACTAAAATGGTTACGTGAGTACTACGAAAGATAACGGCAATCGATGTGATAGCAAAAAAAGTCTTGTTTATCCTATGTCGAGCTGAGTATTACGCATAAGGGCAAAAAATTAATACCTACTTCAAATTACATAGCGTCATGCAGTTTGTAAAATCGTAAACCATGCAAAAGTAATCCACACCGATCCAAACCAATATTTTCAAGGTGCAACATATTGATACATAGATTGAGATGACCAAAAAGTTAAATACTCACTACTTGTTTCATCTTTAATATTGTAAGATTTCGATGAGCTCCTCCCCGTTACCCCTTTTACGAAGGATTTGAGATCAGAATTGGTAGCCTCCCTCGATTTCGAACGACCAGGTACTTCATCCAATAAATCTTGGCATCCCATTAGCCTGACCTCAAGTTTCCCAGTAACAGCGGCACATTTACTCAACGCAGAAGTCAGTCTATTACTCCCATGAGATGGAGTCAAAGGTCCTCTACCGGTATTATTAAAAGGTTGAAGTGATGTATACGATGTGGGACTTAAAGGATGTGGTGCTTTACCAACTGAATGTGCTGATTCTAACTCTAATTTTAATTCTTGAGACTTTCTGGTATCGCCACGGATTTCCAAGCACTTTTGTTCTAAAGCCAACTTGAGTAGATCAATCTTTTGACTGGATTCGTGAAGACTGCTTTGAGCCTGAAAATAACCATATAATATTCCGACGTCAAAAAAACATATCACTGAATTTTTTTCAACATGATAATACTTAATCTACATGTATAAAAGTGTTTCTCGATATTAATAAATTTCATCAGCACCTGATTAGCAATACTAACTAGCAAAACTGCTACCTTATAGTTCCTGGAACACCCAAGTTTACCAAACCTTATCACTAAAACCGAAGAAACGTAGCTAAAATTCAGTAGTATTAAATGTTACAAATATTATAACTGTTAATGAAGCTGCGGGAAAAAGATAGGTGTAATCTTGGACACTGTCCAAGCGAACTATCACAGAGATCGTAGCCACGAAGAACAATGCAATACTTGTTAAAAGAAGTGAAAACTTTTAGTTGCACAGTCATTCCGTTGAACATTATTTCCAATGAGCCTTATCAATGCTGTCCCAAGACGGACTGGAAGGAATATTACTTTCTTGGTCGTCCCCAATACCTTTTCGGCAACCGCCCAAAGAGGAATTTGATAATGAGTCCACGTGGCTTAAGGAAAAAGCCCTGGCTCGATTCTGTCCGGGAGCACTCGTATCACCTTTCCAATTACATTCTTTGCTTTCAAAGTGAAATCGGCAATGTTGGCAAGGGCAATCAGGATTCTTTGCCGGGCCAACAATATGGTGCCCAGGTTTCTTAAATCCTTTAACGACGCTTCCAAATTTGGATGCCGTCAGTAGCAGTGTATCACCTTGATCAACATCATAAGAGTTCGAAGATGTAGACATGAATGGTGGCAACCTTTCATCAACACTGACTCCTTCAAGAAGATTTGCATTAGGAATTGAAAGTCTTTTCATTCGGATTAAATTTGTAGATTCCTTTTCAGGTGTTTGAGACAAGTCCGATGGTGATGCCATGAGAACATTAACGTCTCGCTCTACAAGGTAAAAATAGTATCAATACACTTCCTTCGCATTTAAGATGACATGACGACGTAAATGATTAAAACATTCTATGCGTACCTTTGGAATTGAATTTCTTAAAGATATAATCAATCCACCATTGCTCATTCTGGGAGTCAGGCAGATGGCTAATATCTTCATTTCTCCTCACTGGTGACGCCTCCAATCCTTCTAAACTATCAGAATAGTCGTACGATGTCGACCTCCCAATCGAAATGGAGTCTCCACTTGTTGAGCTGAATAAAAAGTCTCCTGACTCATTCCAAGATCTTCTTAATATTTTATCGTTTTCCCTCCTATCATTTAAGTCAACCTGAGTCCAATCAGACGAAAATGAGGTCGCTGTAGTATTTCGAGAGATACCCCCGGATGATGGATAAGACGTACTCAGTGATTCAGTTGCAGTTGTGTCATCACAGTAATTTAAGTTTTTCCTCGTGTACTCTTTGACCTTGTTGGAATCATTGGTTAAGGGATTCTTTAATTTGCTACAGCCCACATTGGATGTAGCAACACTTCCAGGCTGCAGCGACTGTATCTTTCCCGCAACTTTTCCAAACGAAGCAGATCTCCCTTTCTCTTTTCTATTGAGTTTGACTTGATTAGTGGCCAAATTCACCAAATCAGCCACATTCGAAGTAAAACATACTGGAATTTGTTTTTTCTTTACATGATGGGAAATTTTGTACTGTGGTGATTCAAAAACGGTCTGTGGGGTAGCAGTGGAATCCTCAGAAGATGAATTGTCTTCTGTATTAGTCGAAACATCAGAACCCGTGCAATAGACATCGATATGAATTGTTCTCGGTTGGTTACTTCTGGAAAAACGTGCCAATAATAACAATCATCATTACAAACGTTGACATTATTCAACTCTTGACTATCTGTATCTGTACCAAGAAACTATCATTATAAGAGGAGTCGTTACAGGAGCCCCAGACACATTGAAGACGAAAGATTTCATAAATGAGAAAGCAGAAAACACATATGCATAAAATTTCTTTAAGTGAAAGAATAATTTACTTGGGTTGCTGATGACGTACAGGTGGAGATGATTTGGCTCTAAACTTAGGCGAAAATGAACGAGTAGCTTTTCTACTCAAACGCTCAGCTGGTGAACTATTCTTTGATTTGGGAATATCTCTGTTTTCAACCTCAGCAGGAACTACAATATCTTTTCGGATCCGACCTCCAACACCCACATTCCGTCTAGTTAAAAGTTTATCACCAAGTGCTTCGTTCGTACCCACTCCACTTCTCTTCCCAGTAGCGGTATTAGTGGAAACAAACATTTCCTGATCCATTTTTGGTTGTACTGGTTTATTGCTCCCAGTCGCACTATTACCACGATTTATTGTCTGCGTCTCAGCATCCTTGAGAATCGGCTTCTCCGGAGGTAAACTAGATGCTCTTTCCGATCCTTCACTACTGCCACACTGATTTTCGAATGATACAACTGCCGATGTTGTATTACTGATATTATTATTAGCCAGTGTAATACTACAAGTACTTTTGCATCGCCTTCCATATGGCTGAATTACACGAGGTTTCAAAGACGTACTAAACGGTGGCGTACTTGATGGTTGCTGCGAATCGCTGTCTTTCTTTTTCCCCAGAATTATACGGGAACTACTGGATGTGACCGGAACCGATGGAGAATTACCAGCTCCTTTGGGAACAGCTGAAATTTTAACAGGCTGTGGCCAACTCTCAAATTTTTGGATACCGGATTCAATCGGTATGACTTCAGTAATCACTGACTCGCCACTTTTTTCCCAAGAACATTCAAAATGTACATTGCCCTCCCGACTACCGGGTATTGTTCCATCTTTGGACCTTGGAGTATCTGTTGTTGTCAACACTGCAGTGGTTGGTCTCATTATCACTCTACTACCACCGCCGGGATGCCGGATGGTCAGTTGTGCATGAAGGCACCACTCTGAAGGGTTACTGGATCCACTTGCAGATGAACTCATGGTTTGCTGCTCACTTCCACTTCCAACTCCACTTGTTGTAGCCGACCAAATTGGACGCGACTCCATTGTATTTTATCACCCGGTACTAACCAGGGTCTGCTGCTTTTAAATAACCGTGAGCACGGGAGACAATACTTATAAACACTCTGACACCTTTCAGAGAGTCATTATTCTTCGAATTTCTGTAGAAACATGCTAATAATGAAAATATATATTCAACAAGGTCGATGACTGTGAGGATGAAGGACTCTTACACAACTGGAGGGCACTCAAAAGCTGCAAGATTCAAACTGATTCGGAGGATATGGGCGAGAAAGTAAAAAAAATCATGGTTTCATGGTAGCTCTGCAGACCGTGGGACTAGAGCCAAAAATTGTCATCCTCCAACACAAGACTACACGAAGTTCACTCAAGTTATTTTTGGGTTCGCCTTTTCACGAACGAACAAAATGCTAATACGGTACTGCTTAACGTAATTCGTACATATCAGCAAGCATGTAACTTAGCCTCGTCGTGTATTTCAGCAGTAGCATTTGCGCACAAAAAAAAATACTTTTCGCAAATCGTCTTCCTTAATTTTAATCGAAATCAAATCTCGGCAAGATAACAAGTAAGCATTTATACTTCACCTGCACCATCTCCAGATTTATGTCGTCGGAGATAAATTACAATTTTCCAACTCTGACTATTTGAATATATTAAGACTGATAAATGATTTGACACAATGTGTAATACTTGCAGGAACGTTTCACAGCTGAGTTCAAATCGTCAATAAAAAAGAGAAACCACTGAAGACCAGATGGATATTATTACTACAATAATAATACAATCATAATCTTTGGAAAATTTCTACTTCCTACATCTCACAGGTAGTACGCATAACATCCTTTCTATCTTAAACGGATCAGCTCTGAATGCATGTATCATTTGATTTATTATTACTTTTTTAAAACCCTTTTGTACACAAATCCCATTATACTTGCTGATGAAATCCATTATCATGAGAAACGATCTGACATTTGTCTACGTCTGTATTGCTTACCTCTTGCAACGCTTTCTTATCAACAACTTTACCAGCCTGCAGACTACGGATTGCATTTCTTGCTCCATCAGCAACTGCTTTTTCAATCCGAAGCCGGTGACGTAGCTCTTCAATTCGTACTTCCACAGGTGCAAGTCCATGCTGGTTATTTCGGTCTATAAAAAATGCAAGAAAATTTATCATTGAAGTATTCATAAACAGCCGTAAAATGAGCACAACATCAATTTTCTACTCCACAAAATAGAAATTGTTAAAAGGAAAAAGGATTAGGTAATAACTTATGAAGACACATTTAACAAGGGGTTCTTTCTGCTCACTGTGCCTCAGCAAAAAATGTTTACGTCCTTACATTCAGAGACATATATCACATTTTAAAATATTAACGCTAACTCTGCAGATTTCTGGAGTTTCACGTCAAAAGCAGAAGAAATAAATGATTTTTTTCATACTGAACCTCATGTGGGCCATTAACATCCTCCCAATGGAAATTAAATGGCACAAGTATCTCACACATTTTTTATCAACCAATCTAGGTGTGTAGGTTATCATTCATACAGATACGTCTACTGCATAAGTAAATGAACAGTTCATTTTCACATTTTGGGAACTATTTCAACTTGTTTAACTTGGGATAAAATGCCGAGTAAAAATTGCCCGGTTCTAAACCCTCAACTTTCATTACTCTAATAGCGAACAGACAGTAGTAGAAGCGAACAAACACATTTTCAGAACGGGTAATATTCAGCATGTACGAGGAAAAAATATTGCCGTCCTTGTCCTAGCATAAAAACTCGATTCATTACCATGAAGTATGTGTATGCATGCCGTTTACACATAGATAAGATATACAAAATTGGTTAAGCATACCTTTATAGCGTCCGTCTCCAACAATACCAGATCCAGCCACATTTTCTAATCTGCTGTGTTTCGCCTTGGCAATCCTCATTTTCAAATAGTCAATTTTAGCCTTGGAGTCTTGGAGCATTTGTTGAGCATCTGCGAGCAATTTTTTATCTCGACCGCTACTATAACTCTGTATCATATTCTCCGCCCCCTGTTTTACTTTTAATTCAATATTGAGCTGTTTTTCCAGCGATGAAATTCTCTCATCAAATGACGATAGATTTGAATTGTCTGCTGCATTAGATTTATTTACATCTTCTGGAACAAACAAACCCAAACATGTAAGGCACTTACAATGGATATATGTAAGCCTACACTACAACACTATATGACATATCACATTATTTTTGGTAACAGTATCTGCTCTCAGAAGTTCATCTCATCAAAAATAAATTAAGAACTCATTTAAGAAAATTCATATGCTGAATTCGTTTACGTTAAATCCTCTTGTACATTTCACTATCTCAAGTTCTCAAGATATCGTTAGGCAGGGAGTTGGGAGCAAAAGTAGAATTTATAATCTCCTTTTGAAACATTTGCATTGCGTTAGAAAATTCAAAGATACATAAATTTAAATTCCTACTAAAGTTAATTGCTACAGAAGTACTCTTACATGTCGTACACCATATATTTTTCTCTGTGAGAGCAATGGTACGACAGTTGAATTGTATTCACAATTAATCAGGTATTATTACATATTGTACCACCAAATGAGATTTTGTCATGTGAATAAAATAAGCATCACATTGAGGTGGAGAGAGAAATTGAGATTAAAATAAGGTAATGAGTTCATCAACATACCATGACCATTATCTAACAAGGGGAGTCCACCCTGCGTGAGTATAATTTGTGAGTCTAGTTCTTGAAGTTCGGCTTGCATCTCTGAAAGTCGACTATTTGATTTTTTAACTAAAGCTGTTAGTTCCGCTAAACTTTTTCGGTCTGTAGTTACTTCCCGAAGTTTCTCCGCACCCTCTTTGATCTTCAACTCCTTCCTTATTAATCTTCTAATGTGCTCTTTCAGCTCTTCCAATTTGTGTGGGATGACTCCAGGGCCTCCACCATCCCCAATTTCAGCTGCGATTCCATACTTATGGCTTAATTCATATAGGGCCGGATGAGCAATATATTCACCCTAAAAATAACATCAAGTAAGCATAATGATATTACATTTGATATCACACACAATTACATATACACCTTACTGTAAGTACTGTACGGGGAGCATATAATGCATCTAATATGCATCTAATATCTATATGTATGAATATACACAAACAAAAAGTATCCAAATATAGAGAGATCTCTGTACACATCCAACCAACCGACCAAAATTCACTTCCACACTTCGTCGCCACAATAAACAACAAAAAAAAAACCTTATTTTGCCTTCGTGGTACAATTTCCGCCTGACGTATCTATTTCCTTCTCTCCAAATCTTTCCTTTCTCTCAACAACGAGCCTTTCTACAAATTAAATCCTGAAGTTTTGGGCACTGAATACTGAATATATATATATATGCGGCGGCTTTTGATTCTGCCTACAATACTAACTAGATAACATAACATGTCAACAGCACTGAATATCAACAATCAGGAAAGGTTAAGGTCGTTCTTATCAGACTATGTAATCTCAACAAATGCGGAAATACACAAATTTGGAAGAGTAATAAAATCAAAAAAAAAGTACCAATATGGATATTGAGCCCAATTTAGAGTATCTATCACGACCACAGTAGATGGTCATAAGGGAATTCAGGGGTAAACACGTGGGTGAGTAACTCTCCATGACTGCTGCCATCCCATCCAAGACAACTCTTCTAAGCTTTTTATTATCACTTGTATGACTTGTTCTGAGTACACAATTATACTTTGACACCTTCCACCTACTTCAATAAGAAATCTCTAGAGAGAGAGAGAGATATATATATCTACTTCAATTCTTAAAACCCCATCTTTTGAGTTCTAAAATCCTCAAACGTCACCCACAACAATAAATTTACAACAATTCGTTTCCATTTTCAAGATTTTCTCAAAATCTCCAATGCGAAACTCGTCACCATCTCCAACAACAAACTGTCAGAAAATAAAACACAAAATTGCACTAAGGATAAATTTAGAACTAGAACCAGAGCAGTCCTTTGTCCGGTGCTCATACTGCATAACCGCTAGAATCGCAGTGTCCTACACACACACACAGTAAAACTACATACACAGGGAATCACAGCCATAGACCGTGACTGCAAAGGTAGTCAGAATTTAACTATACAACACACGAGAAGAACTTGCCAAAGTTCAGAATGCCAACTTCAAGTCAAGTGACTTTTTGTATAATAAATATAGTTTTACATAAACTGTCAATAGCTTCCCTCTCATTCACTCCCGGACCGTTTTTTTTTATTATGTACTTGCTCCAAAAGAAGAGTTCCAGTTCACAAAATACAATATGGTCAACCAGGAGGAAAAATACGAAGGAGAGAGCAGCCCACAAGGAGACCCGAGCGCAACTACAATCGCCGGTAAGGTGTACACAGGTAAAAAATATATATATAAAAGAAAAAGAAACTTAAAGATGTGGATGTGGAGGTAGGAGGTAAAGACGCCGATGCCGAATGCAGAAGTAGAATGAGAAGAAGAAGAAGAAGAAGAAGAGAAAAAAGAAACAGCCAGTGCAATGTTTTGAATGCAGGACAAATGGCAACTGGAGATGAGAGTTTCTATACCTACAGAGATTACTCCTGATTGTGTTTATACAGGAGTTGTAGTGAGTGAGTTGCGACTCTGAGTGAGTCAGAGAGTAGGAGAATTTTCAGTTCAATCATACGAAACCCTTGAATGTATTAAGTACCTTTTGCATTTTGCACTGAATTGCATTACCATTTGATGCACATGAGATTGTGTGTCGAAGACAACGCAGTCATTCTATGTAGCCCTATAAGTAAAAACTTACAATAAAAAAAAGTAAGTTACAAAAGAATGAGAGAGGTGAGTGGTGTCCTTTTTATGTACTTGTTACTCGTATAGAGTAGCTCACGCTCACAGTACAGAGATTGTTAGTAGCTAAGCTTAGATATAACATTGTGGTTGTAGACACTCATCTTCGAGTAAAAGAAGAAAAGAGAGAGAGAGAGAGAGAGAGAGAGAGAGAGAGAGATAAAATGAATATGTGTCAGGCTAAGAGAATCGAAAACAAAATATTATGCTGATGGGTAAAGTAAAGGTAACGGTCTCATACACCCCGAGCGAGTCAGTAAGTAAGTACTTAACTTACACTGGTCAAAGGAAACCAAATGCAAACTCTCAGACCCACTACACTCCCAACCAGGTACATACGTCCATACAGGCACATAACATACCAGCCAAAGCAGTTTACTCTCCACCACCAAAGCACGCCATGCAAATTGCACATGGTAAATTGATAAATACCTAAACACACATTAACACACACCACACTCTCAAACTTTCTTACCACCAAACATCCCAAAGGGTTAATCACACGATCTTTACATGCATTCATATGCACACTTCAGATACACTTGTAGTAGTACTAGTAGACACATATGTACATATATTATGTATGTACACAGGACCGAGCACATTAAAAGGACTATTATACAGGACATTATTTTCCCTGGGAATACACTTGACTGCAGTGACCAAAAACTTTTATGTCCTGAGAGTATTTTCTTTTTCCTTTACAATACAATACTACAACTACATCATGCCTACATTAAACCTCTACTACCACCACCACTGTTCCTCAAACACACGCAAGATGTGAAAGAGAGATGAGATCTATTAACTTCTTCCTCCTGACTTTTTTTTTCATTAATCATTAAATCCAATCATTACACTTCATATTCACCAAACACAGACAGATAGAAGAGGATGATGTGCCAAACAGTCCAAACTCACAAAGTAATCATATCTTCTCAACTGACTTCCACCCTCTCTATCCGAACAAAGATACTTTTGAAACTTGGATGGAAGGTGTGCTAGTGGTGGTGGTGGTGGTGGAAGTACTACACTTACTATGCTGTACTACTACTCAAAAAATTTATCCCTCCATCCTATTCAACTTCAACCATCAATATCTCCATATGTACATATGTACGGGGATTGCAACTGTACAGGATGGGCAAAGTTTAATAATTCCTCTAATTTTTCATTACAAAACCAACTTGGAAACTCTACTTACTATTCATCGGAGCTAACTAACTAGTCAACCAAGTTCTCCGCTCAACTACCTCCAGAGACTACGGATGAAGCCAACCATGATGTGAACATGATCACGAACGAGTAGCGAGCAAAGAAGCAACCCCAGAAAAATAATTTTTCTTTGATCCTGCTATAATAATTATACTCAACTGTTCATTATTCCTTAGATTTTCCCAGATTTTCCTTTCTTTTTTTCCCTTCAAGGAATTTGCCCATTGTATGTAGTACTATGATAAAAACATAGATACACACACACACACACACACACATAATCTCTTACACAGGGAAACATCTAACTTCAAAAAATGAACTGAACCACGTAAGCTAATCAGGATTACCCAAGGAAAAGGATTAGATTCATATTACAATAATAATTCTGCTTCTGTATCGATTCAACCCAGCGAGCAAGGTTACATCTTTCAACAAGTCTACACACAATAATCTCAGGCATTAGCACACCTTACAAGAACAGAATATATTCGACTCCACATTTCTTTTCTTTTACTTGAAAGCCGCAAAATCTTCATGACCGATTACATATCTTTCTCCAATCTACTACAATTTATCCTTAAAAAAGAGCGGATAAAAAGTTCAGCATTATATAGTTCACGATTCATGGCACTTTAAAATCCAAAAACCAAGCTTACTCATCTATAAAAACTAAAACAGTTGCACAAATATAAGTATAGATACTACAGAAGTGGTATTCCGTACGTCACGTCTGCTAAATGTTAATAAAAATGACATGACTAGTGGACTAGTCAACAGGATGCAGTTGTCAGCAGTAGAAAGGGCTATAGGTTCTGGTTCTGGGTAAATTCATCCGAACTAACGTGAACGACGTGTGTGTGTATTCTGTACAATTTACAAACATATATAAATATACATATGTAGTTAATACATATGTAGATACGTGCATTATTGTGCATGCTTTTCTTCACAAGTTAATATAACAAAGCATTGAAGTATGTATGTATCTATGTATATACTTATATGTATTATCGGGAAAGCGGAATACTATTCGTGCTTTATGAAACTTAAACTCCTCGACAAATAATGATACCGTTCTGAATCTAGAGCTACAAAAAGCGGATGAAATGTTGATTACCCCCCTCAAAAAAAAAACTAAAATATTATAACAAATTGCAAAATGGAAAAGTTGTGAGTAAATCGAGGTGAGCAGGATTGTCTTTATGACAATGTTACAAACTTTTTATGCCTACTCAAGTCGTTTTTGTTTATAGATGCACTAATAGTACTGTCATAGTTATCCTGTTGAACATCAGTAGAGCACACATAAAATATTATGAACTCTTTGCAATATATACTTTTCTCTATGCTCATATAAGTCCATGTTTTTCGTCACATATATTACAATACTGTGTGTGTGTGTGTGTGTGCACTCAAATTCTGACACTGTCAGGCAGGGACTTCACAGTTGTGAGAAAAAATTCATTCTCATATAGTATATACTCAAAAGAAATTCAGAATAAGTACGTCATTATGTCAAGTCATGGAGAGATGAGTGAGGCTAATAAAGTTTGATGTCAACGAAAATTTGAATTATACCTTTTAATCAAGTTACAGGTACAATAATTCATATTCCATGCACAAAAGCATAGATTTATAAGTATGCAAGGGTATAAAAAAAATTTTTTTTTATTGCCATATGCATTCACATCCACTCGTAAAAAAAAATCCTAAAGGTGCTATGCTACAGTATTACCAGCAAGACCTCAAAGGTCTCACACTCCACTACTACATGATTGAGAGGGGAGAGAATCTACCAACTGACTGACGGTGTGGATAACCTAGACCGGTACTATTATGGCCAAAATGCCTCTCGATTCGTATTCTGTTTTAGTAACAATCATTTGATCATCATCATCATGATTGCATAGATAGGGCATAACACAACAACATGTTTGCAATTTACCCTGAAACTACTTACGACCCTTTAGCAGCAGCAGCACCCTAGAGATGCAGAAAAATGTACAAAGGGAGTGTGAGAAGGGGAGAGAGATTCAATTTATAATCAAGCATTTACAATGAAACAATAGTCAAAGACATTAGAAAAATTCCACTTCACATTAAATCCTAAAGGTAAGTATCTCTCCTGAACTCTATATACATATTTTCCATATCTCCAACACCACACAAGTCCACAAATGTAAATGTGGGCATGGACGGTACAAAAGTACAGTCGCACACACAACACAAAACACGGCCCAAACGCACACACACAGAGACAAACTCTAATCTAAAAGTAACCATATGACTGCATATACTTATTTCGAGTACTTTTAATAAATGCACACAGGTGAAGCCTCTACATAATAAGTAAGCAGCAGTAGTGGTGGGCCTTGTGCTGTAAAATGGTTTCGATGCCAATAACTACTGCCTTCCTTACTTGACCATTATGTAATTACAATTACTTGTTCCTCAAGGTATTTCCTATCTCAGTGTGAATCGTCTATAGAGTGAGACAGTCTACTTGCTTCTTGAAGTGTGCACACGTAGTAGTGGAGATAGTGAAGAAAAAGAAGGAGCCATATGCACATTTCGTTCATATATAAAAAAAAATCCGTGCAAAATTTTAATGCTTTACAAAAAACAAAACATAAATATAGGGATTCACTCGGATCCAGGCGCCACTCTTGAGCCAATTGAATTAATAATTTCAAAAATACCCGTAGGTTTGTAGTTGATAGTTCATTGCATATAAACACTAAACAGCAAATAGTATTCAGGATAGAGCCCTCACGCTCACAGTAGAATTATTTCGCCAAAAAATTGACTGCATAAGTAAGTAAAATGAAGTTTTGACCTATTATTATTATTATTATTATTATTATTATTTTCTCTAGAGGTAAGATGTAACATTTATGATTGCACAACGTCTTATCACACAGTGCGTATACATATGCTGACAAGTTAGGAATTAGGAATTATCGTTAGGGAAATTTGGCATAGTTTTTCCATAGTTTCTTCGTGGCACATGCATATGTATCTACATATACTAATGCATGATGGCATGCCCATGGACAACGTGACGACTCCATGCTCATAAGCTTTTGTACGGAAGCTAACCCTTATAATAATAATTATATTTACACCAATTTGGGTCTCGCATAATTAATGCCTTGAAACTATGTATACGTACTACTCTCCTCCATTGGATTCTCCTTTAACGAATAATTCTCTCTCTCTCCCCTCTGCCTGTCATGAATTAATTTGGTCTTTTAGGTAAAGTCGCATGTTCAAAAAATGAGAGTTGAGTTTGGCAACCAGTTTACAAGGGTTCTAATGACTTGCTTCACACATATTTTGCAATCTGTAACACATGATAACAATGACGACATTTCAAATAAATTACTTGATGAATTGAAGAAAATTATCGTAAAAACATTTAGTTCCACATCATGGCATGAGCAGAAATATCTGTTCTGTATAGGTAAAAAAAAAATATCTCTCTGCATACTAATACCTGGACTTCATTCAAGGAGCTTCACAATGAAATGAGTGGAGTAGATTCCAAAAAGCCATATAGACAGAAGAGTCGACTACTCTTTTAATTATGACGCCAACTACAATTCACACTGTTACAAACGCTTGAGCTTCCCAAAACATCATCATAAAAATGTAGTGAGAATCGCCTTTTATATTCTTTTCCATCACACATGCCACACATAATACATACATATGTATGTAGACTCACTCGACTTTAAGTTTCACTACTATTAGAGACCCTACTACTACAGTAATATAATTATATGTATATATGCAGATAGTAGTAGATATAATATGTACTCCGTAGAATATTATTTTCTAAATGAATTAATTTTTTTACGGTCATAAATCTATATAAATGTTTTAAATTACTGTCTACAGCTAAAGTATGCAAATACAATTACTACACAGACATACATAGGAAGTTCCAGTATAATCATGTGCATGTGAGTCAATAGTATAGAAAAAAAGAACTACACTTCAAAATTAATATATCTCTTTGTGAAAAAAAAACATTCTGGCAGCGGTTATTAGTTCATCATAATATGCAGCCTGAAAATGAAAACCATCCATGCTCTGGTAATTCAAAAACACTTGTCGTCGTATGTACGTAATTATGTATTTATACATATGTACATATGCGAGCCTCTCTATATACGTACATGGATGGAAACGAGTATAACAATTTTTGAGGTTTCCACTCCAATACACAACCACATATATATATTTAGTATCATATGAGGACAAGACTACAAGCTTGGCATCTGTTACGGAATTGTACAACGCCTAACTAAGAATAGTATCAAGTTATATGAGGCAACTTGTGTAAACATGAGTGTACATAATAGAGTGTAAGGTTGAACGGTTAGCGCTTTGGATTGTTTCATTTTTTTTTATCTACACATGTACTTATCTTGATTCCTTTTTTTACCCACCCGAAAAATATTTTTCGCATCAAAACATCATCATCTCCTCTGGTAACTTTTACACAAGGGAATAGATAGATTCAGACTATCAGACTCTTCTTGTACACTACACATATGAATGGATGTGTGGACCAAATAGATTGTACCGCAATTCATATTAATGGGCCACATTAAAACGTTCCGCATTATTCTCCCCTCGTATTGTACGAGTGGTTATTGTTATTGGATAAAAAGGGTCTTGTTAATAATATAGCACCTGTCAACTGTAGCATGTCTTTGATCTGAACCATATAACGTGAAATAACGGGAGTGTGGAGAATATTCCTTTTCACGGTTAATACGTTATTATTGCTAAATCACTTTGAGAATCTCAGGATTGAGGAGGTAAGGCATCATTAAATATTACAGTGACTATACATAATAAATGAATTGTGAAAACCCTAATACTCGTGATACGTGACAAAGAAAAACTAGAGGATATATAGAGTCATTTGTGCTCAGATTGTAAACAGACCGTTTTTGGTCAAAATCTG
The DNA here is from genome assembly GCA_947179485.1 of Allacma fusca. Classification (NCBI taxonomy): domain Eukaryota; kingdom Metazoa; phylum Arthropoda; class Collembola; order Symphypleona; family Sminthuridae; genus Allacma; species Allacma fusca. Next base: position 31,659,180 of record OX359248.1, read on the forward strand.
GTTAACACGCAATTTCCTATTTTCACAACTCTCCTTACATATTATATTCTACCTATATGTAATTATGTATATACGTGCAATGTGCACTAGGACCTTTGAAGATTACTCACGAATTGTTCCCCACAAATGAATATAAGTATATTATAGGCATTCTGTATGGATCCTTTCCTTTATAATAATTATTACATTACTGTGAGATCCCTACTAGTGCACCGAGGTTTTTGCATTGAACTCACCTGCTACGGCTGCTACACAAGCACTATGGTCATCTGTCGTCCTCACAATGAGCCAATTACATCGCGTGCCTCTTCTATGAAGATACATAATGCAAATTAAGCTGGACTGCAAGGATGTAGGATGAAAGGGGCATGTGTAGGCAGATTTGGATAGTTTACAAGGATATACAAAACAAACACGGTGTAGTACATAGTAAAGTTCGGTATCTCTATCTCTCTCTCTCTAACTCTGTAGAGTGTAGTGCGTGTATGAGGATTATAGCAGTAGCAGGAGGAGCAGCACAACAACAGTATTTTAGACCCGTCAAAGAATTCCACGATACGCAAAGGCCAAAGGATTATCTCGCTTTTTGGCATCTAACAGACATCAACGGCTCCACAGAACGTACAAGATTTTTTTTTTCAACCCTCATGTGATTTTCTATTAACCCGTCCGTCCCAACAACGGAAGAAACAGCTTTTTTCCTCTCCAAGCTTTCCCAACCATCATCACTCTGTAGTAAACCAATGCAATGGTAGTTAGTAGTTAAATGGTAGCAGCTTCAACAACTTATTAGGCACAGTGCACCGTCTCGCCTTCCGCTAATTCATACTTTTTTTTACGTCTCATTACACACTTTTAATGACACGCTTGAAAATTACTGGAATTTTTTTTCACTGGATATGATTTTACACTTTCAGTACCATTAGTAAATAATACTCATCAAAATGAGCTTTTTTAACAATAAGTAAGCCTAGGAAGGTAAGATAGAACACTGTATACTACAATACTGTACTACTGTAATACACTACTAAGGGAAACTTCAATAATAATTCTCAAACCACAATAATGATTTCTACAGCTTAATTATCTATGTAGTTTGAGCTGATCCTATAAACCATAAAAGGGTTTCTATAATGAAAACTAATAATTATAATTCGTTCTTATATAGTAAAAACTTTCCCGGCTTTTTTCCGTAGCTTTGTACACTAACTTACAAGAACGTGCTAAATGAGTTTTCTTGACGTATGTATGAACAAAAGCAAACAACTATACTTCAACTTCCAAGATATTTTCTTTTCTAAATGCTTCCTATATCTAAAGTTGACAGTTACATATTTGAAGTCTTCAAGTTCTTATGAAGTACATATAAACAAGACGGACAGAGTGGAGTGGATGGTCTGCAAATTCAAGTAGATGAAAAAAAAAATTATTTATGATTGAAGGATCGAAATTTAATAATGCTAAAATAATGACAGGTTTTCCCAAGTGACCACTTTCAACAATTTATATTCAGTCTGTTTATGTGCACAGAAGAGCTATGACCGAAAATTGGAGGAAACTTTAGCGGCATTTAAACAGAGGTAACTCGTCAATCGCAAGTGATACAAGGACAATCTGACTTAAGGACAAACATCTTTTAAGTTCATTGATCAGAAAATCAGACGGTTGCTAATAAGTACAAGCCGGTCGGGTTTCATGGGCATGATGGGAAGAGCATTTGCAAAAAGGTTTCAAGCTTATGTATGGATGAAGATCGTATTTTTATATCAATATCCTCACACTTCTGGTTTCCAAGCAGTTGTTACAGTGAGACGGTGACAGTTTTAATACTTAGACGAGGCAATGAGGATTTCAAGTTAAGCTCCTTCCTTTTGTCGAAGACTGAGTTCTATTTTTATAAAAGCCATTTTAAAAGAGTACTTTTCCTTTTTTTTTTACCAGCTGAAATTCGATGGCAATAATTCAAAAAGTATAAGGTCGGGGACATCTTGCTACCACACCGCTAGTGGTCACCAAGGTTAAGTAGTCAACAATCATATATAGGGTATTTGGCATATTATTACAAGACGACATGGAAGGAAACAAGAAATGTTTATGTGGCACAGAGACTCTGTATATAACGGAAATGTAAGTTACACGAGAATGCATATCCACGTATATTCCCCTAATTTTCATTTTCCTGTGCATGGTATAAAAATATATACAGGGCCAAGGGAGTCCCAAGAGTTTGTGTAGCCATGATAGTGATTTTGGCTAGGAAAACATTTTTGCAACCCACACAAACACACACAAGGAGAAAAAACATGCATTTAGATTTCACCTTTTAATTTTATACTTAAATATCACGCACATATGAGAATCGACTAAAGAGCAAGAAATCGATTCTACGACCTGGTACGTTCAAGTACCTACGTCTCACCGTCCTCCTTTAAGCTAAAATTTGTTCTCCTCCGTAGTAATAACTTACTTATACTACGTCCGTAGAATTTTTATGGCCATTTTAGTATTTAATGCAGTGCAAACACTCTTTAGTACTAATGCTTTAAAAGCAATCTTCTAGCTAAAATATTTTACGGTGAATATGTATTTTGATGAAACTCCTTTCCGCGTCATGTTCAGACCGGATGTTGTACGCCTGTACAAGGTTGGATGTGTACACTATTACAGTATACATTCTATACGGAGCGATGAATTTAACATACATATTTTGTTCATCCGTTGCGCTGCAAGGCATTCAAGCCATAGGCCAAGTGATGACCCATGATTATTAAAATTGAATGAATCACAGTACATACAGAACGACGCCTCAGTAGAATATTATTAATTAAGCTAAATTTAGCGAGAAAGTGAGTCAGCGAACGTATTGAATGCGCTAATTACCTGATAATAACTTGATGACGCCGGGTAGGCCATGATTTAATCTTAACTGAGGTCCGTTATGGTGACAGGCCTTCTTCCTAATTCAATTCTTGATTATGTATGTATGTAGTGTAGTGTTGTGTTGCGGCAGGATTAGAATTCACGTTTTGATTTTTATTTTTTACCTTACTGATTTGGAAGAATTCAAAAATATCACTTGCTATTTCCTAAATTCGACGGATCTCTTGCGATTACATAAATACCCTGGTCTTCCCTCTCAAGAAGCCTTACAAAAAAAGCTTCCCCTTCGTCAATAACGTCTCTCCAACGAAAAGGACCCTCTCAACCCTACTACATGTACAAACCCGCTCCGGAACACTTAACAAGAAGTTTACAATTGATTCCTAATCTTTCAACTCTTTTTTTGGTACAGCTTTTGTGCAATTATTGGCTCATTCCATCAAGAATTCTTCCCATTGTTAAAGTTCCTACATAGACATAACATTAATTCATAAAATTAATATAACACTATTACAGGATACGAACACCTTGAGCGGTTTGGTTTTGTAACAACTCCCTCTCTCCAATTTGTATCTTCTTTTTTTGGTATCGATAACCTTTTTTGCATCTACAATGAATACAAGTTCTGAACACCTAATTATACTTAAAACAGGAAAAATCACATGAGTAAAGTAACCTTAACTTTTAAACTGTCTCTCTCTCTCTCTCTCTCTCTCTCTCTACAATTGGACGGATACGGCTAATGTCAGAATCTCTCGTAGTATCCACAGCCACCGGCCACGGCCCCAGCCTTTACAGAAAATCTATTTCCTTTTTAAAAATTCATATACATGGGTTCCATTTGGGGGGGGGGAGGAGAATTATTTGAAGAAGTTGAGCACTTCTATTTAATAGTTTTAAAAAAAAAAACCCTTCACACAAAAAACTTCCCGTCGTTAATCTTCCTCCTCAACGGCCAACATTCCACATTATCTTGCCAAACTCAAGGGCTCCTTCTTCAAAAGCATCATCAAAATTATCCCAACTTGACGAGAGTAATGGGACAGTTAAATAAATACATGTTCCGTATTCCCGTATTTTTTTCCCGAAAAAGAAAAGAAATCCAAGATAAAAACTCCGATATGGTATATACGATATAAGGAATATATATATTAATACGGGAAGTCATAAAATATCGGATCAAAGTCTCCCGCTTCTTCGAAGGTTTCCAAATCCCATTTGAATGTCTATATACTGAAGACCCAGAGGAAGACCGAAGTACCAAAAGGGGAGGCAGATTGTAATATTTTGAATATAATTTACTCACAACTTTTATTTATTTATTTTGTGTAGTTTGTCTTTTTGTCTTTTTTGCTTTTTTTTTTCTTTTGATATCTTCGTAAGTTGGTCACACTTTGGATTGGAATTCAGGAAGGTTTGAAACCACTTATTAGACTTGGAAATAGGACTGTACAGTGTCAACGAATAATTATTACAGGACAAATAAATAACCGTTACGCCGAGTATAGTAAACTCAACGGATCAACTGTACTCAAACTGATGATTTGAATTTTGAAACTGACACAAGAAATTAAAAGGGCTTTGACGTTCTTGTTTAAATGAAGAAATGAAATCATTTGTAGGCGATGTTATTCTTGAATATAAAAATTCTCTCCCTATTTCCCGTTCTCCCTTTATACATTGAAACTGAAACTCTCTCACACACCAAGTCAGTCTTGACTTGAGCTGATGTGTTTGACTCCGTCCTAGAGCTTATAATAAATAAGTGGAAGGAAGACTTTACTAAACTTGTACTAATGCCAGGCATGCATCGTACATATGGCAGAGAGTGAGGAGGAAGGTCAGTCGCCCAGGTGTCCAAGTTCCACTCACAAGCGTTAGGTGCCGTTCTGAGCCAGAGACTCAGTCTTTGGAAAGCTTTAATTTTTTTAATACCAACTCATCATAGGCAGGCCAAGGGAATAAATATATTTCTGTATTCTGCTGTAATTATCCATTAAATTAAAAATGTGTATAAACCTGTAACATTAATAACTTCACTACTACAAGTCTATACTGATCCAGCGGTCTGATAAAAATCAATTAATGAAGTACTTATTATCGATGCTACCATTAGGGAATTTTTTCATGGACTTTTTAAGACTTGGTACTTACAAAACGGTGTTGAATTCTTTGTAGGATCAAATTGATGAATGTGTGATGAGGATGTATGCATGCAGATGTTCGAGGTAGGATTTGGTGTGGTAATAGTTAGTGTTGGAGGATACTTAACTGTATTGGTAGTAATTATATTGACTTTGCTATTGGGGATGGATTTGTGTGTATCCAGCCTGTCCGGCCTGATTGCCTTGTATTTGTTACTTATTAACATTAGGACTACAAGTAATATTGCTAATGTTACATTAGTCAAGATTACACTTATTTGCAGTCAGCGGACTTGACAAACTTGAATTTAGAACCTGAAATCCTAATGAGGGGTATAGAGTTACGAGGAGACTGCACTCCGGCATGTGGTAAAATTAGTGGAGTTGGAAAAAGTTGGGTTGGGGGTATGTATTATAGTGTTATTTATGGGGATGTTTTAAGGGGGGGAATGGAGATGTTTTGTGGGGATGCTTGATGTAATTATGTGTGGATTGGTGTGTGTAGAATGTATTTAGGATTGGAGATAAATGTGAGAAAGTATGTCAGACTTCTAAAGGTCAGTCATGGCTATGACTATGGCTATGGCTACTGATTGTGAGACTGTGACCTTTCTGATCTGATGTTGTAATATCTATGTAGTTTTGACGAAGTTTATTTTTGTTATGGCTGACACTGAGTGAGTGCAGTGTTGGGGGGATGGATGCAATACTAAAGTGGAATATATTTGCGGATTTTTGAAGTATTTCAATAGTCTGGGGATTCGGAGATGAAGTGTGTCGTTGTGGATTGTATGTGGTTGAGGAGGAAACAAAACAGATGTTGGTATTTTTATGGGGCCCCATGACTTGATGACTGCATTCTTATTGCTGACTATAGTTTGAGATTTGCGAGTGATACATGATTTCTAATGGGTATTTTTCGATTGCTGGTATGTCCATGTCCAAGCTCTTGCTGTGGTGTAGGATTTTACTACTGGGATGAGGATCCGGGCCTTGAATTCCAACGGGGAGATGTGCATGCCATTGGATCATTTGGAGTGCTGAGCTCTGTTGTTTGGCATTGTTGAGCGTCAGTAACTTACTTTTTTAGCGTTGAGCATGAGGACTGAGACTACTGAGAGTGAGAGAGTGGTTATAAAATAATGAAGACGTGTTGTGCAACGGTTGTCATTGTTGGAGTGAGGAGTCATACAGGGCTTTGGCAATGAGACACGAGGGGCGGAAGTGATGATTTGTAATTGAGAAGAGATTTGAGGAATGGGGATGATACTCTACTATGCAATGGAGATAATTTGACCGCTTCTGAATTATTACTGTGGAGACGTGGAGAGTAAGTAATCAAGAAATGGCTTGTCCGAGAGATTTAAATTTAATCGGAGATCATTGTGAGATAAGTGGAGATGATGCTGTGCAATATGAAGATATTGAGGTAAAATGTTTTCAAGGTATATAGTTTTTATATAATGGGTGGAGGAATTTAGGAGCGTGATGGATACATATGAGGTTTGAGCATGTATAGGTATCTATCTGTAATAATTACATATATCTATACATACATACAGTTGAAGGGATGGTTAAAACCAGTCGTGTTTTGTGGATTGCTACCACTTATTAGACTCTGGAGTGTATCATGTACATACTTATGTGTAGATGGGAAGTACCGTCGGATTGAATTAACGGGAAACGGATTAGGAATATTTTGTATTGTAGAGGCTTCACTCGTGAGATTTTTCTACATATATCCTAAATAGAGAAATCCGACCGGTTCAACCGCAGTGGCCGTCAAGTGAATTGGAAAACAAGTAAATTATTTTGGGGAGCCTGTCTGCACTTTGGTCGTTTGGTCAGGATCGAGCAATAATGGACACCTGTAGGTTATACCTTCAGATATTAACTGCTTGTAATTATGTAAGTCCTCCAAAGTTGGAGACTCCAACTACGCGTATACCTCCACATGTCCCCCCGTCAGTTTAACTCAATCAAAGTAATTAGTATGTATTATACCCTTGTAAGGTATCTGCACATACCGTGCCTTTTCAGCCGGAGCTTATAATACGGGTCACGCAGGATAAAGCCCAATGCTATAGACCAAGTTCACTGGGAATGATAAAATATAAAAGCATTAGATCACTGCCACGTTTCCATTTTTCTCTTGTACAAAATCAGGTTTTCTCTTCATGACAAGCCTTCCTGAACATATTCAATTGAGAAACAAAATCAGCACTTTTTATATTGTAATAAATGTTCAGAGAACTATTCATAAATAGAAACTCCTAGAACATACATCAGGTTTATAGGCATGGGGTGATCCTGTAGGTATGCATATACATATATGCAACGTATCTTTAAAAGCATGGCACCACTCACAAATGCTTAGTTTTGAGTTTGTAAGTTACTTACACATACATATGTATATATATGATGAGTATAAAATTATATAAAGCTACATTGATATCGTAATCACACCTACTCAGATTGTGTTTTTCACCAGGAGATATGCAGAGCATGTTATGTCACTTACGAACATGACAACCTCTGTGCTAGGTAAATACGCTGAAAATATCAGCAAGGCATGGTGGTGATCGACAAGTTTAACCCGGACATTTGCGTCTTTTCATAAAGGTTTTTTTTCCCAAGTCATGGAAAAACCTATTCTTGTACTGCTCTCTGCATACTACTAGGATGCATCCACTCAGTATAATATAATGTATTCGTAAAATCCATCCTGCATTTTGGTTTCATATGTGGGCAGGCACTTATTTTAATTTTGGATTAAAATAGAACCATACATTTCAGCAATAGTGGGCTGAGAACTGAAAATAAAACTCAATTTGTTATAAATATTGGGTTAACTTAAAAAATAAAACCTTTTAGTCCCATTCGAACACCATGATACATGATAAACAGATTGGAATTTAATACATCTACAATACTGAGAGCGTCATTTTGTACTTGAATTTGTATTTTGACTGTTTCGTTGTGTGTGGTATCGTTCCAGAAACTCCCCTCACTCCCACATTTTGAATTCTGAAGAAAATTGGCATTTCACGATCTTTTCAGAGTATCTTGAGAAACCTTTCTTATCTTGTAGTGTAATCAATGTATAATAAAAGGATAAAGAGGAAAACACACGAGCTGATGAAAGGTGCCTCGTTCCCTGTGTACATATGAATTATTTTATATTAAACACAAAAATGTTTACACAGCATCCTCCAACTTACGTGGGCCTTTATATGGGTGGCTCTGGCATGAGATATTCAATGTAATAACCACTCGTGCAAAACTCCATCTGAAATCCTATCATCGATTAATGCTTGTTTTCTCGTGTGATGCTGTTTGGAGCACCTTTCCGACAGACCCTGATCGGTGGTGTAGTAAATAATTGTAACAACCTCATTATTTGTGTCTGTATGACTTAGGGTAACCGCACACCCTCCAAATGGTCCTTGAAATTCTAAGCTTCTCGGTAATGTATGTGAGGAACGTACCAAATTGGATGTCAATTTTCATTTCAACGAAGCATCAAAGCGGTTTCTAAAATTTCTTCCTTGGCACATGCCAGAGCACAAAAAAAACATGTACACTTTAATATCTACTACTGGGTATACATATGAGATTACTAGTTCGTCCCTCTGGTACTGTTAGAGTACCATTTTGTCTCCTTATAAACGAACGAATGGGAAAAAACTAAAGTAGAGTATAACCTTAAGTAAGCCTTTTCATGTTAACGTCACATTTTTTGCAACTTATTAAAAATACATCAGGGAAGGTGGATCATGTGGGTGAGGATGCATTGACGGCAAAAAGATTTTTCTCACTGTTTCTATTTTGTGAGGAGCACAAAAATCCCATCAGCACTTAAGTTGCTTTGTTTTTTTCGGTAAGACCTGAGTAGCAAAAAATACTTCCTCAAAATCAGTAAAACGTCACCCACACACCCACAATGTCCAACTAAAACAACTGGTCAAGTCTGTCATAGAAAATCCTTGTACTTTTCCTCTCTGTTTGATTTGACTGATGATGAGCGTTCCAAGGATTCTGTAGGATACAGTTTTATGGAACATAATTCAAGACAGGTGGTTTTTTATTTTTTCTGTCAAAAAACTCCTAACTGGCAGACAAATTCTACTTTATAGCAAGCAAAAACAATCAATTGAATGATTGTCCTCATGTGAGTTTTTGATACTTTGTACCCAAAATAAATTATGAGAAGCAGATGCTGCACGTTACAAATATTTTTCCTTCAAGCAAAATTAGCTCATCTTTTAAAATTTCCAAATCAAATAAATTAAGAATGCAGCTCCAAAATACGACATCTCACAAGTGATTGTATTAGTTAAACCTGATTATTAATTCTTATTTATGAAATTCTTTTGGAATTTTTCCCTGAAAATTTTCCGAGTCAGAGAGTGAGAAGAAGTAGGGAGTATCAGGAAGTAATATACTCAATGGCGTTATATCAATAATTCGCAAATGGTTGACTCAAAATTTTGTCGTTGACATCCAGTCATCCATTATCTATTTTTGAACGACGGTTTAAACGGAAATGAATTCGTTTTATGAAGGTTTCATTAGAATGCATGAGGCATCCCACATCACACACATAACCAGGAAAGTGTTCTCATAATGTTCCGACGACTGCAGTCTTACATATGGACGCAAATAATGTGATAATAAATTCGTAATTAGTAGAATATCCGGATGAGAGAACCGCAAAGATGGCCTCAATAAAAATTGCATCGAGCTGTCTATACAAAAGTTTATGTGGGGGTTACAAGGCTGTGGATCTTAATGTGCTATGCATATATTGAGCGTAATGCGTGACTTTGATTGACATTACAAGTCGCATCTCTATCTCTCCCCCTCTCTCTCCCCGTCAGAAAATTTACAAGGAAATTGGTTCTTACTAAATAACGAGATATATTTACAGTATAGTATTAATTATTCCACATGTTATCATGTGTGACCAACTTGTGAATGAATTGCATAAACTTTGCTGTATGAAATAAGCAAAATGTAATTACTAATATGGAGGAGTCACTACTACTGTATTTATTATTTCTATCTAATAATAAATAGAGGAATGTACCCATCATGAAATAAGCAAACAGTTTCCGACCCTTTGATGTAATATTCGTATTGAATAAAATTATATTAGCCATGCGTAGATACATCTAAGAAATTATTTTGATACTCCAGCTTTAAATTCTGGAAAGAAAACATCTCTAAAGATTACAAAAAAATATGATGGAAGTGTATAATATCGTTAGAAATTTTCAGGAACATTTTATCCAGTGAAGAAAAAACTTCTCCTGGAGCGTATGTATCCATTTGTTATTAGATTAAACATTGGCAATAGCTCAAAATAATATACTTCATTCCACACCTCACTGAACTTTAACGGAATGTAAACTACTGCATCTGCATTCTGGAATTACCATGACGTGGGTGTGGGGTAAAGTAAAGACAATATCCTTTGTGGGTAAAATTTCACGCTCAGCAAATTCCTAAAAGACGAATTTGTTTGTAATTAGCAAGATTATCCTAGCATAGCTAATTTTAGGAAGTGCACAAGAGTGCAAGTAAGTAAAAGTGACTTTATTACCCTAATTAATGTGCAGACAAGGTCAAAAAATGCAAGAATGCGTAAATATTTGTTTAAGCTGGATCTAAAAACTCAAGTATGTTTATGTGGAGCGGCATTAAATTCCAAGTTCCAGGGAAATGAAAGGAGTGCCGGCGTCCCCGCCACTTCCTATTCCATTCCAAAGTTCATCACACTCTTTCAATATGTACTTCAATAATTATTGACATTTTTAAAAGCAAGCGGGTAATGAATGGAAATTAAATGGTAAATTCTATTTACAATCTTGCTAACTTACAGTTATTAGTAGCGTACCTACATACAAGCTTCAATGTAGTAGCAAATTATTACAATAATTACTACCAGTAGTAATACTTGTTTTTGACAGGGAATGAGTCAGAGTAAATCTTTTGCTCTTTCATCGTACACTACTGATTCTGGCTGACTTCATTCACCAGAAGCCCCTATTCAAATTAATATGAGCTGGGAAAAATAGTTCGAAATATGTGAGCAGTTTGGAACGACATACTTTAAATGGTCTGAAGTCTGAGTCTGAACTCCATCTTAATATACCATCAACGGCTGACAATGTTTACTCTTGAGGTTTCTAATGACATCCACTTACACAATTAGTTTAGATACAAGCTGTTGCAGTTCCTCCTGCACTGTCTCCTTTAAATCTATTTTAAATTCCAGCATATGTCCAGGAGGTAGTGTTTTCTCTGGGTGAAAACTATGCAGTTTTTTTTTATTTTCTTAGTGCAACCAATTTATTTTATGTGGTCTGCTCATAAGTTATTGACTATAAGTATTTTTTAAACCAATTTCTCGAGCGTTGAGTCCAATAACATAGATTAGCTAGACTTAAGAATTCTATTGGAATTAAAGGGTAAGAAAATAAATTAAAACTTGACTCTGTTCAGACAAGCTTAATGTTTTTTTTTCAGAGGGGATAGTAGAAACTGTATACAAATCTGCTTCGACCTTTAGTAGAAACATCATGAAACGACAATTGACAGCATGTCACCGACAGGAAGCATTAAAATGTGCATTTTTACATTAAATAGCTCCGACGCTATCTATTGATTTTTATTATGTTTTTCAAAACGTGCTGGCTGTCACACACAACCCGTGATAATAATAGATCCTGTGGGGCATGACAAAAAAAATGAGAATAACGTGTAGTTACATTAGTGTCGTGTAGGTGGGTAGTAAAAACAGATTTTTAAAGTCCTATTTTTGGAAGACAGTTAGCTCTGATAGGGAATGTCGGTTAAGTCAACATAGCCAGCCTATATGGGGCATGCTTTAAGGGAGGGGCGCTTTTGTTTAGTTTAGGTGTATTTATTCACCTGAGGTAATCGTTCAGTAAAAAGTCATCTTTGCTGTAAAAACATGGATGATTTGATAGCTTATTGTTAGCAGTCATCACCATCACAAATGTATCATGTACAACACATTTATGCAGAGTAAACTTAGGGCAAGGCATGCTATGTACTACTAGCACCTTAAAATGTTTTTGTGGGACTGATGGCAATGTTTACTGTTGTATTTATCAAAATGTTACTCAAAGAAAGGGATGAGAGATTTTTTTTTCTCACTGTACAGCATTGTTAATTGTGGTCCTCATATGCGTCCACTTCTACAGATAGCATATTGCCTGAGAGCGTCTTCCTGTTTGATTTGCGAGCCAAGAAGTGTTACATGCACCTGTCATGCAAATAATATTAAATTAATGTCTTGTATGCAAATTTAATCTCGAAAAGGAGATTCAGTTCCACTAACGTGACTTTGTTGTATGGTTCACAGATATTTTACGGTTAGAGTAAGTACACCAATAGTAACTGAAGTTCTAAACCTTTATTCTTAAAAAATTCAAGAACGAAATCGAAAATGTAATGGGAGGTTTTCTTACAAATTAAATTACACTCCTAATTTTAGAGGCATTCCGCAAAAATAACTTATGTCGTACTTGTTTTGACTACACACGCCTTGACTTCTATGGGAAGAGAAAGACTCTAAATTTTAAGATTACATTTGAAAGTTATTCTCTGGCCAAACCGGAAGTTGTACACGTAATTATTTTTATTAAATTTGTAGATTTATCATGGCAAGCCGGGTTGAAAGGAAGGTAAAAGTGGTAAAAAAAAGGCAGGGCATTCTGCCATGGTGTCCATTAGCTCTGGGTCTACACAACCGTTGAGGAGCTGTTTGTCTACTTCACATTGTGCATGTATGTATGTATGTATATGCGCAAACATTTGATCACAGGCTGGGCATTTGTTCTTCAGTGACACTTTTGCTGTCATCTGGTTTTGAGCTAACAGAAAGTACTAGTTGTGTGAAACAAAATGACAATGTAAATTATTGTTTACTTATTAGTGATGACATATGAAGGTACTTTTAAATATTCCTGTTGGAGTGCTATAATTTCCTAACTGAACCGTTAGAATAATAGTGAGATTACGTATTCCATAAGCGTAATAATTATAGGGGGATGTGGGTTACCAAATAATGATTTACTGTTTCTCTTGTAACTACGTTTGTATGTATTAATACTTGACATTTGCAATTCATGTTGGATTACCTGCCTTGCAAAAAAATTCTTGTAAGTCGCTAAAATAAACATTTGGAACGAAGCTTGCCAATTCCCTAACTTTCATTGCATACTGACAAGAACCCTTTGACTATAAATTTTTGAAAATAACACTAATAATTACGAAAAACCATTGTCGAGTTAAGTTAAAATAGAAAAACCGGTTCCCTAACAGTGATGGTTAACAAAATAAAGCTTTGATTAACTTTTTTTAAGCACATGCGGCATTTGCTATTATTTAATTCTCGATTTTATTCTCATAGTAATTTATTACTGTGAGTATAAGCACTCTAAATATGTATCAAAATATGATTTAATAAGAATTTTAGAGAATTCATCATGTAAAAAAATCTATGATTTTGATTCAGCAGGAAGAAATTTGCAGGCACAGGATAACACAAGATAATAGCTTTCAGGCTTTGAGGTGCATGGATCCCTTGTATTTACACCAGCTGTTCAAACTGGTAATAATGATCTCGGGCAGTCTTGAGTCGGTGTAAACAAGAGAATACGGTAGTCGAGTGCATTAACTCACAGCGTTCCAGTATAATAAGAAAGTCATTCAGTGACCAAGCGCCTGTTGCTTGACAAGTTTGATCGCTGCAGGATTTCTCCCATCTCTTCCTGTCTTCTGGATTCAGTTGGAACACTGCTTGCACTTTCACCTCTCGTCAGCTCATACATTTGAGTTCCTCCTTGAAAATTTTCTAGTCTGTTACTTTCATCATTACTTTTCCCAAATTTGTCTTTTGCCTACTCGTGCCTTTAAATTCTGGGGTATTTAAACAGTGGACTTGGTTCCTCAGAATTCCAACGGTGATTCCAGGGAAGACTGTTCCAATCGGGTATGTAAATTTTCAGTATTTACTCTCAGTTGATTTCCAGTGAAATTCAAAAATTCAGTAGCTTTCACTCTACAATTCATATATGAAGAATAACTTGGCGTCCCATGTTTGAACTCATACATGGAATGTTCTACTTTCTACTTTGTAAATATCTATCGGCTATCATTAGTGCCTCCTACCCCCTGTCATATGTTTATCCCCAGCCCACAGCATACAGTCAAATAAAGGGATTTAAATTTAAACATTTAATTAAAGATTGTGACATGCAAAATGGCACTTTTGTACTGTGGGCGGTCAATTTAGACTAAATTGAAGCAATACTGTACATACAATAATTAATACAGACATTTGTTTCTGAGAAACGTAAGTTAGAACAGGAGGGTATAGTCATTATTTTGCTCATTTTAAATTCATTTCAAACAGCTTTTTAAAAATCCACTATCTATTCTTCTTGTAATAGGTTTGTCTTATTGCAGGTCTTATGACCGAGCTTATTATCAGCCTACATTCAATGATAAAAGTAATACTTTAATACTTTTCTCCAGGGAAAAAATATTTCCCACGTAATATCCCTACTCTTAATAAGAGTTTCACATGTGTACTTTAGACTCTCAATGGGTTTCAGGAACTGTTGTACAATATATAAGATATAAATAATGTATGTAATCATTAATACATACTAGTTTTACATTACATATATACTGTTTTCATCAAAGATGATGTATCTCAAACAATACAAATCTGAGTCACTGAAGCTTTCATAGAGGGTTATTATTAATATCCTGGCTTTCAGCTTTATTGCTTGATCAGCAGATTTATAGCAACTGTTTTAGGACGCTGTTGGACTGAATCACTAATAAATTCACGCCTTTCACTAATACGTTCAACTGCTCCCATGCCATATCATTAGGAACTTATATGACCTGATCGAATATTAACACCATATTCTATTACTTCCCCGAAATTCAGCCTACGCTTGGAATTTGAGTCATAAGGGAGAATAAGAATTCTCATTGAAGATGTCTGGAGTAAAATGTGTAGGCTACAATTTGCATGGGAAGGGATCCGAATAATATAAGACGGATTCTCCGAAGTGGTAGTTTGGGCTAGGCGGACATAAATCCTTAGGAATTTTTCATACATTATTGTATAAGATTCTGTATCTTCATCGAAATTCCCTCTTGTATTGGAAGGAGAGTAAGTATCACATCTTATCCCTTGATTATTACTCCAGCTTGAATGAGTCTGACCAATCGGAAGACGTACTAAAACAAACTCAATATTTATAGGATGGGAATTTAGTTCCATCTAAGGCACAGGTATGCAGGAAAACATCCCTGCTGCATCCTGTTTTCATTCTTGGGGCATGTTGATGTTCACAAGGCGATCCCAGTAAAATTGGTTTTGCCATTGCCAGGATGTGGTATTGCTACGAGGGAAAGTTTGTTTTGCTCTGAAAGTTGGAAGACATTTAAGTCCGGAAATATTTCTTCCAGACTTGTGCTAAATGTACTGTAGCGAAGGCGGAATAAGGAAATAGACTAAGGATGAATTCTTGTTGATATTTGTCCAGGTTTGAACGCTCCAGGGTGCAGGTATCAATTGTAGTAACTTCAGTTACTTACCATGGGGATATATTATATTCCAAATGATCTCTGATCGGTTTGTGTACATTCTTAGAGTCCTTCCTTGTTCATGAACCTCACTCCGTGACTGATGCCCTCCGAACTTTAGAGACCAAAAGTAAATCCATTTAATTATTTGAAGTTACACGAGTCAATACACGGCCCACACGTCTCAATCCGGTGTATAGTAGGACATGTCAAAGCAGAACTGTATCTATCCACTGCATTGAGATTGGAAAGAATTAATGTAATTATGCAGTGCTATGTAATGTCAGTTGAATCAAGAGGGTTTCGGAAAGAAATGAAATATAACTCAAATTATATAGCTGAATAAATATCTGAAAAAGGTTTAAGCATGATGTTAAAATTTTGAAATCGCAAAAGTGTTGCTTGTTATACTCAATTCATTTTCAGTCAATGGATGAGTACATGATGGTATTTGTAATCCGAGAGATTGCATGAATGCTTCATTATCTGGAGCATCTCGGGATCCTCGTGTGTCCGATGTATGTATATATATATGTATGTAGGTTGGATTGAGAAATTATGGTATTAAAGTAGGAAATGAAAGGCGACTAATAAAATATAAACGCATCCTCCACAAGGTACAAGAGTCTACAAAATTACTGGTAGTTCAGTACAAGAATATAAACCCGCATTGGAGTAATGAGCTGAGTGTAAATCTATATGTGCAGTTGATTTAATAGGTAATTTCACTCGCACGTATCTGCCGATAAGAATTCTATTGTTTCATACAGATTCGCTATTCAATTTAAAAATAATGACCACGCTTGCTTTCAAGTTTGGAACTATTTTTCACGTCTGTTCACTGTAAGTTTTCTCTTTGACGTTGTTGGCGTGGGGATACTAGTTACTTCAAACACTTGGAACTGGAAAAGACGGATCAAATTCCAGGCACTGTAGTCGAATTTCATCTAATGATCAAAAGTTGGGATTACATTATTCTGGAAATCTTTAAAACAGGGGTCAAATTCTTCGAAGGGTGAATCTCAAGTTATTTAAGTATGTCTGTCATATTGGAGTAAAAGTACTGTACCCAGTAACAGCAGCGTACCGCACGTGTTTCAAAATATTCACAAAAATGATGTTCTTCCCTAATTAGACATAAAATCTGACATGAGTATCCGAACCTTAAAGTAATTAAAAATAAATGAAGTTAAGTTGGAGAAAGTATCCCTTGAATGAATTCTGATGATTTTTTCCAGAAAAAGATTTTACTCTGAAGGATACATACATACACGTTAGGTATCTATGTATATCTATTCTGTGGAATCTTAATTTTCCAGCAATTAATACTTTCGGAGGCCAGGTCGGGTGTCAAAAGCGGAAGAGATGATAATGTTTGAAGTTAAAATAAACCATGTGTAATAACTTTTGCATCCTTTGAAGCCAAATAATTATTTTTAGGGATAATAGACGTTAATTTTGCAAAAATCTAATAAGAGGGATGCTCTCAAGTTTTTGTGGAAACAGTGGCATCTCAGAATGGAAAGATTCAGAGGAAGGTAGAGTGTTTCCTTGACAGGATGGAATTTATATGTGGGCCCGGAAATTAAAAAAACTGACGTACAAATTAATTCAATTAAAAAACTATTACACGCTGTCATTAAGAATCTTCACTTTGGCGAAACGTTATGGAAGCAAAGCTACTCCGGTTTGCTTATTCAAGGCAGTTTTGTTTCCTGAAGGAATTTTGTTAAATTATAGAAGTAGATTTGATTTTAGTCCTGTGATGACTCTCACTATATAGTACTTAAAAAATAAAACTTAATCCGGGAAAAAAATTAATTGTGTTGCCCTTAGGGCTGAGGGGTAAACTGTCGAAAGTAGAAAGTGAGACAATCTTGGGATCATTAATTTTATAGCTAAATTAAAGCTCAAGCGAATTCCTTCCTCCTGCATCAGTTTTAATTCAAAATTAGAAAGCAGAAATATATAATTCCTCAAGTTCTTTGCATTAACCTTGCATTGCTTCTTTTAATTTGCGTTTGAGGTTTTAATCTTTCATTCAATGTACTTCCGCCTTGGATTCCAACAGGTTTAAGGTCTTTGAAAGGGTCATTCCACGGTATGACACATATACATAATATAATTACATACAAATTTGCTGTAAAATTATATTTAAAGTTACAAAATCGTTACCTGAAACGTCATATTTCTGATTCTGGCATTCCAAAAACTTTAGTGAATCTGCGGTTTGTTATTCGATTTTTCTGGGGAAGTCACAAAGTCATTTTGATTTGACCAGTTTTCGGTTTGTTCATCAGTTTTTGAACTTTGAATTTGAACATTGAGCTGGTAGGGATGGATGTACACGCTCGCATAAAGTTTCACGTGTCTTCTTTGTAATTACTTTCGAGTTGGGGATAGAAGTCTGCGGGTGACATGAGCACGTCGAGTATTATTTCATAGTTCACGGTGTGCTTAATGAGAACCTTTGATTTAATAATGTCTTATTTAGTTTAGCTGCATTAACGTCATCATAGTGTATCAAAAAATGCGGTTTCCATATTAACTTGTCATTTTGACAGCTGCAATAATTGCATGGGGAAGTTCACATTGGAGTTTTAAATCTTGCAGGAATCCTCACATATGTGTGCATCTAAATATAATATAACCAATTAGTATCGGGAAACTATCCGGAAAAATAATATGACAACCTTTACTGCTACCGTGTCATGATAAGAACTCCGTAGAATTTTGTGGAGAGTTATCAAGATATCAAGATACCATGCTAATATTAGAATCCGAGGAAACTTTTAATACTTTGTGACCTGTGATTTATACAAAATCCTTAATTGCTTTGAAGAAATTGGGTGTAAGGGCTTCTAGCTAACTCGACAAGAACAAATAATTTTTGTAGAGATCCATTGATGGCACTAGTGGTTATTAAGTGAAAATACAGTTAAATTTTCATGGAAGAAATTTACAAAATATTTTTGATTATTACGGAGTCAAAATCTAAGATTTAGGGAATAATAAACGTACATTTTAAATCACAGTTAATCTTCGTGCTCCATCTGCCATATACATACATGTTATTTTGAGGAAAGCATTAGTTGTAATATAATCAGTGATATGACGTTTCGTGGAAGAGCTTTATAGCATTTTGTATAAATATGTATTTGCTAGCATATGTATAAAAGCCATAAATAGCATTAATGTGCTTTCCTGGAAATTCTATAAACATACTGACAGTGGGTACAGATACAAACAGGGAACAAATTGTATACACTATTTGTTTGTACTCCCCCGAATCAAAATCAGGCCTATATAAAATCAATTTTCTCTTTAATTGACAGGAAAAATTTGAAAGACATACTGATTTTGCATTTCATTGAATCATCTTCCTCTAAAAATGATATAACTATGCCAATGGGTCAACTCACTCAGGACTGGTTATTTGAATAATAGAAGCACAACATCTTGTTTTGATTCAATCCATCAATCCTTTTATGGTTTTGCGTTCCATGCGTCACGGAATGTCATCCTCGCATTTTCAATCCTAGCATAAACAACATTTCAAGTCTTACACTCTCTGTTTCTGAAAGAATGTTCGATGAAAAACACCTTTATAACCATAACCTGTTTTCAGGGAAACGGAAACACCTGCTAGTTTTACTTCATACCGAGAACACGCAAATTTTCCTTTTGTATCAAAGGCATCAATACTTTCTTTTAAGTTACACAACAGAGCCAGATTGTGAGAAGTTAGCATGTGGGAGAGTGAGCACTTCCTTGTAGTATAGTAGTGAGATGAAGAATCGATGCATGTTACCTGTCATGTCACTGGACTCCACCCACACATTTTGTCCCCGGTTAGATCATCATCACTGGCAAAATCAATTTTGGAAATGTTTGGAATTTTATCAATCAACAGGCGCTGTCCTACTGAATCGTAATTTACGGTACACTTTGTACGCGCTTATTGTAAGTATGCACGCACTTGTATAGAAAGCATTTATTCCTCAAAATCATTTAAGGTAGGATTAATTGGGCCCACTTAGAATACATACTTGGTCAAATATGTAAATTTGTCCCTTATTATTTAGCACATATAACATTTACATTAATAAACCCATCAGTTGCATTTTATTTAATGTGTATTTTGGAATTGACAATGCTTCATACTTCTACAAATAAAAAATCACTCGATAGTCTCGAACACGAATACTCGAAAACGTCTATGGTAAAAAATATGGAAGGTAATTATTCTCTATTGGTTTATTTATACAGTATTATTACTTTATTTTCCTACTTGTTATCACTCATCAGTTTTATTTATTTTTACCACGGGAGTTGAGAACTTTTCAACTGAAAGAATTTAATTGACCACTTGGGGAAAGACTGTTTCTACACGGACTCCTTGTATTAGCTGGAAGAATATATTTCTCGAGAATATAGACCCTGTTTAGAAAGAACTAAACAATTATGACATATCTACATATAATTATATAAATATGTACAAACATACTTTCTTCGTACTCAACAGTGAAGGTTGGTCTTGGCATGGGATATACATATTATTTCCTGTTCCGGGGCCTAAATAACTTTGTACTTGCGCTTTTTAAGTGCTTTAGTATGTATGTACATGGTGTTAAGATCACAGCCCAACAATCAGATTACCCTTTCTTACAACACATACATTTCTGTATTAATACCTGAAGCTATTGTAAGTATGTACCTTCGTATATAGTGATAGCACTAATGTTTTAATACTGTGTTCACGTTAATATAATTATGCATTAATCATGTACATTAAAGATGAGCACGACATTTTAATTGCTCAAGATGATGGAAGGTGAGCTTTCTAGAACAAATACCAATGATACAGTGACGTGTGTCCGTCTCTATATCCTGTTCTATTTTAAGTACGATATGTTTCCCTTGTAAAAGCACTACGATGAGAGGATTCCACTATTTTCTTCTTATTAAAAGTTGAAAAGGTCCTGTTTCATGAGACACAATTAAGGTAGGCTGGGTGAAGGAAAGAAATTGAACTGTGAAGTTAGTGATGGTTGTAAATACTTATATTATGTTTATACTACATAGGTGTGGGCGTTCGGGCTGTCACCGTACTTCTCGGGGAAGTGTAATTAATAGCAAAACTCAGGAAAATTCAAGCATCAGACAAAGACAAGTCCAATGAAGGGGGACTCATCCATCCGGACCGCTGACGTTTGCATTCATCGGCAATGGCGTCCCTGTGGGCTTTTAAAATGTACCCATTCACTCGTCGTGGTCGTCCTTTCCCTGCATCTTCTGATTTTCATGTCTCGTGTAGTAGAAGCTGAGGAGGGTCTGGGATCAAACCCGAATCTTCGTCAAAGGTTCTTGCAACATGGGGAGTCCGACTACAGTGCGGTGAATGATGGAACGCGGTTTGAGACCGCAGGTGGATCGGGATACTTTAATGTTGAAAAGCCTGTCAAACCTTATCTCAACTACCTGGCTGCGAGATTCAAGGGAATCGGGGAAAAGCAAATTAATTTGCAATCTGCAAATGACGAGCCACCTTCAGCTTTGCGCACTGGACCCGCTGTAATTAACACGGTAAGATTTTATAAATTACAACCACCGAGGCTTAGAAAAAGATTCAGGAGTGATGATTAAAGTTACACTGAATCTCTATCTACTAATATCTATTCCATTTGAAATGGATTAAAAAAAAAGCATGGCATGAAAAGACTTTTGTATTTCGGCTTGTTTCTGGTATCATGGAAAGGAACGTACATGTTGATTAAAATTTTGCTCCTTTGTAATTACAGGTAAGGTCCAAGAAGGGCTTCAATGCTATCAAATCCTTAATGGGATTGCAATCAAGATCCTTGTCCAGGTCCATATCCATGGCACGGTCAATGTCTACCGAAGACTTTGTTGAGCCCGCTATTCAGACAAGACGAACTCTTACGAGACAGTTTCGACCAAGACTTCGTTGGGGTTAAACTAATGTCCTTGTATTTCTCCTTATTTTTGGGACTCTTTTGGTTTTGGTTTTCAAAATTCAGGGAAATTCAGAAATATTTATGTGGTAGAGAGTGTACCAGAAAGATCTAATATTTTCTGAAGGGTTTGCTCCAGGTGCAATTCATATTTGAATTGTAGGAACTACCAATTAGTAGTTTTTTTATGTTGACTTTTTTGTCATACATGGATGGAATATCATTTGGCAGGGGTGTGAAGTATTGCTGAGTTGGGGCTTGAGGAGTTGGAATTTAAAACAAATGCTATGAACTACAATAAAAGTCGACAAATTTCTGTACACATGTACATTCAGATCCAAGGTGAATCTCATTGTCAGTATTGTAAACAACAATTTCATCTTCACCTGTGTGGAAGTACATTTACGGCTAATATTTATTCAACTGAACACATAAAATGTAATGTTGTGAAAATATGTAATTACGTGAAAAAAATAAATAGACATGCAAGTAGCAAATAAAGAAATGAAATGAAACAAAATTTTCCGATATTTAAAAAAAGGGGGAAAATTCATATGCAAAATATGAGTGATATACTTACTGTAAATTCCGTTAGAAGTACGGTTGAAGGAATAAATGGAATTACGGTTGAGAGAGAAATAATTGAGGTAAACTCAATTTGCCTCGAAGCAATGTAATTACATTTTAGTATTACACGTTAAACATCCAGAGAATCGCATGTACATATGTAAAATAATAAATGGATATGTAAATCAAGGTAAATGTTTCATATTAGATTATTGAATTTATTTAAGTAGATACTGTTATATATGTTTTATTATGTATTATAGGTATGCATATTATTTACACGGACAATTTTCATAAATAGAATGAGTGCAGAGCTAAAAACGGTTTTGTCAGTCCTGTCGTCTCTTCAAGACATGTACAAACAAGTACATACATTCTGAAAGACCAACAGGAACTGAGAAAGCCGGGAATTTAGCAACGCTACTACAGATATAATGTAGATATAGGACTCCTGATTTTTGAAAACTATGATTTTCCGTAATTTATGATTGTAACTAATAATTAACACAGTAATAATATAGCACATTTGTCACACCAAATTTCTTGACCAGTAAGATATATAATTGCATATAATTTACATTTTTGCATCATTTTCTCGAAATATCAAGTACTCGTATTGAATAAGTATTTATTTATCATACACCAATAAGACTTGAAGCACTGATGTAAATCAGGAGTATCTATCTACCTCTCTACGTATGACATAAATCATTTGGCACCATTATTACAGCTATCTAGTGTGATTATTGTTTATTCAACTGATGGTGAATCTATGTAATTATCTCGGGCATGCACTGCTAGTATCTTTTATGTCTGTACATATACATATGTAAATTTGTGGATTCTGTTGATGTAATGTCCATGTTTGTAATAGTAGGTGTGTGTGTCTGTATTGTGAAGTAATTTTAGTGCAAGTATAATTATATTAAGATTATTTTGACTGTAATACTCTTAGACTCCAATCCTCATGTAAGACATTATTACCCTTTTAAAATAAATGAGGTGTCGATGTGTCAAAACCATTGTATTTAAGGGTATGGACAACACAATAAAAATTTACCATAATATGTTGCACATTATACGAACGCATTAGGAAATCTCAACTATCACTTGTCAAGCTGGCCTTTTCGCATTAAAATACCTCTCCATGACAGCCTTTGATTTGAGTGGCTACTTCAATCTGACATTTTTGTAAGGATTTTAATTACAAATAGGGGTTTTTTTGTCCACTCTCCAAAAACATTCCTTTCAGAAATCTCGGATCTGGAAATATTCTCACTGCTCTTCCTTACTTTATTATTGTCATTCCTTTCCAATACGGCCGTCAATTATTAACTGATGTATTGCTATTTGAATTTATTTGCACAATTTTATAGAGGAAGTAAAAATAATTTGCAAATAAAAACGCCATGATTGCAACATCTCAAGATCTCATAGATCTGATAATCTGATGATACTTGATATATTTATGCGTATATTAGGCCAACACCGCATTCCAAATGAATCTATTTAGTTTTAAATACGAGGGAAAGTAACTGAGCCGGTGCAATCGATCCTGGGAAAATAGTTGTATATGAATGTTGCTTCAAGTCAAGTTGGCTCACGTCAAGGAGACGTCGACGTACTGACGGAGAAACCAAGTCATTAATTTTTGTCTCTGCATAACTTGAGTTACAAAACTAGATTGTGGATTTGAAAGCTGACGGAAATTATATCTGTGCGGGTTGATTCGGAATTTAGTAGAATTGATGTACCGTACTTCTGGAATCTAGAGTTGCTCTGACGGGTTATACGAAAGTTGGCTGATCAAAGTGATATTGAAGATGTGTTTAGTAATGAATACCCCATAAGCTATCTTGTCATAGTTTTGATTCAATACTAGGTTTGACTGAAGCAGGTAAAGTATTATCAAAAATAGAAACGTTGTAACAGGTATTCTTTATCTAGTAAATGCATACTCGGTATGACTAAAAGTCAATAAATTTAGTTTCACTTATCTGTATAACTGTTGTAGGGACTGAGTTGTATAGGATGATGGAATTTTTGGAACAGAAAAGTAACAGCCTTAAGGTTCATAGAGTTTAAGTATACATGTACAAATAAGATAATTACATATTATTACTAGTACGTGGCAATCATAACTATACATGTAACTTTAACTTGGACTTGTCTTTTTTTATAATTTATTCTTAATTTATAACAAAAGCATTTTTGTGATCTCTGATATATAAGCTTTTTTCTCCTGACCAAAAAAAAAAAACAAAAAACAAAACTACGACTCTAATTGACTGCTGAGTATTTTGACTTGTTATCCGATTTCTTGCCAGATTTTTGATTTGACTCTGAACCATCATTCTGTGCTTGGGATTTGTCCCCGAGAGCTTTGCAGACCGGGATTGAATTCGACCACTTGCCATTCTTGAGACAGTGCAGCATCCTTGCACCTTGAAGCTCATAGCCTTCGGTGCAGTCGAAAGTGACTGTCTCGAGGATTCCATAATAGAATTTTACCTGGGAAATCGTACCACCGATCGTAGTTCCAGGATACGTGCAGGCCTGCACACCTATCCAAATTTCAAGTAGATTTACAATCCATTTCACTCACAATTCCAAATATATGAGACATGTTGAGAGTGTTCAAAAAGGAAACTATTTACATTTGACTGTAGATGCTCGTGACCATTTCCCATTATCCTGACACGCTACGATGGGCTGACCTTCCATCATATACCCTTGGTGGCAATCAAACTGAGCCAAATCCCCCGCTTTGTATGGAGGATTCCCCGACACAAATCCATTCTCCGGGGACGCCGGCTCAGGACACTCTACTTCCCGACACAGTGGTATGGCACTATGGCAAGGTTAATCGAAATATAATTTACAACTTTACCAACTTCCCTTACTCTAGGTCAGGGTACTCATGCTAATAGTAATTATAGCTTAGAAAAGGGACGTCAATGGGGTGGATGTGCCTTGAAGATAATATGCTGCTCCTAAGAATACATTTCCTCGCATGAATACAACAAGCAGCATATTTTCGGCAAATTTATATACACTTAACATTTTGAAGTTCCCTTTCTAAAAAAAAAATCCGTACGTTCGGGATGGGTTTATTGTAAAAAAAGAAATTGTAATGCTGTGAGGTAATATTAAAATTCCATACCTAGACCATTCACCGTTGGATTGACAAATGGCCTCATTACTACCCTGAAGAATGTATCCCGGTGCACAAGTGAAGATGGCTTTACCACCAACGTCCCGATTAATGACGGTAATTTTTGGTGGGGCAGTCTCGTTTTTCTTGACGGTACCGTTTTTGCTCACGCTTGTGAACTGCAAGGGGGCCATTGCAGGGAGTAGAGAAATATCCGCACATTCCACATTCTCACATCTATTTAAAATAAAATCCTCCTAAATAAATACTTGTGTCTGTGATAAGCATATCTATAGGTATTTTGTATGCAGGCAGGAAAGTAACCAAATTTATCACCAGTGCGAAATCAATGTAAGGAACCTGGAAATGTGGAGGGACAAGGAAAGTCAATAAAAAAACTTGACTTACTTTGGAAGCAGAGCAGACCAATTTCCAGAGGCAAGACATACAATTTCTTGCGCTCCAACCAACGCATTTCCACTGCGACACTGGAAAGTTACTTTAGTCCCTAGCTGAGTGTTGGTTGTTGAGTAGTTTACATCCGGATGCTCTGGTAATGGGCGACAGTCGACAGCTAAAAAAGAACAAAGTCACTGGTGAGAGTCAACTTGTCATAAAATATAAGAGATGTCATGTCCTGGGTTCCAACGTACTCCTGACGCTTCAAGATTACGTCTAGTTTTATCAACCCTACATGTATCTATATGTATTTATGGATACTGTGAATAAAAGTGAACTCACTTTTCACCAAAATCTGAACCCGGTGCCTGTGCCGGGATGGGGTGACACATGTGTAGGAGCCAGAGTCCTCATCCTGAGCATTGTCAATTGTGAGTCGAAACTCCAGAGAGTTATCTCTGCCTTCTTCTGCAGGGGCCCAGCCCTCCTTGTAGTTTCTCCTCAGGTAATCCGGGACCGATCCTGCTTCCTTGTCTTTATTGGCTTCCTCTATTTTCCCTTCCCGCTCCCTAAAGAAATAAATATCATCATGGAAACGGAAGAGACGCAACAGCATGCTCATTTTAAATCGTGAATTGCCTCCACGATCAGTGTCCCTATTGTTCCAGGGTAGTGTCAGGAGCTATTAAGGCTTCCAACGAAAAATGTCATCTAAGTTCACGGGTTGAGATCCCGGGGGGGCTTAGTTGGACGCAACCCGGAAAAATGGAATTTGACTTCAATGGGACTGGGGATTCCTTCCCACTGTATCTATTTTTCCCCTGACCACTCAGAAACATGAGAGCCGCTGTGGGGATTTAGGATGGCCCCGCAAAACCGGAGTTCTCGGAGATAGGGCCAATCATTAGACATTATATTATGAAATAATGAACTCTGGAAGGCCTAAGGGTATGTATAAGATATGAGCCCCCGCCCTTGACTGTCGCTTGTAAATCCTCAAGTGTTTATTGAGTCATAAACAACGTTATGCTATTAAACACAGGATGCTACACGCTAGGGCAATCCAAATAATACCCTCTACATAAAACCACTGGAGCAAAAGCACTGGCTTAAAATATTTTGAATGTAGAATAAGGCTATAAAATATCAGATAAAATCTTGAGACTTGAGTGGAAAATTTTAAGACAAACTAAAGGAGGTAGATTCAAATCTGATTACTTATGCGGGTTTGAGATCTCCCATTTAGGAGTGCCGTATTTCCGAATCCAGAGACATTCCATGTGGAGGGTTGTCCCGGTGTAAATGACAAGTTTCCCGTCGTTGCTCTGAATCATGGAGCCATTCACGTACCGGAACAGGATCGTAGGTGGCTTATCCACTGCAATAGGAAAACACATGTGGTTTTTATTCGTAAATCTTCCTCCTTCCATGGAACTACAACTATTTACACCTGGGATGTTTTTTTTACAATAACTTTGCAATAAAATTAACCGGAGCGTTTCACCAGGGTTTGACTTCCCTCAAGATTTTCCTCTTCGAATGCTTTTTTCCCAAGCATGGGTTTCATACCCATACATTTAATATTTTGACAGAGGGTTCTTCTAAACTAGGAATTATGGCTGGAAGAATTTGCTATTCTATATTTACATAATATACTTATACTCCATTATTTCGTACGCATAAATCTAAAGGCTAGTTCATATAATGGGTTCCCTTGATTCAGTTCATACACAGATATACTACCAATTTAGTATTTATGGATATTTTGTTGCTCAGATTCTAATACCCAGATTACTTCTGTGCCGAGGGGTCCAACCAATATATTTACTTTACATTATGAGCAGTCAAGTTGAATCGTTACTTTCGAAACGGCACTCCCTTTAACTTATAGAATTATTAATATTAACTACACATACTTTCAAGACTTCATTCCGCAGATCAACAAAGACTTTTTTTTCTCTCTTTTTTATTAATCATTATGGGAAATTTGTGAAAATAGTAAGGCACACGGAGATGTGTATATTTTGGTTTCGTTAGTCAAAACTATAAAGTTCTTGGATGTACATACTTGGTTTTAAAATGCTTATTGCCCTTTTGAAGTCCATTATTTTTGCTTTAACTTTTGTTGCAGTCTTAAATATAATAATAATTATTATAGTAACTGTAAGTTTCCTATGCGTATACTTAAAATAAAAAATGTTATTAAGAGGGAGCTCGTATTTAAGAAACTAAAGCTTTAAATTCATGAAATCCAGAGTGCGATTCTTCTCAACCTTCGTACTTGGTAGTCCCATTCAGTTCAAACTTAAATCGTTAGCATGGAATAGGAATGACGCGTATCTCATGCTAAGAAACCTTGACTGGCTCAATTCTGTACATGATACTCTGACCCGAATGTGAAGCTACCATAAAACTACTTAACAATTCAATTAGAAAAAGAAGTTGGAGAGAAACTACCCTCCCAGTGACACTCCACAGGGGAGCCGCATATTTGGCTTATGCATGAGAACCGACCCAGAACAGACTTCACACATTCACCGTTACAACAGTATGAATAAAATTTCAGCTACAAGAAACATTCTGGCGCGGTGCCTGGTTTTCCCGCATTTATTGGGATAGAAAGCAGTTGTAGATTAAATGAGAGCCTGGAAGTTCCTACAATATACTCCCACTACAATGGACCTCCTCATAATGCCCATTTATGTATAATGGCACTAATTTTGAAGCACATCCCCGATTAGAGAAACGTTACTTCCTCTCCATGCTTACAAGAGCGGTATATTAAAAGAATCATATTTTGATGCTTTTAGGACTGCTCTAACGGGGAGAGTTCACTGTACAATGCATAAGAGGCAGGAGAGAGAAAAAAAGGTAAGCAGAAGGAAATATTCCTTACGAGCATAGTCGTTTTGCTGAGAATTTCCAACGCATTTTGGGCTTCTTCCGAGCCAAAGTCCAGAAACGCACTTACGGTTAACATTCCCAGACATTTGGTACTTGCCAATATCCGCACATCGAGAAATCTAGAGATCAACAAAAACGAATTGTACAGAGAGCGTTCCAAGGAGTAAATGACTACTTGGAAGTGGAAGTGACTGTGCCAAAGCCTCTGAAGCTCAACCCGATCATTATAACTAAACCAAGGCGGACTTAAAATGAAGAGGATGGGAATAAAAGGAGCAGGGAATAATATGGGAATAACTGCATAATAGTTGTACTTGTTGTATACTATTGGGGGGAGGGGAAGGTATACTTGTTCGTCCCAGTCATAAAAAGAGGCTAACGAGCAGGGCAGACATAACATGTAAGTATGCATCCGTACAAATTGGCAATGAGTATTGGAACCAAGTCAATAGAATGTAATGGAATAAAATTAATGAGAAATTAATGAAGCGTGTTGTGAAATTGGTGGGGAAAGAGGCACACCAAATTAGTTCCCGATGGGAAATC
The DNA here is from genome assembly GCA_947179485.1 of Allacma fusca. Taxonomy (NCBI): domain Eukaryota; kingdom Metazoa; phylum Arthropoda; class Collembola; order Symphypleona; family Sminthuridae; genus Allacma; species Allacma fusca. The sequence goes on from OX359248.1 coordinate 31,688,387, forward strand.
AATGGTATCCTTCACAAGTTGCTGGTCATTGTAGAAGGTAGCCACAATTTCCTCATCCTTCGTGTAAGTGCAAGATCCATTGATCATTTTCAAGACACTCGTCATATTTTCCACTGGGACGTCTCCATCTGTAAAGAGAAAGGACTTTTGAAGAAATCTACACCACACTCTCACCATTTCTCATATCCCTTTACCTACAAATAACCCCATCCTATATTTTTCTTCATATGTTTAAAAAGTCTCTTTTGAATAAAATACTTGAATCTATTCCCAAATCTTTCCTCACTCAAATTTCCCATATATATATATATTTTCTCATGAAAAACGTGATTACCATATTTTAGAGCCTGATGGCGGCACTCCCCTACAGGTTTCCCGAATCAAAAAACTCTTCTACAAGTTACCCCAAATTTCCTTCCCATTCCCATTTTTCCCTTCCTAATGACTGTCATTTATTTGAGAGAGGTACAAACGACTTTTTGTTTCCAAAAGGAAAAATGTTGCTTACCGCAAATAATGGGGGTCCCCACCCAAGTCCCTTCTTCACACGTCATTTTCCATCGATTCTTTTTGGGCTTGATGAAACCACATCTGTACACGATCTCCGTACCATCTGCAAAACTGGATCAGAAGTGACAGAGTTAACTAAGATTACTCAGGGGATCTTTCCTATTGTTATGCCTTGATGGGCTGGAGAGATCCACTTTATTGTAATCACTAGTACTTAATTATTACAATGGGATGAGACTGCTCCGACAGTCACAGAAATTAATAAGTTTCTAGGAAAAAAAAATTTCGCCTTTGAGGTTTCAATGGAGAAAGTAAAGGTGAAAGTAGGTGAAAGTACGGAAGATTAATGCTCCTCAGAAGAATAGGACAAAAGGAGGAAGTCAAACCTAATGTCAAAGTTTGCATCAATGGGTACTCCCTCCATGTAAATGAAAGCATTTTTCTCCTTCGGTGGAGCCGGGCAGGATTTTTTGGAGACAGCGAGGAGCGGAGATCGAGATGAGCCCTTCCTCTTCCCGTCTTTGTGATCTCCGTAATAATGATCCTGATCTCCGGTGGCCATGGTATAATTCAGTGTCACTGACGGGTGAAGACACATGGGCTTGTTGGGTTTAAAAATGCCCAAATGACAGCGACTGGGACCTTGAACCATTTTCTTAAAATCTCCCGTGCAAGCGTAATCAACCTAGCCGTACAAAATCTTATGGTTAGATACAAAAAAGAGCATGTGTTTGTAAGTATCCCATTTATTGTTAGTGCAGTATGTTACAAAAACAACAATAGACGTCGGCTGTACTTTTAAAGGCCGTCACTACAAAAAAGTTTTGCTTTTTTTTTATCCTCGAATGAGTCCACATGTATACACAATGTATGTATGTCATACCAATGGTAACTCCCTGGAAGAATTATTTTACTAACTCGCATGCATGTGTGTGGGAGTGTGTGGATGTGGATAAACAGAGGGAATGAGAGGAGTGCATTTCAGAATGGAAATGCCGCGTGTACAGTCGCTTTTTTCATTCTGTAATGAATACAGGATTAGAATATGTGTAAGGACACTAAATAGACTATAGTTGTAGTAATCAATGCAAATTACCTCCGTTCCATGGTTTATGGTCATACCGACGCGGTATCCACCGACATAACTTCCGTAGTCGATCGTTGGCAGCATGCACGTCCCTGCTCGCAGGAGGGTAGACAAAAACAATAGTTAGCATTTTGGGGCAATATGTTAACTCCAACATCTGTGATGATAGGATATACAGTACTAGGATGGAGCTACTCGCAAAAAAAAATCCTATGCAGAAAAGTATTTAACAAACTTCAGAAAACACGCATCCTGTAGACTAGAACCAAGCCTTCAGTAACAGCAAAACATAATAGGAATAGTTGGCTTCTGGCTGGGCCTCTCTTATTTTAGAAACTAAATGTAACTTGAACGCTTCTATTTTCTAGGGATAAACTCATTGTACCCCACCGCAGCAAAGTGCTGCGGTTAGAATGAGTAGAGAAAGCCTGCGTGAATTAAGAGCTCCCAGCAAATGCCCAACATGACACCTTCAAGTGATGGCATACTTGCTTGTATTTTACTCAGCATAACCTCAAGCATGCCTGTCCCTAAGGGAAACTTATATGCGTTATAATTAAATCATTAATAATAAATACTACACTGGAAACTTGTTTGAACTAATTGTTTACATAAATTAAAATAGTATTGTTATGGACAATGTGGGAGGAGGTGATTTTAGAACCTCAGAATGGAAGGACACTTGAGTGCAGGTAAGAAATTCTATTAAATGGACATGACAAAAAAAAATTACCAGGCACACACTCCGGAATGTCATCAACGTCCCATTCACCATACCAACAAACCATACGCTTCGAACCCCGTAACACATATCCCCTGCTACATTTCACATAAACATTCTTCATATGCTTGGCAGATTCCATGAAAAACAAGGCTTTCGTCCCGTTCCCATCGAACAGAGTCCCATGAATGATGTAAGGTATCTTGCAAGGTAGAGCATTGCCTGTATGGAAATAAATAAAAACTTTATTAAATATTTAAAACAATTTTAAAAAATTCCTCCAGCTGAGGAACACAAGTTAATCAAATTTTGAGGGATTTGGGTGGATTTGATAACAGGTAATTATAATTTGATTGTAAATGGGAAATCTGTATTTGTATTATTGAAATTGGTTAAGTAAATTTACTCACACTGTGGTACTTTTGGTTTCCATTTCCCCTGAACACACCGCACGGTCTCATTGGGTAAATTGACCCCAAATCCATGAATACAACTAACTTTTAGGAGTGCTCCGGAAGAGAATTCAGTCGCATTTTCATCGTCTCCAGGAGTAATCACTTCTTTCTGAATGTACTCATTCTCGAGGGGATCGCAGAAGGGCGGTGCTACACGGGATGCAAAAAAAAATCGAACTTTAGGTATTGGGTTTCATTCCAACAATAAAACTTGATATTTTGAGCTCCAGTGATGGTTTACAACCAGGAGCAATTCGTAATAAAAAAAAAACAAAAACGCAGGAAATCACACGAACGTATGCTGACATTACTGAGACGGGACCTCAGTTATATCTACTCGTAGATAGATATACTTACATACATAGATAGGTACACATATGTATATGGAAATATCCACGCACCCATATCATAATCATCATCATCTTTGTTAGGATTTTTCTTCTTTTGTCTCCTGGTTCCAGGGGCACCTCCACCTCCTCCTCCTTTATTACGCAACAAGCTCCCGCCACCCGACTTGATAGCCCTCCGCTTCCTTCTCACCCAGCGAAAGCTCGGGTGCTGACTGGGAATACACCTATTTTCATCAATGTTTATGTTACGATTCGAACATTCCAACTTGTTCACGTTTGTAAGCTTCAGATCAAAATTTCACTTTCAAGGAATTGCCTTTGTATGCAAATTGTAAGTACTACACCTCTGAAGGTACTTTTCCGTCCGGAAGCCACTAGGAAGCTGGAATTGTTTGAGTCATAGAAACTTTACATATGTACAGTCTGCTCCCTGTATAATAGCAACCCTACATGGAGCAAAATTTAGCTCCCAGAAAGCCTGACTTTTATAAGGAGAAAATAGCATTGACCTAGATCAGAATGTGTGTACAACTTGGTGCTCCTGTGGAAAAAGTCCTTTTATCAGGAGATCTTTCGTAGGGAGAGTATATTGTATTTGATATATTTATCTCGTGCACATAGCTACATAATGGTTATCCGTTTTAGTTGTGTGCTGTATACTGTACTAAAATTCCGTGGAAAATATTTGGATACAAAGGCTATGGTGGGTAAAGGTAACTTGCTGGATTATCCAGCACACTATGAATACCAAATGAAGTACCTTGGTGGGTCAGTTTTGGGTGCCCATTCACCTCGAATGCATGTTTTCCCTTGTGGACCATCCGCGAGCACGTAGCCCTTATCACACTCAAACATGATCTGACGGTTGTTCGCCACTTTGGTAACGTAATTACGATAGTCGTAGAGACCCATGTTCCCAACGAGGAGAACTCTTCCGTGCTCCGGCGGTGGTAAGTATTTGCAGTAGGTTATCTACAGTACCACAAATTAATTTCATAGATTAATCCACCCTTGGAAATTGTTTCCATTTATAGTCATTAGCAATCCATTAGCGGGGTTTTAGGGGATTTTAATCATCGTAACAGTAAATTCTAATGGATTACCTGACACGTGGGAGGATCACCCCGCCAAACACCGTACTGACATTCGGTCACATTGTTACCAATGAGGATGTACCCATCCCTACAAGTGTACCTAGCCTTCATACTATGCTCCGTTTTTGGAGCAATCACCATCCCGTGCCGGGGAGGTTTCGGAGGTGATTTGCATCGAGCTGTAGAAAATTCCAGTATAAAATTCAGATTGAGTTCTGACAGGGTATAAAGCATATGGGTTACATCACAAAAGTAACAAAACTGGAGGAGACCCCCGTTCATCCAAAAATAATGAGCTGTGCAATGGGATTATGAGATTTGAGCTGGAGGGAAGAACCTCTTAGAAATTCTGAATTCTAAATTCACTCCGAAGCCCTTCCGCTATATTTCATTGTCACATCCTCCCCGTAAGGAAAATGAAGAGAGAATTTTGTAGATAGATGTGCATTTATGGAGATGAGGGAAATAATATGTGAGGAGGTGAGGCAGATGGGAAGTTTATGTTTAAAGGGGGGAAAATATCTGGGAAGAAATTATACCTGGCTGGCATCGGGGAGCATGAGTCCAAGATCCGTTATTGCAAGTTGACGGTGTAATATTGTACGTTGGTTCGTAATGTTTCTCGCATTCCACTCCAATCATTCTTCCATGAGGGACTAACGTCCCAGGTTTCAACACAATCGTTGACTGAGTTAAAGTGGCATTACCTGACTCCGGCTCTTTGGGCTTCTCCGAGAATCCATGATTAGGTTTCTCAGTCACATTTCCAAAGGAAACATCAGGGACCACACATGGGGCTGTAAAAGTTCAAATGGGACTTATCTTTAAAATTCTCACGGATGAAGGAAACGGGGAAAAAAATGCATGCCATCTACGACTCTACAGAGTGTATAAGTACAGATACTAGAAAAAACATGTGCTGTGCTTATTTTTGCAGGCAAGCTCCAAGTTTTAGCTTTGGTGCAATATAAATAATTAATAATAGAAAATTAAATCATTTACAATCAATTGGACCAAAAGGACGTTTAAAGAAGTGTGAGAATCAAAGATGCAACAGCACAGGGAAAACTTCGTGGCTATTTACAATTCAACTACTATGTCCATTGCCAGGCGCGTAGCCAGGAATTGGCCAAGGGGGGGGGCAAATCACCAAAAAGGTTTGCATGTCTCGTTATGGACTGATTTATTTTTAACTTTTTGAGTGATTTGAGAGTATTTTATTTCGAATGGGGGGGGGCAATTGCCCCTTTGCCCCCCCCTTGGCTACGCGCCTGTCCATTGCTACAATAAGCTACTGCTAATAATAAAACTGCTTCAACTATTCATTTTTTTTTTGAAGGAAAACACGAAATTCTGATTTTGAAGAGCAACTATTATCTTCGAGATCTTAGGAAAAGGCCACTTAATGTTACGTATTTGGCACTTATAAGCAAAGTGGTAGTGCGTGCGTCCATGTAGCATCAATATTGCAAATCGCCGATCCATGTCCAACTAGAGTCATGCCATCAAAACATCGAAAGATAATAGAGTTCCCCAGGGCTGTGCCTCTCTCAATATTTTCTATCCAACCTGAGTACGCAAGTTGAGGTTGTTTATTCACCAACTCAGATTAATGAAACTAGTAGTACATCATTTTAATTAATTTTACACTGGAAAAAGTTCCAAAATTTAATTCACCATTGCTTAGGAATCCAGGATGTGGGCACTGAATCTCTGCGTGTATAATACAAGCAAAATTATTAGTAATAGAAACAAATTACTATGGACATAGCTGGTGTAGCCCCCATCCTAACAATGCCTGGGTTTAATTCAGACCATCGAATTCCAGAGATTACCATCTACAATGATTTATCAGCATAGACTACATATTCTATTCTATGTATATTTAAAAGTTTTCCAAACAACCCGGCCCTGTAGATGTTTACTATACGGATTATTTCCTTCTTTAAAGAGGCATGAATACTCGCACGGTACCATCTAGATACTTGAACTACAGAAGATTGTGACCTGAATATTTCGTACACAAAAAAAAACTTTCTAGTTTCCCTGATCACCTTGTAACATGTCAACATGATTCACACATTTACTTTCCTCTGGAACAAACTTACAGTTTGAGGAGGAGTGAGTGAGAGGAGCGTATACACACGTACAGTGGAAAAGTGCGAGAGGGAAAGAGATAAAACCCTAGAATTGATTAGTTTAGAAAACAATTGCAAGAACCCTATTTTTTATTGTTGTATGTACCACTCCGGTTTAATTTAGTGGAGCACGATGTGAAGTCCCTACGACAACTTGAGGTGAACAAAGTGTAGGGGAAACATGTCCATTTTGATAAAGTTCCTCTCAAATGTAATTTATATCCGAAGAGTAGCGTGGCTCCTATTTTGGAACAGGTGCATACTTCCTAATGTATGTCACATACATAAGCCAAATTCTGAATGGTACACTTACACCTACGAAAGTTAGTGCTCAAGTGCTTAAGATACTATAGAAATGGAGTTTCCAGAGAGATTGAGATTGAGATTGAGAGAGAGAGAGAGAGAGAGAGTGGGTGTAGATAAAAGTAAAGCAAAGCAGAGTGGTGCAGCTTAAAACCACATAATGCAAAATTGGTCTCACAAGTTCTCTTCATCCGTGCTATTTTAAACTTGTGTATGTAAACTCCCGTACATTACAGAATATAATAAATAAAGCGACCTTTTCCTGTCTCACAGACGAAAAAGTATTAAATCTGGCGGTTATTGACGGAGGTGTAGGCGGAAAATAGTGCTTGTAAATTCAATCAGCAAATTTGCGGATAGATAAACAATTCAAATATAAAAAATTTTAGACACATTCACAAGGCAGCATAATATAGAGATAAAAGAAACTATACAAGTAGAATTAATGAGAAGATTTTGTTGAAGCGTGTGTGTATGAGAAGAAAAGAGACAGGTAATTTGTTGAAGGAGATTTAAAACAATTTGCCTTGACAGCGGGCCATGGGTCCACTCCAAGAACCGTCTGACTGACAAACGATTCTTTCAGGCCCCTCGAATGTCATTCCTTGAAGACAATGGAAAACTACGACGGCATGAAGTGTCGTCCTTGACCCTTCTATCCAGCCGTTGTGAAGTATTCCGGGACTCCCACAATTTATCTCTGCGCATCAATAATCACTCAACGACTCAACCCTTGTCTCACTGCTTGACAATACCTATGTAGTACGTTCATAGTTTCATCCCCTTAAGAAATTATACTTTTATAGGATTTAAATTTAAACTAGTTTGATGTGCAGGATCGTGGAAATATAATTATACTAAAGATAGATATACGAGTTTAATTGGTACACTGTCATCTAAAAGAATACAAGGGTTTCCAATTTAGTTCATCATTATTATATTTGTATCTAGTACATATATGATATAGAGAGTGGTTAAAATATTAATGACAGTCCTTGAATGATTCCCCCTTGTATAGACACATAGTAAGTAAGCATTTATTGAAATAATTTTAATTTCTGGAATTAAAATCATTTCCATTATCTCGGGCTACCTTTACACTGGGGCTCATTCCCGGTCCATTTTCTATGAGGTCCGCATCTCCGTGTGTTCTCACCCACGAGCATGAAACCATATTTGCACTCATAAGTGACGATGGAGTTGAATGAAGTGGTGGAGTATACAGCTTTCCCATTTGCTGGATTTGCGGGGGGATCGCACTGAACAGCTGTGTCATAAAACAGTTATTATTATTATTATACCCAACTCAATCCAATTTGCAGACGTGAAAAGTAAACACAAATACCTATATTTGCATAAACTGATGCTCCTAGTAAATATATCTGGTATAAATAAATAGGGATGACTACCATAACGAAAAGTCAATATTTACATTTCCCCCTCTCTCATTGCAATGTTGATTTGGGACACAGTCACGGAGGATGGGAATTGTTATTCTTCCATTCATACAATAAATTTCCATTTGGCAAAAGGTACATTTTAAAATTCTGATTGAGAGGAGGAACCCGATGGGCGCTCGTCATGACATATGTATGTACATGGATACATAAGTTTGGAAATTACAAGATAAAACTCAAATGAGGAGGACGGATGACTCGGATGGATTTTCCGGTCTGGGACATGTAACATCTGTAGAAATCCATCAACAACACCCAGTTGCCTTGTAGGATTTTGAAGGTAGGATATATATAGATACAGTAATATAGAATGGGGAAAGCATGTGATTGCTTTCTAGTCCCTGGGCTGATCCCCCAAGTCACTTGTAGTAGCATTTGTCCTTCCCGGAACAATAATAATGTCTGCTTATGACGACAACACCCTTAAACTGTGTAGTCTGAATGGAGGAGCATTACACGACTCCTTCTACTGTAACCCTTCCTTTATCAAAAACCTATGCTCTCGTACTTTCATCTCCTCTCGGTTTGATTCCCGTCCCTTTGACATTTATTTTCAAACTTTTTACCCAATTTCTTTTCACTATTGTACTCACTTGTTCCCTCAAATCAATCCTCTGATGCCTTGTCCTCGTTTAAACCTAATCCTAGATAACGGTGGTGGTTCAGAACGGCTACTCTGTCTGAGATGATACCCTGAGTCATGTTGGAATGTCTTTTCTGTATATACTCCAGATTTACAAAAGACTTTCACTCTTCCACCTTTTCAACGAAAAAAAAAAGAAGAAGAAGATAAAAGGCGCCGAAAAGGATCTGTCTTCCTCTCCTGACTTGACATTGGAGCGAGCAATGTAGCTCCTTGTACCCCATTGACAATCGACTCAAAATATCTTTTGGCCTTCCGGGACAAACATACTATTGGTGGAGTGAAATGACAGTTACTCTCGTCATTCCAAGAGACAGCTTTTGTTTGGTATGAATAGATACCCATGGTGCAATAAATTCCTTGGGACTAAATTCTCCTTCTTCCTTTCAGCCCCGATCACTACAACCCTGCCCTTGATATTAATCACCTTGGAATTTCGATTTGTTACTGACTTTTCCCCTTCCAGTGTGAAGTATCATTTCAAAAATGGGGATGGACCTGGAAGAACAGTCCATAGTTATTTATTCAGAGTTGAAGATGTGTTCATTCTTGCTCTGTAATAATTATTCCAGGACATAAAATCTACCATTTGTTTCCTAGCTGGGACATTACTACAAAAGTAATGAATCGTTAGATTTCAAACTAATTATCATAATCTCCATTACCATGTTCAAATGGCCGGGGGTCTGACAATAGTGGATCGGAAAAACTTTCTTGGCCCTTATAAATTCTCGAGTTTGAAAGTTTTACTACCCTGTGGCTCTTTTGATTGAGTCAATTGACTTCAATTATACAACCCACACGTTAACTAACCAGGAAAAAGTTAATTGGCAAAGTTTTCCTTTGAGGTTTAACTTTTAATTGATCCTCATTGGAGAAATCAATAGCTGAGGTGGAACGAGGGATTGAGAGCATATCTCCCTTAGCACTTCTTCAGGGTATTTTGATACTGACTCATATATGTAGTTCCGTGTTTTTCAAAAATAAGTAATTATTTATCTTTGCTATTGGATTTGAAATAGGTACATGAATCGGTATCATTCTCAGAATACATAATAGACATATTCCTGGGACTTGCAATGATAGAATAAAAATGCAACCGCATTTTAACCTTGCAAGTATGATTCGATTGGGTATTTGTTAATGTAGTGTAGACAGAACTAATTTATCAGGGATTCTTGTCCTTGATTTCAATGAACATGCTTTTGTAGCTGGTTGTAACACAAAAATAAATTCTCTATTTTGTCTACTAATTAATTTACGCTCCATTTGCTTCCTCCTAGAAATTTTCTAGAAGCATTTAAGTACACTTGATGGTTCCCGTTGAATACAATATTCCTCTACGTTTTACAGTAGTACTACCATTACGGAGGGAGGACTCAGTCCCTATTTTGTGTTTACAAACATTAATCCATGTTTTCCTTTTACAAGTACATAGTGGTATGCGAGGTCTGAACAAATGAAGAACCATGTTTTAGTGCTGTCAAGGGACTCCGAGCTTGTATTCGCTATATTTTCTGTCTAATTGCTACCCTTGCTTTATGTACTCAGAGGAGCTGTACTTTTTTGTAATAGTGCTGTTCTTGCTCAGACCTCATAAACTACTGCATTACAACCTTGCTCTTCCTGTTAGCACACAACTGCTGCCTGTACACAGAGCTTGGGAATTTAATGTACTACCCATAATTGCTTTTCCCGACTAGGCTCTATTCATAAAGTTATTATAACGCTAATACAACACTGAGCAGAATTTCTCTACAGTAATCAAATGTTATTTATAATATTCATAGGAACATTACAATGATTAGTTTGATCATTCATAATCAAAGGGAATTTGTAGAGAATGGAGATTAGAGTCCTTTAAGGGCACGACATATTAAAAGGACCTGTTATATCGTCGCTGAAGAGGCAAATGGATTTCATGGTGTACAAAAATAGTATACTGTATCATCTAGATCATTTTGCCTCTTCAACAACGATGCATACCGAGCTTCAATAAAATTAACATCCAAATGGAATGCATATGTATATAACTTACGTGCACATGTAGGAAGTTCCTCTGGACTCCAGGACCCATTCTGTTGACATGTATGCTGGGATTTGCCCACAATTTCGAAGCCAGGTTGACAGACATAATTAACTCGACAGAGGTAGTGGTGGCAGAATCCTTCCCTCCTCTGTGAAGTACATAAGTAGAAGGGAGTGATTAGCGGAAATCTAAAGGGGGATTATCTTGCTGATAGTTTTATGTCCAACAAGTTCCAGCCCACGTTTAACACTACTTATGAGGGTACCCATTATATTATGTATCTAATTACTTATATGCAATTATGTATGCGCATATTAAAAAATTCCCGGTTCCAGCATCTGCACAACGGACTGTGGAATTTTGGTGTTTTTATGAGTGAGCTTTTAGTTCATATCTTCATTAACTCCCACATTAATTTTTGCAGGTGAATGTCCCAGTAATTTAATCAGCCTTACCCCATTGAGTATATCTTGTGGAATGCCGCAGGAGATGGCTATGCATGAAAAGAAATGAAAAATGGTGGGAGTTCGTCACATGTTAATTCTACCGGATGACATTTCCATAAATCAAGACAGGTTGGTCTCATTTATATTCTTACGCTCGCATGTGAAATCCGGTCCGAACCATTTGGCAGTGCCGTTGTAGAAGAAGCACTTGGAGCGAGCAAATCCGTTAGTGGAGTATCCCGGGTAGCACTGATACTGTAAAGAAGTGTCCAGATCAAAGGTCCGTTGGTCCATGGGTGCATTGTGTCGGGCATTTTGAATCTTGGGAGGCTCCGAACAGAAAACTGAAACATCACGGAAGCTTCATTTATCAGAAGTAAAATAATTTCCTAGAAAAAAGCTAACCTCACAATTTACTGTTGAAATTAATTTTTTTTATATTTTCATAACAGGAAACACTTAATCATTTACATAACTCCTACTGTATACTTGATACATCATAGTGTATGCAAAAAGGAAAGCTGGGAAAGAGAGAAATCAAGGGAAAATTCCAGAGTTGGTGTTCACCTGACAAACCCACACATCGGTTTAGGAGAGGTCTTTGTATTAGATTTAATCGCAAATAGGGATAAATGTCTTGAAACGTTTTCGATATACCTAAGCTCCTATAAAAAAGAATAAGAAAGTCTGGGAAAGAGGGAGGACTGGAAGAAAAAAAAAAGAAAATGTATTACCAGAGCGGGTTAATAGATTGCCGACACTCTAGAAAAGGGGATATGGCGTTAAAATGGTATCAAGCTTACTTAGTGAGGGAACAAGTTGGCGGCGTGATAAATTGTTCATTCAGGTGTGTCTATGTGTGTGAGGGAAGGAAATAATAGAAAACAGATTTTCTACCGTATCGATTTTTGAACCTTGAAAAATCTTTCTACAACAAAGCAACTCAAGTGTGTGTATACTTACATAGGAATACACAACATGCTTAAACTCCTTCACAAAGTCTACCTTCATTTCCTCCATGTTCTTCTCCTTTCCTTTAACTAGAAAATAACGACTTTCCTCTCGTTTATTTCCCCATCATTTAACTTCCTTCCCCTTATCTTTGTCTTATGCCAAGAACTGAACTGCTGAACAGGTACTTCAAGTAAAAGTAATAAATACGGACACAGCTCCACATACACACATGAAAACCCTACCTCTCTTATGGTTTCATTTGCAATAAACCCTTTCCTGTATTTCTATCAAGTGCCTTGTAAGTACAGTACTACTTTCTTTCTTTCACCCATTCTAGTGTATCTATTTGTTTGAGTAGGAAATATACTAAAGTGAAACATGAGATACCTGCTTTTTTACAGGACGGTGCACTCGATGACCATGTTCCGTCAGCTTGGCAGAGTCTCTCTTCCATGCCCACAATTCGATAATTTTGAGGACAGGAGTAAACAGCCTTGGATCCAAATGTCTTCCCTGTTATCCTCACTTCGCCGATTCCTTCCGGTGGATCTGGGTCCGTGCATTCTTTTTCTGAAATCAAAGAGAAGCTTTTGTTACTCACAAGCCTCTTGACAGATCTAAATGAATTTCCTTTACCTACTCCCAAACCCTTTATTATTGATCAGGTTGCTTCCTGAGCTATGATAAACAATAAGGGACTTCCAGGAAATGTATCTATATCTACATGGTGCAAAGTTCTTATTTGTAAATAATCTCATATGTTCGTCTCTTCTGCTGCACTTCATTGCATTGTTTGGAAGATACAACATATTCTAATAATAATAGATACATTTTGTAGCTCTGATACTTGAGCTGCTTTAGTCTTTGCTCTACATCCCTCCATACTCAATGAAGACTTTCGAATTACTAGGTTTAAGCTCGTTATTTAAGGTTATTTGATATAAAATATCTACTCAAGGACTGTAGCTGAAGGAAGTTCCCTGTATTTTTGTGCACGTGGAGAAGGAGGTATTCGTTAGTAAGTAACCATGTAATAATGTTAGGTGAAAATTGTAAGGTTCGTTTCTAAGTTGAAACCCAGTTGCATGCACCACGACTCGGGTTTACACTAAAAGAGAGGGAAAAGTGTTTTCCTTTCATTTCATTTCAATCACGATGAGGAAAAAAAACTTTTTTCACAGCTGCTTTCTCCTAGTTATGTACGCTACACCAAAGACCTGGAATGGATGAGCTTTGTAAATACACACGTACGTGTAAGTACCTCAAAAAAAAACCTTATCCTATTCAGTAGTAGTTACTTCTGTTCTGTGTATAGGGATGTACCTATAGCCTCTATATTGTAGTCTCCCCCTGAGATAAAAGCTTCCCTATACTTACACGAAGATAAGCTCAAGTGAGCAAAAAGCTGTCAAAGTTAATATAAAATGAGGGCATGACATTTGGTTAAGCCGTTGAGTGACATTTTACGAGGTGGTTACCATTATGCCTTCAACTAGCAAAACAAGCTGACGCAAGCATTGAGGAAGGGGAGTGAGAGGTGCCTTCAAGGAAATTTTCTATTACTGAGTTATTCCTTTGTACACAATCCCGCTCTCTCTCTCCCCCCCCCTTTGCGTGATCTATTCAATCTGTGAAAATTTCAGGAAAACTGAAACTAAACACAGGAGTAGAGTTGCAAATAGAATAACAAATGAAATTGTATTGCATCTATAGTGACTGTGCATACATAAAGTTTTAGTCTGCGGTGTCGGGTTGAAAATACTGAAACAGATTTGCATGTTTGGGAGCATTAAGCCCATACTTAAAGTTTCAATTAAAGCTGTGCAACGCTTATGGTTAATTGAATCCCGTCATTAAAACCATTAAGAAGTTATTATCATTACGGAGGGGGGAGATATTTAATTTGAAAACAACAATGAATATGCATGAGGTATTACCGGAACGGTGCAAACACTGCAGTTTCTAATGAGCTCTTACACTTGAAATATAGAGGCGTGTATAGTTGGTGGAGATAGGAAGGATCCCGTAACTCAAAGTTTACCCGAGAAGCTCCACACACACACTGGAAAGGTATCCGTATGATGGGAGTGGTGAAAGCATGATAGTTGGAACTGTTTGCAGTAGATCTCAATTAAGACTCGGTAATTGACTACAGCTCTCATGGAAACCTAATAGATACAGTGGCTCTGGCAGTTTGATATTGTGCACGTATAGAGTCTATAGCTGTATAACTTTCTTCCTTGTGATCTCCCATTTGTAACAAGGCTGGACACACCAGAGTAGAGTTATTTACCTCATATGCTCTCTCAAGAGGTGGAAATAGCTACTTAGGTGAAAAGTCCCTTCAAGCTGTAATTATATGGTAGAAAATCAAGTTATGAAACATTTGGTCAAAGAAGGCTTTGAATGCCAGCAGTTATACTGGGTCACAGGTTTATACTCCCCTCTCCCTCCGAGTCTCAAGTAACGGTCAAGAATCCTGATAGAAGTGGCAGTGGAGAGCTGGAAATGAAAATACCAGCGTAACTTTAACTTTCTCTCCTTCGAGTAACCCAGACTGAAGATAACATTAAAACCCGGGGAATGTAGCCACTCAGAGCCTAAAAGCTTTGGAGAATGTAGGATCTCCCTTTGGTGAAAGCTCCGGTTGGTGAAACCTCAATTTCACTTTGATTCAAGCTTAAACAAACTTTTCTCTTTCGCTACCTTATGTCATAAAAGAGTTTGAAGATACTTTCTCCAAAGATCGGCTGCAGAGGTAACTCCTGGTTCGGTGGTGTCTGGCCCTGGTCCATAAAGATGACAATGGAAGTTCCAATAATAGCCTTACGTGTGAAAGTACCAATCTAGTACACAATATTACTAATTGTATCAAGCCATTGGGATCTACTGATAATTATACTTTACGAGACGCTGCTTAAAAAGGGTTTTTAAGGCAGTATTTACGGTATTGTATTTCTGTAATAATTGTTTCGAGTGGAATTTAAGTAAATGTATCTATTTCTCAGGAAAGCACACAGTCAGTTAAGCTGATCCCTGCATTATGACTGTACATTTTATAACAGATGGTGGATGGGAAGCTTAAAGGGGAAATTAGTATTGTGTGAGCAAATCGTCTACAATGTATGTACTTTACAATAGAATCCTGTTCGTTTTTCAGGATCCTATCTGAGGGTAGAACAGGACGAGATTTTCTTCAGTAATAGCTACGCAAACATTGAAATACTAGATGTTTGCAACAATGCATGTGATTTTGGCTGGGGAAAGAAGATGAGCATCGTTACACTATCAGCTGTTCTTTAGAGGAAATTCCTCCATACTAGCTAACTTAAGCTTGAGTACACAAGACCCAAATCCAACAAAAGTGAATCAGTTGGAGTTTAAAAACATAGTGTCAATAAGAGTACCTACATATATATAGAAGGCAGTGTATCTATGTACATGCACGTAATTACACTCTCCCGATGTGATAGACACATGCAGATGCACATTTACCGCGAAGGCAGATACACCCAGATAAATATTTACGTTCAAATAGAACAGATACATATTTAGCATGCAACCCTCTCGAGTCAAGTTGGAGCTGAACGGGTGTATCAGGTATCCTTTTTACAAAGACGTGAAGCTAGGGTTCAACATAACGTAGAACTCAACACTTTGCTCAAAGAGTTAGACGCTTTCCTCTAGTATAAAGAGAAATTCGAGCAATCCAATTAATAGGAAGAATTCATGGGAGAAGGGAAGATATGTACATGCCAATAAGAGAAAGTTTCCCTGAACCTAGCCAGTTATCAAGTTACACTATTGCAAATTCTCTCCATCCGATCATTCCCACCTCTCCTCTTGCGGTGCAGATAGAGCACAACTGATCCATAAGATGAAATGAGGAAGTAAGTCCTAACTAGCAAATGTGGTTGAGACTGTTGTTGAGTCAAGATGTGCAGAGTGCAGAGAAGAGGAGTGATTCTGGATAATGTCACGTCTCAAGACCACTCGAGGATTCAGACAATCACATTTCAGAGGAGAACAAGAACCAGAGGGGAAGAATGAGCTATAGGGTCAGGGAGAGATGCAACGTAGAGATTTTCCAATGCCCCATCCCCAGGATTGAGTTATCAAGTCTAATGTAGGGCAATGTATCCGATTCGATCAAGACTTATAGTTGGTAGGAGCAAATTGGGTGAAAAGATGATGATCTATGATTTTTATCTCGATCCTAACACTCATCGCTCCTGTATAGATATGTCCCATTCCGGGATAATATTCATCCGTACAGACACAAGCACTCTCATACGTACAGATACTTTCTATATTCTTACGTATGCTTGCATTATTCACACTAGTTCACAAGTAATTCACGTATGTATGTACCTACATATATCCGATCCTATGAACTACCACTCGTCTCCAAGTGCTATTTACAAAAATGTGAGGATTTTGTCGAGGAATCAATCCATTCGTTAAAGCCAACTGTCTCCCTCGTACAATGTGCTCATCATAGGTATCACAATCTATTATTATACTCGCCTAGCTTTCAATATGTCAGCCCCCGTTTGCACCCTGAATGTACTGACAGGCCAGAGTGGAGACCACATCCCGTAATCCAACTCTGAAGTATCCTTTTGCACTCGGAACTTCCATATAAAAGTCATTGTTCATACTCAGCTTCCCACAGTCCCACTCTGCTAGACCCAAAACCACAAGTCATATTTCACCAAGTTGCCATTGAATTCTTTCCGAAACACAAATTTCAGACTTCTACTTTCCCCGAAAAAGAAGAAAAGGGCGGAATTTGAGCGTGGGAATGGGTAACTACAGGGAATTTTCCCCCACTTTTTTTTATCCTTTCCCTGTAGTTTTCCAGTCCCTCCAGTACTTTTCAGTTAGTACTTTTACACGGTGAAATTCTAATGAAGCATGAAGAAATGGGAAAATGTACAGCCTGGAAATTTCTTCCAGAAAATTATTCAGCAAATCAGCTTCCCCTTGATGCATCCTGTCTCTGTCTACTGGGAAGAAAAAGGGGAAGAAGGTAAATCTCGAGATCCGCTTCAAACCTACGGAACATGCTCAAAATATCTATATTTACATACTCGGGTACACATGCATGTACGTACATATGTACATCTCTACACACATATTCGTTAGCAATGGCTCCCAATGTAACCTACAGGTAGATACATATAAGTCGGGGTTTAATAAGTGCACGTAGCTTAGCCTCCCACATAGTAGCTCAGCTTTAACGATCATGTGTGGCAGTAAGCAATGGGAAGATTCCCAAAAGAAATGGTACTCGAATTTGAAAAAAATGAGAATGTTAAAAAATTGCATGTAAATGCAAATTCGTCCGTACCTACCTTGTTCCTATCAGGCTGTGTACTGCCGAGGAATCATGTCAGAATCTTAAATCATTTTTACGAATATATATGCAAATTTGAGGTTATTTACACATACATGTACATACGTACTTGTGCAAGTTTGGAAGTTGTGCATTATAGGAGTAGAAATCGTATCTACTCATATTGTGTAACATGTTTGAAATCAAGTAGCAATTCTGTCGACAAGGTTCAAATTGCAAAAACTCATGGATGTATTTACAATGGCAGAAAAATGGAACTGTTTCCACAAGCGGGGCTCCTGTCCAAATTTTCCCATTCTTACATTCTTTCCCTTACGTTCACTCCCACCAGCCGACTCTGCCCTGCTCCGCGAGAAATAAAATGAGTTACATACTCCGAGTATTAGAAAAAGTGAAGCTTGTGGTTCTTATTGTGCCAGTTTCAGACCTCATCTTTTATCTTTTTCTAATATAATGCTTTTTGTGACAAATCCTTTCCTTTTGTCTTGTCTCCAGCTCTCATGCAAAACTTGAATGGGTGCTTTAGACTTTTTCTTTGTCAGCACTTATGTATGCATAGACAATCTGAGAGGTATTAACATACCTATACATTCAAGCTTCCATATGCACATACAATTCTGCACGCTCCATTCACGCTCAACACTGTGTGTTGAGTCTTGAGACATTTATTCAAAAATCATAATAATACGCTCCACAAAACTACCCTACAAAACTCCTACAGGAATTACCAACGAACCAGTAAGACTACGCCATTTGATTTAATTTTTCATTTCGTGAAAGTCTAGCCCTACGTTCCGGCTCGTAAAAGGGATAGTCATTGTAATTGTATACCTGTGGTGTAAAGCTCGAGGTCCGTACACTGAGCCTTGCTTCCATATCAACGTTTTAATACTATACAAATCCTTAAAAATGTATGGAGGAATGCCGGCGGCAATTGAGACTCGCAATTTTTCTGGAATATTCATTTACTTTTCTCTCCCACTGATTCTTCTGGGAGAAAAGGTAAGTACTTGTGCGTGTACTCATCCCCTCAGTTTTATCTCTCCAGTGGCTCCTTTTTATTCAGGTTCGTATAAACAGGAGCTATACAGTCCTCCCTGACAGCATAATACCAGTAAAATATTAGAGTATTACAACAACAGCCCACATACTTGAGTCTCCTGTAAGTTCATGTTTGTTAACAAGTTTACATACAGAGGTAGACACCCGCATATAAGAACACATACATAGATACGTAGGGAGCAGGGGGATGCATAACTCGAAAATCGTATGTACATAGATCCATACAAGACAGTATCTGGAGCTACCGAGCCACTTACAAGTAAAATGAAGCAGTTCCAAAGCTAAATTCTGGCCCAAAGGACTTGTAACTTATTATATTACATATTACAGTAAATTATGAACTGGTTTAGCATACACACATACATACATACATACCTATAGATACCTACATATGTATGTACACATGCCAAGTCAAAGTCCTACTCCTAAAAAACTTGTTACGAAACGGTTATCAAAAGCATCAAGCTACTTTCATTCAAGCACTTACGCGATAACTTTTACTTTTCATCTTCAAGTCCCGACTTTGAGCGATGGATTATATTACGGCTTTAAACTACTTGTTATTCCGGAAAAATACAAGCATAATGTGCGTATGTACTTGAAGCCTCAAGTCCTCCAGCTAATATTGCTTTTTATGATGGAGCAGAGAAAGAATGGATTATCACGGGATCAGGAGTATGTAAATTGAGGGTGGGTGTCGTGCACTACAGCGTATGTATGTATTTATAGATACGAGTATACATATGTACATACATACTGCCTTTATGTAAACATCCCGGCACCTATTATATTTCCCCATAGGAGGCTCACATTAAACCGAATTTTGTTATTACCATTAGCAGCCATTACGTATACCTATTAGTACTGGAATTCCTTTCGTTATGCCATAATAATTTACTAAACACTGAGGAAGCCAGTATCAATAACTACCTCCAGTCCTTATAGAAATCTAAACATGACGGATCTTTGAATTAAGCAGAACGTGATAGTATTGAGGAGGTTTTTAGAGCTGAGGGGAAAGTGATATATGATCGACTGAGGAGACCAGCGTACACAGGGCCTCAAAAGTTTTTAAAGTATCTCTAGGGATTATGGATAATTCGTGGTCCTTTTGTTTTATGTATAAACCTCATAACGCTATTTTTGAACGAGTCCTCACGGATGTGATATCGAGGTGAATGGATATTTTCATCAGTGTTGGTTCTAATATAGATTTTATCAGAATTAATTTCGGATCGGATGCTGGGATCTCAAAGGAAGGGGCTCCGGGAACCGCATGTTGGGAACCATATACAGTTCCTCTGGCTCATAGCTCACTTTGAATCATACGAGCCATTATTACTTGGAGGCAATCAAGAGAGAAAGGCTTATGTTTTCATACGAAATGACTTTCGTCTGTGTAAAATCTCGGATTTTATTACACATGTGGGTGGGATGAAGTTACACTAATGAGACACCATCTTTACTGGATATTATTATAATGACCATTCCATTTGAGAAAACTTCCAACTGATTCCATTCTAATCATCAAAGTTCCAGGCATCGACTGACAGTAACTGCCTAATTACTGTTGATTTTTTTTTTGGACGGGAAGATTGCAACTTGCCTTTCAACTATCGAAATCGAAGGAATCTGTGAATTTAAGCCTTGTTCGGTTTGAGGTACATTTTACGTAATGTAATTTAAGTGCACAAGAATTCCTAAGTTCCAGAACAAAATTGCCATTGTCAGAGATTACTATTGGATTTTTTGGTAGCATAGCCAAAGTTACATTGTACATATTTTGGTAGCTCACGGGCTCACGTAGATACAGGGATTTTAATTTAAAAATAGCAAAGTTGAGAATACTTTCTTTTTTGAAAATGGGAAATATGTCATTTCCAATTGTGCGGGAAACCGTTAATATAATTTAGCTCCTGCTCCCATTCCTGTAGTTGACTACGAGGCTCAAATAGCCACTGTCATAATGCAGGCTACTGTACTATAAAAAAGTTTTATTTAACTTTTGTACAAAGTATGAGTGCAGATGGTTTTTTTTTTCATAGAAAAGAGAAATCAATTTCATGGAAAATACAGCAAGTTTTTTTTTTTCAAAGTAAATATTTGAAGTGAAAGTGTGCGGACTGTACACTTACACATGAAAAGGAATATTATTGGAAATCCAGCATGACCACACAAGTTGCCTCTCTCATAGCAGCATGTTCACTTTCTGCAGGAACCTGGCACCATGTGTGACATTCTTTCCATTGGAGATTTCCGTCCTCCCTCAGAAGCCCCCACAGCCCAGACCAGTAGATTTTGGGTGACTGAACAAATGCAAACTTAAAAAACCGATTTCTGTAAATCGCTAGAGTGCATTTACACTGTATTCTTCCAAGGAAGATAAAAGCGGTTGAGGGAAATCTCTGCAATGACATGTCATGGTATTGTGGTAATCTCAAGTCACCACTGCAGTCAGAAGCCCGTATGAGAAAAAATTTTCTTTAACATTACCAGTTGTACCTTAATAATCTAAAAGTGTGTAGTATTTTTCAAGGAAAATCCACTCCAGAAAATTCCCATGGAATTCCAATAGGCAGGAAGACCCCGAGTGAAAATGGTTGAGAACTACTCAAGTGACTTGTAAATTCCATTCAGCAACCCACAACTGCATGGCCGAAAGAAGAGTTTGCAAAAGGAAAAAGCTTGTTCAGGAAAGATATATCCCCCATTCCAGAGGCAGGCTCGGACCTCAAGACAGAAAAGCCTAAAGCACTATAAATCCTTGAATCACCTCAGCTGCTTTCTTTGTGTGTCTCCTCCTGCCATTGTCAAAACAGGAGTGGATTTAAATACCTTTAAAAGTAGATACCGTCAGATCTAAAACCTTGAGATACGTTCGTTCCAGTCGCTACCTTAAGAATAAAATCTTTTGAGTCTTCACAAGCGCATAAATAAACTGAGCCTATTCTATTTACAGAGAGTCAGGCTAGGGATAAAGATATTCAAAAGGTATGCTGTCCCTCTGGAAACGTACTGCCGCCTTTGGATGTTGGACTTGATCCAACCCAATGTAAACGGTACCATTTCTAATACTTTTTTAATGAATTGAAAGATAGGGCCAGATGATTATGCCGTGATGAGTTGAGTGAGCTCATTAGGAAATTACTAAAAGCTAGAGTCTCCCATAAGCTCAATGAACTGTACATACAGCACATTGGAAAATATGCAAACAAAGTTAGAAGCAAAGCCTCAAAAAGACTAGTATAGTATGATTAAGATGTAAAATCCCCCACATCAACAAGTCGTTACTTAATGCAATGGTCTATGATCAAACGGAGGTTGGCTTCACAAAACACACTGTAAAATGACTTGTAAGAGTTTCCCGCTTCATCAGGAAATGTAAGTACTTCATTGTACGAAATGTAATGAGAATGTCGAGTGACTCAAAAGAAAAACTCGGCTTTCAAGTTTTACTCAAATAAATATTTTAGCAATTAAGGACTCCGTATAGACTGGAGTCAAGCAAATCGGGTTAAAGAAGACGAAAAAAGAGCCTTGCATTTGCTCCCCGATGCTCTACTGCTCTAGACACAGAGAGAGAGAGAGAGAGAGACACACACACACAGACAGAGTTGGTAGTGGAGATTGCATTGAGACGTTAATAAATGAATTATGAACCATAACATTTTAATTAACTTGTACCGCCTTCTGGTAAATGCTGATGCTTGCTTGAAATATAAGCACCCCAGCCGCTTGTTCTTTTCTCTTTGAGGAGTTGAGGCAGCTACTTTCATCATGAGGATATTATTGCCCAGAAGAAACCCTTATCTACAAGTTAGGACACCATAGAAATAGTCTATATAGTATATACACATGATTACGCAACTGCATCTCCGTAGATGCCATTCAAGAGCCCAAGGAACATATTTCAATTCATATCTGCGGAAGCCTGAAACTACGAATCTGCAAAAGAAACACCGACCCGGGACGTCAGAGAGTTTGTGAAATAAATGAAGGATTAAATAGCACTAGGCAATGAGAAGCCTGGTCTGAAACTATACATAGATACAGTCACGTACATACATGGATGTTGGTATGGTGTAGGGCACAGTGTAATGAGAAGTAACAAGTTCATTTATCAAAGTTTACTCTGCCATCTCATTAAATCTGCTTAATTGCTTCCCTTAAACGAGGGCAATTCAATGAATCACATTACGCCATTTCTGTTTTCTTCTGCCACATGATAATTCCTCCCCTTATTGCCCTTAAAATGCTTATAACTTCCATAAGGCTATACCTTCCTAGGGTATCTCTCCGATAATTTCTCAGCCGGATAAAGAATTTCCCGGGTATTTGCTTGTTAGGCATGTCCTACATACATATGTATTCTACATACATATGTGCATGCATATAAAGTCAACAGAATAGACACGGATATTAGGAAATATAATCAGGAAGGACTGCATCCGGAAAGAATATTTTGCACGCATAACGCTTACTCATACTGTATGTATACTTACGAGTTTGCATTCCTAGACCATATCCCCTATCTATAAGTACATAATCACATCACCGGTGGAATTTACTTAGCCTGGCGTTATTTTCAAAATGAGTTTATTTATGGCTTATTTGGGGAATTCCTCCAGCCTATATACCCCTCCTTGAGAATTTAAGGATGAACATGGTTTTAATAGTGTCCTCAATGAAAATGTGCTAAATTGATCCGGGATAGTTGAGAATTTCCTAATACTCTCCCGAGCTCGTAGCATTGTTTCCTTGTCTTGTTTGTCTTGGAAGGTTTGTATTTGTAGCTTGGACTGGTTACTACTGCTACAAGCGTCCCGTATATATATAGTTTGTATGTAGGTGACACGCACTGGATATACCACACAGAGCTGTGCTGCGACTTGCGACATCCTTCCACTTTTCGGGAAGGTTGCATTATGTGTAATTATAATGTGTGCCGTGTACATACGGAGGAGGGTCTGATTGTGCCCATCATTCAAGCTGGTCTCTGAAATAATGTGAGACGTGAGCTGACGTTGGTTTCCGTTATAGGAGGATGGGGAAGGGAGAGTAGTATTTAAGTAAGTAGTTCTCGCAAGTGTATTGTCAAGACCTCACGAGTATGTACCTACATACATGGGCTTTTGTGACAAAAGGAGTAAACTAATGAACGACATAACGTTCATTAATTCCGTCGAGGAACTGGGATACAAGCTTCGCATCTCTTTCTCTCTGCAGTGAAATTACTTCGCCGCATCTGATACTCATACGTACACACGTACATATAAGTATGCACTTATATCACGCATATATGTACACCCTATACATTATAAGATATGTACACCCAACTTGGCGCAGAGTTATAGGATATTCGCACAGGGCACACTCTGGGTCCTGTATCTGTTCTGTACATGACAAAAACGTATTCCAATACTTGTACTAATATGGAGTGTAAAGCAAAGGCCTTACACGACGTTCATTTTGTTTTAGGGAAGTATGTATATCTACATAGATTGATGGGAACTGTTACACGTATGGGAATGACACTGTATATTGCAAAACAGTAGGTTCACAATTCGCAAGGAAATATGTATGAATTTGTAAGGGGGCATGCCGGGGCTAATGGTATTTAATACCCCGAGAAATATAAGCAGCAGTGGAGGGGTATGCATACAGTGACGGATGAGAATTTGACGATGTACTCGAATTATATAGTTATTTAATAAATGTGTGTATACATAGTAGAACAACACTTTCCCCGCTACTTTGTACATTCCCCTCATGACCGACGGGCTCTCAAATGTGTCCCAGTGGCATTGTATCTATAAGTGTGAGCTTTTATCGTTACTTGCCGACGCTCCAAGTCTATAGATGCTACAGTATGATGAAGCGAACAACTTATACGTGACAGTGCAAAAAACTTTCATTAAGCATTTTACATAAACCTTTTCGCACGTCCACACTACTGTACGGCTCCCCGAGAGGACTTGTGGGCCTGGGTACTCCCATGCTGGCAGTACTTTCATTTTCATTTTATAAATGACTGAGAGATTTAAATGAATAAATTATTCATGATACTCTCTCCCATTTTAATACACTCCCATACAGCATTGTGTTCCATTAAGCTCATAGGCGCTTTATCATGTGAGCCTCACCTTCTTACAACTTTGTCATTATTTGCGTGTACACGGGATATACCCTCATGTCTCAACTTATGCAATCACCTTGTATCCCCGCATTTGTTTATAATATAGATACATCTATAAATGTCTAGATGAGTGTAGATATCTACTCGAGTCAAGATAAGTGAATAAATAGCTGCAGTAATGAAAACAATGTTTGTAATCAGTTTACTTCTGTTAAAAGTTTCATTCTCATGACTGCTCTTGTGTGTAGACTACGATAATGCCGAATTATTATTTCCCCATCCATATTATACACTTATGTTTACTTGCAGTATGTTCCCTCTGTGATTGTATTCCACCAACTTTCAACAGGAACTGATTCCCTGAAGCATGTCAATTGAGAATGAATATTAATGAGGTTCATTGCAGTATGTGGAGCGAACATTACAAAAGGGATATTGTGCAAGAGTGCAAGTACTACTACGACGACTACCTACTGATATTCAAATCCCATGGTTAGGTCCTAAACTTTATTGGTAGTCTCATAGATTCTCAGAATGGGATTTATTAAAGTAATTGGCGAAAACAAAAGTATGAAGAAAATGTTTATGCTTCTGCACGAGCATTATTATAAACTCGTAATTTACAAGTTTAGTTTACAACTTGTAAACTAACACGGAAAATACAACAGCTGTGGTTTTGGTAATATCAATACCTACATTATTATTGTAGTATAAAAAAATGCATCATGCCAAAGAGCAAAGTTCAAGGATTTGAACCTATATATTGCCAAGTGGAGTGAAGGAAAAATGGAATGGCTTATATTTCTGGGAGATGGTTATAGAGTTGCAAGGGCAAAATGTCCTGGTAAAAAGCCTGGAAGGGAAACCCCTAAAATTTCCATGCAATATAATAAATTCTAGAAAACACACATTTATAGTGCAACTATTTAAAACCCCTGCTCCAAAGAATGTTTAAATTTTAACAACTGCTGGGATTCACCATAGCACAAAATAAATCAGGGCTGTTAATCAGGTGTGCAAAACTAACGGCTTTGTGCCCAGCTGCATACATACAGTACTTTGACTTGATATATTACTGGTAGGAGTCAAATTTTGGTGAGCAGTAAGGGGTAGTTGGGATTCGAAGACTCAAGAGGGGTACGACTAGGGCCTTTAAGTTTCGAAGTGTTCATTTTTGTGAAGATTGAAACGACTGGAAATTTATATTATTAGTAAGCCCAGCACGTAACTTTTTAGCTTTTGACATGACCATGCACGCACGGCACGCAGACCAGCAAGTTGTTCACCATAAAAAGTCTGGGGGATCACACAAGTCCATATTTGATGTGAATGGAATGAATGTTCTCCAAGTTATGTTCAAAAAGTTGACAAGTCGGAAGAAAAATGGTGAAAATGAAAGGAAATCAAAAAATACTCTTTGAATTTACTTTCACTTCACTTTGACTCTCTCTCTCTCTCTCACTCTTCACACATTTTTTTTAACTTGCCGTGTTCCCCATCGTAAGTTTAAGATTCTGTAGTATTTTGACATAAATTTAAAATTGATCTTGTGGTAATAGTTCTAATAGACTATGGATTCTCCCTCTATATGGTAATCTACAAAGTAAATCCGAGAGTTTTACTATTCCCCAAAAGTTTTTATTAGGTTAACGGAGGGAAGTCCAAAGGAGAACAGAGAATTTAGGGGTTTTCTTTTCAAGGATGATTTCTTGTGTTCTGAATGTATGGAGCCAAGTTGGGGCTGGATGGGATTTGGAGACGCTCGTTTCTATATTGGTATTTGACACAGCACCTGAGCACAATCAATTTTCTAGATCGTTAAGACATGGATGTGTACTACGTTTGTATGTATATACATACGGGAAATCGTGAACTATATGAGTATGAACGTGAGCCTACCATTTAATTCAACCTGAACCAAATCCACTCCTTGGAAGTGGATCTTCGTAGAAGTTTATCTGCTCTTAAAAACTTACAGATAATTACTTTCATTAATCAACCAAAGTTGTTTGTGGGTTCTTAATTTGGTAATGTATCGGGTACATACTAAATAAATAGACTTCAAGGAGAGTGTGCTTAAATTAACAGAGGTTAACAGTACATATGTGTGGTTATATTGTGCAGCTACGGGCTACAGTATGCAACTATGTGCATCTACAGCTTAATCAGACATCAGAAGGAAAGTACAGTACAGGACCCTATATACATATGTAGCTACATACGTATCCAGAGAACGCTCCTTCCTAGAGAAAAGTAATTTAATCGTAAAAACCCTCGAGTTTGGTTTAGCAAGCCAAATCATCTTGAGAATATACATAGGTACATACATTCATACATGGGTATGGATGTACAATAAGCTTGTCTACACCATCGGTTGGCTTGATGTAATTACTATATTAATTGAAATAAGTAAGACCTTTAGTTCCAAGGAGTTCCACAGTTCTAGCGTAACTGCATATCCTTCACCCCCTTTAATATGATCTAATTTAGAAGCATCCTAAATGAGCAAGAGGTGAGACCTGTGTGACGTATGATTATTAAAAGTTGTCAATTAACAAGCGCGCCCATCTGGAAGGAATCTTGTTAACCACCGTATGAAAAATTCTCACCAAAAGGGAAGATGAGATTTTAAAGAAATGTTACTTTGACTTGAAACGATTCTGAATTTTGTTTTAATTTATGAGTCTCCGAGGTTTAAATTGAAATTCAGCCGGAGGCCCTGCTAACTTTTAAGTTGGAGGTTGGAGCTCGTGCCCGCTGTAAATAAACTACTCCTTAAATGTATATATGTGCACACATAATTATGAGCCTTTACATGAATGTAGAACTTCCAAAATGACATATTTGCATTGGGAGATACATAGTTGGAAGTTGTGACTAAGAGAGAGAGAGAGAGAGGGAACAGGAAAATTCCGCATTAATGGCAATGCTTAGTTCTTGTGGTCCTGGCCTCCAAGGAATGTAAATAAGCCGAGCTTTAGCTTTCATTTGGCTACTTCACATACATGGAGCTCCCTCCAAGTTTATAAAGCAGATATGGTCTCTGACGAGCAGAGACAGTCAACTATTCAGGGGACTCGGGAGAAGTCTCTTCTGGAGAGTATTTATGCTCTGGAATTGAAGATGATACGACTATATTTGACATTTCCTTTTGAAACCCCATTTATTTGACGGGAGCACACATTTGATACCACTGTGTGTTTAAATAGACACTCTTCCCCCTTATTGAGTTAGTCTTGGGGAGTGCCGAGACGGACCTCAAGGAAAGTTTTTATTGTCGTCTCCTCCCTCCGCAATTCCTTACAATGACAACAAAGTTTATGAAAACTTACAACTTACAATTGACTATATTTGAAGGAAATTTGAATGGATATATAGTGGAAAGTTTCCCTTGAGAATATAGCTTCAAGTGAGCTTATTTGTCTGACACGGAGATATTTTTTGAGGGTGATACAATTCCCCACAATGAAGTCAAGAGCAGGGGAAACCCAGGAAGGGAGAAAACTATTTCCAAGGTACAGTCATACAGTTACCTGGTTTGATACAGCTGAGTCCACAGGCTCCATCGCAGAGACACCTCTTCCTTTTACTCTTACAATCCTCATCCGAGGTACATTTTCGGAGGCAAGTTCTCCCTTGAAGTTGGGCCTGGGCTTCATCCCTGGGGCAAAATTCTGAAGGAGCATTTCGGGGATTCTTGTAGTAGAGTCTCCGGGATGGGTAGAAGTCTGACGTGGGATGATGCCAAGCTGATGTCAAAGTCACTGTAATATCAAAATAAGAAATACAAAATTCCAAATAACACACAAGTATGTCAGTGTCAACATTTTCTTCTCCCCATCGTCACTCACAGCACTGTAGCACAATGCCGTCTGCGATAAAACTTTCCAGCCCCTACAACATTTTCATAGTTAAACTTATATGAAAATAACAGCTCACAAAAGAAAGTCACTTGTATGGATGGTGTCTTTTGGGGCTAGGGATATATTTCCATTGTAAACGCAGAAGCCGTGCTTCATACAGATGATAACTCTCACTTGCATAGCTACAACTAACACAACATTGATTTCCTGTATGTATCATGCATTACCAAACACGAACAGACTATAAATACCGAGCCTTGCGAAACTCACTACGTGCACACATTTACTGAGGAAGGACCAAAGACAAAAGCAGGGTTTAGAACTTCATTAAAAACAAAACTGTGACAAATTTCGAATCCAACTTCAAAGCAGATGTTACATGTAGTAGTAAAAATATGTATCTATCACTGAATCCATACTCTGTATTTGTGTTGAGCACGGAAGAAATAGCACATTTGTGAAGCATAATATCAATGTTGTCATTATACAGATCTGTATTTTTGTTTATGTACAATTCCAAATACTTCCCATTGTCGGGAAGGTACTTATACTATGCCGAAGGCACAACTAGACTCAAAGCACTAGATTTTGATAGCGGAATTTGGTTTTCATATAAAATCCTATTTATAGGTGTAAGTATCTGTCGGAGCTACAAGCTTTATGCCTGTTTAACTAAAAATAAGGGACAGGCCCTATCCCTCCAACTCTACACTCTTTTACTCAGACTTCCGGCTTAATTACTCGAAATCAGATCCGAAAAATCTACGGCACGTACATATATAATTACACCCATATGTATTTTCGTATGGATAAAATTTTTGTACTTTAAATGTAATTGCATAACTTTATTAGAACACGTAGGATTGTGGAGTTATGCCTCATAGACACCCGTATGTGATTATTACGTACTGGAATAAATGCTTCCGGAGGTACAGCCTTGTGGTTGTTTAAAGCTTAGAGTTAAGACTGTAATTTTCCACAATACCTACCCAAAGGAATGGGGCCGGAATTAAAATTGACAATGCTGGAGGTTTAATATGAGAACAAAAGGCAATTCCCTTGGAAGTAAAGACCTACAGAGACACGGCGTCTGACACAGACTAATTATTACTCAGTGGAGTCCCTGGAAATAACAAATTATCTTGAGGTTCAACTCAGTTGTGATTGCACATTCACCGTAAAAAGACTTAGTATCCGGGAGGATTCACAGGGCACGAAGTCATCGGGTCATGAAGGGTGATTGCGTCGTGACTTGAACAGATTGTACCATTTCCAACCCTCACTTTTCAAGAAACAATGAGTCAGCCCCCGTATAATTAGACTGTTAATTACTTGGCTGAACAATCCCCGTCACAATTACTCAGGAAGCACCCATATACCAGTTTAATTTAAAATTCTGTAGAGAGTGTCCTGTCACAGTCATGACTCCAATAAGATTTCACCTAAACATACTAATGGTCTGACGCTGACTTGATGGTGTGTCAATCGCTGTGCAAGGACAGATCATTGTTGAGGGGAGAGCTCCGATCCTACTACTACCAGGATGATTGCTATTTGATAGAATGATAACCAGGTCGGAAATGAAAGGACTCGAAGGGAATGTCACTCCGAAATTGAATGTGGATTCAATGAGTCGTACTGAAGTCGCTTGAAGGGTCGTTATAACAGATAGTTTGACTACTTCGACTGCAGTTTCTCGGGTAAAATTATCTCCATTACTTGTATAGATACCTGGAAGGTTCTCAACTCCTATGAGCTCAATTG
Organism: Allacma fusca; assembly: GCA_947179485.1. NCBI lineage: Eukaryota > Metazoa > Arthropoda > Collembola > Symphypleona > Sminthuridae > Allacma > Allacma fusca. Next base: position 31,718,758 of record OX359248.1, read on the forward strand.
TGTTGTCATACGTCTCAAAGTTTCGTAATATATTCCAGTTTTATATTCCGTAATACATTCCTGAATGTTATTGGAAACTGATTTGGCATACAGATCAAGTGTTTGGAATCTGCAAGGGGGAAATATTCTACTCCGTCAGTGTAAGAATAAGTAGCAAGAGTCAAAGTTGCTATGAAACGTAATCAAAAATCTGGGACGGCTCCTCCAGAATGGAATATATCTCTATTTTTGGTATTCTTGGCCCCAGTGATAGAGACCTCGAGATTTCACGGTACGGGGAGTTTTATTTCGTCTCAAATAAGTTGGAGTACATCCCAAGACTCACAGCTTCTCCCTTCCCCATCCGTCACTTTCACTGCTGGATGGAAGTCCAAACATACATAAATGTATAACTATTCGTAATGTGAGGCATCCATTTCAAGCATGTATCTAAATGCACCCCATTAGAATCCCAATTGCAATAAAAAGAATGAGGAAGGAGTCATCATCCAGTCATCAAATCAAAGTCAGAAGCTCAACTTGTTCAACATTCAACAACAGAATTTCATAATACAAGAGGATTCGGGCTAAAGTGGGACTGAACGTTCTCAACCATGAGAGTGACTGAGTTGGAAAGAGCCGATAAGGATAAATGAATCAGGATGTGCCACTCTTAAGAGCCATTTCTCCAAAATAATACTCAATCCATGAATGGGATGTTCCATTGTCCTATAGAAAGCTAAACAGAACGGTCCACTGGAAGTTATACTAATATAACTGAAGATATAGACAATGCTTCAAATATTACAGAATGTATCAATTATAGGATTTACTTTTAGTCTGGCCAACTCTCCGTCAGTCCTTGCACAGCTTCAGTCCTCAATCAACTATATAGTTGATTGAGGAGTGAAACTCATGAAAAACAGAGAATCCAGAGAATGGGAAACCATGAGAAAGGAAAATTGCAGACAAAAGCTTGCCGTTTCATATCACAGCATGCATAAACACAATAGGCTCTCTCTCTCTCTCTCTCTCTCTCTCTCTCTCCTTAGTTAGACTGCAGCTCTACAAGTTTCCATTTGCACGATGAAGTTATTAAGACCACGTACATAATACAGACACGTATAGGACACTCTACAGTATAATAGATAAATACATCTAGGGCCTCACTCCCAACATCCCTTCCCTGTAATCACACTCGTACATGTTACAGTAGCTTTTGAGTTTTGACTTCATCTCCAGAAGAAGATGAAATGTATTTAGATATGTACAATGTGTAACAAAATGATCTGTGTTGCTAGTCTTTGTTTTATTTACAATGCCTGGGCTCCAGGACTTGATATTTTTCAAGTGTAGCTATAGCAAACTATAGATATAGATATGTATAATGATAAGCCCTGGAAATTAAAGTCTAGGAATTCAGCTTCTCTTTTTCTTTTATTTTTCATGTATCTAATGTGCCTCAGCTCATTCCCTCCTATCATTTTTTGTTTTGGTATCTTATATCTATCTATCTATATAGTGTAGGTTGGTCGGGGGAGAAAGTCTGAACATGGAATTTTTCCCTTTGCTCACATTTCTTTGAAGTTTTAAACGTCAAACTTGCACGTTCTCTTTTCATTGTGAGGATAATAATATCAAATCCTTCCATTTTCTCTTTTTGAATTTTTGCTGACAATTTCATGCCAGTACATTTGTGCGTTTTTTGATAACGACAATTCATAAAGTACTGTGTATACGTGTTATATGTGATGGTGTACAATCGTACAATGACTATTGGACTTATGTATCTATGTATGTATGTGTGTCTGACTATATTTTTGTTGTACCATGTCTTTGCAATCGTCCGTGCGGATTTTCATACTTTCAGAAGTAGGTAGCAACATAGGAGAGAACTGATATTTATTACTGTTCCTAGGAAATGAGACACAGGGAGACAGATAAGTTGATAACTTTTGGGTGTAACTATTTGTGGTTATTGTGCCATGGCCATGATTAAAATTCGTCCAGGTCTCAACATTCCCACTATTCAGCCTGATAAAATGCACATGTTTATAAATCCACTGTTTTGCTCCCATATATAAATTTCAGAGGGGGGAAAGATAAATGTAAATTTTGCCGTATGCTAGGTAGTAGAACAACTTATTCCTCCTGCAGACTAGCTGTCAAGAGTGTGTTGAAACGGGAAGCTCGGAGGAACATTTTTCATGTCAGAAATTTCAAGTGCAGGACCAAACCCACCTAACACACATTGCAGGGAAAGTTCCCTCCGGTGTGCTCTATGCAATTCCTGACGAAGGGAGAAAAAGCCAGGAGTTGGATTATAAAGTATATAGGGTTGAGAGCTAATGGCCATTTGTATTTGTCATGTGACAAGACCTCCTCTTGGTTTTTGTCCTTCATGTTAGTCGAGAATATGGTACAAGTTGGTCAATACAAACGTACAGTTCTAGAAACACGGTGAAAAAAGGAGAGCCTTTTGTGGAAGTCTCCAAAAAAAAAACTGAAAACCTTCAGCATAGCCCGGATACAGACAACAAGTACAGAGCACTTTTTCAGTGTCTCTTTCCTCCTTTTTACTATCACAACTCGCCTTTACAATCCCGACAATTTCCAGTGTTCGTTTCACTTCCGTTCCGGTAATGGTATTGCCTTTCTTGCATCATCTCAGGATATCACATGCATAGATAAATGCATACATATACACATACGTTCCTCACCATAAGAATGTACATTACGCAAACACAAGTACACTCACGGGCTCAAGTATCCCAGTAGGTACGACTACTTGAGCTTTTTTTTTTGCTAAATTTAGTGCACGCTCCTGTATACACTTCTTTTCTACACTATTGTGGAATTGTCCTTGGAGTATGCCCTAAACGTATGAAAAATGCTCTGGAAAGTTATTCCGGGATTTTTTTTTTGCAAGGAAGAAAAAGATTATCCTTGCAATTTTCTTACCCGTAGTCATGACTTTCTCTTAATGGAATCACAAAACATTTTGTCGGTTTCTTACACACTTTGTGAACACTATAGCTCAATTGTGAAAGAACATTTGTACGTAACTCAGTACATACTGTAAATTGTGTACTACTATATACAGAATATTTTATATACTTTTTCTCAATCTACAGTATAAGTAATTACCTACTGGTAACTCAGCAGGAGCAGAAGCCAGGAATTCCTCAGCATTATTCACATAAATTAATTTCTAGTTCAATAACCAAGTATTACTGTGATCAATCATTTAATCCTATCCAATTATTGTAAAATGACAATCTATATTTCTAACCCTCATTCCTTGACTAACTTTCAACAAATAGACACACTTTGGTTTTGAAATCATTAGAACAATTCTCCAGTGACGAACTCTCTACTGATTGTGAGCCCCTTTGCCCCTTATTTTAGTTCGTTACAGTAATTACATATGTACATAGTTATAAGCACCCCTCAATCCTCAATACACACAACTTACAAAAAGCAAACTTTTCCCCAAGTTTTTCAGGTAAAGTTTAGAATATCACTGGTTGGCATAGGCTTCAATTATGAAAATGATAGCAATTCAATCAAAGTACGTCAGTATATAGGAAAACTTTAAAAAGACTTTAGTATCTTTATATATATGTAGACACATGTATCTATCTAATACTAAATTGAACATAATAATAAAAATTCGAATGTAGATAATTCTACAGTGAAATAGTTACTGCTACCAAAGGCTTTTATTAGTAATCAGTTGAGTAAAGTCTGTCTCCGAAACTCCGAACAGTCCGAGCGAACCCAAATGCATAAATGGTATTGACCCAATCTTGAGGAACTTTCCTTGAGTATCTCTACGTGCTCATATCTCAGAAAACTATTACCCTCTGCAATTCTTCCCTTGAACCACGCCTGCATAAAAGTATACTTGTACTAAAATAAAGGTGCTGGCCCCTGCTTTTTGATCTTTTTTATTCCCTCAATTTTTATATCTGACCCAGACTTTGTACACACAAAGTTAGATCCGATAAAGACTGAGAAGCTCCTCGAGTCGTATTTATGGCTAATCTCCCGTCTTTGCAAGGCTGTCTCCTCAAGTTGGACCGTATCCTTGAAATGCCCGTGACTTTGTTACACCCTGACTGACTGCCACACTTGGAGACGGAGCTCCTGTGGATGTACACAAGTGATATTTTGAGGCTGAGTCTACTTGAACAAACAGCGAGAAAATAATCTGAGAATGATGTTCACTCAAATATGACATCCTCATAAAAAAAAACCTGAACCAGACGATTGTTATGAGAAGAATGGAAGAAGGGAGTGAGGAGGAAGAAGCATATAAAAGTACACAATGTCCTAATGTGAAGGAGAAGAAATTCCCATTTCTTTTCTCTAGGTCGAAGGCAATTTTCCTAACATAACAAGAATACATTGCAATATTCTTTATGCGTCCAAATAAAAAAAAAACTCCAACTCGTCCCCTCTATTCGTTCACAACTAAAAATACATGTACTTACTCCTCTATCCTAAACATAGATACACAGATACACACTTCCCATGCACTTACCCCAGCATTAAAGCACAGACTACAGCATACTCGCTATGAAATTACAACACGAAATCCTCTGTGCATCATTACCTCAAAAGTAAAGTTATTAACTTGATACCCATATGTTCTCAACATTACAATTCCCAAAAATACAAAGTTTGTCGACGGAACAAAGTCCAATTTTGTAAAGATGGAATACTCCAGTTTTGACTAACTCAGAGAATGGACAGGGATGGAATGAGAGAATGGATAGGGAGAAAGTGGGTGCATTTGCTGTAATAACAAGCGGATGTGAAGAAAAATACTTTAATATAAAGAGGGATTAGGTACGGAAATATACGCCCCAGCATATGAGACTTGATTATATTTATGCACATACTCATTGTCATACATAAAACAGAGGCGGGTGTGTGCTTCAGCCAGCCTTCTGAAATGCCGTCTTATCTTGATTCCCTGCTCCCAGCGTCCAATTTACCATCTCCTCATGTGTCTTTCCCCCTTGTTTTTTTCCAAGAGTCTTGGGATTTAATTCGAGCTAAAAGCGCCGGAAATTTAGAGTAAATCTAAGATCCTTTCAGAATCACCTTTTTAATGAGATTCATCTCAAATTTTTTTTTTTCGCATGGCACCCATTCATCCTACGCATATTTGGGTCATTTTCCTAATTCATTGTATATGAAGAGTGTACATAACATAGGACCCCGGGAAATTGCAAATGCCCCACGAATTTCTCTCTCTCCCGTTATTGGAGGTCATTATACACAGTATCAACAGAGACTGTATGCATAGTAAATGCAAATAACTCCACTGTCATAAGGGATCATACGAAAGTAACTTTAGGATAGTTTCAGTGAACTTGGTTGAGAAAGCCTAATTACGGCAAGGGTTTGGGATGTACGGCTTTGGAAGAGAACACTGCACCGTAGGCCACAATATATATGCACATATGTATACCTATAAATACAAATTACTTTAAAAAAAACGATAATTTTGAGAGAGAGGGCTTGATAATATCAGGCTATTTTTATTAGGGCCCCAATTTTGCAAGCGTTGCATAATATTATTTGTGCATGCCTCTTCTTCTCTACATATTGTATTTTCAAGTGGGAATAGAGTAGAACCAGTTATATACAAAAAATCTAGCCTTAGAAGTAAGAGTAGATTTAATACAAGAGGAATGTATACATAGTATGCGTAGATTAAATTCCAGTTAGACTAACACGAGATTCTCCAATTTTCTTGGGGGGAAAACTTGAGGAAATTAATAGCCTCAATGGCCTGCTACTAGCTGATATGTTATTTTAGTAAAGCACTGCTCAAAATACCTCATATATATGCCTCCTCATGCTCCTTAAGAGTAATGCCTTAGCATTCAAGTACAGTTTAAAAAATTGGGTTAGAGGGACGAGGGGCCATTCCGAATCAAATTATAACTTTTTTTTTGAGGACTGGACGAACGTACACACAGATTGACTGTCAAAGTCTACAAGAAGAAAAAAGTTGGGTGTTCAACAAATGTATTCACGTCTCTTCCAACTCATAAATCATGTTTGTCCCATAAGGACGTGCAACCCTTGCAAATATGGACATGCAAGCATGAGCCATGCAGGGTTAAGGATACAAAATGTCTTGGCTCCAAGACCCCAAAAGGAGAACAAGCAAGTTTAATGTCAGGAAAGGAAGAAGCAGTGTGTTGGGTGGGTGAGAAAACACTGATTATTCTGGACCCTAATACAGTTCAAGAGTGACTACTGAAGAGAAGCAAAATAAAGGGAAGTAAATGTATGTATGTACCTGCTAGACCAGCTAGGAGAAGGATGAGTAAACCAATTCTGTTCCCGACTGATGTCTGTTGACCCATCGTGCTAACTCCAGTTTGAACCACGTGACTATGAATAACTGAAACTTGTGAAAATTGTTTTCCCACTGCAGTACTCTGGGAAGGCAATCAGTTGGGGTGGAACGTCGCCTCAAGAATTTTCCTTCTATAACGTTATATGTATGTCCTCGTTTGACGAAATTACCACTGAATAGTAAATGTTTGGAAAGTTTGAGAATCTCTGTGAGAGTTGGAAAGTCCTTTGGAGTTGTCAAGTCTTTAAGTTGTTAAACTGTTGCGAGGACAAGGTAAATGGGGAACTTGGTTCCAATTTTTTAATAGGAATACTGTCACGGGGGGAAAAAACGGAGTGTTCCTTCCCACGTGGAGATGAGTGTCAAATTGAACTTTCTCCGCTTCGGTATGGGAGTACAAGGAGGAGGAGGAGGGGGGAAATGAAATTGCCGTGTGGAATATCCGTTCCAATTTTTATTGATGAAATGGTTTCGTAATATTTGGGAGGGAATGGTCAGTAAAGTATGGATTTCTTGGGAATACGTACCGTTGAGGAGATATGGGACAAGGCGGAACGGCTCAATTATTCATAACAACTTGACAGGGTAATGTTCCCGGCGACTGTAACGAGCTTGTCGTTTTACTGTCAAAGAAAATTCTTAGTCGAGGGAGCTAATAGAGCTGACTGTATCTAAGCAGGAGATGAAGCTCTATTTCGTTCATAAATTTTCCACGTGTATTCACGTGTATGTAGAATATATGTATACATGTATACAGTACCGTTGGTGGTCTACTGGGTGGATGTATGTATACTTGCTTGTCACTTGTATTTACTGGAGTTAATGTCTAGGAGGATTTTTATAGGGGGACATTTACGGATTTTTATGTATGGATACTTTTGGAAGATTTTCGACTTTAAGTACGAAGGTGGTTGGCTGTGGACCAAAGGAAGCAACTTTGTCCCATGGTTATGCACAGGGTGTGTGTGTGTGTGTGTGTGTGTGTGTGTGTGTGTGAGTCTGTGTTTCTGTGTGTGTTACGAGAGGAGATGATGAGAATATGTTGCTGGCTTAACTCTTCCAGCTCAATCGCTTTCGAGTATTTCTCTTGAGGACTTTCACAAGGAAACTGGGAGCATTTCGAGTACCTTTCACTCCTTTTATGAAACGTGAGAGAACCTGCGCTCTTTTCATTTCTCATTGATTTTCATTGGAAATTGGGAAAAATTACAGGTTTCGTATCATTCCCCCAAAAGTGTGGGGAATGGTAAATAGTAATGTTCACATCCTTAATGATATTGTAATGTAGAGTTTGTTTTCCTAATTCTCTTGGCCTAATGCAGTTTCCCCTCGTCCTTTACTTCTCATAGTCAAAATAAAACAAAGTTTTGTTCCTACTCTGTAATTACGCTAGCGAATTATTTCAACCCCATGAGTGTTTTTGTGAGAGTAATTTACATTCCATCGCATATATTATGGAATGATTTACGGTATTTTATCATTTGTATTTTTAGTAGTGAATTAATACAAACATGGTTGTAGTCACATTGCGCAACCTGTGATTACAGAATTTACTTACTTGATATGTTTGTACGTGGTTATTTTACATTAATTCTATACCTTGTGATTTTTTCCAGGGAAATTCCGGATGAATAAAGGAACAAAAAATAAAGTTAGATGCATAATAAAGATGTTTCGACATATGACCTAAATTATATGGAAAAGTAAAAAACAAGGCTGACTCTCGCAATCAGTTTTATGCATGATTCAGTATGTAAAAGTATCTTGTTCATTCAGGCTCAAATCGAAATTCAGGCTTCAGCCAAATTTCAGGTTTGAATCGAAATTCAGGCTTCAGTCAAAATTCAGGTTTGAATCGAAAATCAGGTTTCAGTCAAAATTCAGGCTTCAGTCAGAATTCAGGCTTCAGTCGAAACTCTGGCTTGAATCAAAATTCAGGCTTGAATCAAAATTCAGGCTTGAATCAAAATTCAGGCTTGAATCAAAATTCAGGCTTGAATCAAAATTCAGGCTTGAATCAAAATTCAGGCTTGAATCAAAATTCAGGCTTGAATCAAAATTCAGGCTTGAATCAAAATTCAGGCTTGAATCAAAATTCAGGCTTGAATCAAAATTCAGGCTTCAATCAAAATTCAGGCTTCAATCAAAATTCAGGCTTGAATCAAAATTCAGGCTTGAATCAAAATTCAGGCTTGAATCAAAATTCAGGCTTGAATCAAAATTCAGGCTTCAATCGAAATTCAGGCTTGAATCAAAATTCAGGCTTGAATCAAAATTCAGGCTTGAATCAAAATTCAGGCTTGAATCAAAATTCAGGCTTCAATCAAAATTCAGGCTTGAATCAAAATTCAGGCTTCAATCAAAATTCAGGCTTGAATCAAAATTCAGGCTTGAATCAAAATTCAGGCTTGAATCAAAATTCAGGCTTGAATCAAAATTCAGGCTTGAATCAAAATTCAGGCTTGAATCAAAATTCAGGCTTGAATCAAAATTCAGGCTTGAATCAAAATTCAGGCTTCAATCGAAATTCAGGCTTGACTCGAAATTCAGGCTTGACTGGAAATTCAGGCTTGACTCGAAATTCGGTTTGACTCAAAATTCGGTTTGAATCGAAATTCGGTTTGAATCGAAATTCGGTTTGACTCGAAATTCGGTTTGAATCGAAATTCGGTTTGAATCGAAATTCGGTTTGAATCGAAATTCAGGCTTAAATCAATATTTAGGCTTGAATCAAAATTCAGATTTGCTTCAATATATAGTGATAATATATGCGGCTAACTTTTGTTATATTTTAATTTTCAATTCGAAGTTTTAACCTTTATTTTTGTTATATTTTGTTTGGGCGCTAGTTTCTTTAAATTGTTGTACTTGCTGATATATTGACTTCAGAAACATTAGATTGAAGGGTCCTTTTACTAGTATCTTAGAATTAACTTAACACAAATGTTAACAAGCTTTGTCAAAATCTATCAGGAAAACCCTTAAATAATTTACAATATATTCAACGTAAACGGTAGCTAAATAGCTACTGTTGCAGAAAAGTAACTGCAAACTGGCAGTATCTTACGTATGGAGACTTACAAGAACTGAAAATATGTACGTAATGTATTTTGGTCTGAAAATTACAGAAAGTCTTGATAATTGATGTGGGGTCGAGGGATCGAAAGAAATGCAAAAATTAATTTTTTGAAATATAAGTAAAAGCTTAACAGCTGTATTTTCACATCCGGAATTATAAAAAAATTAAAGCTTTGCTACAAAAGCAACTAAATTATAGTACAAAATTGAAGTTTCATCTGAACTACTTCGTATAGTTGAGTAAACGAATAAAATTCTTGAATTTACGTCTTCCTACAAAAATCCTTGTTCAGGATGATATCCATATTTGGTGCAATTTTGAGAGAAACAGCAACAAAGAACGCTAGGAATTTTCAGTACTGTATTATGTAGATAGCATGAGAAAATTCCTGTACTAAATTCTCCTGGATGAAAAGCCAGCGCTGCAGTTAAATCTATCTCCTATGCCTGGGAGGTTTTTTCTATAAAGGTAAAAAAAAGTTAGAGTGTGGGTGCTATGAGTATACGAGGAAGACGAATGGGAAAAAAAATTCGATAGCCAAGATCGCCAGAAGGATTGCTGATTTCATTCCGTCTCATTTCATTCTCTGCTTGGATTCTTTACAAATGAAACTCTTGAGGTAAGTTAACTGAGTGACTGAATCAAGTTAACCGGCTGAATTGGAAAGGTGCCTTTGGTAATGAATCTTCACTTTGTGGTAGATTTAGTAGGAACGTGTTCCCTAGTTCTCCGGAGATTTCTTGTTGTTCCGGCGTCGTAATCAGAATATTTCCACATTTGTCTTTGACTATTCGAGCTTTTGTGCCACGGCAGTTACTATGTCTAGCCATATATTCTAAACATGGTATTCCATCGATTTAAGGGATTATTTGTGACATTACAGGACAGCGGAACTACAATTTGAAATAATAAATATCGTTGTTTACTTGAAGGTACTGTAACAGTCAAGAAGATAAAACAAGACATTACCTAAAAAGCAACAACATAAATCCAGGACAAAAATAGCATTTTGGAATTAATTATTAAAGGCCGGTGAGGAAATAAACTGAAATATCCTTTGGTGTCCGCGGTTTTTAGGGCTTACACTTGGATTGTTTGCCCATTTAATTAACTGAACAGCTTATCGTTGTGAATGGTTTTCAAAACCAACGTAAACATTCGTACAATAGTCCATTAAAATATATATACTACTGTGACAGTTGACAGAATATGTGGACGCAGAGGGCGTACTTGAATGTCCCTCATAATTGGGGAGAAAATCCAATGAATTAATTTGCCTCTTTTTTCCCTATAAATACAGTACCTTATTTAATTGGAATAATCGCCAGCTTAAATTCGTTAGGTATCCGTCATCAAGGACCTAATGTATTTTGCATGCCTTCATCATTTCAGAAAAATTATTACATTAAATACGGGCTATTTCTGAGGAAACTGTTTTCTGAAACGTTGCCTATAAATAAACCATTAGGTTATGGACTCCTATTTGATATGCAGGACTAATTGCCATAATTTGAGTTGATTCTTGCTGTGTTGACAGTTTAATTAATAAATAAATTGCAGTCAAATTATTATTTCAAAATTATGGTATTGTGTGCAACAACTTCTGCAAGGCAATATTCCCCCTTCCTTCCTACGTTTGCTCCTGTGAAAATGCCCTTGCTATAAATTACTGTACTAACTAAAATTACCCTGGATATTCCGAAAACTCCTTGAAAACAGCAAAATTTGGAGAACATCATTTAAATGGCGCCTTTTAAAAGTAAATGCTACAAATTTTTAAAATATCTGCATATAACTATACAATAGTTCAATAAGGACACAAAAGTTTGAATACCCCTCAAGAATAATTTAAGTTACACCAAAATTTGGTCAAAGTAACGGCCAGAATCCATGATTTAAAATCAAAATCAGATTGTCGAAAATACATTGAAATCCAGAAGAATAGCCGAAATTCCACAAATTCTAAATTGCTTAAATTCCAAAAAATAGTGACATTTTCAAAGGTCAGTCCTGAGTATACACAACATGCATATATTATTTAGCCTTGTGAAATGATTAGCAGCTAAAAGGCAGTTATGCGAGAAAAAAATGCAAAGTAGCCCTTTGAATTCGTCAGTAAGTGCACGCTGAGGTGAAGGGTGAGGTGAGAACTGGTGAGAACTCAATCGGGTTGAGTGATGAGAAAATCTAGATATAGACCAACTGGCTAACCACGACACCACGGAATTCCGGAACCCATATTTCCATGCATTCCACGCCTTTGCATCCGAACCACCTATTACAGCTAACTTTGAACTTTCCAGAATAACTGAATGAAACATGGGAGTAAAAGCAGGTAGTTATAGACAGATTCGTGTCAACATAGCCATGTAAAGGACGATGGGACTGGGGGAAATGTGCTACCCGGGACATGTAGCAATTAATGATTCATACCGTGAAGACATTATCATACACTATACGCTTACAATTATCAATGGAATGTGTGCAAATTATACACTCCCATTCCCTTAGCGAGACCACACAGCCGGGACAATTCTGAAATGGTTGTCTCATTCAAAGTTAGCATCAAAACTAAAATCAAAGCAGTGATAAAATTATAATACCTAACACTCGAGGGAGAAGTATAAACACAAAAATCTCACAGCTCTTCATAGGCACACAATGGTCTGGTGTAATGGGTACATCAATAGTACAGTGACCACGCAGTAACATTACCTTAAAGTATTGTCCAAATTACATTTTATGTTATTCGTGATACTTTTTGGTGTATGTGCTCCTTAAACATAATTTTCATTTTTTATTATTATGTATTCCAGTTCCTCCAAAAAAGAAACAGAATTATTATTATTATTATTATTATTATTATTATTATTATTATTATTATAACAACACCTCAACAAAACTCTTGGTGTCAGGCTGACTATCAGCTATCATCCGTCATAATAGTAGCAGTAGTATCCATGCCTAATTAAATGCATAAAGTTACAGCCGTTATTAATTCGCTAGTAATTACACACACATATTTAGACAAACAACATTCCAACTTCAAACTGTTGACAAGTGCTTTGAACAGCCAAAGGTCAAGAATCAAAAGCGTCATTTTACTGCACTTCAGCAATGCTTGCATCATTCAAGAAGACCTGCATGTTTTACATTTCACAAATGAATTATGTAAACGTCAATTGCTACGTACATGAATATCCTCCCTGCAAAACTACAATGGATTATGTGTCTATACCAAGGGTAATACCAAGTAGGTCCCTTATGAGCAGTTTTTTAAATACATTGTGTAAGTACTTTTACGCTACTCGTGCAAGCGGGACCACGTTGTAAATGTATTCCTTATAGCGGAATTTTACACTAACTCTCAGTCGCAAAAAAATAATCCCATTCAAAGAAAGAGAAAACTTGAGAGAACACTGTATGCAGTTCATTATGTTTTTACAGAGACTTTTCCTGTTGTACTGTATCTAACGGGACGAGACGGGGTAGTCTCAAGATTCACGTGACAATTCTTCCCATCCCAGGGTCATCATCTCAGGGATCACGAGACAATTTTTGACGGGACGGTACATAATCTCAAGGGTCACGGGGCAGTTTATTAAGGGCAATTTCAGGGGCAACGGACGAACCAGGCCCTTCGATAAAATGGAAGACCAGCGGGAAGACAGGATGACGTTGAGGCGAACGAGGTAATAAATTGCCGGAATGGAAGACAGCATGTGTTCGCAGATGTCTCACAAACAATTTATATAAACAAGAAAACCGCAATATTTTATAAACCAAATTAACGACGGCGAGTCCGGATAAAAAATATGGGTGTAAGTACCCCTCAAACAATCATGAACTCAAAAAACGAGTACGAGTGCTTGCCTTGCTCTCATATTTTGAAAGCTTCAAGTAGAGGAGAGAAAAAAGTGAAGTAATAAACAAAAGCATTCAAGAAATGGCAATCTTTTAATGTTTCGATTGACGAAACTATGATTTACCATTCTCAGGACATACCTTGCAAATATTGTTGTAAATATCGATAAAATAAACTGGAATATTATATAGGCTATAAAAAGTACAGTACATTTTTTCTAGCACTCTCACCTATAAATACAAATGATTCATTACTACTAAAGTTTTCCACGCGTAAGGTTCTTATGTTGTGCTAAAAAAAACTCTTTCAAAGCTCCAAGCGAGCATCCGTTTGTTTTTAAAGTTTGAAATTTGAGTAAACAATTTTAAACTCAGAATTAACAGCAAGTAAATATTCCCACATAATGGTTTCAATGATTGTCATCTCAATCGATATCAGGCAATTTCATATTGTAGATCATTAATCTGAGTTAAAAGTATGTATGTCGTACCGGAAACCCAATATGCAGTTCATGCAGTAAAATACCCGTAGTACACTTCTACACACATTTACAACAACGTTAATTTATTTCCTTATACTGTAAGAGCACATTATTCATATTCATATTTAGTTGCTTTTTGGGGTGTTCTTACAGAGATGACACAGTAGTGTACAGATAGAGGTTATTAAAGAACCTCCGAGTAGTCTTAATTCCTAATGAAAGAAATTAGAACACGAAGTTTATTTTCATTTATCATTTGGAGCGATTCTCAGGCCTAAACGTTGAGCAATATTTCGCTTCAGTAGCTCAAAACTTTCGCAATGAGTGCAAGGCAAGAAATCCCACTCGCTTCAAGAGTGCTTGAGGTCTAACTACCACTCCTATTTTTTATCTTCAATCGTGAACGAGAGTGCACTCTTCCGGTGAGTGCAGCTAGCAGTGCTGAAGAAATCCCAAACTTGACTCATAAAGATTTTCTTTCCGTTCATTTGATTGTCCCCTGAGACAGCGACCCGTCCCCAAAACAATTATCCCAAAACCGTCAAGGTTGCCCTATCCATTGAACCTTGGGTCCGTGCCCCGTCCAGTAATCCCAGAGACAGTGTCCAATGTCCGGGTCCCCTCCTCTCAAAAAAATTGTCATGTCCAGTCCTCTGAAAAATAATCCCATCCCACGATGTCAGGCAGTCCTGTCCCTTATGCTTGTATCACTTAAACAATACTGTTCATTCTTGAGACTGTGTCTCGTCCTTTAGGAAATTGTCCCGTGATCCTTGTGACCGTGTCCGGTCCGGCAACCCCTGACACGTTTCCTCAGTGCCCTATTGATAGAAACCTAAACACCCAGAACTGAACAAATATGTATCATGTTCCATTTATTGAAGATTTGTTATCCTTAATTTCTTTTTTTTTTACCAGAATCCACAAAATATTAAATTCATTTTGGTATAGGCATTATAACCACAGATAATCTGGAAGAATACACCATCTTCCCTCCCCTATGCCATCCTACAGATCCCACATTTTGTCCCCTCAGTCCGGAATCCCACAAATCTCAAATCCCACATTTTATCTCTGACCACATCCGGCTAGCATGTACATAAAGGTCAAGCAACCGCGACGCCAAGTAATGACACAATTATCCCCTTATTAATTATACTCAATTAATTAACCATTCAAAAAAAAGTTACAAAAACTACATCTCCAATTCATTGAAATGTGACCAACCCAGACAAATACACCAAATCGAAATCATATTCCTACATTGAAAGTCTAGAATTCTGGAAGCATTTTACATGGATTTCCAAGCTCCAGCCAGGAACATACATATTACGTACATATTACGTACATATTACGTACATATTACGTACATATTATGTATCAGTAATAATTTATTACATGCTCAATTACTATCCCATTTTAGAGACAAATAGCATTTGCTCATATTAAATATATTCGTAAGCAAATCGTCGTAATAATTTAATGAAGTGTCAAATGCAAATGTTATTGTACTATTATATGACAAACAAACACTTAAAATTACATAATCGCTGATAATAAGTACTAGCTTAATTTCAGCATATAAGTAAGTACTCCATAAACAGAATCTCCTTCGGAAGGGATAAAAAATCCGACGGCGTCTCCTACTCGAGCTCAAGTGCACACGTCTACTCACAATACAGCAAGGGACTACTAGAGGGCAACAACACCGTCCTTTCCAGCTGCACTAATCTCAAACCGTCAACACTCAAAAAGTTATTCTGTCGGTGCAAGTTTACATTCTCGTTTGGAGTGAGTCTGACTCTGTCTTGTGGCACCGGCTTGTCGTCCGCCTCTGGTAAGTAATGATTTTGTAATTGTCTGTGAAATTAAATTAAAGTTAGCCAGCGCACTTTCATTGATTCATTCAAAGTCTAGAAAAGTAACTATACAGAGCTAGTTAGTGTTATCAACGAAGCGTAATTGAATTATTGGGAGTTATTATTGCACTGCAATAATTATTGTAAATCTCCGGCCGCCTGTTATGTAGTTTTGCTCAAGCATGAGTTCCAGTTCAAAGTCCAACAATATACTTATAGAAATCAAGGTTATATATAATTATCCGCGAGGAAGTAAGCAAAAAAAAAAATACTTTGGCAAATAGTGCGGTTTTTTAATAGAAATATATTTTTATTTGTAGATTCCTGAAATCTCCTTTTTTTGGAATTGGTCATAAGATTAGCAGGGAAGTTGAATTTGTAATGTTTAGTAAGTGAAGTGACAAAGTAATTTATTAAATCATTTATATTGAGAGTTCCAGTGTATGTCATATTATCCAATGCTGGGTTAATTGTTGTCTTGGATTTTTTAACACTTGCGTAATATTATTGAACAATTTGAAGGGTTTGTCCGATGGACTTTACTATATTTACCGAATACGTTCCTGCTTGATTGTGTATGTATATAGGTTGTACTCTGCTGGGAATATTTTTTAGAAATGTTTTTTTTAAGTACATTTATGCAGTAGATTTTGCTGGAGCATTTGTTTGGTGAGGAGTGTTGAATTTTTTTTTACATTTCTTCCTGCTGTTGCTAATAATATATAATATTCCCCGTCGCCAGGTAGCTTCGAGTGTTTCAGTAATAATTATTAACATGGGAATAGTAATTATCTTGTCTGATTGTAGGTTCACAATGACTTTTTTTGATGGCAGAGAGGAAAAATTAACGAGACAGGTGCATGCTACGATAGAGCCGCCGGCCGGAGTATTTTGTAATACTTACAATTGACTGGTTACGTGCAAGTATACGCCATTTCTTGCATGGAAGCAATGCTAGAAATTAACAATGGAGTCGAGACTAACAATGTGCATTTCCACAACAGTTTTGTCCCTTATTTTTAAACTAGCATTTTTAACTTCTATTTTCTGACCTTCACGTTAGCTCTTTTATGATATTTTTGTGGAACTTGGGTAGAGTTCGTTGGGGTGAAGGCCATTAAATTACGTGTACTTGAGAGTATGTGTAAATACTATAATAGAGGGTTTCAGTAACATAACTTTAGGTAAAGACGGATGTATATTTGTGGTTCATCTTTGAGGAGAATTGAGCAATAAATGGAATTGAGCACGAGACGGATGGGATTATAATTTCGTATCGTATTTAAATTGCGTATGCAAGGGATCATAAAACTGACATTGTTAGTATCGGTATAGGATAATATGTAATATGCGCTTGGCTGTGACTGTGTCATCGCGTGTGGACAATTTAAGACCACGTTAATAAAATTGTACTGCAGTAATCAAAATAAATATGTGGGGGTCGATAATGGAGTAATAGAGCAAGTGAAGTGTGGGACGTTCCGACAGGACAGCTGTGGAATTATTACGATTTTAGTTGTAAAAAAAGCGGATCTGATGTTTAGTATTGAATAATAATTATTTTTAAGATGGAAATAGACTTGGAGAGTAGGAGAGTCCCTGCATCCACATCCCAGCACTGTCATTACACTTATACACATGTAGAATTTCTGTTTACCCCAACCTCTGGCTCTGGAATTGTTATTGCTTATTACTTGAGAATTATTATTAGATTATTCATTGTATTCACGTAACGTGCTGGAAATGATCATTCATTATCGTTGCAATTATTTATGTAGACCAGCTATATTGTTGAGAGTCATGATAGACGAATTATTATTTAACAAATTGAGGGAATTTATTCAGATTTCGTGATGTACATCTGTATTTACTTGACGTTCAACTGTAATAAGCATACAGAGTTTTACAAAGAGCTAAATGACGCAAAAGAGCTGAGCTAAATTCGTGTTAAATGCCTACAGTTTAGCAGAATAATAGAATGAATAAGCTCAGAGGCTAGTTAGTGATAGGGAACATTAATAAATATAAAGGAATGTTTTGCCATTACGCGGTTTGTCGATGTATATGAGCAATTATTTTGTGAGGAAAGTGGGAAGTCCTTGTGAATTCACGGTATTTAATTATTCATTATTTCAAAACAGGGTCGGAAGTACTGTTAATCAATGATAATTAAAATCCATTAACAGTTTACCTGTGACGATATCTAGTAACAATCTAGTTTCAGCATTTATTACGGGTATTGTACTGTGTGAAGAAACCGCAGAGTATAGAAACAGTCTGAAAGCGTGACCTTCTTGAAGAGCTAGAGCTCTCTCATTGTCAAGTCAATAACGCTTCGTCACACCATGGTTTCAGAGTCAGTTTCCAAATTGACTCGTGGAGTCCACTACTGGGCACGTCAATGAGTGATGAGTGCAGCATTCGCACGTTCAATCACGAGTGCAGGCCAACAGTATGAGTGCGAGTATTAGAAATTCGTACGCATGGTAAAAATTTCGATTTCCCCATTGAAAAGAACGATTTCGAACATTTTTCAAAAATACAATCATTGGCCAATGTTAACGTAAAATATCACAGTGGTAAATTGTGTAAAGTTCAAGTTTTTCCCGTAAGATATACATAATTCCATTGTTTATTTGTATTTAGCACATTTTTTTTAAATAAAAGGTTATTTGAAACATTTTATGGGCTTCAAAATTTAATATCATAGAGATCGGTGTACAATGCATTCTAGACAGGGAGTCAAAAAGTAACTGAGGAAAAAGTTACAAAAAATGATGGCCGTATGTAAAGTGTTGGGGTGCTGGGAGCGCTCGTTTTAACTTTTTTGGAAATAAACATACGGAAAATCCGCTACGTTGGTTCACTGATTTGACCGCCGTGACCTTTCGTTTTTCCTTTGGGCAACCTATGTAATTTTCAAGAACCCGGGGAAAATGTCTTTATTATGAGTGAATTTATTGTTTTTTAACGTCTTCATTTTATGACTATAGAGGGAGAGAAATGATAAACAATACCCTGCATATCAAATATATTTGTTCACACAAGCGATACTTGTGAGTGAGTTCTATTGCAGTATTGATGCATGAGTGCCGATTCATGGTCCTCGTATTGCAGTACTTTTGAGTGGAGACTGGCGTGGTATAATAATGCCCATCGATGGGTAGTCTCGGTTGTGGGAAATAGTTTGCATAACATTATATACGCGAGGCATGTCGGCATGTGGCATGTAAGTAAGTGTTACCGTCAGTGGACCCTGGAACATACTCATTTTTACATGTCAGTACTATTATTATAGAAACAGGAACGGGACACTATTTAAGAGATGCTAGATTATAGATGCTAATGAATTAACATTTCTGACTCGTTGTAATACCTTCTAATCAAGTCTAAAATTAACCCTTTAGAAATAACTAAAGCAACTGAAGTTCCTGGTTCTAACTAAAGGATATGCTCTGAATTGTACTTTTTCTAGTAACCTTCACCCAATTATCTTCCTGGCAGCATTACAAACTGGTAGTTTTTGCCGTTGTTCTCTTCACTTCACTGACTGAGACTTGTAACTTCGGTGAACAAGTGCGGAAGTAACAAGCCAACTTGGAGGGCACATTTCTTGTGGAACTTTCTGCTTCATATAAAACAAAATGAGTGGAGATTCTGGAGAAGCTGTAAGTTACTCTTATATGTCTTTAACTTCAAAATTATTCATTATTGACTAATAGTGTAGTATGTATATGTTGTGTGTAGCATTTCAGTCTTTTAGTAAGGAGTTTTTCATCCGTTATTGTTTGCTAGGATTAAAATTGCCTTCGATTCCGATTCTGTTATTTGATTGTTTAATTATTATAGATTTTTCCAAATGAAAGCTTAAAAAAACTTTTGAAAAGCTGGATGCAACTTTGGAAAAATAAATAAATTTTTGAATTAAAAAAAAATATCATGTAAGATTAAATTATAATTGATTTGAGATATTAGGAAATACATTATTTTTTTGTTTTTGGGTAGCCAAACGGTACACATAAAGTGTAGTATCCCAACTATTATCGTATAGTTTACATTTGCTAGATTGTTCCAAGATGAATGAATTAGTATTCATTTGAATGCAATGATTATATTATTTATTTTAAGTGAGAGAAGCAACAAAGAGGAAACTTTGATCCATAAAAAATATGGAAAAACTAAAAATCAACGTAAATTGAATTGAAATCACGTTAGATGATATAAAATACTTGCTGGAAACTATATGTCAGACTAAATAAGCTTTCTCAGTTGGTTTTGAAACAAGACAATGGGACTTTGTGTAGGGAAACGTCGAACTCCGGTTTGTTTGTTTGCATGTCAAAACAGTTTAGTGTAATATCTGGCAGTGAAGATTGGGGAAAAGTGAAATACATATATAACATGTGTTTCGGAAGGAAAGTAATTTATGCATTTCTTACTTAGGAATTACAAGCTTTGCGGGATAAAAATATCCCCATCATCTGGGTTCTTGGTGGCCCTGGCTCAGGGAAAGGAACCCAATGTGAGAAGATGGTGAAACGCTATGGATTCGGCCACCTTTCCTCTGGCGATCTTCTTCGTGATGAGGTTGCTTCTGGGTCTCCGAAAGGCAAGGAACTTAATGAAATGATGCAAAAGGGTATCCTTGTGCCTCGAGAGGTTGTGCTTGATCTGATTAAGCAAGCCATCCTCAAGAAACTGGCTAACGCCAATGGGTTCCTTATTGATGGATATCCTCGGGAAGTTGAGCAAGGCGAGGACTTCGAAAAAGTTGTAAGCAAATGGTTGATATTGATAGTAAAGAATGCATGTATAGCTACCCATAAAGTCAAGGAGGTGATATAAATTTGATTTAATTTCAATGTAGATTGCCCCATGTTCTATCATTCTGTACTTCGAAGTTCCGGATGAAGTCATGATTGAGCGTTTACTCAATCGTGCCAAATCATCTGGACGAGTTGATGACAACGAAGAAACTATCAAGAAACGACTTGAAACTTTCCACAAGGTTTCTAAGCCTGTGATGCAAAAGTATGCCAGTAAAACTGTCACAATTGATGCGCAAGGGTCTGCCGATGAGATCTTCAAAGTGTGCAAAGCCAACGTGGACAAATGTTTAAAAACCCTTGGTCAGCCAGTTCCTCCAAATTAATTTAAAACAAGTTTACTGACCTTGACTGGGTTTTATTCCAGCAACGATTGTCACCGTCACTAAATTGAAGTAGTCAAAAATTGAAATTGGCTGAACACTTTCTTGTTGAAATAAATTTAGTAGACTTATTGGCAATCAATTAATATTCACTCTCAGTTATTTTACTCCCTTGAAAATAATACAATATATGCAGTGCAGTTATTATTGGCCTGCTTCATTTGCTACATATATCATATAACTAATTCCCCGTATATACCCTTTACCGGTCCATACGTAGACTACTTTAAAAACCCACTCACACGTATTACGTTGTAGTATACATATATTAGCAGCTCAGCATTGTAATTCAATAAATTACGGAATCATTCCACGGATTAATTAATCACCAGAAACTAATGGCATGAAAGTTCTCTATAGAGTCATGATTAGTTTCGTGTATGTGCTTAAATCCTCTCTTGTTTGCATGAATTAGAGCTATTAATGTGAAACTCTATCTCCCTGAATTTTCCCCCGTGTAATTTATTCCCCAACCAAGTCCGTAAACAACTCTCAATTTACCCAAATAATAATTATTATTATTACATCATTACTCTAAACCCCAGTTCAACCCATGGTACACAGTGTGTATCATCTTCACTCCATCTGCCACTGCTATTGCCCTCTAAGCTTTCCCGAAATCGGGTCCAATCTCCCAATGATTTGATTTCCCTTTCTTTTATATTGTCTACAGCATTTCTCTTGACGTGTTACCGTTTGATAACCTAATTTGTTCCCTTATCCCGGAAGGATGCATTGGAGAAGCGGATAGGGAATTAACCTTTTAGCTCATCATCCATGGTAGGGAACTATGTACTATCACAGTCAGAAGCCAGAAGCCACAAGCCACAAGTCCATTTACTATTTCCTCTCCTGTGTCCTGCACATTTCCGAAAAAATACACATTTCCATCCATAATTCCGGACGACGTATTTATGCACGCATAAATACCATCATGATCGCCTCTATCATCAGGCTACACCTCCTCATGCACTGACGGATCTACCTACACGGGGCAATCCTTTCCGCAAATAGGGAAAGTTTATGAAAAAACATTAACTTTTTGATCCCCCTTTGAATAACTCTCTCCATTGGATTTATATGAAATCCTACTTATTTATTCTCATAAGTATACCTATATTATATACCCATTATAACTACAATTTTTTGCATTACACATATATATTTGCAATGTTTGAACAGGGATAAGCAAGATGGGACTGTTTGCCTAAGATTCAAGTACAGAGCAAATCAGTAGTGGAAAGTTGTCGAGATGGCATGTGCATCTGGTTTCTCTGCCGTAGCTAAAACCAGGTTAGAATGATGGCGGAGTGTCAAATTGTTCAACTCTGACTGAAATCCTATGTGCATGGTTTGTGTGCATATCTCCTCTGTTGTATGTGTACGTAGAATTTCCCAATTCACAAGCAAACTTATTATGTACACATTTAATTGAGAGCAGACAGACTCACACACACACACATACGCAAGTACATACAGAGCCAATAGTCCGCTGATCCTCTGAGTATACTATTGAGTACATGAGGAGAGCAGGGAGCAACATACAGAGAAGTGTGGACTTCCCATATAGTGAGTTACTCCTGTGTGAGTTATTGTGAGAGTTGAAGTTGAAGTAGCTGAAGGAATCGGAAGGAGAAAAGTTACTTGTTCCGTATATTTTGGTTAGTTGTATGCACACTGGATTGGGATTCGCATCTGTGTTAGTTTCTCGGGTTCTTGCTGCGGTTCATCTTCGTTCCATAGAATCCTGCTTCCTCTAAAATACTCAAATAGAACTTATCTTTTAGTAAGTTGTTTTTTGTCTTTAGTTTTGACGTTCCGGGCAGTTTCACAACAGTCATCTGTCCAGGAGGTCAACCCTATCATGCCCATTATAAAGTTATATAGAGATTGAGGATTAACCGCACATCTCCTCATCATATCTTCAGATATACCTACATGTGACAAGCCAGATTGTAATATTATAATAGTATTGTGAAATATCCTTGTATACATTTTTTGAAAGAAAAAAAAATTAGGTTGTCATCATCATCAGTCGTTGTTCGTAGACATAACTCAAGTTGTTGGTTCTTCCTTGTGTGAGTTTCCCAAACTGTCGGTTTTTGTGCTATTTCGTTTTTTTTCTTCAAGATTATGGAGTCATAGTTATAGTAGTGAGCTGAAAGTTGGACTGAGTGAGCTGGTCAGAGAAGAGGTATTGTCAAATTTATTTTTATTTATTTGGAATGAATGAATATACTTTCAAAATATTTTTGTAGGACATTATGTATGTCCCTGTTGGCTTGAGTGAGTTAGTTGTAATAACAGTTACTTTTCACACCAGTAGTGATAAGTATCTACAGGAAGATTAAAGGATTACAAATTGATTATGATACTGACTGGACGGTAGTTAAGAAGTGTCTACCTATACAGAGATATATACTAGAAATTTTGTACTTGTTATTTTTAGTAGGCGTCATGAGTGAGTGATTTGTATCTAAAAATTTTAAATAAGTATGTAAATTCAGGATTGTGACTCAACATATTTTCTTGGGATTGGCAATTATTTGTGGAGTTAATTAGCTTGGATGACTCGCCACGGCTGTAAGTTTTTTTTTCGTGAAGGAATTTGTAAATTTTGATAAAAAGTATGGTTTTTTTTTTTGCTGAAGGTACGGCCTACTGAGCAAATGCCAAATGTCAAAGATCTCGTTCCTTGAATGGAGACGGTAGCCATTAATCGCATCTAATTAGTTGTTACCCTTTCGTGAATGCACTGTCAGACCAGAAAATGTGAGGATTGTAGGAGTCTTTTAAAGAGTTACGGAATGGAGGAGTCGAGCAGGGTAATTCGTTTTGGAAGAATGGGAAGAGATCCCAAAATTATTTATGACGTTGTTCATGTGTAGTTGGACTAATGGAGCTTTCAAAGTTGACAACCGCTCATATGTCAAGTGTGACGGCCTTGTTGAACTCGCTGATTGCCGGAGGATAATTATTATTAAGACGAGGAGACTTCGAATAATTTGTGGCAAATGATTGTTGTTGTCTTCACAGTCACACTCAATTTGTTCTTCTTTGAGGAAGCATGTTTTTACGTCTAATTATAGCATGATATTTTTCGATGGAGCGTCTCTAGACTCTGTGTTGGTTGCTGATAGTGAGCTGATGGCCGTACTGATCAGTGTGCTAGAAAAACAGGAGAAATCAGCATTAAAACTAATGTGTTGCTAAAGCTCGTGGAGGAACGGTTGATTTTTTTAAGAACCGTGTTTCCTTGATTAGATAACAGCGATTCATGAGTTCATTGGAGATTCTATTAGTTTTGGAATCAGAGTGGAATCGAGTTACATGCTGTAATGTTTTAGGATTTATTCCTTTATTTGAATCGCTTTCCCTTTTAGACCAATGGTGAACTTTTGAGGGTATATTTGCTTGTCGTCGGAATTTTTGCTCATATATACATACATACATACTTACCTACGTGGAATACTTTCAGGTAATAAATGCACACAAGCCTCAAATGATTCAGTAGCTAAATTGTATTGTGCTCAGCAGGAGCATTAATGGATGAAAATTTTTATTGGGGCAATAACTTTCCTCAAATCGTATCTTCGAATGTGGAGATCGGACGTATGTGTAGCCCTATTAATCAAGTGTACTTAATCCATTGACTTAAAGGTATTGTCTTGAGTTTGTTAGCATTACAAAAGTATAGCTTTCGTATGAAGGGTAGTATTTTATCCATGGTTTTTGTGGCTGAATTCCATTGAAATAAATGTGTGTGTACGGTCATTAATGACTATTTCCTAAAGTAATGAAGTGATTCGGGGAATTTTCTTCGGTACTGAAACCCCACGAAGTATATAGAAGAAGTCATTAAAGAAGGAAATCATATTGCTTAACCACTAGTTTGGCTGACCACAACAGGTCTGTATGGAGGCAAGAACCACAGCTTCTGGGCTAAGTAAGCATTAAAGTCAAAGCAATGTAGTAGAGAAACTAGTGTCTATTTTAGCTTGTTTATAGGATCACATCCTAGTGTTGGATATATCTAGAATGACATTAATGGCAAATTACTCACTCGTATGCTATGTACGTAGATATGTAATGCACGATACCATTTTTCAACCGTGGATTTTTCTTTAAGGAAAGACGGCTTATTGGGTTAAAATATTTTGTATTGATAATACAAATCAATGTAGTGTTTTTTAAATTACAATGTAAATACTGACTGGTCTTTAAATCTTTTCTGCAGTATTTTTCTGGTCGAGTAGCACTGTAGCACAGTAACTGTAGTTGATACACGGTTCTGACGTTTGACTGATGCCTGAGAAAGGGGACCAGCTTGTCGGCTGTACCTTGTTGTTTATTTGTAAAAATTCGATTTCTCAACCGTGATTCTTTTAGTTCAAGTCAAAGCGAGTATGTCATCATGTCTGTATATTCAGCCGGTATTTGAAAATAAATAACTGGGTGTGAAGGGAATAGTGCATGGTGTTTGCCAATTCGTCAGTTTCAATGCACCACCTTCACATTTTTCTAAATACTAGTACAATGTATGTTCAACCAAACTTTAACATATCAGTAGCCTGCTCAATGATTGATAGGTTAAAAGGATCTGAGAGGAAAGTCGTGTGCAGAAACGAACCACAACAGAGACTCGTTGTGGTTCTGTGAATCATAACGTTTAACGCTTTTTAGCAGGTTTTTAGCTCGTACTGCAGATAGCTGTGTTGTGTCTTCAGATCAGAATACTGTCTTGGTCTTGAGTCAGTCCGGCAAAGTTATTACAAGCTCAATGTAACTTGGAACTAGTGCTCTTTGTCTGGTCATGAAATATTAAAGTAGACAAAAAATTCTGTAGGGTAGACAGTTTTAGTAATAATTCTGTTCATGCATTAAGGTCATGGCTGTAACATTTATCCGGCGTATTTATGCGCTACACCGGGCGGAAAAATATTGAGTAAACTAACATTTGATTTGAATATATAGGATTCCTTGAGATAGAGACTGCAGATGATTCCGCAATACTCCTTTTAGCAATATGCAATTCTGGGAATGAATGTTCCTACTGGAGTAAATGGGTGGGCAGCAGACGAAAGAAAGAGGGCCCACCGGCCGGGCTTCACGGCGTCCCAATTACCTGGGTACCAATGTGTTCGCCGAGCATCATGGTAATTTTGCCTTTTCCAATACATATGTATATAGTGTTGTCCCTAAAATACTGGTTTTAGTTTGTCAGTACACGTTAGAAATTAACATAAACTTGGCACACTTTGAGCTTTACTTTGAGACCATAACTTGATACATAGACGTGTCATAAAATTTGGTGATCATAAAAACGATAAAGTTGTTTCGTGATTTCTGAGAGTATTTTTATGGAATTGATTGTACGTATACAGAAGCGTTACTTGCCGGGCGTCCCTTACCAGATCCCCCAGAATGGATGGAAACATTTCCTAAATGGACCTCCAAGGATAACCTTCTTGCTGAAGGAGATGATCTCTTTATGGCTCTCTATGACTTCCAAGTGAGTTCGAGTTAATTGCTTGATTAATAGTTAATCAGACGATAAAAAGGTGATGAAAACCTGGGTTAGAATTATTTCGTATGTCGTACGGTAGCATTTCCTCCGTGGAGTTCTTCCACTACCAGTATCTAGAATAATTGCATCTCAGGCTTGACTACAAATAATGGCCTGTGGAACTGCGATTTAGAAGTGATGACAGGTATTAGAATGACAGTAAAATGGAGGTATTTCTTCAAAATTGGGTTTTACGGGTTTTCTGAGCTGAAATGGCAATCATTACTTTATTTTTTCTTAGAATAGTTTGTTTTTCATGTTTTCATGTTATTAAGAACGGAAAGTTTTCTACAGTTTTGAAAGGCGATGTAGCTGTTGTATTGCAATCACTCAACTTATTGAGCATTTGGTGTGGTATTATTTGCAGGGTTCTGGCGAAAATCAATTGTCATTACAAAAGGGAGAGCGTGTTCGAGTTCTTAGTTATAACAGTAATGGTGAGTGGTGTGAAGCTCGTTCTGCTTCTGGACGCATTGGCTGGGTTCCGTCTAATTACATCTCGCCTTGGATCAATTCTCTGGAGAAGCATTCATGGTATACCAACACATTGATCATCGTTTGAAAATTTTTTAATCCTATGAAGTCTTAAATTCTTGATACTTTATAACGGACGGGTACAGTTTGTATGCGAGGAGAACGACAAGCAGTAAATTAATTTTCTATTATTTACAACCCACTTACGCTGTAGGTACCACGGTCGGATCTCAAGAAATGCAGCTGAGTATTTACTAAGTTCAGGCATAAATGGATCTTTCTTGGTCCGTGAGTCTGAATCAAGTCCGGGACAACGCTCAATCTCACTCCGGCATGAGGGTCGCGTTTACCATTACCGAATCAGCCAAGATAGTGATGCAAAAGTATACGTCACGGCTGAATCTAGGTAGGTCTTTCTCTCATGAATAGCAAGTGCATCGGTCGTTAGGAACATTAGTATACATGAATTGTCCTTTTTATTGTAGTGAATATTTGATAAAATTGCGCGGTTTCACGCGAAAAATGAGAATTAGGTGAAAGTAAAATGCAATGGCGATGACAATTGCAAATTTTTCAGCAATGGTAGTGTTAATTTTACAGATTTTCAAGTCTGGCTGAGTTGGTTCATCACCATTCCATGCATGCAGATGGTCTCATAACGCAACTACTTTACCCTGCTCCTAAAAATCATAAGCCTACTCTCTTCGCCATCTCTCCCGGTAAGTACTTACAGCATGTTTACGACATTACCTTTCATCCAGCGCTCGTAAGTTTGCCATTCACGAATTAGTTTATTTTGGCAATCTGCCCTTCCAACGAAGATGCTTTCTGGTGTTTTTGGTGTTACACGCCAAGGAGTTTTTCATTGGATTATGGGATTATATGTAGTAGATATATAAATAGATAATGATATGAGGAACAGCAAATAATTAGGTTGTGTACACTTTTTAAATTTCATTCATTGGTTTTATAGAGCCAGACGAGTGGGAAATTGATCGTCGTGATATAACTATGCGTCACAAACTTGGTGGTGGGCAGTACGGAGATGTGTACGAAGCATTTTGGAAGAAACGAGACGGAACTGGGATGACGGTTGCAGTGAAAACCCTGAAGGTAATAAAGCTTGTTAGTAGCTACATAATGTATGCAGTATGCATTTGTAGAAATTAATATCTTGTCTACTTGTGTCGTATACCTTCGGTAGTGGTACATTCACAGAGAATATAGTAGGAGTTTGTTGAGCCAATTTTGGACGAAAAGGTTGCTAGAATAAAACTGGAGATACTTATACTCAAGCTTTGTTAAAAGGATTTATGCACATTTTACATTGAATGCATCGTGTTCAGCGGAGCCTGTGCGGAGGTTAAAGTTTGACTGCAGTTGAAAGCTTTTCAAAGTTTGTACTTTTGCTTTGAGACAAACGGGGGTTCTTATTATACGTGTGGGAGTAATTCATTTAGATGCTGGGACGAGTGGAAATGAATGTTATTTGTAATTTGAATGAATTCATGGTTCGATGGTTACAGGAAGATACAATGGCTTTAAAAGATTTCTTAGAAGAAGCTGCGATTATGAAGACCATGACTCATCCGAATTTAGTACGGCTAATAGGTGTGTGCACTCGAGAACCACCGTACTACATCATCACGGAATTCATGGAAAATGGCAACTTGTTGGACTACTTGCGTACTTGTGACAAAACGACTGTCAATGAGCTCGTCCTTTTGCATTTTGCCACTCAGATTGCATCTGCAATGTCGTACTTAGAGTCTAGGTATGTTTTTAGGATATTTAACATTTATTTTTATTAATGTTTTTATACCCTCCTATTCGTAAATATGCATGTTATGATAAATATTACTTACTGAAACTATTCAAGATATTTCCTGTTATTTTTTTTTAAATCTTCGGCTCTTGTTGATAATGAGCAGCATTCATAGACTATATTATGTTATCCTTCAGTTCACAAAGTCTGGACGTGGAAGGAATTCTTTCCAATGATTTTATTTGTCCTTTTCAATATGTATTGATTTCGAAAGCCATGTATATGTCATGAGTCTTAACTTGGTATATTTTTATTTACCGAACGTGCTGTTTTTAATTTGAAATTTTCATTGTGCTTTTTCTAACCTTTTGCTGGCTCTCACTTTCTTTTCAAAAGTTTGCATTCGTGCTGAGTGTGTACTTTCCAAAATTTATCTTGCAGCTGAATCAGTCAGTTAAACGTTAATATTAACTTGACCAATGAAAACTTGTTTGGCTTACCCGTTTGCTGCTAACGGATGATATTGCTCTTTTATCTAGAAACTTTATTCATCGTGATTTGGCCGCCAGAAATTGCTTAGTTGGAGAGAATTTCGTTGTGAAAGTAGCTGACTTCGGTTTGGCACGTTTGATGAGGGACGACACGTATACTGCTCATGCCGGCGCAAAATTCCCTATCAAATGGACTGCTCCAGAAGGTTTAGCGTATAATAAATTCTCTACTAAGGTAACTTGAATTAATTGTCAAATTAGTTTTGATTGTGTTAATTTATCATCATCATCTCCTTTATATTGTTGCAATTCAGGGTAGTTGCATGCTTTACATGCTCACCTGTTTACTTTGCAAATGTCTGATGTGCACTAGCAATTTTGCAACAAAAGCTACTCGATTTAGTTTTTGTCCTCTTCAGTCGAAATACAAAAGGAAACTTCACCAGCAGCTGCACAATCATTCAAATTAGCGGACCGTAGTGCTCTGAGCTTTATCAATGTCTTTCATTTCACAGAGTGACGTCTGGGCGTACGGGATTCTTTTATGGGAGATTGCAACTTACGGAATGTCTCCATATCCTGGTGTTGATTTGACGGATGTGTACCATATGCTTGAGAAAGGACACAGGTAATTGCTTTCACTAACATTGTAGTAACTCTTAAGCTAGATAGTTTTAGGATAAATACAACTAATGTAACTAGTGACTACCTTTTTCGGTCTCATGATTCGTTATAAAATTAATGAATCACTAATCCTAACATTAAGAGCTTAAGATTTGCATTTCAATTAGGATTATCGGCTGTGAGTAAAGAGACAAAAATGGCTTGTGTATTATATAGTCTAAACGAGAAGTTTTAATTTACACTTTGGCTATGAAGTATTTTGACTTCATAGATGAGATCGTAGACGAAAAAGTTGTGGTTAAGCGGTTAAGGAACTCAGGAGCACTAAATATCTCATTTACTTTATGCATATTTTCTCGTGGACAAGTGAAAGCAGTATCCATTCTTTTGTGTACTTTTAAGTTTTTCTTGGAAAATATGCCTTGCAAAGGCCTAAAAAATGAAATTCTGCAACAATTATATTATGTATTGAAAATAATTTTGCAGAATGGAGTGTCCGCCGGGTTGTCCAGAAATAATTTATCAAATAATGAGATCCTGCTGGAAATGGGACCCTAATGAAAGACCGAACTTCTGGGAAATTCATGGTACCTTAGTGTCTTTAATGCAGCCCATACAGTACTATGACGAGGACGATTTGATTGAGCCGCCGATGGTCCCCTCATTTATGAGTAGTGAAGTAGCCACTACAGGTAAAATTTTGGCAATCTCTGTATGTACAGGCAATTTGCTGAAGAATAGTTTTTCTTAGAACAAATGTTTAGTATGACAAATTCAAAATTTCAGCGAGAGAAAAAAAATAAGTCCTATTCGGACTATTTCCAGCCTATTTATTGGCTTTCAAAATAAGCTTGTATGTGTTCGTATACTTGAATACTGCGGCAAGTCCAAGACCTGTTAATTTTTATGCCAACCAAAATGTTATATGCCGTTATAAAAATTAAGAATAAAGTAATAACGAGTAAATCAAAGCTCATCTTTAGTACATATCCTATGGGTTTATGACTTGTTCCTAGGTGTCTACTTTTTATTCTGAAAAGAGTATTGTTTTCTTATTTAGACCCACAGCAAAGCGCAGTGTTTCTGTCCACGTTTGCGGGAAGCCAACAGCCACAAGTTACTCATAGCAGCGGAGTAGCCATTGTGAGAAGAAACAAAAAGGGGAAACAAGCTCCTGCTCCGCCAAAAAGAACTAGCTCATTTAGAGACTCTCAGTGTGATTTGGATCCTGATGATCAGTCATACAGTTATGAAGAGTCTCCAATGGACGGGCATTTTTATAGACGACGGGAGAATGCTTCCTTTGAGAAGTTGGCTGACTTGACTGATGCTGATTATGCGGATTTAAGTGGAGCCGATGCTGATGAAGATTCGGAAGGGTCTGGAGCTCAGTCGGTTCCAGAGATTAGGCTATCATCTAGGGAATTCCGTGACAGAAGTGGCCGGGGTAAAAATTCAAAATCACGGACGTATCCAATCAAAGATCATCTGGGGATTGGTAGATTCGGTGCGGCAGGAAGTAATCACGCCAAAACTCAAGTATGAGCTGATTGCAAATTGAAGCATAAATGAAATTAATGATTTCTTCTGAGAATTTTATTAATGATTGTTTGCCGTTACTGTGTAGGTGTTTGCTTTGGAAGAAGTTAATGTTCGTACAGCAATCAATAGATACGGCACACTTCCAAAAGGAGCTAGAATAGGAGCGTACCTAGATTCTCTAAAGCAAGATCCGTTGACCGGTGGGGGTGAAGCACCAGCAGATTTTGTTGATGATGATAACGGCGACGGTGCTAGTGGAAAGAAACAAGGTGCACCTCAACAAAGGACCAAAAATAAACAGGTTTGAAGCTCAGCTAGTTTATAGATAATTGTATAAAATATAGATAATTCATTTAGAGACCATGCTATGAGGATTGCTAAAAGTTAATGCCATCCTCTATAACTAATTACCTCAAACAGTAAGTAAAATACATGTTTATACGCAGGTGATGTCACCTGTACGTTCCAAGTCACACAAACTTCATTCACCACGTGCACGCCATAAAATTCCTTTAGATGCGCTTCCACTTATCGGCCCCACGTCAACTTTTAAGACTCCGCTACTTTCCCATGGAAATAAGTCAGCCTCTGCAATGAATAGTCCAGTTGTGGAGTCCAAGCCCATTGTTTTCCCTGGGTCAAATACAGCTAAGGAAACGTTGGAACTTAAATTGGCATCAGAAATAAAAGAAATATCGGATGAAAGAGCCAGCACATGTTTGCCTTCATCCTTTAAGGACAAGGAATTAAAAGATTCAGAGCTTAGAACGGAGGCAAAAGAAAATAGAACATCTCCACCACCAAATTCTCCCGCATTGCAACTTGTTTCGGAAATATTTGAAAGCCTGAAAGTGAAGAATGTAAAAGGAGACGGGAAGAAGGAGTCTTCTGAGGCCGCAAAGCAAAATTTACCATCCCCCACATTATCTATTCCTGGCCATCCTAAAATATTCAGTAGAAGTGGCCCTATGGAAACACAAACTCAACCAGTAGAAAATTTTGAATCACTAAAATCACGTCTCAGGAAAGTATCCAAGTCCGCTGACAGTGAAAATGAGAAATCCCCGGTTCATGGAAATACAAGTAACAACTGTGAAGTAAACGCTAAGAAACCCGTAGGAACTGTAGTTGAGTCAGATGATAATGAAAATAATGAAAACACAACGAAGGAAAAACGATCTAGTACAGGAAGTATTACTAGTTTGAAACGTATGTGGGAAGGTCATCGGGTTAATAATGACTCTACCGGCACAAATATCAACGCAAATTCTAATAATTCTACTAATAACGCCAATGTAAATGTAAAAACTAATATTAATTTGCATCAACCAAAGAGCGTTGCCAAAGAATCTTCTATTGCTGAAATTCCGCCGCTTCGTAAAATTTCACAAGATACAACAGTCAATTCTAGATCTAGTAAGAAATCCAGTATAGTTAGTGAGCAGCCTAAGCCACTGAAAAACAGTCAGAGTAATTCACCAGTTGAAGGTAATATCAAATCCCAAGGCGGTTTGGATAATGGCACAAAATCCGAAGAAAACACTTTACGATCATCAACCGAAACTTCTCCAACCAATATAGTTCCCAATAAAAAAGGATCATCTGCCCCAACTAGCAATTCAAATGAAAAGACTGAGTCAAATAGTAGTAAAACAACTCGTGTGAAGAGAGTTTGGCCACCTCCGAGTTCAACAGCAGATATAACAGACAAGCCGGTTGTGCCTGTCAAGCCAACTATGAAAAAAATTAATCCAATCTATGCTACGCCTTCCCAGCGCCTTGATAACTCGAAGGGTAAGAAATCAATTAATATTGTAACTGAATACAGTATGTATCTATATCACATATGAGCTATTTCTTAATTCATGAATAGTCAAGTTTTGGTTCCTTATGAATTTTATGATCACAAATATTTTATATGTGTTGCAGTTATAATGAACAATGACAAATTGGTAGACAGATCCGATATGGTAAAGCGTTGGCTAGCACTGGATGCAATGATTACAACGTTGACTTGCTCGACAGGAAATCTCATTCCTATTCTGGAAGAAGCTTCTATACTTCATGTATGGGGTCAAAAATACGCAGAGACGTTAAGTCCTGTGGCGAGGTTTCAGCTGATGCAAGTTTTAGCCAAGTTGGAAAATCACATTCAAGATAAGAACCTACATGAATTACAAAATATTTTGCGGGATTTTGCAAACCTTATTCAAAGGTAGGAAGATTTTTGTGCAACCAGATTTATTTCATTCTGACACATTTTACTTCAACCAATTCTTCTGTGACATGATGAGTATATACCAAGTATACAAAACATGACGTAATATTACTTGCAATATTGAAGAGTATCCTACTCCTTACATAATTCGAGCTCTGCACTTATGAATGCCTTTGCAGTTGTATGCATGAAGATTAAAGTTAACGTAATCGTATAATTATTAAAACAACCATAGACCTACATCTTAAAATAATGAAACTAAAAAATGTCGTATCCTTGTATATCCTACCTTTTTTAATTAATGAGTGATGTTTCAAAAATCATGACTACACGGAAGCATAATTTAAAAGAGGATCTCTTTTTATGCTTACGTGAATTACTTACTTGCATTTTATATTTACCACTTACAAATTTGAATTTGTACT
Organism: Allacma fusca; assembly: GCA_947179485.1. Lineage (NCBI taxonomy): Eukaryota > Metazoa > Arthropoda > Collembola > Symphypleona > Sminthuridae > Allacma > Allacma fusca. The sequence goes on from OX359248.1 coordinate 31,752,717, forward strand.
CGTATTTGTACTGGTGACTTACGATTAGGATTAAGGTAGTGGTATTTTTTCAATTTTTGTCATATTTTTTAAATTTAATTAGTCATGTCGCAGTTATCACACGAATCCATCGTTATATTATTGTAGTACCATTATTACAATTTTAACAAGGAGAATAGCTACTAACAATTTAATTTTTGTTTTCACTTTCACATGTATTATTACTGTATTTAAACTAATCGAGATCTTGTATTATTTGCCATAGCCTATTATGTATTATTTTATTAACCGTTACGCATACTGTAATTTGATGAAATAATATTTGACTTTGACGTTTTTGTAAATGTGTGTAAAAAATGCCAAGTTTTAATATGTTAGGCTGGTGAACCCGAGTTAACAGTATAACCGCAAGGAGACCTTCTGCTGTTATGTATGTAATATGTCTACATTTGATAAAAACTCACTGTTTGATTTTTTGTCATTAGATTGTTAAGTTTAATTATAACTTTTTTACAGCTTGATCCTCTATGGGCTGCTGGTATGACATCCTGACGTAGTAATAATTAATTGACACTTTTGAAAATCAAGTAATTATTAATTACATTTATCCAAGATACGATATTTTGCTTCCATCATATATTTCCATTATTGTTTCCATGATTTTACATTTTGCATACAGTGTGCTATAGAAATAGTTATCTAACTAGTGTACAGAGATGGGAAAATCACCTCTCTAATCCAATCTGCAATTATAATACAAATGCTTACCCAGAACTACGTTTATTACCTAACGATTCCATTTTATATAAGTATACACGTATCATATAGGCTGCTGAGTATATAAGAAAAATATTGTATAAACCTAGGTAGCTTGTACTGCCTATACATAACTAACTACTAAAACAACTAAAAAATAATTTCAACAAATCTGGTTTTTGTATTTTTCGACTACTACTACTACTATAATACCTTACTATTATTAATATAGTATTCCAACCATTTTTGGGTACACCCATAGACTATCTAAACATTAATACTATAAACTATAAACATTAAAGTATACTTTACTGAAAGTTCATAGTTTAGACTTAACCTATATAAGACTCCAAAAATACCATTGATTCTGTATAATATTGTAGTAGTGTATAAAATCAAAACTATTTCTATTGTATCCTCATCTGATAATGGAACTACTAGTCAATTACAATAATTATATTTCTTTCGTGAAAATCTTGTGTTGTTTTTGTCATTTCTCTCATTCATAGTTTCCTTCTATCTCATCCCGCACAATGTCACAATACGTTCATTATGTCATACAAACAATAATAATTATTCCCGCATGTAACAAGTCCAAAATGTTGTAGGGATCTCCAATGATGACTAAATGTTAACAGCTTTCGATTACTAGTTAGTACGCTACAAAATTATCACATGACCCCGACGTGATTCGAACACGCAGCCTTCTGATCTGGAGTCAGACGCGCTACCGTTGCGCCACGGAGTCTTCTCTAATTCTCCTCATACATTTCAATTTCATCAACCTCGCTCACATTCCCCCCGATCCACGTACCAGGTTTCATTGGAACTTGGAACAAGTTTATGGGTCAGACACCTTAATAACTTGCTATATCGATTCAGACGCTCATAAAAATTCTTATTTCAATGATACTGCTCAGAAGAGCTCACAATCAGTGCACACGGACAGGTGAGCCATGAGCCATAGCCAGCAGCTTCAGTACAATATACCTACTGATCATACTGTGAGGTGAGACGGATCTATCCCTTTCCAACGACAAGCTGACGCTGACAGCTGAACTGCCTTTGTCGTAAAGCCAACTACATGTTACACAGGCACATGAGCTATGTGGGTATCTACCTACTTTACCTACACATTAGAACATTACAAGTGATAAAGCGCCTATGAGCTCTCCATATTGTTCATATATCTACCTACAACTTTTACCCTATAGTAACGTCCTCAACGCTGCTTTTGCTTTAGCATATATCGCAAGTGCGTACAAAGAGGTAGCGCGAATGAGATTCGCTTGCATTGGAACTTTGGTGATTTGGGGCGTTGGCGACGCCACTATCCTGTGGGACGGGTTTAGAGAAATTTATCGCAGCTATTAGTTCCAAAAGGGAGACCCCTCTTTTTGCACACACACGCTTTATTCTCTTCTCTGGCTGCACGTATTGCATTCCGCTTTCCATTCAGCATATAGTAGCCGGTCTTAGGGGTTAAGAAGCCGAAGGGTGTTGTTTCTCAAGTTTTTGAATAAATAGCAAATGGCACCCATGCAGGAAATGTATACCCGTATAGTGTTCTACGTATACAATATACAGTACTCACGCTCAGGATCCACCAGTCCCTACCTTTTTCAGTCCAAGTCAAAATCAGTCTTAAGTTTCTGATCAGTCAGTCAGTCCTTAAGTCTGTTTGCCGTTTCCTATGAGTCTCAGTCAGTCACAGTCATTATAAGAGTCACTCGAATAAGTCACAGTCTCAGAGGACAATGCGAAAATTTCAAAAATACCTATTTTTTTGTAATTTTCTTGTGCTGCATTTCAATACGATTGATGACCTGCAATCTGCTTTTGTAAAATACTACGAAAATCTCCAATATTTTCAATGTAGATTTTAGCTCCGCTAGATACGTTGTGTACGCTTTATGATTTTCTTGATTCCTACATTGGTTTAAGCGTTTGTCTCAGTCTCAGTCAGTCCCGATGATCCAGAAATAAGTCTAAGTCAGTCAAAGTCTTGAGCTGTAGTTAGATTTATCAGTCGCAGTCTCATCAGCAGTCAGTCCTTCAGCATCAGTCTAAGACTGGTCTATCCTGCTCACGCTCACATTTACTCTCATATGTCATATAATAAGCTCATAGTAACATAGTAAGGCTGTTCATTTATGTGTATACACGCTCATCTTCCCATTCTCATCCGTTTGGAGAGAGTTTGAGTGTGGTAGTATAAGGTCAGTGTGTATATATAGTTTACTCAAGGACTAAATTCATTTTATAAATGGAATTTAACCCTGTACAATCCAACCCTAACGTTGTTACAGTGCAACACATTTCTTTATTTCCTGAGTCACAATGTAGCACTTTTTGGGGACGGATTAATTTTAATGTTCTGGGTTGAAATCCCACGAAATGTTTGACGATTAAAATTCTATAAAGTATTAGCCAGCGAATTATTTGATGTAAATCTTCGATCAGTCAACATTATTCCGTGTGTTATATTAATAGAGCTGAAATAAACTTGGTCGGTTTTTCATGTTTTTGTACTCTTGGGTATTCTTTTCAAAAGAATTGCGCGCTAAAACCCACTGAGTTTATAATTCGATCAATAAATGCTCCGGCTTGGTTCTTTCTTATACAGGAGCGTTCCTACTGGTCTGGACCAACATTTTGGAACATATTAAGTGGTCCCACGTTAACTTGGAACAAACCGTTTCAAATGGTCAAAATTTTTTCGTCCGGACTTGAACAGTTCCAGCTAGGGCTCCTCACAACTTCAAGTAGTAGTTGCGACTTACAATTTCAATTATAACTTCAAGTCAACTTCAATTTATTAAAAACATTGAATTGTAAATTGAAGTCAACTTCAATTTGAAACAAAATATTAGTTGAACATTCAAGTTCAACTTCAATTCAACTTACAAATAAAGCTCTTCATTTGAGAAGCATAGTCAATTCAGCTTCAAGTTGCTGAAATACAAATAGTTGACAGTTGAAGTTGATCAATTGACAATTTCTGAACAAATTAAACATGCGCGTTGGGAAAAGCTTTGCAGTAAATTGATGGAATCCACTGGTTGTCTTAATGAACAAAAGATACTGGGTCACGCTGCTGGCAACGTAAAGCTCCTGAATTCTAGTTCATGCACAATCTAAAATTATTAAAATTGAAAAATGCGTTAAAATTCTTAAGTTTAATCAACGATTGGCGTTATGAGTGAGGAAAGGGAGAAAATAGGTGATGTAATTGATAGTTGAGACTCAGTTGATGGTTCAAGCAGTCACCTAAAAACAAAAACGAAATCCTCTGACAAACAAGCATGTATTCAGCGAGTCCATTTGTTATTTACGGTATTTATTTTCGGCTGAATTTCGAAAACCATTTTTTGGAGTTTTTGAAGCAAAAATCATTTGCAATGTCCAGAACGCTTCTCGGAGAAACTTGGTTTTACCCATTATACTATTTTATTTTGATATTAGGTAGTATTATTTAATAACACGTTAAATTGTTTAACTCAATTTGAATCAACTTCAAGTCAATTTCAATTCAACTTCAATTTGTACAAATATTACAACTTGAAATTGTCAACTTCAAATAATGAAGCTATAAGTTAGTTTCCGGTAATTGACTTTCAATTAAAAAATTGATTTGCAATTGGTCAAATACAACTATGAGGCCAAAATTGAGTTGAAAATTCAATTTCAAGTACAACTTCAAGTTCAAATAACGTGGTAACTTGAGTTGTGAGGAGCCCTAGTTCCAGCTCTTTGGAATGCCACTAACGAATTAACATTTTTGTAGTCATATGTTAAGGGTAAAGTAAGTGGTATATTTTTTTGGAGATGGGAAATGAGTTTGAGCTCAAAAAATTAAAATTTCACTTTTTGATTTGCACTTATATCAAAATTATATATATGAGGTTTTCACTCAAAGGAAAATGAACTGACTGTATACAATACTTTAAATTCCGTGGTAGATGCTGATTCTGTTACTTTCAGTGTCAGCAAATCATTTCACTTTTAATCGAATATGTTTCTAAAAACATCAGCGGTAAGGACCCCGTACAAATTTTTTTAACTACCATATATCGTCATGACATGGATTCTAGCTTCATTACTGTATGTCTTCATTGTATGTTGCTTTTTCGCATTACAATCTCTTACACGTACGTTTGTATTACATTTCGTTATTCAGCAAAGTAGATTTCTTGTACCCATTATTCACTTTCCTAATCTTTTAACGAGTTATTTATCTAAACTTAAGAAGGTAAGGTAGACCGAGAGTTATCCCACGAGCCACTAATGATGTACACAGCGTTGTACCACGCTTTCCACACAGCTTATCCAACGGCATCAGCACCTCTCCTTCCAGGGCCCTTGGTAGAGCTTTTACGCGGGTCGGAAATTCTGTCCCGATTACCCTCGGGGACAGTTTCGCTGACCCGCGCTCTGTCCCGCGCTCTGTCCCGATTTTACGTGGGAAAATTTTTAATCTTCCCATCCCGTCCCGATGTTTTATGAGGTCAATTACTTTTGTCCCCGGGACTGTCTCGCCCCGGTCCCGCGGGACGTCCCTGTGTCTGGTAGAAGCTCTAGTACTGGGTCATTCCCCAAAGACGTTAGTTGAATACTTCCAGTGCTGGACTACATTGACCTCCACATTCCACGTGCTAAGTCAGGAGCGAAGCATCACTATGAGATTTAATACCACAAACAAGCAATTTTACGTTCCCCGATCATTACCCTTAATACCTTTATGTATATACCAGAGATGTTCACCCGTCGACGGGTACCCTTCAAAGAAGCCTTCCTTCAGGGAAGGATGCGTTTCTTTCGAAAGAAAAGAAGGGAAGGGAAGGAAGGGTGAAAAAAATTACGAAGGAACAAGTAAGGCTTCAGCGCATTAATAAAAAAATTGAAGTTGACGGAAGGGTGCTTCCCAATCACCCTTCGCGCGCCGAATGTACCTTTCATGACAACTAACTCTAATGCTGTCAATAAACGCTTACATGTAACGTACCAAATACATATAATACGATGGAAAGATGGTTTCTGGCGGGTACTGTAATTTTTTGTATCTTGACTTTGTTGTCTCATATATGAAAATAAAATATTACGAAAGACGGAATTTGGTGAGGGAAGAATATTACTGAAGGCTTAAGGAAGGATCTCAATTAAACAACTTCGAAGGAAGGGTGAAGGAAGGAATTTTGTTTCCAAGCCTTCAATCTGAAGAGGACTGAAGGAAGAAAATGAATCTATTTTTTTGCATTCGAAGGATTGGAGGAAGGGAAAATCATTTGAACATCTCTGGTATATACCCATGAGCGTTGATTATTAGTCAGTAAATCGCTTATGCACATCAATGCATGTTAAAACGTATGTGAATGAACTCATCTACGCAATCCTCTCTACTAATTTGAGAGTTATTGATTATTGAATTGATAGTGAAAGTGATGGTAAGATTCAAATATTCGCGCACGAGCTCTGCGGCAATATTCGCGCGCTCTAGTTGTATCGACAACCAAAGAACTGTGCAGCTAAGCTATTGCATACAACTATATACTGCGTCCCTATTTACATTTGCCTCGCTGAGCCAGCAATTGCTGGCTGTGTACTACTCGTTACCTTTACACCGTTTTACACTGTCTACGGGTTGATACGAAAGCCAATTTAATGCAACCAACATATGTAATAATAAAGATGGCAAAGGTTGAACATCCTGGTTTCTGTACTTGTGTATGTGCATGTGTTTATACGGGACCTTAGTTAATTTTCTGAGGTCAAACGGATGACCCGATCTCCTTCAAAAACAATATACCTTTTGTACCTAATGTGCTCCTAAAAACTAATTGAGTTGCCGGGTATCATCGGATCCACAGTGATCGTGGCGAAAGACATCCCGACAATCACACTAGCGACTTCCAGCTTCGCTTCACAAAAATATGAACAATAATAAATAAGTTTACACAAACTTTTTAGTGCGCACGGATGTGTGTACATCCTTTAATGTGCAATAGTGGACGGTAAATAGCTAGGGTAAGCTGAAAAATGTCCGGGTTTCGGATTGTCTGCTTATTTACTTGCCTATCACCACGATAACTGCCGAGCCAACAACATCAGACAATTCAAATATTTCTAGAAGAGCATTTGGTACAAAAGAGAGAAGTATATTGTTTTTGAAGGACTTTGGGTAATCCATTTGAACTCAGAAAATTAAATAAGTTTCCGTATAAACACATGTAAATGTACAGAAACCGGGATATTAAGCCTTCGCCATCTATAATAATCCTTTTTGTCTTATATGTTAAATAGCAATTTACATGAACCGGTAGAAGTCGTATGAAATCACACATGCGTGTTTTGAATACAACTCTGAATGTTGTTTGGAAAATATATACACACTGGTTACTACAATACTTCCGAATTTACTAATCTCGAATTTATCACTACACTACCAACAATGCAAAAGAATATGTACACGTCCTTAAATAAGTGAACGTTTGTTTCGATCAATAAATATTTTATTGTGTGATTGCCCACTTGACCGCATATACAAACACACGTTCTAAAGTATTACAGTTACTAGTTCGTGCTATCACAACACATTGCGGAACTTTGCACTCTTACAAGTAAACATTTTTTGGTGCCACCTCCAGATTTTCGAAATTCCACCAAAACTAGTTTGCTCATACCCTGAGTACAACTTTAAGTCACACCTGCCACCTGAAAAATCCTTCGTAGTTTGTTTAAAAAACTTGGCGCGAAGTCAATTTTTCTCGAAATTCAAAACTGCAAATTTTAAATGGCATTTAACATGGGAAATTACAAGGTTCACGTACCCCGACCTTTAAAAAGCTGATTTTTTTTTGTCAAACGGTTTTCCGTACCCCAGTACTCTGATATTTTTCTGCCAATAATATAATCAGCTAAATGCGTATATTAACGACATTAAGGTTAGGAATTGACGATTGTAGGGTTAGAAGTAACCAATGCTAAATTATTATTATTATTATTATTATTATTATTAGTCTTTATTATTAATCAGCATGTCAAAGGAGTCAATATAAATATTGGTTTTCACCCCAGACACTCATTCAGGCACATACATAGTCAATACAATCATCATTACATACCGGGTCAAAGTACAAAAATTAGTTGGCCGTTGGCCATTGTACATTTGTAACCAGACCCGAAAAACCGCTCGTTCAATTTTCAGCTGAAAATGAATATTCGAAATAAGTTATTTTGAACTCATTTTATAAATTTCCATTTTGGAGCATACTTTCCTTCGTGTTCCCAATAGATGTAACCCATTGTATACAGGTCCATCGGGCATAACTTGCTTGAGTTTGGGGCTAACCGGGGTGATACCGAACACGATGCTTGGGATTTCTGCTTGGAATTGACGAATATGTTTCGCATGTAGAAAGAATTTTTAATACTACTGAAGTACTTTTAGAAGTTATTAGAAGACAAATAGGGAAAATTTAATGTACGTATTTATTTCAATCCATGTGAGCGAAAAATTATCATGTCAAAATTCATTTAATGTTTTTTTAGTTGTACGAATTTTTTCAACTGGATTCCGGTAATTTGATTCCAACGATGTCACCTCTACGATTAAGTATATACTTTTTAGTTCTCTACCCAACTTTTAATTTTACCATATTCGTCAATTCCAAGACAAAATCCCAAGTATCGTATAAGGTATCACCCCTGTTAGCCCCAAAGTCAAGCAAGTTATGCCCAGTGGACCTGTACTGGGTTACAGCTGTTGCAAAAAATATGCAAGAAAGTATGCTCTGAAATGGCAATTTATAAAGTGAGTTCAAAATAATGTATTTCGAATATTCATTTTCAGTCGAAAATTGAACGAGCGGTTTTTCGGGTCTGGTTACAAATGTACAATGGCTAACTAATTGCAGCATTGGTTACTTCTAACCCTACAATGGTTAATTCCCTACCTTACCCTTAATCCTAACCTTAATGTCGTTCATAAACGCATTTAGCTGATTATATTATTGGCAGAAAAATATCAGAGTACTGGGGTACGGAAAACCGTTTGACAAAAAAAATCAGCTTTTTGAAGGTCGGGGTACGTGAACCTTGTAATTTCCCATGTTAAATGCCATTTAAAATTTGCAGTTTTGAATTTCGAGAAAAATTGACTTCGTGCCAAATTTTTTAAACAAACTACGAAGGATTTTTCAGGTGGCAGGTGTGACTTAAAGTTGTACTCAGGGTATGAGCAAACTAGTTTTGGTGGAATTTCGAAAATCTGGAGGTGGCACCAAAAAATTTTTACTTGTTAGTGACCTGAGATGATCATTGATCCCGGATGATATTGTAGGGGCGAAACGAACCTCAAATTGCCCTATTGAGAAGGTCGGGGTAACGTTTTGTCTCCATGTCTGTCCTCTCGTTAGCTACTGAACCAATGAAACCCGGCAAATCAAATTTTTATAAGGTAAAATTAGCTAAACATGGTTTTTGAAGCACATCGGGTCATCCGTGTGCACACCAAAAGTGCAAATAAATATTTGTATCTACGTCCATAGATGAGTTTACACTCAAACGTCCCAAGCACTCAAGTACTTTTAAACCTTTTATTACCCATTTGTTAACGCTCCCTTGTAAGATTTTATATCAACGTTTTAGGCTATTACAGTTACTAGCTCGTGTTGTTGCATCACATTATGACATTCTGTCACGTAGTACCTTAGCAGATGATTTTTGCCACAAATGTACATAAGTTCATAATTTATTACTACTTTCAGCACGCTACTTTACTACAATACTGTGTCCCATTGCCCCTTCCTTAGTTCGCAACGGTTATTGTTGGAATCATATGGCTCAAGCTATTTCTAGTCAACACTGTCCGACGATGTTTGTCTAAAAGGGATACTACGACAGTGTATGTATATAAGGTGTGTACGCATGGTAAATGAGTACCTAGGTTAAATAAGTTGGTGGTTTGAGAGGTTCGGAAGAGGGACTGGATCTTAACGGCTTCTGTTTATATATGTGGGGTTGTTTGGACTCGGAAGCCTCAGAGATAGTGAGGACGAGGACGGAGGGTTGGGGAAGGGCCGTAGTGAGAGCGGAGAGAGCTCAGCGTTGCTTAAGTGTGGAAAGGGAAAATGTGAAAGGGAGGCTGGGATTGGCTGTGGGAGTCAAGTAGAATTTGAATGGAGCAATAGCGAGGAGACATAGTGTGAGTGCGCATGAGCGTGAGGAGCTGCATCTTTAGTGGCGTAATGTCGGGCCGCCATTGCGGTGTGCTCTGCATCTCCATTCTACTCTGTTTTTGAATAAAATAAAATCGAATTTTGATGGACGTGGACAGAGTGGCCAGAACATCGGTCCATTAACCATCCGCAGTCAAAAAGTAGCCAACTCATGTGAAATTGGTTCTTGGATGGGCGACTCCATGGAGTCTACTATTGAAATGAAGGTAGATTCTTGAAATAAAATAAATTCTCAATTTTGTATCCCTCATCTGTAACGCTGTTGTGGAAGGGAAATCGTCTAGGTCGAACATGGGAGAAGAGTTGGTTCTATGATTTGTTGTAAGGATGTTTCCTGTGTCTCTCCCACCTATTTCCGAGTAGTTGGGAGATCCAATATTAAAATTTTCACTAATAAATTACCTGTATTAATTTCGGATAATAAAATTGTTCCGGTTGTCTCTTGAAATTGATTTCAAAAGTGTTGGTATTTGAGGAGAAGCCTTGGGATTCGCCAAGTGGACTGGGCTTGTTGCTCTTACATGGCGCATATATGTACATAAGTGTGTGTTTTGGACCAAGGTGATTTAGTTAATTGTGATTAGGTTATTTTGTCTGTAGCTCCTTGGGAATGCTGAAACGTTCCCAAACGTCGACATTGTTGTGAGTTTTTAGGCTAGAAGACGACTCATCCAGAGAAGATCAAATGAGACAGAGTTACGTTTTTTGAGCGGAGATGTGACATTGCTCCGGATTGAATTCCAGTTTTGAAATTTTGAAGGAAGACAAGCAACAGAGATATTGTTCTCGAGGAACGAGTATAAATGTAGGGAGTGATGTGGATTTAGATCTCATTCTTGTTCTTCTTTGTGTTGTTATTACTTAGCCACAACTTGGAGGAGCTCCAGTGGGCAGTAATACTAGTTCTCAGGCTTCACAGCAATCAACTCCGGTCAGTGTCCAAATAATGAGTAATCCTCCGATTCAGTCCCAGGCTGTGAATAGCCTGAATGCAAATGGAGCTGTGAGAAATGAAATTTCAGCCCCCAGTGGTAATCCTAATACGAATGCGGCAATGAAGGCACATGAAGGTCAGTGGAAAGGAGCAAATGGTTTGTGATCACATTTTCTTACTATTTTTTTTTTTTGACTTTTTTAAATTTTAAATTGAGGTGATGAAAACAATTTGGAGTCGTTGAAAGTATCGCATTTCAAGTAATTTGTAATACTTTGTGGGATCCAAATTTACAAGGAGCATTAGTGTGCAAGGGTTCAAGCTGGGGCTCTTCGTGAGTCTCGTGAAGTAGAATTTCGTGTATATTATAATTGAAGAGGAATGAAAATAGTTTAAATGCATATGGTAATGTAGTATTTGATGTTATTAGCCGCAAAAATGTTTTTATTTGAATTCAGGCACATTTTTTGGATAGTTTTTAAGCAGGAATTGTTTTGGAGGGAACTTTGGCTCGTGGGAAGGTATGCTTTCTTACATGGGGAAATGTGCATAGAAGGATGTGCTAGAGAAATGGGTGTTTCTTCAATATTGTTTTTGTTTGTTGGATTTGTAAATCTAAGCGTATTATGATTTATTTATGATTTTTCAGAGTCAGCTGCTTCTGGAGAAGATATGGGTGGCAGTCGGGAGGAGCCCTATGTGGAACCTGTGAATGGGATTGTTCAGCCCAATTACAAACCCACTCCGGATCGACCCGGGAGACTCACTAATCAACTCAAGCATCTGCATACTGTTGTATTAAAAGCTGTTTGGAGACATCAATTTGCTTGGCCTTTCCAGCAACCTGTCAATGCTGTTAATTTGAGAATTCCCGTGAGTGTTTTGTTGTTTCTTAATTGCGGGAAATTTGTTGGGTCATTTTTCGGTAGTGGTTGTTTATTTATCTATTAATGGTTTCCGCCCAAAAGGTAGGAAGTTAATTCTGTAAAGCAGAATGGGATTGGAGAGTATGCGGTGGACATATGATGGAAATGGGACTGTTATTAGGAGCAATTGAAACACCGTTGTGAGCAATAAGTGTTGAAGTTATATTTTGTGTCTGTTTGAACGATTTATAGGATTACCACCGAATTATTAAGCGACCCATGGATTTGGGCTCAATAAAAAAGCGCCTGGAAAATAATTACTACTGGAGTGCAAAAGAGTGTCTGAATGATTTTAAAACTATGTTTACGAACTGTTATGTGTACAATAAACCTGGTGAGGATGTTGTGTTAATGGCACAAACACTCGAAAAGATATTTCTCACGAAAGTGGCGGATATGCCGAAAGAAGAAATTGAAATTGCAGCCCCCGTTCGTGGTAAAGGTAAGTGTATCCTGTCACACATTTCAGCTCCCTCTCAGTTTGTTTTTAATATACTCTAATAGTATTTTGTGGATTTATTTCAAAGTATGTCAGGTTTTGTACTCATTGTCGATTTACTGTTACGTAATTTTGTTTAGGTGGTGCGAAAAAGAAGGGCGGGATTGGTGGTGGACCACCTAAACCTGGATTTGGTGGGAAGGGTAGAGTAGGATTATCCGGACCACCTACAGCTGTTTCATCTCCCGGTCTCCCGCCACCTGCCTTACCTGTGAGCACTCCTCCACCACCTACACCTCCCGCACCACCCCAACTGCCGCCCCAAATTACTCCCCCAACGGCTGTTGTTCAGCCATCACCAGTACCCCCCTCGCCATTATCTTTCGCCACTCCTCCAATGCAGATGCCTCAACAAGTTGTAAGTTCTTGAAAACTACGTTTCTCAATGATAGCGTAAATTATAATTTCGAAATCTAAGTAAGTACATTTATTTGGCTTGTTTAATTCATAGGTTCGTCCTCCGATGGCTGGCCAATACATGGCTCAGACAACTCTTGTGGCTATGAATCAAACAAACCCAATGTATGTTGGACCGGGAAATCCAGCTGCTATGGTTCCTTCCGTCCTTCCACCTCCACCACCGGCAAAGGTTAGCTTTGTTGCGAAAAATTATAGCTATCGTAACCTTCATTAACTTCTGCTACCGTTGTCAAGGATTGTCATACCAATTGTTGAAAATATTTGTTCAGGTCAAGAAAGGAGTTAAACGGAAAGCAGATACAACGACGCCGTCAGGAATTAGCTTTGCCGATGTTCCATACACACCCCATGCCCAGTCGGAAGCTGGAAAAATTTCTACCAGGAGGGAGTCAGGACGTCAGATCAAAAAAGTCAATAAAGACTTTCTAGACAGTCAGGTCACACAACCAAACGCGATAAAACCGAAAGAAAAATTGAAAGACACTTTAAAAGCTTGCAATGAAATTTTGAAGGAACTTTTCTCTAAAAAACACTCAGTAAGAGTTTGTCTTACTAGTACTATTTACATTTATATTCATGCGTTGTTTTATTTCACAGAGTCGATCTTTTATTCAGTTTAAAGTAATAATTTTGGCTTGTTTTACAGGGTTATGCGTGGCCATTCTATAAACCAGTGGATGCCGCTCTTTTGGGATTGCACGATTATCATGAAATTATTAAAAAACCAATGGATCTCGGAACGGTTAAGGTACTGTCTAGTTACTACGTTAAACCATGGTTCTTATTTGTGATATCTTATTGATTGGGATGTACGAATGTAATCTTAATTGTAAAAATTAATATTCGCAGGCTAAAATGGATAATCGTGAATACCGAAGTGGAGTTGAATTTGCAGCTGACGTCAGGATGATATTCACCAATTGTTACAAGTACAACCCCCCTGACCATGATGTAGTAGCAATGGCACGTAAATTACAAGACGTGTTCGAAATGCGATTTGCCAAAATTCCTGACGACTCTAATGACAAGACCCCTCAATCTACTGATGTTGATTCAGAATGTAGTTCAAATGTGGCTGAGTCTGAACATGCTTCAGATGATTCCGAAGATGAAAGAGCCAAGAAACTTTTAGTTCTTCAAGAGCAGGTAATTATGGTTTGATTGTACTTGATCGTCATCTCGTAGGTAAATGTATTGTATATATGCATTTGAGGAAGGTGTGTATACCAGCGCTTACTTGCGGTATTTATTAACATTGTTATTACATATATTTACAGCTACAAAAGATGCAAGAACAAATGCAACAGTTGGTTGCTCAAAGTCATAAGAAAAAGAAAACTCCTGTTACTAAGAAGGAGAAAGAAACTACTACCACAACTACAACTTCTCCGGTTGGCAAGAAGACGAAAAGAGAAAAGGTAGAAGCGTTGCCACCCGCTTCTTCTGCAATTTCGGGAGCTACTTCATCCAGTACCCAAGTCGCAGTTGCAACACCCAAAGCGGGTAAAGGGGCCAAAAAAGGACCGAAAGTAGCAGCAAATGCTGCAACTCCTGGTGTGGTGGCACCTCCAAACAAGAAACCAAAGACTGGTACACGTTCCGCTAAAAAGAAAAACAATGCTGTAGTTCCAGGTCCAAATTCTGCCGCGCCAGGTGAGTATACATATAATCAAGATCAAATTATTAGCATTGTAGACTCGGAAAACGGGTACATTTCATGTTTGTAAATATTTTTTGCTATCATACAGGTGGTCCCAGTGGGTTTGACTCTGAAGAAGAGGACAACGCTCGGCCCATGTCGTACGATGAGAAGCGTCAATTATCCCTGGACATTAATAAGCTCCCAGGAGACAAATTGGGGCGGGTAGTTCACATCATTCAATCCCGAGAACCTTCATTGAGAGACTCTAATCCCGATGAAATTGAGATCGATTTTGAGACATTGAAACCCTCTACCTTACGTGAATTGGAATCCTACGTCGCTTCTTGCCTTAGGAAAAAGCCCCGTAAACCATACTGTATGAATATGACTTCATCATAGCTTTTGCACCTATCGGTCTGTCGTGCTTTCGTTTCATTTCTTTTGTTGTGTTTGCTTAAAATAATATAGTAAAAAAAGCGGCGGCCAATAAGACGAAAGATGACCAAGAGAAGAAGCAGCAAGAACTAGAGAAAAGGCTCCAGGATGTGGCCGGTGTTTTGGGTTCTGCCGTCAAGAAAGCTAAAAAAGGTAATGAAAAAAGGAGTTTTGGGTTTAAACTATTAGCTGTAACACAAGTATGCAGAAATCAGGCATCAGTGCTGTTTAACTTGCCTGTCACATATTCATATGTGATTTAGATATTTTATGCATGCGCAGTGAAGCCGCTACTGAGAATGTATTCGATTAACTTATAAACTGTTTTTTGATTTTCAGACGAAGCCGGCGGAAAACCTGAAGCAGGAAACGAACGTCTCTCAGCTTCCTCCTCCTCCTCCTCTGACTCCGACTCGTCGTCCTCTTCATCATCATCATCATCGTCAGACTCTTCCGACTCAGAAGCAGGTTAACAGATTATTTTTCCGTAATATTGGTTTTATTTTTCTCTTCTACTTCCTTTTTAACCTGTCGTCATCCTCTACTTAAAAGTGTTCATTTAAATCCCACATAACTAATTATATATAAGCACTTAGAAGAATCAAAAGAATTTCTTGTTTCTATTCGAAAAATTAGTTTGAAAGTAAAATGGACAAGGAAAGTGAGATCCAGAGAGTCATTATTACGTAACGAAAAAAGAGCAAAAGCAAAAGTTTCCAACACTCACTTGTATTTAAGTGATACATATTATAATAGACACATCATCTTCTCTTCTGTCTGTGCTCTTACATAATTTAGTTATGTTCTGGTATATTAAATTATATGCACACAGTATCTTACTCCTCTACGGTTAACATATAATGTATATATATATGACATGCCTTTTTTAATCTTTCTTTTAAAACCCAATGCCTCTACACTATATATATACATTTATATGCCTACATATGCAAACCGTCTCTCAAAAAAAGTACAGTTCATTTCTTTCATGTTGTCGTCGTCGTCGTTCGTTATTATTATTCGTGTCAGCAGAACAACAAGTAGTGATCATTATTATTTAGTAACATATTTGTTAATAGTAGTGGTAGTGAGTGATGCTTTTTCTCTCAATGGAAAATTCTTTGTAGTTTAATGTCATACATACAAACTTCGTATGTGTGTATTTTTATATATCAAGTTTGATAAGTTGGTTACTACAAGCTGCTACAAACCAAAAATCAAAATTAGGACGGTGTATTTTTAATTAGCTGGAGGTATCAATTATCTATCTCTCAAGGAAGAAATTCAAGCTAAGACCCGAAACGTGTTTGAAGATGATGGTCCGTGTACAATTAAATTTAGTTAGGATATAATAGGCAATAATAAAAGGTTTGCGTCATATGTCAATTAGAAGATTGTACGTGATAATTTAAACTGCGACAATTATTTTTCTTATTGTTGTCAAGGAAGTAGAGCATTTATTTCAGTCAGTCTGTTCTGGAATCAAAAAATACTGGTTGAAAGGAAATTTAGTACCAGTCCAAATCAGAACCCGTTTAGAAGTCTTAGATAGACACATGGGTCTGATTTTAGCTGACTGAATAATTCTGATTTTATGCATCAATTGTTTTCCATTCAACTACATTTTCCAAGACCCTTGGGATTTTAGAGCACTGAATCAGAAAAAAATCATTTTAAGTTGAATTAGGAGATACTTCATAGGGTGTGTAATCTATGCATACCTGTGCTGATATGTAACGCAATTGTGGTTTTCAGAATATTGAAAGCATAACAGAAGTATTAAACAAAAATATCATTACAAAATTGAAGGAAATAAATTTGCTTGCGAAACACAAGGAAGACACTAGGACATACATTAGAATGATAATGTGCTATGTAGTACAAGTTTGTACTGCCCCGTCTAAATGCCTGTTGCAGGAAAGATCATCGGAAACAAGACAGTTTTGAAGGAAAGGATAGAAAGTTTAATCTCTGAAGTTTTAAAATACACATATTAGGATTATAGTTAGATTGGAGTGGGAACGGAGAAGTTTGTTGAGGAAACCATCTTTCAGTCCGTCTTTATATCTTTGATTGCCTATATGTATAATCTTTAAAAGGAAAGGGCGTGCAGAATGTGATGTTTTTATTTTCACATAATATAATCATAAAATAGAATTTATTATGACGCGTTTTTAAATAAAAATTGATCTACCGACAGTATGATATGCACAAAACAACAATAACAACAACAAAAACAGTATAAAAGCTGGTAAATCTTGTAATTGTTTTACTTTGCAATCGTTTTTTAAAAACTGAAATCTATTTACAAGCATAGTATATGCAAAGATACGTAGTGTGTGACTTGTGCGTGATGAAAAATTCTCCTTGATGATGATGAGGTTGGTTAATTCTTTTACAAATGTATGCCCATAAGTACTATTACTGCTACTACTATCATATACGATAAACTGTTAATCTTACCATGTTATATCGTAAAATAAAATTCTATCAGAGTAGGAAATTAATTTTATATAAGCTAGGTTTAATCAGTTTAGGTCGTAATTAAATAATTATCACTACTGATATGAAATGTGAGCATATAAGTTTTTATTAGTAACCTTGTTATTGCACATGGTGACTACAAATATACTTTGACCAGAATGAAACAGAATCTTTTTAGCTGGATTGAAAGTAAACTGTTTTTTTGTAGTATGGTAAGTTATTGCGCTGTACTGTAAACATCTTCCATACATAAAGCAAGGATTTTAATTGTTATTGTGCAAAGTAATCAGCTCTAGCTATTATTTCCAAAATGAATTGGTTTACAAGTATTTCTTAAATACTATTATCAGTGTAGTTATCCATATTGAATTTTGTATTGCTATATTTTACGGGATTTCTGCATTTATTATAATAATTATTATTGCTAGGATACAGAGAATACATTTTTTGTGGAGATTCAAAAAAATTTACGAAATAATAAGAATACTAATAGTGTGTATCCACCAGGTATTTTTCTCAGATTGTGTACAACCAAACATTCATCCATTTATGGAACATGCGATTGCAGTAGTTAATACTGTATGTTATTTTTACTAAGCATGTCTGTACATAGTATTTAATCTTACTTCTGTGTATATCTAATAAGGAGTTAAGAGTAGAGGTGAATTAATATAGGGGCTAACGCAATTTTTGTTATTTTTAATAGTTACATAGATATAGTTACATAAAAGTATTTTGTATTTTCTCTTAACTACAGCAACAACTGGATTAAGTACTACACTAACTACACATGAAATGTATCAAATACAAAAGACATTAATGAATTCGGTGAGCATGCCATTTATCGTTACTCTTTTTGAAAAAAAAACGATGGATATTAAAAAGGTTCTTTTTCCGTCAACTGTTAAACTTCTGTAGACTTTGTATTTTATTATTCTTTTTTGATAGTTATTAGTGAAACATCCTCCTGCGAAAGGAAGTATCCATAATATCTGAATCCCATTCTGTGTAATTTTTAATAATGAATGTTGCGTTATTTACGGCTCTTCCGGGAGGATCAGCTTTAATTATTTTTTTCTTTGTTACGGAGTTAGTTCTGGAGTTAGCGAAATATATTGTTAAAAAACTTATCACGAATCGGATCCAGGTTCTTTAATTATTATTACTCTCATTCTATTTGGTTTTTACAAGTATAATGTGAGAAGTTATCCTGACTTAATAGTAATAGTAGTGACTGTCTTATTTTTGGGAGGTTTCGGTGTAGCAAACTTTATTTTTGTTGTTTATATTATTGTTTTATATTTATATTTACTTGGTTCAGGGAACAGGAAGGGAGTAGTTAATACATAAATTGGGTACGTGGCTGAATTTAAACTTAAACTGACGAGAAAAAGTATTTGAACCGTGTTGTGAACAGGATTTCATTACTGTGGAGGGTCAAATATTTCTTTCTTTGTAGCGAAACATTTTTGATACAGTTGCTGATATTCTTTAAGGGTAATAGTAAGGATGATTAGACTTGTTTGGATGATACTTCTTCATGCTCACGCTTAATGCAACTTATCTATTTTGAACAATAGAGTTGTTTTTTTCTTAATATGTAATATGTACATGATTAATGTGTTCCGTAAGGTTAATACTATCAGTTCTATCATGATTTGGGCTGTATATTTTGGAAGACACCTAATGTTCCCAGTAAAACTTAATTGTGACGTAATACTATATTATCAATTAGAGATGGATCCTTTACTGTTTTTATTTTGTTATTTGTTTCATCTCCATTGTGTAAGAAGCTTGAGGAGAAATTATTGATGGTAAATCTTCGCTCAAAGTATTTGAATTTTTTGAATGTAGAAATTTTTTTAATATATGAAGAGGCAGTTTTTACTAAAGAATATTGTTGTGTCTTGAAATGACTTGGATGTCCTAATATCCATGTGACAAGACTTAATTTTGATATTATATGTGACCGATGCAAACTCGTTTAGAAGCAAAATAAAACTAACATTTTTAAGCCACTTGCGGTTCATAAACTCTTAAGGGTTAGAGTGTAATTTGAATTTGAAATTCTGTAGGTATTCATTGTGTGAATTGTAAACTACTCCTAACAATTTCAGTGAATACTTCTTTAATTGGTTGCATTCCCGAGGAACCATAAACATGGAGTTGTTTCATTTTTGTAAAACATCTGTATCTCTTTTGGATGAAATTTGTAATGATTAATGATGTTAAGTATATGCATTTTTATGACATGGGATGAATTTATGTTTTCTATCAGACTTTTCCTTACACGCCTGAAATTGCGCGAAAAGGTTTAGTTTTGCTGTTCGTATGTTTGTTTTAAATACTATCCTGCTCATTAGACATTTTTTATTGTTAAATTTTTGTACTAAGTAGGAATATTAGAAAATGTATACCTAAAACTTTATGCTTTTCGCTGGGCTGCCATGATTCACCTCAACTGAATTTTGTTCGTCTGATAGTTTTCTGGTTCCCATTAGTGGAAGTAATAGTAAATAATTTTTATAAGTATAATGATTTTACTTGTAGTGAATTTCTCCACATTCAGACCTTATAACTCAGTGTTATTTATTGTTTTTACTTCTAAATACCAAGCTTAGGTAAGGTTTTTGTATTTACATGTATGTGTATGGATTTATACAAAAAATTGATTAGTTTGCTGAATGTACAAAATGGCGATAGTAATAAGTACTTACTGTTTAGAGCGGGACATAATTAACGTGTAAAGGTTCTTAAACCTAACCCCGCCAACTGTGCAGCAGAACTGCTTATAATTACTAAAATAAAGAACTACCGAAAAAGTAACTGATGCCCCTCTCCTTACAGAGTATTGCTAAAGTTAAGACTATTGTAAATGCGGACGTACACACCACACTACAAAATTTAATTGTAAAGAGGATCACTTAAAAATAATATCATATATGGGAGGTCTGTGAATACTGACCACATATGAATATACACAATTCTTTAAATATCTAAGACTTTAACAAGTGTCGGGGTTATGCGTTTTGACCGAAATTAGACCGTATCGTAAGGAACTCGGTGAGAACAGACCAGAAATATGTAATTATGTTATGAATAGAATACAAAAAGAAGGCAAGGATGCTTTGGTTATACAGACAGTATAGCTACTCTGTAAGAAGTACAGCTGTATATGATTATATATATACGTACTAATTAAAATGAATTTACAAATCTTTAAGTGATACAAGTGTGTCCGGTGGTTCTCAGAATAGCGCGTGGGTTTATTAAGATATATTAATTATCATTGTTAGTGCAAATGCCGGGACAGTCACACTTGTGAATACTATGTATGATACAAAATAAGTAATTATTATGATTACAACCATACAGAGAAAAGAAAAGAAAATGTAATACGTGCAAAAGAGAATGAATGAATGAATGAACAAGAATGAAAAACTTGAACTGAGAAGAAAATATTAAATTTTTTATTTCTTCTGTTGTTGTTTCTTTATTTTCTGTTCTTCTTTGCTATTATTATCGATGGATTCGGAAGGGTTCGGATTTTTCTTAACTTATTACTCAAAATATTAGCAAGAGAATTTTGACTCTCAAATCTTTTTGAGAAACAAACAACATTTACATCACATTCTGCACATAGGCTGTCTTTATTTCTAATGTTAGTCCAGTATAGTTACGAGGTATAGCGGTGTTTAGAATTCCAAGATAGGGCTATTAGTAGATCGAGTAGGTTGAGCTCAGAAAGGCTTCAGAGTTTCGAAGGGTGCTATGAATTTCCGGATAATACTCCAGAATGTACGGCATAGTACCTGTTTGCTCGTGTGACATCCAATAATTATGAAAGAGCAAATGGTGTTGCAATGATGGCATGATTATTTTGCAGTAAAGGGAAGGTTTGCATATAATAATTCATAAAATGCATATTAGTGTATAAGAATAGTGCATGGAGTACATTCCCATACAAATATTGTTGTTGGATTATTTTAGGCGGTCCCTCAGGGTCCCGGAAGACAAGGAAATCACCCACCAAGGTGAGATACATTACACAGTGAAACCTTGGTTTCTATAATAGCTCATATTTTATGTTTTTTTTACATCAAAATTTCCTTCATCAATATTTAGTAGAGAACCAGCAAGAACTTCACTACTGTTATAATTTAGCTTTATAAAAATATGAATTGTAAATAGAAGTATGAAGTTGTAGGGCATATCAATTAAAATTTTTGTTGAAATCAGGAATTTAAGAATGTGATGTAAATGGTTGAGGAAATATTCATATACCAAGACATTTTTTGTCTTTGGGGCATCCTTGAACCTCTAGGTTTTACCAGGCTCCACTAATCAACCGCCAAGTATACCACCGAATAGTAACCTAGGATTAAATAAT